>CM062295.1:157932114-158532114 GCA_031216915.1 Pictodentalium vernedei
TTTTGGGTTGTGTTTTGTGTTTGTTTGCAAGTCTCGTCTTCTTTCCGTGTTAAGTAATGGGTTAATGTCCCAGCTCAACACAATCTAATATTCAGTTTATTTACTACTTCACTCGTTTCGGCATCTAATCGTCGTTTTCCAATGTAGCGTACTTAACCCATCACATTTTATCGCCACTTTTTTTGAAGAACAAGTGGCGATCTTATCATCCTGTCCGTCCACCCGTCCGTACGTGCGGCGGGCGGAAAACTCACATACACCGCAAGTCCTCCTTTAAATCTTCTCCTTAATGTTAAAAAAAAAATAACAAAAGAGAAGGGACACGGCATGTTATTTTAATGATAAATATTTGATTATTCAGCAATAATTTTGAAAGAATATTTCAACAGAATGTCTGAACCAAACTAATTAGTATTTTACCTTTTACAATGACGAGAACAACTTCACAAATTTCAAACAACATAAAACTATAAATCTTCGTGAAGTCAATCTCAGGAAATATACTTAACCCTTTACCTAACGTAACTGGCAAAAACCGGCCAGCGCTATTCACAAAAATCACCATCCAATTTTTATTATTTTTTAACTTTTTGTCTCACAAACATAGCTTATGAGGCCTTATTGGAACGAGCTCGTTCCAGTGAGGGGTCATAAGTTTATTTTTTGACACAAAAAATGAAAAAAATTAGTTATTCAAGAATTTTATTTGCAATTGTCGTCTGCCTTTTGTGTCAGATAAAGGGTTTAAAGCTTTGTAGGCGTGATCTGAGTGGACAAAGAAACTGAGCAATCGATGAGCAATAAAATATCCTCATCTATATCACCCGGTATGATTCCACCGAATGAAATACCAACTGCATTACACGATCAGATTTTATAGTAGTTTTTCTAGTACTTCAGGCCTTGGCAATTTCAGGAGAGCGATTTTTTAAGCTCTCCTTACTGCCCTCCTGAAAGAATTAAGGAGAGCGAAAAATTGCCCCTCCTAAATATTTTGGTCTGGGATGATTGAGATTACATGTATTATGATCACATTAAATTTTTGTTGTAAAGCAAAAATGTAATTTAACTTCGAAGTCACATAACATCACGTAATTTCATTTGAAAGTGGTTTAGTGATAAAAGGTAATGGCTGCAACCATTACCCAAACACAGTTGCAATCATTTGAAGCAAAATGGGTCACAGCAATATTTTTTTTTTCTGTCAGTTTCAAATTCAACAACTGACATCACAGTTTGAGGGGTAATTATTCAAGGAATATTGACACTATAATATACTACCATCACTACTATCCTGTCACTTGAAGCACTTGCACCAGGATGTGACCATAGATTCAAGCAGACCTGTTGTCCAAGAAAGTCATACGCCTACTACTACCCACCTTCAACCCCACTTAGGGGGTTGAAGGGTGGTAGTGGTAGGCGTATGACTTTCTTGGACAACAGTTCTGGGTACACACACAGGTCTTGTCAAGTGTGTGTTCGGTTGTTGAGTGAGACATCTAGATGTCCTAAGAGATTTCGCTTTACCTTAGTAGTTAATAAAATCACTGATGTAGTCTGTTGGTTTCAGTTTCAATGAGTTCGTTCAACTGGATACTTAAAATGCTGTGTAAAGCTAATTGCTCTCCTAAGTTGATTGAGGAGAGCGATTTTTTTGCCCTCCTGCATTTTTCAGAATGCCAGGCCTGAATGGCATTTTTGTTTCACAAAGTTATGCAGTATTCGATTCCACTTTCCCTGTTTTCATACCGGAAATGCTCTCGAATTGTATTAGGATGCACCTGAACGGAGCCCCTTTTCTCAGACATGTGACCCCAAAGCTCCTCCTATTCACTTTCATGTACTGTGTTGCCACTTCTCACAAATTTACAACCTACTCCACCTCACCCTTTTCTCTAAGCACATTTTATGGGATTCAAGGCTGCTTTAACACGATAAACCCCTTCACATAAACCTTGTACACATGTTACGGCTGCAATGTTGCACTAAATGCTGAAAGAGGAAATCAAATCAACAAGGATTCACACTCACGCCCTAATATCTGATCTGAAGTGGCCAATACAACCAATACTTTCTAACAGTTTTATTACATTTTAGGTTGCAATGGACATGACATGACATGCCAACGCAACCGACTTTGCAATACGTTTATTGAAATAAGTTTACCTTCCACCCATCCCCAACCAACCCACACACACACAAACAAACACACACACTCCCTCTCTCTCTGGCCCACTCCCCAGTATTTGTGAAAAAAAGAATCGAATACGTTCCGAGGTAAACAAGTCACCAAGTAGACACAGGGAATGACAGTATACGTCGCGTGAGAACCATAAGGTTCTATCTTCCCAGTGGAAGATAGAACCATTTGGTTCTCACACGACGAAACTGTTGGTGACAAACATTAATTATGTGCCTCAGAAATACGCTTGGGGTCTGTAGAGATCTGCATTGAAAGAAGTGAAAGAAGACGGGTAAACAATATAACATGAAAGAGGACTTTTTTGGCAGGAATATCCGTGTATTCCCTGGAAATGGAAAGATCTATGTTCGTACCGAACACAGAACTTACGTTTTGTGGCACGGACAGTGTTGCTCTGGTGGTGGGTGGTGGTGGTGGTGGGTGGGGGTGGGGGGGGGGGGGGGGGGGGGGGGGGGGTTGGGGGGGGGGGGGGGGTGTTCTAACACTGTACTGGCCTGTTTCTCGCCACAAAAGCTGATAGTGTGCTCACCCACTAACTGCAGTTCATTTACTGCATGTCACGACCGCGCGTGGAACCGGGAGGTGAGGTCTTTCTACCGCGGTAGACAAGTTCTGATTCACTGTATAATATAAACCCAGTGATCGACGCTTGGATTGAGAGAGAGGAGGAGAGAGAGAGAGAGAGAGAGAGAGAGAGAGAGGAGGAGAGAGAGAGAGAGAGAGAGAGAGAGAGAGATTTTGCGGTGTTCGGGTAGCATTACGAACTCAACCAACTTTGTAATAGGTTTATTACATTTCAGGTTGCAATGACTGGCGGATACAATCGACTTTGCAAAACATTTATTACATTTCAAGTTGCAATGAATGGCGAACACAATCAGCTTTGCAATAAATTTGTTACATTTCAGGATGCAATGACTGGCGGACAGAACACAACCGACTTTGCAATAAATTTATTGCATTTCAGGTTGCAATGATGGCGAACACAACCGACTTTGCAATACTTTTATTACATATCAGGTTGCAAATGACTGGCGAACACAACTGACTTCGGAATATGTTTATTACATTTTAGGTTGCAATGGACTGTCGAATAACACACCCCCCTCAAGTTCTCTCTCTCTCTCTCTTTCTATCTCTCTCTTTGTCTCTTTCTGTCTGTGTCTGTCTGTCTGTCTGTCTGTCTGTCTGTCTGTCTGTCTGTCTCTCTCTCTGTTTGTATCTCTCTCTCTCTCTCTCTCTCTCTCTCTCTCTCTCTCACACACACACAATTATTGCCTTTTTACACAATCCAAGCGTTCATTTACTTGTCTACCGTGGTAAAAAAGACCCCACCCCCCCGGGGTCTGCACGCGGCAATGACTGACATGCAGTAAACACACTGCAAAGTTAAAGGGTGATGACACTCTGAGTTTTTATGGCGAGAACAGGTCCAGCACAGAGAGAGAGAGAGAGAGAGAGAGAGAGAGAGAGAGAGAGAGAGAGAGAGAGAGAGAGAGAGAGAGAGAGAGAGAAAGTTTGCTATTGCGGTGTTCGGGTAGCATTACGATACACTAGACGAAGCTGGTTATATAATAAAACCAATTGATGTGTTTCTCAGCTCATGAAAGATATCTGTTCCAGTGTTCCCTCTTCTTCATTTTGAATTTCTTGGCTTACTCCATTCCACTGACCCCATTCCATTCCACCCTTTCCTTCTCAATTTTATGCAAATAGGCTGTTTTCACAAGATAAACTTGCTCCTACAAATTATGTACGCATATTACCATCGCAATATAGCAATAGATTCTGAAAGTTATGTGAATCCCACATGAACAAACATAATAATTCACGTTGAAATGTATGGTCTACAATGACCAACTTAACCTACTTGGTAATAAGTTTATTACATTTAGGTTGCATTGCTGGAGAACACAACCGACTTTGCAATAAGTTTATCACACGTCAGGTTGCAGTGACTGGCCAACACAACGGACTTTGCAATAAATTTATTGCATTTCAGGTTGCAATGACTGGCGGAGATAACTGACTTTGCATTAACCCTTTAACTAAGTAACGGCCAAAACCGGCCAGCCCTATTCTAAAAAATCGCCAATTAATTTTCATTATTTTTTAAATTTTTGTCTCAAAAAACATACGTTATGACCCCTCGTTGGAACTAGCTCGTCGAGCTCGCTCCAACGAGGGGTCATGACCTATGTTTTTGAGACAAAAAATGAAAAAAATTAGTTGATTCAAGAATTATTTTTGCAAGTGGTCGTCTGCTTTTCAGGTTAGGTAAAGGGTTAACTTCATTACATTTCAGGTACAATGACTGGCGAATACAACCGACTTTGCAATAAGATCACACGTCAGGTTGCAGTGACTGGCCAACACAACGGACTTTGCAATAAATTTATTACATTTCAGGTTGCAATGACTGGCGGACATAACCGACTTTGCATTAACTTCATTACATTTCAGGTTACAATGACTGGCGAATACAACCGACTTTACAATAAGTTTATTACCTTTTACGTCATATTTCATTTCAGGTTGCAAAATTTGTTGATCGGCGAACACAACCGACTTTGCAATAAGTTTGTTCTACCTCCTTTCGGGAAGTTGTGTGTGTTGTTGAATGGTCTTCGTTCAATCAGATATTACAGATATTAACTCAAACTTAAGTCTTTACTTCAAGGTATTGGGTTATGAAACACAATACTGGCTTCCGACACGAGGTGACCCTGGCTGTCGAAAGTGTCGTTAAGCCCCAATAAATAAATAAATAATTAAATACTAGTTATGGTAGGGAGGTTCAGTACAAAATTAATCCTACAGCCCTATAGGGGTGTAGGATTAAAAACATTTACTGCCCCCCCCCCCCCCCCCCCCCCCCCACACACAGGCTATTTGTGGTTTCGTTTTAGCTGTTTGTTGTTTAGTATGCTGTTCGTTGCCAATCGATGAATTTTCTTAACCCCAAAATTTATGTATACCGTTTAAGGGGGTTAAAATTAACTTAAATCAAGGAACTATTGACTTTTAACGGAAAAATAACGAAGTGTAACGGAAATAATAAACTCAACTAATTTTTTCTTCAGTCTTTTTCAAAGTCCAGACTCAGGAGTAGAACTTAGTCGAAAATCTTGAGTTTGAACAAAAGTTTTTTTTTGTTCTCGAAATATGGGCTCCAGATTTTGTTCAAAATGCTTTAGACGCAATCATGTGAGATCAAACTTGCTGAGTCGTTAAAATTCGCACGTCGGTTTGGAAATAAATGTAGCTGTACCTTTGCTTTGATGTAAATATTAAAAAGTAAAGCAGGATAATTCTAAACTTTTAATTAACTGGTATAAGGGTGGAGTTAAAAACAATCTGTAGTTGTTTGACATATAATTATCTGGTTAAGTTTTAGCATGGGAAATCAATAAAAAGTTTTCACAGCGAAGAACTCAATTAAGGTGAACGTAAGGTTTATAAATGTTTTATAATTATCCACTCTCATGAGAAATAATGCTTTGAAAAGTTTGGTTTTTAACTTAACCGTTTCATTGCCAGATCCGATACAGCTTCAGAAAGGATATTTTTGGGAAGGTTGACCTTTCATTATCCGCGCCGACGATTGTCAAAGCGCTAGTAGTGGTGGCGGCGGTGGTGGTGGTGGTGTGTGTGTGTGTGTATGTGTGTGCGTGTGTGTGTGTGTGTGTGTGTGTGTGTGTGGGGGGGGGGTTACTGGGGTCCCTGTATGTGTGAGTGAAATGATGTGCTCCTGTATATGATTATCTGTGTGGGTCTGTGCGCATTAGTGTACATGTGTGTCTGTGCTCCGGAAAATGAACAAAAATAAATAAATCACTAAAAACCCAATAAACAGCCACACGCTAAAAACTAAAGTGTTAAAAACTACGCTTGGAGTGCTGTATTTAACACTTACTAAGTGCTGAAATAGCACTTTGTTCAAGTGTAGATATCCCAGAACTTGACAGGTGTTACAATAATATCACTTGACAAGTGTAATGTCGCGACACTTAAAAGAAAACAACGCAGATGACGCGGATCAGGCTCGAACTATCGAGCCTGATCCGCATCATCTGCGTTGTGTCCTTTTAATTATATACCCACCAAGCGCAAATCAAATTATGGACGATTCTGGAAGAACCACCAATGCTAGATACATGGGAAGTGCCATCCATGCAAGTTTCAGATGTCTCACGATTGTAATGCCTAAGTGCTTAAAGCATTGCACTTTGAGTGTTAAAATCAAACCCTAAGAGTTAGAATGGGTTTAACACCTTGAAAGTGTCAGTTTTAACACTTTAGTTTTTAGTGTGCATGCCGACAGTGGTAAAGGAATGGTACTTGTTAAGATCTGAACACCTCTGATTCTTGGTGGTCAGAGATCGAAGGTAAAGGTCACAGGGTTACAAAAGTCAGGATACGCTTTCGAAGACGTTGGTATGAATCTCGATCGATTGCCCTTTAGTTGAACTAGCTATTATGTATTCTGTTAGGGTTAATATTCTAAATACTTTAAACACTCTTTCATCTAGAAAGAATACACAACTGAGAAGAACATCTGGTCTATTGAAACGTCAAGTTGACAAATATTGTCCCAGCATCACATCATTAGCAATAGGAAATGAGTTGATAAGAAAATATAATGTTTCGAAACACAGGCATGGAGATTGTAGGTTACCAGACCAACTGGGCAGTGTGTGAAACAGTCGAATATACATGAAAATAATGAATGTTAGAGAGAAAGAGAGAGAATTATTGTGTTACAGAGAAACATTGAAGAATAAAATTAGTGGATTAGAGAAAGGGTTAAATATTTCTCCGAACCCATCGCCGCCGCTTCTACCATCCTGACATATATTTTGGTGCAGCGAAATGGGATGAATTGAGAAGTAAAAAGAACTTAACCCATTATCAAACATGAGAGGAAAAAGAGGAAAACAACGAACTCCTTCACCAGGCAAAGAAACAGAAGAGATGGAGTGCAGATTTGTGGAAACTAAATCTAATGTAATGCCATCAAAATTTTACGGAGAAGTTGGCGAAGATTTTGAAAGATGGATAAGAACATTTGAAACAATTGGCAGAGCAAATAAATGGAATGAAGAAAGAAAATCAGTTATGCTTCTAGCGTTTCTAAGAGGCAGAGCTGCTGATTTCTTTGAAGATTTGGGCACAGATGTGCAGAATAGCTATAGTAAAACAGTGCAACGTTTAAAGGAAAGATTTTGTCCAAAAGAACTAGAACGGATGTATTACTCAGAACTTTTTCAAAGAAAACAATTAACCCTTTACCCAACGTAACGGCCAAACCGGCCAGCGCTATTCTCAAAAATCGCCAATTAATTTTCATTATTTTTTTCATTTTTTGTCTCAAAAACATAGGTTATGACCCCTCGTTGGAACGAGCTCGTCGAGCTCGTTCCAACTAGGGATCATAACCTATGTTTTTGAGACAAAAAATGAAAAAAATTAGTTATTCAAGAATTATTTTTGCAAATGTCGTCTGCTTTTCAGGTTAGGTAAAGGGTTAATAGCGGAGAGTGTAGAGGACTATGGTAATTCTATTCTAAGATTAGCCCGAAGAGCTCACGAAGGTGTGCCACTAGATGAACACGATCGTTTAGTGATGGAACATTTTATTCAAGGACTACACCCCAGCCTTCGTAGGTTCGTTATGATGACTGAACCACAGAGTTTTGAACAGGCGTTCCGTGTTTCAAAACGAGAGGAATGTAACGAACATTTGACATAGACGCAAAGAGCATCGTCAGCAACAAGCGTTAACCCTTTACCTAACATGAAAAGCAGACGACACTTGCAAAAAAAATTCTTGAATAACTAATTTTTTTCATTTTTTGTCTCAAAAACATAGGTTATGACCCCTCGTTGGAACGAGCTCGACGAGCTCGTTCCAACGAGGGGTCATAACCTATGTTTTTGAGACAAAAAATGAAAAAATAATGAAAATTAATTAGCGATTTTTGAGAATAGCGCTGGCCGGTTTTGGCCGTTACGTTGGGTAAAGGGTTAATGTTTTAAATGACAGTACCACTGTTTTAAAAGAGTGCATTGAAACAATGTCGCAGAAAATGGACGAATTATCCAAACAAATACAGACACTATCATTCACGAATAGAGGTAGAGGAAATTCATTTCGCGGACGAGGTCAGCCCTTTTCCTACAGAGGTCGCCAAAATTTTCAAAGCAGGAATGATAGATCACCGAACGGTTAACCCATTTGCAACTTTTGTCATAGAGTTGGGCACATAGAAAGGCAATGCAGAGACAAATATTCTTCAAACGTTCGTACTACAGCTCACCAGACACCACATTTAAACTAACTCGTGCCACTTTCAGCGAGGGTGAAGGGGCTACTCGTGTTAAAAAACCCTCAGTTACAACTGGGACTAATATGGATTATTCTGAACACAATTCAAATGAACAAGTAGGAGCTGTAATAAATACTAATTCCAATAGACTTTCCTTACCATCTGTGTCAACAGAAGTTATACATGGAATTAAAATACCTGGATTATTATTTAACTATATTAGTGCTAATTTACTTTTGGATACTGGAGCTGCAGTATCACTAATAAATTCTCAACTTATTCCTGACGAGCAAAAACATAATATTGTGCCTAATTCCAACACCATTGTGTCTGCTACAGGACAGTCACTCAACGTTACGGGTGTCATAGACTGTCGACAGTGATAGAACGACACATACAGTGTATGTAGTAAATAACTTTCCATATGATGCCATAATTGGAATGAATATTATGCAAAAGGTTAACCTCCTACTCAACTTTCAGGACTGTGTCACATATTGAAATAGTAGATATGTAAAATTGATTTCGAACAGTGACAAAATTAATTATCAACAAACTTGGTCCGTGAATCTACTTAAAACGACAGAAATTCCCGCTGGAAGTGAAATGACAATAACTGGCAAAATTAACAACACAGGAGAAGGCAAACTTGGTGTCATCGAATCAAATGACAACTTCTTTGAAAGATATAGAATTTTACCAGCAAGAACTTTAACAAAAGCTAGTGAAACAATGTTTATAAGACTGCTTAACCCTACTTGCAACCCTGTGAAACTGTACAAAATTACAACGATTGGCACATTTCAAGAAGTTGATGGAATTATGCAATCCAACATAAACTCTAGTGAGCAAACGAATGCTGTTGAGGCAGAATCACAAGTAAACATCAACACCAGTGATTTCTAAATAGACATTGATGACAAAAATCTAAGCTCTGATGAAAAGACAAAAACTGAAAATCTATTATTTGAATTTAAAGACATCTTTGCACAAAATGAATCTGATCTGGGAAAAATTTACTTAATAACACATAAAATAGACACGGGAGATAACCAGCCGATAAAACAACGTCCATATCGAATGCCATATGCACAGAAAGACGAAATACGTAGTCAGATAAAAAAAAAATGCTAAAAAACAATGTCATTAGACCTTCGCAAAGTCCTTGGACATCACCAGTAGTCCTGGTACGGAAGAATGACGGCAGCCAAAGGTTTTGTGTGGATTACCGACGACTAAATGCGATTACCAAGAAAGGTGTGTACCCATTACCCCGAATAGACGACATGTTACAAATCTTTCGAAATGCTAAGTATTTCTCCACCATGGATATTGCAGTGAATATTGGCAAGTTCCTGTAAAAGAAAGTGACAAGGAGAAAACGGCATTTATTACGTCTGAATGGTTACATGAATTTAACACCCTTCCTTTCGGAGTCTGCAACGGGGCTAGCACATTCCAACGATTAATGGACTTAGTATTAGTAGGAATACAATGGAAAACAGCTTTAGTCTACATAGATGACATAATTGTCTTTTCTACAACTTTCGATGATCACATATAACACCTATGTGATGTGTTTGGTCGCTTAAGAAAAGCCAATCTTAAATTAAAAGTGAAAAAGTGTGTTTTCCTGAAACCACAGGTAACATTTCTGGGCCACATTGTGTCCAGAGAAGGAATTAAAGTCGACCAAGATAAAGTTCAAGCAGTCAAAGACTTTCCAACGCCAATTAACACTAAACATTTGAGATCATTTATTGGATTAGCCTCCTATTACAGAAAATTTATTGCCGATTTTGCAAAAAATGCAAGGCTACTTCAAAACTTGTTGTGTAAAGACACTCAGTTTGTACCACGAACGACGATTGTGAAATAGCATTTCAAACTTTGAAAAACGCTCCAAGGACAGCACCCATTTTACATTATCCAGACTTTAAACAACCATTCATATTACATTGTGATGCTTCTGATTTCGGCCTTGGAGTTGTATTATCTCAAAAACTAAACAACAAAGAGTATGTAATTGGATATGCTAGTAGAGCGTTGCACAAAAATGAAACCAATTTTGCTGTGATTGAAAAAGAAACTTTAGCAGTTGTTTGGGGAGTTGAAACATTTCGACAATATTTGTATGGACATAAATTTACAGTTATAACTGATCATAACCCGCTGCGTTGGCTTATGGAAATTAAAAATCATGCAGGTCGTTTAGCGAGATTGGCATTATCTTCCAAGAGTATGACATGGAGATAAAGTATCGTCCAGACAAATCACATGGAAATGCAGATGGACTTTAAGAGCTAACCCAGTTATAAATGCAATTAATGAGTTACATGAATGTTTACCACAAGGAGTTCAGCTAACTAAGATACATGATTTACAACACAAAGATCCTAATCTACGACCGTTAATTACGTATCTAAATGATGACACGCTATCACCAAATGCAATAAATGCAAGAAAAATAGTAGCTTGTGCTCCTGATTACGGACTGTCAAATGGAAATTTATTTCATATTTGGTCCCCAGGATCAAATAGGAAAAGGCAGCATGTTAAGAAACAATTAGTGGATCCACGATCGCTTATTGATGAAATTCTTTATTGGTGTCTGTTACAGTCTGAGGCACTGTGACTATTGTACAGTTAAAGGGTTAACTTGAAGATAGAACTCTCTGATAACTGGGCGGAAATATTTTGTCATTCTGGCAGATTGGAATGTCACCATATGCCCTCTGATACTGGTCCACTGATAAGGCACAGCATGAAGAAAGTGAGAGAACATTATAATATATAGACAGTTTTCTGACTTACCAGAGAGTGTGTGAAAACTTTCAATGTTGTGGACGAACATTTAAGTTGGTGGCTGTTAGGCAGTAATTTAATCGGCTGGTCTATCATATGTTATTGTCTGGTGGGAAGAGCTGAATACTTAGATCATATAAAGAGCTATTATATTGTACCAGTGCCTTACAAGTTTATTGGGTTGTAACTAGCTGTTAACCCTAGACCACGAGACGGTAACATAATTAAGTGGTGGCAGAGGTGAAGATTCAAGTTTTGCAGATAAAACTGAAGAAATAACAGCCAAACTGTACATGCTGATGTGTGCAGTGAACTATATCATACATGCTGATTTGTGTGATAAAGAAAAGCCGGAGGTCTACAAGCTGAAGTGTATTGTGAACGAAATTGTGAACTGTATTGTGCCAATTGTTACGTGCTAAGTATACAGAAATTACAGAAATAAAATGAAAGACACCGAGGAAAGGATAGTTGTGCAAGGAACATCAAAGGACGATTTTAACATGGAGTCGGAAACTGACATAGAGGTAGAGGTGGAGAAAGAAAAACCGAAAAAGAAAAGAGCAACAAAAAGAGATTTAGAAATTGAAATCGAAATGCAAAAACTGAAGCTGGCAAATGAACTGAGAATCAAAGAAATGGAGCATCAAGTTAAAATGAAAGAGCTAGAGATAGAACTGTTAAGCAAAACAACAACAACAACAACAACAACAACAACAACAACAACAACAACAACAACAACAGTGTCAAAAGCAAATACTCAAGTGCCAATAAAATTAAAAATTCAACCATTTGATCAATCAACTGATGATATTTTAAGTTATTTGTCTGAATTTGAAACTATTGCAGGACAGTTGAGCTGGACAGATGATGTGAAAATCTTACAGCTAAGAACATTAGTTAAAGGTGAGGCTAGAGACATTATTCAAAGTTCATCGGCAAGTTTCACCGAGCTTCGGAAAGCTTTGATCGACAGATTTGGTAAGAAGCCTGCAGAATATTTTAAAATGCTTTTATGTCTACAAAGACAGAACAACGAAACTTATAGAGGACTGAAATCAAGAATCAATTTATATTTGAAAAGATTTGTTGAAGAAAGAGATATTCTGGAAGTATTTTCTGATGAATTCTTTCTGCGTGCATTGCCGGCACATCAAGCACAGTGGGTTAGGAGAAACAAGGGAGAGTCAGATGTGGAAGCAGCTGAGGATTATATAATGCCAGATATTACATTTAAACCAAACAATTTTAACAAACATTTTCAAACGAGGCAACAACCGAACTTTCAACAACATAAACGAAGTAATTTTCAGCAAGTTAAGAGTGAAATAGAATGTTTTCGATGCAAAAATAAGGGGCATATTGCTATTCATTGCCCATTGAAAAATAAAAACAAGACTAATTCTGTAAATCAAGCTACGTATTTTGTCAATCCATCTGTGGGACAAAGACTGATTTATATTCCTGGTTTTGTCAACAGTCAGGAGGTTAACTTTGTAAAAGACACAGGTGCAGATGTTACTCTCATTCGGGAAGATTTAGTTGACAATAGTTGCATTATTGAAGGACAATACATGGAGTTATTTACGGCTATAGGACAGCCATTTAGTGCTAAAGTTGGCATTGTGAATTTGGATACACCATATTACAAAGGGTTAATGACAGTTGGGCTTGTACCTGATCTGGCCGCTGAAGGTTTGCTTGGTATGGATGTACTAAACAAGGTACCTGCACTCGCTGTTACACGTGTTCAGTCAGCACGGAATCAAAGACTTGAAAAAGAAGCTACAGAAAGCATGGCTCGATGTGATGTTCAATGTAGATCTATTGATGATATAAATGAGCACGAGACTGAGATTGAAGAGATATCAGAAGATAGTGCTGATGATTTAGTGAAGGCACAAGAGGATCAAGGCATTGTTGCTTTGACAAGTGTAAATGCTGAAGCGTTGAGTAAACTTCAGAAGGAAGACCCAAGCTTGAAAGAAATTTGTGAAAAAGCTGGTCATTGTGAAGGTGAAGTTGAAGATGAGACTAATGCTTTCTACTGGGACAACAACATACTCTACAGAAAATGGAAGTCTGTCAAAAATGCGAAGAGTGGTACGCAGGTTGTATTACCAGAGAAATTACGCAACGATTTAATACATTTGGCACATGATAGGCCATTGGCAGGACATTTGGCATGTGAGAAAACGAAACAACGAATTTTACAGTCTTTTTACTGGCCTGGAATGTTTAAAGACATTGCAAAATACTGTCAGGTTTGTGACGTGTGTCAAAAAACTGCTAAGCGAAAAACTAAAGATAAAGGACAACTGATTTCTATACCAACAGTTAAGGAGCCTTTTCGGAAAATATCCATGGATATTGTTGGTCCACTGGAACGAACAAAAAAGGGGAATAAATATATTTTGACAATTGTGGATGAAGCAACAAGGTACCCAGAGGCATATGCGTTACCAAGTGTTGAAGCTTCACGCATTGCGGACTGTTTAATTGATTTGTTTAGTAGAACTGGTGTGCCATCTACAATTTTAACGGACCAGGGCACAAATTTTACTAGTGAACTCTTACAACAGTTGTATGAGAAATTTGATGTTCAAGGGATAACAACAACTCCTTATCATCCAATGGCGAATAGTAGGGTTGAGCGTTTCAACGGTACACTCAAATCAATGCTTAAGAAACTGTGTGCTGTTTATAAGCAAGAATGGGATGAACTGCTTCCATATACACTGTTTGCATATCGAGAAGTTCCACACGAGGAAACAGGATTTTCTCCATTTGAGCTATTATATGGTTGGCCAGTACGAGGTCCAACAACTGTTCTACGCCAAATGATGACTGGAGAATGTGAATCCGGTCAAACGCTAATTGAGCATTTGACTAAACTTCGAGAGCGTCTAGAAACTGTAACTGAAATTGTACAAGAAAACCTGTCAAACAGACGAGCTAAAATTAAAGAGTGGTACGATAAAAATGCCACAAAACGTGTGTTGCATCCAGGAGATGAGGTTCTAATTCTGATGCCTTCAGATACTTGTAAACTCGCGGCACAGTGGAAAGGTCCATATCGAGTGGTCAAGAGACTGAATGATGTGAACTATAAGATAAATGTTGGTGGGAGACGAGGCATTGTCACTTATCACATTAATTTGCTTCGTAAATACAATAGACGTGTCATGCTTGTAACTAACAACACGCCTAGTGACTGTGAAGTTAGCTCTTGTTTACCAGTTGATTCTGTTGAATGTTGGAAAGATGTGAAACTTGGGCAGAACTTACAAAAAGGCCAGAGAGATCAATTGAAGGCACTGTGTGAAGAATATAAAGATGTATTGACTTCAGTGCCAGGGTTAACTAACATTGTTACTCATAGTATAAAAACTGTGTCAGAGACGCCTATATCACAACATCCGTATAGAATTCCCCATGCTAAACAACCTGAGGTGAAGTGTATTATAGACGACATGTTGAGGCAGGGCTTAATTCGACCATCCAAGAGCCCATGGGCATCACCCGTCGTGCTGGTTCCCAAACCTGATAGAAGTACCCGTCTATGCGTGGACTATAGAAAGTTAAATGAAATGACTGTTTTTGATGCATACCCTGTACCGCGAATGGACGAACTGTTTAAGAAATTGGGGAGTGCGACATATATAAGTTTATTAGACCTGACAAAGGGTTATTTACAAGTACCCTTGGCGGAAGAGGTTAAAGAAAAATCTGCTTTCATTACCCCTTTGGCTTGCACGAGTTCAATGTGATGCCATTTGGCATGAAAACATCGCCAATGACGTTCGCTCGTCTCATGGACACTTTATTGGATAAACTGAAAAATGTTATACACTACTTCGATGACATTGTGGTGTTCAGTTCGTCATGGGAAGACCATTTACAGCATTTGAGAATCACATTAGAAAGACTACGTTCTGCGAACCTAACTGTACGACCAACAAAATGTGCACTAGGGAACAAAGAAATTAATTTTCTGGGACATATTGTGGGCAACGGTTGTGTTAGAGTCGACCCCAGGAAGGTCAAGGCTATGGTTGATTTTCCGTTACCACAAACAAAGAAAGATGTTCGCTCATATCTCGGAATGACGGGTTATTACAGAAAGTATATTAAGAATTTTGCTAAAATAGCTGAACCACTGACAGAGCTGACAAAGAAAATGCAACCATCCAAGGTGAAATGGACAGAGGAAGCTGTGAGTGCTTTCAAAGAACTGAAAAGTGAAATGGTTAAAGCTCCCGTTTTGGCCAATGCCGATTTTACTAAACCATTTACATTACAAACTGATGCAAGTGACAGAGCTATCAAAACAATGGTACTGGTGAACATCCGATCGCTTATTTAAGCCGAAAGCTCCTTCCACGAGAGAGACACTATTCTACAGTCGAAAAGGAATGTTTAGCAATAGTGTGGGGCGTTGAGTCACTCTCATATTACTTATCAGGAGTGTCATTTGTTATTGAGACTGATCATAATCCATTAGCTTTCCTAAATCGCATGAAGAACAAAAATCAGCGACTATTACGGTGGTCTTTGATGTTACAGCCCTATGAATTTCAAATCAAGTACAGAAAAGGTGCTAATAACAAGAATGCTGATGGCCTTTCGAGGGTTAACTAAGAAAGTGAAAAAGCATTGAAATAATTGTGTTCATTAACAGAGGGCGGTTTTTTACCTAACTCTGTGGATTTATTAATTTCACTAACAGAGGGTGGTCTTCACCTAACTCTGTGGATTTATTACATTTAGTGTAGGATTTCCTCTTATTGGTTTAACTATATAATCCCTAGTAGTAAAAACAAAATATCGATATATAAAATCATGTACACAATTTTATGTAAGATGACATATAACATATGATAGTATACAGCATTTTTAAATGAGAAACTTTCTCGGTTTCATTTGCAATGAAATACGATAAAGTTGTCTCTTAAGGGTGGAGGTGTTACAGTCTGAGGCACTGTGACTATTGTACAGTTAAAGGGTTAACTTGAAGATAGAACTCTCTGATAACTGGGCGGAAATATTTTGTCATTCTGGCAGATTGGAATGTCACCATATGCCCTCTGATACTGGTCCACTGATAAGGCACAGCATGAAGAAAGTGAGAGAACATTATAATATATAGACAGTTTTCTGACTTACCAGAGAGTGTGTGAAAACTTTCAATGTTGTGGACGAACATTCAAGTTGGTGGCTGTTAGGCAGTAATTTAATCGGCTGGTCTATCATATGTTATTGTCTGGTGGGAAGAGCTAAATACTTAGATCAGATAAAGAGCTATTATATTGTACCAGTGCCTTACAAGTTTATTGGGTTGTAACTAGCTGTTAACCCTAGACCACGAGACGGTAACAGTGTCATGATGACCACACAGCTGGTAATTTAGCATTCAACAAAACTTATCACAAAGTGAAAGAAAGATTCTTCAGGACAGGAATGTACAAAGATATAGACTATTGGTGCAAATCATGAGTAGAGTGTGCAACGCGAAAAACACCTAAAGGTATGAAACAGGCTCCAATGTTACCTATTGCAGTCGATGGGCCATATGATAGAGTTGCTGTAGACATACTAGGTCCGTTCCCACCAAGTCAAACCGGAAACCTCTATATCATAGTTTTCCCTGACTATCTCACGCGATGGACTGAAGCATTTGCTTTACAAAAAGCCGATGCAATGACTACTGCGCGAGTGTTTGTCGAAGAAATTGTTTGTAGGCATGGTGCACCTAGAACTTTACTATCTGATCGAGGCAAAAACTTTATGTCAAATTTAATAAAAGAAATCTGTAAAATTGTGAATACTAAAAAGGTATTTACAAGTGCATATCATCCTCAATGTGACGGACTTGAAAGGTTCAGCGGTACTTTAGTGACAATGCTATCAATGATTGTGAGTGACCACCATAAAGACTGAGATTTATTTATTCCATCTGTGTTATTGGCATATATAACTAGTATTCAAGACACTACACAGGAAACCCATTTTATTTAGTTTATGGACGAGATGCTAGACTACCTATCGACGTAGCATTATCAGAACCAACGAGAACCTACACTGACGTAGACGATTACAAATCAGAAACTTTACGTAGATTTCAAGAAGCCTCACACTTACTAAAGACAATATTCAATTAACACAACACAAACAAAAATTAGTTAGTGACTCTAAATCTAAAGAACCTGAATTTCAAATTGGTGACAAAGTATGGATTTATTCACCTGCAACAAAACCTGAACTTTCATCAAAATTATTGCATCCATGGAGCGGTCCACATCGTGCCATTCAAAAGACTTCACCTGTAAACTTTAAGACTGAAAGTTGTGATAATAATAAGAAACAGCAAATTGAGCACGCAAACCGTATGAAACCATTTATAGATCTAGACAAACTGCATGTAGAACCACAGGCTATAATTCCTGACGATGAAAATATTGACAATGACTTTGAAAACACTACCCAACTTAATCTTGGAGAACCGTTACATAAGAATGAGTCTATGGATGAAACAAAACCGGAAGTCATCGAAATTTTAGATAAGTTATGGACTAGAAACGAATCCGGTAGAGCAGAAGTGAAGTGCTTTGTGAGGTTTGAGAATGACGAAAAAGAAAGTTCCTGGATTAGTCCAACTGAGACCAATGGAGATTTCATTGAAGAGTTTGAACGCAACTTTAAAGGACGTGGTGCCTCGTACTAGCAGCGACAGCCAACAAAATAAACAGAATTACGCGTGCAGTAAAAGTGTTAAATTCAGTTACCGTAATCATATTAAAAAAAAAATATTCATTTATTTTAAGTTTCACATATTCGTATATTGGATTTATTAAGAGACGGAACATATTCATAAAGGACAGTGGTAACTTAGTTAGATTATATAATGGTTTAAGGGTTAACAAAGAAAGCATTAAGATATTTAACTGAAATTGAACTGAGAACTCTAATGCTACAGTTAACCAACTAGATATTTAATTAGAACAATATGGTAATATATCAGGTCTGAGTATAAGTTAAGACTTTTTCAAAGTGTTGTGTTTTATTGAGATTAGTTGTCTCCATAGGGTACAACAGGTTGAAATAATATACCATACTTCTTGTATAATATGGGTGTGTTTCAGAACTAATTAGATTATGTCATGCTGTGGATGTACATGAGAAAGCTAATACTTTAAATGGAATATTAATGGCATTCTCCCCTCTTCCTTGATTGAACGAGGACAGTCAATCTTGAGAGGTGGGGGAATGTTAGGGTTAATATTCGAAATACTTCAAACACTCTTTCATCTGGAAGGAATACATAATTGAGAAGAACATCTGGTCTACTGAAACGTCAAGTTGACAAATATTGTCCCAGCATCACATCATTAGCAATAGGAAATGAGTTGATAAGAAAATATAATGTTTCGAAACACAAGCATGGAGATTGTAGGTTCCCAGACCAACTGGGCAGTATGTGAAATGTAACAGTCGAATATAGATGAAAAATAATGAATGTTAGAAAGAGAGAGAATTATTGTATAACAGAGAAACATTGAAGAATAAAATTAGTGGATTAAATAAAGGGTTAAATATTTCTCCGAACCCATCGCCGCCGCTTCTACCATCCTGACAATTCGTTTGAGAACATATATTGCATTACAGTAGAGTATATAAAGGGGCTGGGGAGCGACCGGCCGATCAGCAAGAATTGTATCAAAAAGGCTGGGAAAGTTGGAGTTTTTCACTAACACGATGGACCATTAACGGTGATACAGTACAGCCGCCGTGGAGTGGTCGGCAGTGATATCCACGCATGCGTTTATCAGGTAATAAAAATCAGCATCAGCAAAATTTTAATTAATGAAGAACTGGGTTGTACCTGGTGCTTCAATAATTAAATTTTTGATGATTATTCCTACAATTGTTTTTTGAATCTAATGGCGACTGCACTGTCATGCACTGTCAATGCGCTTTTAGACACGCCTGTTTGCTGAAAAAGTGCTTGGGAAGAGGGTCATCTGCTCTTTATACCCCCAAGGGCGTGTGTTGTATGTTTCAAAGACACACAATATCACAAAAGGACATCTGCATGGAAACACCTAGAAGCATTAGGACTCGAAAGGTTATTGGCACTCCGCTTGTATTTTTGCTTAGCGAGATTTCTTTAGGCTCTTGTTATTCAATTCAGTGTCCATTATTGTAGTTGATGCAGGGCCCCAGGGTCGTTGCGGTCGGGACTAGGGTGGATTTTTAGAATTGTTTAGAATTTGTCCAAAAAATTGTTTTTTTAGACTGAAATGTAGTAAAAATGCTCCAAATATTGATTAGAATTTGTGACCACCGAGAGCCTCAGTTGGATAATTTACAGTGAAGAGGGAGGGGGTGTACACATGAAATTCCGCGTCTTAAACCTACAGTTGGGAAGTTTTGACTCAAGGGTGGTGGTGGTGGTGGGGGGATGCTAATATAATTTTCCACTTGTTTGGAGTTATGCAGTGGTAATGGGAATTCTGCCTACCATGATTGGGGAGGGGGGGGAGTTACAAATCTAGAGGTAACTCCCCTATCCGAGGCCCATAAACAAAGTCCCAGCAGGATGTAGGTAAAGGATCTTGATTCGAGATGGGTTGGCTTCCATATCCAGAATTCCAATTTCCAACTGCCACCTTGGGAAAGCATCGACCTTTTGGAAGGTCTCCTTACATCCTCCGGTGAAAAATCGTCCACTGCGTTCCAATGTGTTCTGCCTACTGGCACATTGAACACAATGGAACTCAGAGGACGAAATATCCCCACTGGTACCCCGAGATTTTCCGACTGATACCCAATGGTAATGCCTTAGTATTTCCAGCTTTTTATGATTTTATCTCGAAGGTATCCTGCTGTTAAAGTTTTAGGTTTTGGGCCAGAATTGGAAGACCCTCCCCTGCCCCCACCCCGCTCACACACCTCCCTGTCACAGCCCTGTCTCCTGATCATTGAGCAATCGGGGAGTGCACTGTGTCTCCAACGATAATTATGGACTCTGACGTTTTGCCGTAAACTAAACTTTGAAAAAAATCCTGCCTTTGATAAAGTGTGAGCTTCTGTACCTGAGTTTTCTTTAGGATCTTGATTCGAGATGGGTTGGCGTCCATATCCAGAATTCCAATTTCCAACTGCCACCTTGGGAAAGCATCGACCTTTTGGAAGGTCTCCTTGCATCCTCCGGTGAAAAATCGTCCACTGCGTTCCAGTGTGTTCTGTCTACTGGCACATTGAACACAATGGAACTCAGAGGACGAAATATCCCCACTGGTACCACGAGACTTTCCGACTGATACCCAATGGTGATGCCTTAGTATTTCCAGTTTTTATGATTTTATCTCGAAGGTATCCTGCTGTTAAAGTTTTCGGTTTGGGGCCAGAATTGGAAGACCTTCCCCTGCCCCTGCCCCTGCCCCTGCACCCACCCCGCTCTCACACACACACCTTCCTGTCACAGCCCTGTCTCCTGGTCATTGAGCAATCGGGGCGTGCACTGTGTCTCCAACGATAATTATGGACTCTGACGTTTTGCCGAAAACTAAACTTTGAAAAAAATCCTGCCTTTGATAAAGTGTGAGCTTCTGTACCTGAGTTGCCGTAAGCAAGTTCAGTCACCGTTTTGTTGGGCCATATTTGTAAATTGCATCCTTGAGGTAAAACGGTTGTAACTGCATAAACGTATCGGTTTTATCTACAGGTCTGGCCAAAAGTAATTACCCACTAGTTTATTTATCGAACATTTATTTTTCACTTCGAATATATCAAATAAACAACATAATTATTGCCCTGTTGTTGGGTCAAGAAATATACCATCCCAGATGAGAACTCATGCAGTAATATTATTTCGGTTAATGTGTCATTTTAATTCAGAACAAGGAGTCCAATGAGCTCAAGTTCAGAGAGCGCCGATACACATCGTTTCGTTCATTTTGTTGGCAAATGCATGCGCCACTCAAGTTTGGCCTACATTCGAAGTGTGCAACCGGTGGAACTATGGCTGGTAGGAAATGTTTATTAGTATCTCTTGCAAGAAGAGCTGCAGTTCTTGAAGGAGGTAGGTATTCTGTTTTAATCACAGAATGGCTTTATTTTATGTTTCATAAAAACGCTTGCGTTAGAACAATAAACACAACCGCTCATTTCTTAAATCAAATTGTGAAATATACTTTAAACACACAATCGCAACGAGCCAGCGACTGAAAACAGTACTGTTGACTGCTCGACAGATTCTCACTCACGAGAAAAACATTCAATTACGGAAACGTGATAGTCCTACCGTGGATTTTCCCCATGATACCACGAACGGTTGTTACAGTCTGTAACAAGAAAACGTTTTGTACAAGCCCAAGCGCGCGAGAAAATGCCCATGAAACACTCTTATTTTGTGCATACATCATGCAATCTCTCCGCATTAGAATAAAAACAAGAAACATTCTGTGAACAATGTATTTATTTATTTATTGGTGTTTAAGGTCACATATTTATGCACAATGGCTAATCATGACCGCGACAGTTTTACGGGTGGAGGAAGCTGGAGTACCCGGAGAGAACCACCGAGCAACGGCGAGCAACTGTCGGCTCCCCAACATACGAACTCCACACAAGCAGGGTTAGCATTGGTTGAAGACAAGTGCACCATCGACGTGCAGTACGCCTTAGTACACAACGCCACCGTGCCCCCACGCGGGCAATGGAGATGAAGTGTCTTGCCCAAGGACACAACGCGGTTGCCGCAGGTGGGATTCGAACCGAGGACCGCTCGGCTTGCAGTCTGCACCTCTACCAACTGATCCACCGCTCTCCCTTCTGTGAACAAAGTTGAATCTCTCTCAATAAAGGAAGTGAATACCACATCTCAAACAATTGCGACTGGTGATTCTCAAGGAATTAGTTTAAAATAAGTTCAAGTAAACTGGACAGGGTTCCAGGCTATGGGGGTTAATATCTTCCTTCGAAAACACTTGAAAAGGCACCCCTCTCACACACCCCCCCCTCACCCACCACACCACATACCCCAAAATCAGCCCTTTTGGACGGATTTTCCCGGTACGAAACTCGACATGGGACAAAACGCAGGCGATTTTGATAGGAACTGTCCCCTGCTCATATCCAAGTATTGTCATGGGGAGGGGGAGGAGGGTTCTCTAGAATTCTTTTCAAAGAATTCCAAGCTTATCGGACAAGGGTTGTGGTGGCTACACTTTGGGGGTTAATAACTCCATTCGAAAGAACTTGAGAAAAGTACCCCACCCCCTCCACACAAGATAAACAAAACAGAATACTTAAATGTAGGCTACAGGCATTTTGCGACTTGGGGCAAAATATTCACGCAAACATCCCATCTAATATAATCGAGGGTGGATCAGGCCTGTGAGTTTTCCTCTTTTAAGAGGATTTCCTCTTTT
This sequence comes from Pictodentalium vernedei, assembly GCA_031216915.1. Taxonomy (NCBI): domain Eukaryota; kingdom Metazoa; phylum Mollusca; class Scaphopoda; order Dentaliida; family Dentaliidae; genus Pictodentalium; species Pictodentalium vernedei. Next base: position 157,954,890 of record CM062295.1, read on the forward strand.
TTGTGTGGCTTGAAAGCATTTTTTTATTGATTCGCATACAGTTTTCCACATTAAAATTGAGGATTTAGATAACTGCATCTTGTTCAACAGAGCTCATTTGTAATCTCTGCCCTGAATAATGCTATTGGAGGAGAATAACCTTAAAGTACCAGAACTAAATGAATATGTGATTTTGTGAGATCTCAAAATAATGCATACTAATATTTTCTGGGAAATTTCTTTAATTTATCCAGTTCTGAGAGTCATGCCATTATGAAGGCATATTTTTGGTACCAAACACGTACTAGACCTGTACATTCATTTGAAATTTATCCTCTAAGAGTCTTTGCTGCAGCAGTAAATTACACGTGAATGTCCATCAACCCTTCGGATCACTTTTAAGAAATTACAATTTCCTCTTTTTTTGTATGTGACTGCTCACATCCCTGGGGTGGGTGTATCCAAACAAAAATTGTTTTAAAAAGTACTTCCAAGTTTGGAGGTTGCACAACACAATATGAATATTGCTAACATTGCAAACGTTGAATCCCAGCTAAGTAACGAATTCCGCATAGTAGTTGATCCAGTATATACGGTTCCATTTCTCATTGTTTTCCAAGTCAATTGAATCCATCTATACAGGAATTCAGTTCCATGTGATTTGGAGCAATAAAATCAGACAATCCGAGTAACGTAATGAGAAAAAAGAAATGCGCTGTAAAATCCCAAAGAGGCTGAGACAAAACAGTAGCAAAATGCACTGTAAAAGCCCACCTTGAAGAGGCCGAGAAAAGAAAAACAGTAGCGAAATACATTATTGTCTCCCCAACCCCTCCTCCCCCTCTAAATCTGCCAGGTTTTATACTTGCCAGTCCCAAGTCTGAATAAAATGTATGGAGAGTTGATTAATTAAAAAGTGAAAATAAATAAATAAATAAATAAATAAATAAATAAATAAATAAATTAAAAAAAAACAGTAGCAAAATTCACTGAAGAAAAATTTATAAACCTGCCAAGTTTTATAATTTCCGGGGTTCCAAGCCCGATTAAAGAATGAGGGGAGTTGATAATTTAAAAAAAGAAAAATAAACAGTAGCGAAATTGACTGTAGAAAAATCCCTGAATCTGTTAAGCATAATAGTTGCCGATCTTTAGCCTAGGTAAAAGATGAGGAGTGTTGATAAATTATAACCTGTATATTTAAAGTCAATCTCTTAACTGGTCGAGTGCTGGAAGCCCATATTTGGGCTTTACTCTGAAGTGTAGGTACCATAACTTAAAGGCTACATATTCCGTCGAAGTGCTTCATGTTATCTTTTAAGTGAAATTATTTTATCTGTATGGATTTTCCTTGTTACAATTTATGGGAGAGTGCCTGGGGGCACTCTCCCATAAATTGTAACAAGGCAAAGACATGTGAACAAATTTTGGTGATCAAAAATAATTTAGCACTCTACCAGTTAAATGGTTCGTTTCATAGAAGGGTTTCAACTTAATCTGTGTCTTTGTGCCTGGTAGAAATGAGATCGAAAATGTGATTCTCTACAGACATTAAACCTAAAATAATAAGAGGTTAAAATCAAGATATTACCACCATATTTGGTATAATTTTATACTTTCGCGTTTATTTGAAATTTTCTAGACTAATATTCTACTTCCTCATTATCCCTGCTTGCGAAAAATGAGACCATAAATCGGAAGTCGCGCTATACATGAAAAGTGTAATTTTAGGAGTTAAAATTAAAATATCAATATCAAAGTTCGGACATACATTGAATATACCCCAAGTCACCAGACAGTGTTCAATTGGTGTTTTGGGGACCAGAAGTTTACTTGCGGTGTCTCTGTCCTCAGTTGCGGAAAAGTGAGATCGCAAGTGAGATATCGCCATACATTAATCCTTTGATACTTGTGTACGTCTTATGACGTACAAAATCAAAAACAACGCGTTGACACTTTGTGGTCAACTGTTTTATTATTATTTTTCGATTTTTTAAAGTTTTAACCTCAATTTCTATTTTCCCCAATTAACTCTCAGTGACAACTGGTGAGCCAAATGTTATCACAGCTTAAAATACTAATATAATCCTGCTGTCCAGATTTCTTAACTGGTTGAGCGCTAAACGCGTATATCAGGGCTTTCAAAAAATGAGGATGCCAGAGCCAACACTTTACTCGCTTATATTTCATATTCAGTCAAACACAAATAATATTTTGTTTATGTAAATTTGTTTTATTTCAAATTACTGGAGAGTGCCCCTGGGCACTCTCCAATAATTTGTAATAAACAAGTTTTAATAACAAATTCAGACCACCAGAAGTAATCTATTCCTCAACCAAATAATCACTAATGTGAAAAATATCTTGTATTTTATACTTTCCGACGTTTGACGTCGCATTTTGAAAAGCGTTGAAGAAACTGATTTCCCAGTGACGTTTGAACGTCAGGATAATTAAAGTCTCCAAGGGTTAAAAGTACATTTTTTAGGTTTAGAATTAAAAATATCGATACCAAACGTCGGATATATATTTGGTATATAACGAGATAGTTTTCATTTGGGTACTCTAGCCCCTTGCGGTCTCATTTCTGGTCGGATTGTTTTCGTTTCACTGATGCTAAAACACTTTTGCAGAGGGCATGAAAGTATATATATATGTATTACAGATTGCGTTGCTTATATAGTTCAAAAATAAAGCAAAATCAAATAAAGGAGAATTACAAATACTCGTTTCAGATTTTTGCTGAGGCCCATTTTTCATCAACTCAGTTCAATCTTCCTCGTTGATGTGATGCACTGTGAACTGTGTCAAAAATCGACCCAGATATAACGCGCGCACGCGCGCTAAATAACATCTGCCAGGTGATGCAATATCAACCACTGATGTAATAAAATAACCAGTATTGGAATAACCATCCTTGATTTATTTATTGGTGTTTAAGGTCATATACTTATGCACAATGGCTAACCATGACCGTGCCTTGCCCAAGGACACAAAGCGAGAGTGCGAATCAGTCGCTGAAATGGTCACCCATCCAACAACTAACCGCACCCGACGTTGCTTAACTTCGGTGATCTGACGAGAACTGGTTACCGCGACGCCACGCCACCGCGCCCCCATAACCATCCTTTAACCCTTTACCTAACATGAAAAGCAGACGACACTTGCAAAAAAAATTCTTGAATAACTAATTTTTTTCATTTTTTGTCTCAAAAACATAGGTTATGACCCCTCGTTGGAACGAGCTCGACGAGCTCGTTCCAACGAGGGGTCATAACCTATGTTTTTGAGACAAAAAATGAAAAAATAATAAAAATTCATTGGCGATTTTTGAGAATCGCGCTGGCCGGTTTTGGCCGTTACGTTGGGTAAAGGGTTAATGCAGTAATAAACAACAAATGTGACTTTTCATAATAGGTCTGCACGATATTCTAAACTGTATACTGGTATCGTTATTCAAAAAGATATCGCGACATACCTGTATATCGAAAGACTGTTCGGATATCTGAACATACGTACCACAGTGGAATGCATTAACATGCCTTGATGATGTTGTTCGAATAACCCTTTACACAACGCAGACGATATCCAAATTTATTATTTTAAATATTAGTTTATCAAATTTGTCCAAAAATTTCAACCGAACCATATCATGTGACCACTCATTATAACGAGCTCGTTACAGTGAGGGGTCACATGACATGCTTTTGTTGCTTTTGTTTTGAAAAATATTTTTTCAACTGTTGAATTTGTATATTACGCGGACGGGTGCGGCCTATTCGTTGGGTCAAAGGATAATTTTATTCATCCGGGACTACAGTTAAAACTCAAGGCAGCTGAGGAATTAAATTTTGAGTAAATAAATAATGACGATAAACCGATATTTTTGGTAATCACACCGGTATTCAATCGATACTGGTTTGAATACCGGTATGTATCGGTTTTAAGTTCACAAATCTAAAACTTCGATGATTCCACCCTTTTCTGAACAGTGCCACACATCGGCTGTTGACCTTTTGTCTGCGGTCTGAAGAAGTTGGATAACGAAAATTTAAAAATGAAGTAAAAATAAGTTGACAGATACGGTTCCAAGAACATCCACTCACTACTAAATAACTTTCAAAAATCCAAATCAATTATTCCAACTTGCAGAAAACTTCACATTTCATTACACAGGGGCCGTATTGGATTTAAAAGTGCTGTCAGTGAGTTCAGGGGTGGCGCCAGAATTTCCCCGGCGGTTTGTGCTCCACGACGCTTGGGGTTATGGTATTCCCCGCCAAGCACGCAATAAAGGAGGAGTTTCCCGGAGGGTGAGGATGGCGGTGGGGTCGGGGCTCTAACCTTTCCCCGATCGGGGTTGGGGGTGAGAATGTAGCATCCTCCTGGCGTCACCCTGTTTGTGAGCTTTTAGATTCCATTGTTTGAAGATAAACCTTTATTAACACTTTACATAACGTAACGACACAAACCCACCAACGAACGTTATTCACCAGAGATAGATATTTTTAGCTCACCTTGACAAAGTCAAGCTGAGCTAATCCCATCGCTCTCAGTCCGTCGTCCGTCCGTCGTCCGTCAACACCATGTTTTGGTCTTCTCCTTCAAAACCACTGGGCCAATTGAAGTGAAAGTTCGTGTGACTGATGGTTCCAAAGGGGCATTGCATTTTTGTTCAACTCAACATGCCCAGCCCATAGGGCGGGGATGGGGGGGGGGGGGAAATGCTCCAAAATATTTTTAAAATCTTCTTCTCATGAACCAGTGGGTACAATGACTTGATATTTGGAATGGAGCTTCCTTTTGAGGTGTAGATTCAAGTTTGTTCAAACGAAGTTCGTGAAGCAATATTTGGCTTTGCAATGGCAAGGGCAAGAGTTTTGGCCCAAAATTTCTATTTTCTGAACCGAAGGCCTGATTTGAACCAAATTTGGTAAGTGATGGGAGCTCCCATGGGAGCCCGAATTTTAACTTAGTGCAATATGAGGAAAATTCTATAAAAATCTTCTTCTTCAGATCTACTAGTCAGAATGCTTTCATATTTGGTATACAACATCTCTAGGGGGTAAGATTCAAGTTTGTTCAAATCGGGTCTGTAGGTTAATATTTGTGATCTCTATGATAGCCCAAATTTTAACTTAATGCAATATGAAGAAATGTCTTAAAAATTTTCTTCTTCAAATCCAACGCTCAGAATGCTTTCATATTTGGTATACAACATATCTAGGGAGGTCAGATTCAACTTTGTTCAAATCGAGAGCCTGTGTTAATATTTGGGCTCCATATGGGAGCCAGAATTGGCCATGTAGCTGAAGAATTAGAAACTTTATATTCAGTACCCCCAGAAGTGTGTAACTAAGATTAATCCACATAGGTTGTATCAAGGGGCTTCATATGGGAGCTCCACATTTTACATTACGATCAACTGAAGAAAAGGCATGACGCTCAGACTATTTGTCACTCCTCAGGGGATCAAGGATTGACAATATATCCTGTGAAGATGGATTGCTTAATATAGACTCATTCTTGTTTATATCGTGTTCTGTTCAAGGTGAGCGCTTCAGGCCCCGTGGGGCCTCTTGTTGGAGTTTTTGTCTAAAAATATAAAGCTATTGATCACTCATTAGGATGAGCTCGTTCCATTGAGCGATAATAAGCTATGCTTTTGAGTCCAAAAATGAAACTATTGAGTTATGACAACAATTTTTTCTAAGGAACATACTTTATTTGTGGCAGGCAAAGTGTTAAGAAATCATTAGATATTGATTAGAAGACGACCATTGGTATTTTTTTTCATTTTCAACAGTTTGTTTGTTGTTTGTGTGTGTGTGTGTGTGTGTGTGTGGGGGGGGGGGGGGGGGTGATCTGAATAGGGTGGGGGCATTTCCACCACTCCAGCTTCCGTCGCCACTGAATGGTCGCCTGGGACAACATTTGTGTTCGATTCATTCTCGGCGTTCGTACTGTGAATAGTTATTTATTTATTGGTGTTTAAGGTCACATATCTCTGCACAATGGCTAACCATGACCGTGACAGTTTTACGGGTGGAGGAAGCCGGAGTACCCGGAGAGAACCACCGAGCAACGGCGAGCAACTGTCAGCTCCCCAACATACCAACTCCACACAAGCAGGGTTAGCTTTGGTTGCAGACAGGTGCACCATCGACGTGCAGTACGCCTTAGTACACAGCGTCACCCTGCCCCCACGTGGGCAATGTGGGTGAAGTGTCTCGCCCAAGGACACAACGCGGTTGCCGCAGGTGGGATTCGAACCGAGGACCTCTCGGCTTGCAGCCTGCACCTCTACCAACTGGGCCACCGCGCCCCCGTAGTGTGATAGTAACTTGATTCTTTTATACTATGCATAATATGTGGTGTAACAGTTTAAGAGGACGTGACAACCGTTACTTCTTCCCAGTTCCTTATTCGACATTCCTTATCAACCGATTTTACGGTAACGAATGTCGAATAAGGAACTTGGGAGAAGTAACGGTTGTCACACGTCCTCCAGTTTAAGATATACTTGAACTGTCTGACTCCTGTTGTGCATTGTTATACTGAGTCAAAAAAGAAAGTGTAATAAATTTCGAGGAGAATGTTTTTTAGTGTTATCGACTTTAATCCCAAACAACTTATTGTAAATTCATATTTCGAGTCTGGCTGTATGAATTTGCATGTTCTTACTGTTGCCAGCGTCATGTCAGGACAGGTGAGATGAAAAGTTCACACATGCAGTCAATAGCGTGTATGTCCACCGTTTGCCTCTTGTATGGCAAGACATCGACGGCGCATGGACCTGATAAGTCTCTGGATGTGACCCTGTGGTATTGCGTACCACTCCTGCCTTAGAACATTACGTAAATCGCCTAACTTCTGAAGATCATGAAGTCGTACCCGACGGTCCATTTGATCCCAAAGATGCTCGATTGGCGACAAATCTGGCGAAAGTGGGGGCCAGGGAAGAAGTTCGATGCTCTGCTCCTCAAGAAAGTCACGACAGATACACGCCAGGTGACATGGGCATTGTCTTGCTGGAATAACTGCAATTCGACGTTAGCGTTGAACAGCGGGACAACAACAGCGTTAAGAATTTCGTCCCTATATCGCTGTCCATTCAGATTTCCATCGACGAAGATCAACTGTGTTCGATGGTGCAATGAAATTCCTGCCCAAACCATTACACTACCCCCGCCGAAACGGTCGCATTCCCACACGCAAACATCATAAAATACACTCTTGCCCTACCATCAGCCCTCCATAGACAAAATCGTGATTCATCACTAAAACGAACTGTGCTCCAACGCTGCGAACACGCTGACGTACCCATGGGTAAGGATTGGTCCGTGGTATGGACACCTACTTCGGATGCCGTGTTCAGCGAGTCTGTTGCGGACATTTTGTGCACTGATTCTATTGTTAGTTCTACCAGGAGTAAATTACTGCTGTCCTCTTCGCTGGAAGGAAGCGATCCCGCAAGCGAGACGTTCTGCTGTGTCGGTCTTGCGCAGGGGTTGTAACTCTTGGTCGGCCTGAACGCGGTCGGTTGGCAGTAGATCCAGTGGTTCTATACCTCCTAATAAGACGGTAAATAGGGCCACAGTGACTCCGAACTCAGCAGCGAACTCATCTGGAGTATGCAGCCTCATGCATACCAATGGCACGCAACCTCTGATTTTTGTTTAACCTTGGCATTTTTTAAAATGTCGGAAGACAAAAACTAGCGTGTTTTCTCAATAACTCATACTCTCTAGCACAACATAACACAAAGAAAATCGTCGGTCACCCATTCAATTTGATATTCTCGGGTAGTACGGGCTATTTTGAAATCCGTAGCAAAATTGTATACACTTGGGTGGACAACAACAACATGTCATTAAACTCATTGCACGACTTCTTGTCCACAAACATGTAACATCAGAACTATTATATTTCATCCTTTATGCTATTTTTTCACATTTGTTTCTATTATACTTTCTTTTTTGACTCAGTATATTTTCTTCAGTGGAAGCAGGTGTATGAGTTCTTTATGCATTTGGTAGATTAAGACAGGGAATTTTGGAGTTTACAGTACATTCCGTTGTTGGATGTAAATAATTAACAGATCCAACAAAATGTTCGAAATGATATTGACGGCTCAAGTTATCGACGCATTCTCTTGTTCCGTTATCCACAAATCTTCGTCGTTCAGATGAACATATACTCTCATTTTTATTCTTGTTTAACTGATTTTCTCATGCCTATGAAACATACCGTTATGTTGATAGCATGGGGAGCGGAACCGGGGGGGGGGGGGGGCTGGGGGGCTCCAGCCCCTCCACTTTTTTGCAGGGCTATGTTTTTTTGTATGCACATATTTTCACACAACCAATGACTGGTGAATCAAGGTGCGGATCCAGAGCCTCCCCCATAATTTCACCAACTATGTTTCTCTCGTACTGGTTCAGTTTCCAGGGATTTCGGATCATTTTTTGCATTAAGTGGCAACAAACGCTAAAATGTATACAGTCTGTTAAAAAGTAGGTTAACTGAAATAGATCGTAATCTTACACATACAAGTACCAAATCCATCCCAGACAAGATAATCCACATACAGTATAATTGTTGTTAATGTCTGGTAAAACATACAGGTGAGGTCTATTTATCAGCTTTGGTCGTTGCGACCAAAGCTGATAAATAGACCTCACCTGTATGCTTTACCGACGGCTTTCAAAGTGTAAAATCATTCAAATACATCTCCAGAAAATCTCAAAATATCGTCTCAGATGCATGGAAATGGGGGTTTTGGGCTCCTAGAATTTAAAATTTTCGTGCAACGACCATCCATCACCCGATCCAGCCCCCCACTTTGAAAATCGTTCCGCCGCCCCTGGATAGAATAAATTATTAATAACATATGATCCCCCCCCCCTCCCCCTAGAATTGCCCATTATCAATCTAGGCTGACATGAACTAGGCCAGAGGTGCTCCCACTGATGCGTTGTTACTATGTGCAACGAATTTGTTTACATCGAAACAGTTGCTCGTCGAACACAATCCCCAAAACTGGTCTTATATGAATCATTAGGGTGGCTGATTTAGGACATAGGGGGATTTGTTTTCATCTCATTATAACGAGATACGTTCTCGTTATATCGAGAAAACATCGCGTTATAATGAGAAACGGTTCTCGTTATAACGAGAAAACATCTCGTTATAACGACTTAGCATCTCGTTATAATGAGATAACATCTCGTTATAACGACTTCGCATCTCGTTATAACTGATGATGAAATAGCATCTCGTTATAACGAGAAAACATCTCGTTATAACGACTTCGCATCTCGCAAAGATATTTATATAAGGAGTGCCACATAGTTTGGAGACGGGCGCGATTATTCGCCTCCCTACGTATTTGATATTTGCAGAAATCAGTGATAAACTTTGGACGAATATATATTTTGACTGATTTTGACCGAATAAAAATGAAAATAGCTCAGTGCTCTGTCAGTGCAAGCAGTGGTAAAACAACGTGACGATCACTTCAATTTCATTGCACGATTTTGTTTGAAAGAGTAGGCCTATATGTAACACCCCCGCGTGGTATTGGTTCTTCCAGGGCAAATGGTGTGGGTAGGTGTGTGTGTGTGTGTGGTGTTTGTGATGGGATTGGGGGTCTATCTTTCCAACTTTGAGAGAACATAGACAATAGTGTTTGCGTCTTTGCGTCGTCCCGTAGAGGATTTCTTTGTTTTCTCCGGGTTCTCACAGAGGAAAGAACGGGTTAAAGTTTGTTTTCCGATTTTGTGGGAACTTGTGTGTCATTGTTTCTAACCGATAACGAAAGAAAAAAAAAAGAAGTCCCCACCACGACAGCTAAACAAGATTGAGTATGTGTGTGTTTGTGTGTATGTAGGTGGGGTGGGGTGGATTGTCGATCTTGTGCTAATGGTTTGTGTGAAGGTGTGCTTATTTGAAACTGAATTTTACCATCTACCAAAGTAGATGGGTTGATTTCAAAACTTGTATGTGGGTAAAAATGGTAAGCTTTCCGTTGTTGGAGATCTTCTTTTCTTCAACTCTTTCCACATTAACCTCATTTTGTGTATCCCAGCCGCCCCTCACCTCGAAGTGCTGGTTCATTCTTCATCATGTTTTCACTCATGGTCACAGCCCTGTGAGATATTTCCACCTCAGTATACAATTACGTAGCAAAGAACTGCCAGAGTTAGACGATTCAAATATCGGCTTGCCTTTCTAGAAGTCAAAACATCAGAAAAATACCATTTCTCATAGCACTCCAACCAATGAGATCTGTCACACGTTTTTTGTCGTTCCAGGGGTTCTCAATCTTCTTTCAGAACTATATTATGTAACTCTCTATTGTGAATGCGGCGTTTAACAATCCACATAGGCAGAAATAAGTCCGGTGAAATGCGCATGCGCGAATTTTTGTGTGACAATCTGATCATTTTTTGAACACCGAAGCCCATGGAGAATTTTTTTCGAACCCATTTTGAAACCTGATTCTGTTAAAGGTTTATATTTCCCCCGTTGTTTTGATATAGCCCAGTCTCTTTATTTTCATGTTGTGTTTTAATTTTTTTTCAACGAAAAGAAAAAGTTCGTTCAAAATTTATTTGAATATTGATGGTGAAATGTGTGTACAGCTTGTATAAATTAATACAAAATCGCCGATAGTGTGAGTGTTTGTATCACTTTTTTCATATTTTGTGCTTAAAGTACGCGATTTCCCCTGTTCATTTTATAGTTTAGAGACATTAACGTTAAACTATATATAAAGTACATGAATGTGAATTAGAAAACCATTTGGTCACGGTTACGTTGAAAATTGACAATTTGTTTTTAACCTGAAGCACCAAATCCAATTATCTTATTTCACTCGGCTGCGAAACACACCTCTGTCTGTCTGTCTGCAGTGAATATAGTTTTTGGAGTTATCACCCTTGCAGGAGTCATTTCTGGCGTTGATAAGGGTTGAATGCGGCAAACTAGCTGTACCCACCGATAGGGATCTGTATGTCCAGAGGAGAGCGGACAGTTGCACATCCACCACCCACCCCATAAATTTTATACCGTAGAACATGTGTCTGTCTTGCATTTTACTTGCATCACCTGACCCCACCCTCTCTATATTGTAGATCTTTGTAGACTGATGTTCAGCCGCATTACACAAAAACAAAGCATTATGTAATAATGCTGCATTATACAATTAAACAAAATAACAACGCGTTACGCAGTAACACAGAATTATGCAATGATAATGAAGCATTATGCAACAACTGATTTTATGTTTAATTGGTAGTGAAGCGGGCTATTCTGGCCTGTTTTGCTCGACAAGGTTTCACGCACAATATCAGACCAGCCTCTACCGAACCAAAGCAAGTGGCTATAGGCATGTTTGGTCCTTGCAGTGAATGCCACATCCCAAAGGCAGTTGGATAGCCATGGGAACCTCGGTAGTGGCGCAGTGCTTGATTGTGGTCTTACACAGGTTTTGTACAACTAACTGTTCCCGGTAACCCATGCCTGAGGTGGAAGGCCCTCAAGTGGGCAAAGTTGGTGTAAATTGTTAGCACAACATTACATACCAATATGCGTTGCGCTGAGTTGGGGAGTAGGAGAGCAGGTGCTTTTAACGCCCTTTTAACAAAATCCCATCTCTTCAGGATCTCATGTGATGTCATGCCGTGGTGTATGATGTATGATCAAGCTGATTTTTCTGGTAGCCCGCGTAAGCTGTTATATTGTGACGTCTTTTCCATGGTGTTGTTAATGGGTATGCGCAGCTCTTGGTGTAATGGGGAATTGTATTTCTGTCTTTCATTTTAAGTGACGGAGGTCGCCGTCTTGGTTTCTGTGACGTTACATGGTTACTTTGGGGCCCAAATACCTGTAATATAGTGGGAGTGTGTTCGGAGGGTGTGTTCAGTTGTATAGGAGTATATCTACTGAAAACGACTTGACCACTACCAATCATTACACAAATAAACTTGAAACCTTCTAGAATTATTGCATCTTAGATGATACTCGTTTGGTATGCATAGAACAGGAACGCCGTGGTTCAGTGGCTACGGAATTGGACTTCAGATCGAAATGTCCACGGTTCGATACCCGCCAGGGGTAACTGTGTTTTGTGTCCTTAGGCAAGGCACTTCACCCCGACTGCCCATGTGGGGTCACAGTGGTATTGTGTACTAATGCCTACATCACGTCGATGGTGCACTTGTCTTCACCAATGCTAACCCTGATTGTGTGGAGTTAGAACGTTGGGGAGTCTGGCAGTTGCTCGCCATTGCTCGGTGGTTCTTTTCGGGCACATTCGCTTCCTCCACCCGTAAAACTGTCCGACACAAGGTGACCTTGCTGTCGAAAGTGTTGTTTAATCCGAATAAAGGAATAATTAAATGTATGGATAGAACGTGTGTTATGTAGGAGGCAGGATGCCATGCAGATATTGATGAGCTAGGTGCTAGAAGCCAAGAATCCCACGGAATGGTTGAGAAGCTAGGAGCTACGAAACCTAAAACGCATTAGTTTGGAGATCAATGTGGACCTTGGTGGACTATTGTTGACTGCCGTGGATCTTTGTAGACTGATGTGGGCCTTTTTGGACTGGCATGGACTTTTTTGGTCTGAAGTTGACTAATATGGACCACTGTGGACATTGGCGGGCTGATGTGGGCCTTTGTGGACTGATGTGAACTATATGGACTGATATGGACTGATGGCAATGCTGTGGACGTATATGAACTGAAGATAATGGCGGTTTAAGTACTTCGGGGGAGCACTTGGGGTTATAGGGAACCGAATAGGGTGGTGATTGGTGTAGTAGCAATAGTGGTTTGTTTAGTCGTTGGTTTAGCAGTTGCAGTGGTTTTTGAAGTAGTGGTAGTGGTTGCTGTTGTGGTTGTCGGTGTCGTAGTTGTAGTGATTGGTGTTGTATCTGCTGGTGTTGAAGTTGTAGTCACTGGTGTTGTAGTGATTGAGTTAGAGTTGTTGATATAGTGTTTGTGGTGGTTCGTGTAATGGCACATGTAGTAGTTGTAGTGGTTGGTGCTGTGGTTCTTTATGTAGCAGTTGTAGTGATTGATCTTCTATGGATATTGTACATTGTGTATTCATATTGAAAGTTGTCGTATTTGGTGTCCTAGTGGTTGGTTTGGTGTTGTGCAGTTGGGGTGATTGGTTTCATAGTCCGTTTGGCTGCTGCAGTTGTATTGATAATTGTTGAAGCAGTAATTGTTGTAGTGGTTGTTGTAATAGTTGTAGTTGTTGTAGTTGTAGCTGTGGTGGATAATATCACAGTTGTTTTAGTTGGTGTAGTGGCTGTAGTGGTAGTAGTGTTTTTGTGGATGGTGTAGTAATAGTTGGTGTAGTAAGTGTACTGGTTCTCAGGGCCGGGGAGAGGAAATTCGTGTCCCCGAGTTAATTCTGTGACGGGCCACCTTTCGAATGTGTCGGGATGCTGATGCATATGCCGAAGACATCTGCCGCGAGTGCCGAAGGAATTGAGGGCCCCCAAGAAAATTTTGAAAATCGTTATGAAATGGAGAATTCTCTGTCGGGTTTTGGGATGAAAAATCATGTTAGTTTTTTGGCCAGCAAAATGGCGATTTTAGCAGCCTGTTTTCGAATCTCGTTTCCGTTTTGGTTTCAGTTTCCAATTGAATAGCTTGAAGTTGCTCGACTGCTAGTGTAGGAATTGTTAGTAAACCCTATAACACCTAGTCTCTTGTCTGTGGCGTAGGAAGCTTATAATATTGGGGGATATAATAATAATATTGTAAACGGCGGCTTGTAGGGGACAGCACGACCGCCTTTGGCGGCCCGCTCTGCGTAGCCGAGCCCGGGGGAGAGTGCGGGAGGGGGATATGAAATCTGAACTACTGAGAGCTCTTTTCCTCGCTTCTCAAGTGAAAAAATCAAGGTATCGTTGCTGTTAATTTTTTTGGTGTTTATTGGAGGATGTATGTCAGAGAGGAAGATGTTAACCTGTTGAGCGTCAAATCAGTCAGTGACATCGGCTACCAACTTTTTTTTGGGGGGGGGGGGGGGGGGGTAAATACCCCCTTACCTCACCTTATATGGATGGCAATTAGTATTCCAATAAGAAGGGTAGCTTGCTGGTTCTCACTTGGGGATCGGGGCACAGGTGTTCGATATGTACCATAGATCATGAAAAATGGTGTATTTGAAGATTTTTGGATAAACTTGCCATGATTCAGAGTTAAAAGCTTGGCCCTCTTTTAATACTGAATCATGGAAAAATACATAATTTGACAAAAAAATTCAAATACATCATTTTCATGATCTTTGGCACATGTCAAACACCTGTGGATCGGAGGGGGACTTGGCACAGGAGTCAGAACTTTGGGGGACCAAGGCCTGACCCAAGAATCCAAGACCCCTGGACCTAGCCCGGCCATCAAAGTTCAGGGCCCCTGGTTTACTAACCCGGATCCCACCCTATCCCCGTCCCTGGTGGTTCGTGAACCAGTTGATGTGTAGTGGTGGTTGGTGTTGTAGAAATTATCGGTGTTGTCGAGGCTGGTATTGCATTGGTTGGTGCACTAGGTGTCGGTGTTGTAGTGGTTGGTATAGTAGTGGTTTGTGTAGTTGTTTTAAAAGTAATGGTTGGTCGTGTAGTCCTAGTGGTTGTGCAGTGGTGGTTGATGGTGTAGTAAAGGTTGGTATAATGGTCGTTGTTTTTGGTGACGTAGTAGAAGTGGTTAATGTGTAGAGGTTGATGTAGTAAGCATTGGTGTAGTTGATTTTGGTGTAGTAGTTTTTTAGTAGTTGTTGTAATGGTCGGTGTCCTGGTTGATGTGGTTGTTTGTGAATGAAGTAGTTTTAGTAATTGATCTATTTGTTTTGGTACTTGCTGTAGAGTTATAATGGTTCATGTACGAGTTGTAACTGAAACTACGAGCCAGAGACAACCATGTCGATACTATTGCGAGAATGTGTTTGAAACAGTATGTGTAATCGTTCCGCGTGTTGTCAGTTGTTCCGGGGCGGCAAAGAGATGGATAGAGGTGGGGGTTATCGCTCTCGTGCTAATGAGTTTTATTGAGGTTGGGCATGATTTTCCAACATTAACCTTATTTCTCTATTTCTTCCATACCTACAAATACTGGCTCATACGTCATCGTGTATAAACTCAAAGTTGCAGCCCCGTGAGATCGTTCCACCTCAGTATAAAATTGTACAGCAAAGCACTGTCAGAGTCAGACGTTTCAAATGGACTTGCCTTTCTACCAAGTCTATGTACCAGTTCAGTACCATTTCTCATAGCACTCCAAACGATGAAAGCTGTCTCACATTTTTGTTGCCCTGGGGTTTTCAGACTTCTTTCAGTACAATGATATAAAACTACGGTGGATATCGTGTTAAACAATCCCCTAAGGGTTAAAGACTGTCCTTGTGTCTGGAAAACTAGCTATACGCACTGTAACAGGGTGCTAATCTGATTCTACGGTGGACTTACTTGCACAACGATGACTTGCCAGACACCGGTACGCGGGGCAGAAGAGATAAACCACCGTCACCGTGGAAAGAAATTAACTCCCTGATCTTCAGATTCGTGGGATTTGGATATTATCAAGAAGGAAGTATTTTAATCTTTTTTTACGTGGTTTAATAACAAAAGAAAACGAAGAAGTCAACAAAAATGAACTAAATAATAAACTCATTGAAAACTTAAACTAAATATAAAAATACATAACGAATCCAACCACGGCCCCATTATTCCATTTTTGAGCTATCGTAGAAGAACACCCGTGAAACAGAGGAAATAGAATGGAAAATTGTTCATCATGATGGGATCTGCGCCAGAATAAGATCTCACCAGGCCTTATTCGGGAACAGATCACAATAACTTACATACCCGAAGCATTTTCCCCTCATATGACAAAAGGTGTTCTACTAACCTAAAATCACTAAAGCGCTGCAGAGCGAGTAAGCGCAGCCTGTTAAAGCGTTCATGCTAATTGGGTGGGGTGGGTGGGGTGGGGGGGGGGGGGGGGCTGAGGACGTGGCTGAGAATAATTAACATATTGATTTTATAGAAAGATAATTTCTACTCTCAAAAGGTGTGTAACAGACGTGGCTTAATCTATGAGGATGACTAGAATTACAATGTAATACCTGGCCAAATTACAAACAAGGGGGGTGCATACAGATCTGTATGTCCAAACGAGTGTTGATATCTGACCTCCACTCACTCCAGGGGATTTATATTGTAAACCATCTTTCCCTGCTGTATTTTTGGTTGGGACATCTGACCCGCCCCTCCCACCCTTCAACATTGCCATTTATATATTTATGGAATCCTTCCCCAAGTGCACACACAAGACCTACGCATGCACATTCGAGCACTAGAAAAGATCGCTGCCTGGACGAAGCATCATTACATGATATACAATCGCTTTGTGCAATAAACAACGTATTATGCAATAATGCTGCATTATACAATAAAACAACGCATTATGCACAGCTAATGAAGCATTTTGCATTGAATGATTTTTTGTTTAATTGGTAGTGGATGAGTGTGTCGACATGGTATCTCGAGAACTTTGATAGCAGTCCCCACCGCCGAGCTAAATCAACTGGTAAGGCATATTTGGTGATTGTGTATGCATGTCACATTCCAAAGGCAGTAGGGTGGCCCATAGGAATCCGGGAAGTGGAGCAGTGCACGATTATGATCTTGCATGGGTTCTGTTTTACCAGTATAACTGGGCACGGAAACTACACCTGGTGTGGAAGTCCCCCTCAAGGGGGCAACATACGAGCAAATGGTTCGTTACACTTGAACTTTACATACAAACTTGTGTGGCTTGAGTAGTATAGCATGTGGTTTTAACACCTTTTTACAAGGATCTGATTCAGGATCTCATGTGATGTCAAGCCACAGTACATGGGTATCATGTTCGTTGTCCCGGTAGTCCGGACGGTCATGTTGTGACGGCATTGGCATGGTGTTACACATTGTTAGTGCACTTGCACAACGCGCGTTGTTAAGGTGGCACATGTTTCTGACATCCATTTTGAAAGATTGAGGGCGCCATCTTGGTTTAAATCGTGTCACGTTGTTACTGTGGGACTCACATACAACTAATATGGTGGGGCGGGGGTCAGGGTGTATATTCAACTGTACAAGTGTATATCTACTTACTAATAACACATAGACCACTACCACAAATTACCAAAAGGACCCCCCCCCCCCTAAAACCTGCCATCTTGGATGGTACTTGTTTATTATGGATAGCACGTAGCTTTAAATGGTCCGGGAGGCCTTCATTAGGGTGTTTTATTGTGTCAGGGTATATCTGTTCATCAGAAACGACCCAACAACGACCATAAATACCAACTGAACTGTAAACCTGTTTATAAGGCTCGGATTCTCCAGCTTAGTTACCCGACACAAACAGGTTTATAAGTGGATGAAGGCATGCGTACCATTGGCGTGTTGTACGCTGTAAACCGAGCGACCGTGCTCCCAGTTGGGGAACAAGGATTTAGTGTCTTGCCAAGGCTCACAATGCATATGACGTGGGTCAGAAACGAACCTACGACCTTTATGAAGCCTAATGCCCTGACCAGTAAGCTACCGCGCCCCTGAGCCATGAAGTCTGGTCCGGAAACCATGAAAACTGGGATCTTCGGGTTAGGAGCCAGAATCATGTGAGTTTTGGTCTAGGAGCCAAGAAGGCCACGTGATGGTGTAGGAGCAAGGAGCTCCGAAACGTATAACCCAGTAGCGTGGGGACTAATGTGGACCTTTGTAGACCAATATTGACTGCTGTGGACCCATGAAGACTAATGCGGACATTTGTGGACTAACATGGACATTTGTGGTCTGATGTGAACTCACTTGGGCCTCAGTGTTCTAATGTGGACTTTTGTGGACTGATGTGGCCTTTGTGAACAGATGTGAACCGGTTCGGATAGATGTGGTCTGATGTAAGTGATTCGGCAACTGCTTTGGACTTTTGGGGAGTGAAGAGAGTGATGATATGGGGATTACTTGGAACTGTCGGGAACTGAATATATTGTTTTTTTTTTGGTGTAGTATAGTTGTTGTATTAGTTGGGGTAGTATTTGCAATGGTTTGTTAGTCGTTGGTTCAGTTGTTGTAGAGATTGGCGTAGTAGTTGTCGTGGTTGCTGTTGTGGCTGTTGGTATCATTGTTGCACTGATTGATGTTGTATCTGTCCGTGTTGATGTTCTTGATGTCGTAGTATTTGGTGTTGCAGTTGCAGTGGATGGTGTAGCATATGTGGAGGTTCTTGTAGTGGGGTAGTAGTTGTAGTGTTTGGTACTGTGGATGTAGGTTTTGCCGAAGATTGTCATTGTTGGGGAAGTAAAGGTTGATGCAGTACTTGTTGGTTTTGGTATAGTAGTTGTAATGGTTGTGGCTGTTAGTGATGTGGTTGTAGTTGATGGTACAAGAGTGAATGGTTGGTGCTGTTATTGTGCTTGGTGTAGTAGTTGATGTTGTTGTTGTAATCGTTGGATTTGTAGTTGTGGTAGCAGTTGGCGTTGTTGTGGTTCTTGATATAGTACGTGTAATGGTTCATGTTGTAGAGAGCGGTGTTTCAAGTGTATTGGCTGTTGTAGTAGTTGTGATTGTTTGATATAGCAGTTGAAGTGGCTGGCAAAGTAGTCGTCGTTGTTGGTAGGATATTTGAGGTTGTCGCCTTGCTGGTGATGTAGTTGCAGTAATTGGAGATATAATACGTGTAGTGGTTGGTGTTAAAGTAGTTATGGTGATCGGAGTACTAGTTGTTGGTGTTGTAATGGTTGGCGTAGTAGTTGTACAGGTCGATGTAATCGTGGGTAGTGTGGTAGTCGAGATTTTAGATGTAGTTGCAGTTGTTGGTGTTGTAGTAATGATACTGGCTGGTGTACAAAGTTATTGTGTTGTAGTGGTTGGTGTAATAATGGTTGTAGCAATTGTTGGTGTTGTCGAGGTTGGCGTTGTAGTGGATGGATGTACTATTTGTTGGTGTTGTGGTGGTTAGTGTAGTAATGGTTCTTGTATTTATAGTAATAGTGGTTGGTATGATTGCCATTGTGATTGTGTAGTAGTAGTTGTTGCTTTTGGTGCAGAAGTGGTAGGTATAGCAGTGGGCAGTGTTGGAGTTTTGGTTGTTGTATTGTATCTGTAGTTGTTGTTACTGTTGTGGTATGGTAAAATTAGATGTTGGCTAGGGAACTAGCCAGTAAAATCTGATGTTGGCCAGGTGAACTACATAATTGTGTAACAGTTGTTGCTTTTGCTGAAGGAGCTGCAGTGGTTAGCGTAGCAGTGATTGTATAGTAGTGGAAGGGGTCGTTGTGGTTGGTGTAGTAATTTTTGATGTCGTAGTTGGTAGTGGTTATGCTTGTATTGGTGGGTGCACGAGTGGCTGATGTAATAATTGTGAAGTAGTTATATTGGTTGGTGAAGTAGGTGTGAATATTGTTTGTTCGTGTACTAGTTGTTATTAATAGCAGCTATTAAAACAACCACTACAACTGCTACAGCAACAACTGCAACATTAACCACTATAACAATAACACATATCATTACTACACCAACCACTATTACATCATCCGCTACTACATCATCCACTTCTACTAATAAACCAACCACAATAACTACTATAACCTCAATCATTACCACATCAACCACTACTACCATTAAGCCAACCACTACAACAACCACAATATCCACTGAAAGACCCCACTGACACCTATAACACCAACCGCTACAACAATCTTAGTAACCACCAACAACAGCATCTAAAACTCCAACCATTAGTACACCAACCACAACAACTATTATACCTACCACTACTACACTAACTACCATAGCCACAACTGCAGAAACCGCAACTACAACTACAACACGAACCGCTACGGAACCAACAACCAAAAGTACTGAACGAGCAATTAGGTCACAATCTACTATAACATTAACCACTACAACATCACACATGACATCTGCTACACCGACAACTCCAACAACAACAGCCACTTTAACTACGACGCCAACCACCATAACTGCAGCAACTACACCTATAACTACAACACCAACCGCTACTACACTAACAATCACAATAACTGAACCAACAATTATATCATCAACTAATACAACATCAACCACTACAACATCAACAACTGCAACACTACCATTACCACACCAACCAGCAAAGCTCTAATACATCAACACCTACTTGGACAACACCAATAACTACTACAGTAACAACTACAAAAGCAACCACTGAAACCACTGCAACAACAACTACACCAACTACTACAGCTGCAACAGTAAGCACTATATCACCAATCAATTCAGCTTTTACCACAAACGATCACAACTCCAACCAATACAGCTATTACACCCACCACTACAAATTCAAAACCAGCGACTAAACATATCAATACAACTACTACACCTCCGAAATGAGATGACGGTGGCCGTTGAAAGTGTGGTTAAACCCAAATAAATAAATAAATAAATAAATAAATAAATAAATAAATAAATAAATAAATAAATAAATAAATAAATAAATAAATAAATAACCGCTGTCTTCAGTTCCAGAAATTCCTATGTACTCACCAAAAGTCCCGAAACAACCACTATTTTCAGTCCTCAAAAGACCCCAAATGTCCCCAAACCACTGATCAGCTCTCAAAGGCCCACATCAGTCCCCGAAGTCCCACAGCAATCCACAAAAGTCCTCATTCGTCTATATAGGCCATTAGTCAACATCAGTCCACAAAAAGCCCACTCTAATCCACTTTAGTCCACAGAGACCAACATTATATCAACCTTTACTACACCATCAACCACTACAGCACAACCACTATGACTACAAGGCCAACCACTACTATTAAAACTATGATTACTACACAAACCACCACTATACCGACCTCTAGTCCCGAAACAACCACTATTTTCAGTCCTCAAAAGACTCCAAATGTTCCCAAACCACTGATCAGCTCTCAAAGGCCCACATCAGTCCCCAAAGTCCCACAGCAATCCACAAAGTCCTCATTCGTCTGCATAGGCCATTAGTCAACATCAGTCCACAAAAAGCCCACTCTAATCCACTTTAGTCCACAGAGACCAACATTAGACCACATAAGTCTACACTCCATATTCGTCCAAAAGGGTCAGTGCCCACACTACTGGATTATGAGTTTCGTACCTCCTAACTTCTGCATGTGTTACCTCGACAATAACATTGCAGCCTGGCCGCTCATGCGAGCTACCATGCTAACCAACATGATATCCTTCATGCACTGCGACATTATAACAAATGAGATCTTGGTAAAATGTCATTTAACCAAATGCCATGCCTCTAAGAAAGTAATAAATGTATTAAAACCATAAGCTATTCTACTAGTGAAAGGCGTTTAAAGCATATACTATACTACTAGTGGTTGGTGGTGTACTGGTTGATGTTGTAGTTTTTGGTTTAATAACTGTAGTAGTTGGTGTGTATTGGTTAGTGATATAGTTATTTGTGAGTATTTGTTGGTGTAGTTGTTATGGTTGTTGGTGCAGCAGTGGTTCGTTTTGTAGTTATAGTTTTTGTTACTTTGTAGCTGTGGGGATAGGTGTAGTAATGGTAGGTGCAGTAGTTGTTGTGGTTGATACTGTAGTGTTTGCGGAAGTAATGGTCGGTTTTATAGATGTCGTGGTTGATCTTTCAGTAGTTGTGGTTGGAGTAGTAGTGGTTGGTACAGTGGTGGTTTCTATTGTCGTTGTGGTGTCTAGTGTTACAATATTTGGAGTGGTTGATTTAGTAGTTTCTACAGCACCAACAACTAGTACACCAGCCATTATAACTTTATAGCAAGAACCTCGACAACTACAACAATCATTATAACTTCTTCATTCACAAACAACCACATCTACTAGGACACCGGCCACTACAACAACAACTAAAACTACGACACCAAAACCAACTACACCAACATTTACTACTCCAACCTCTATCGCATCAACCTCTTCTACTACTACCAAAAACAACAACAATTATATCAACCTTTACTACAACATCAACCACTACAGCACAACAACTATGACTACAAGGCCAACCACTACTATTAAAACTATGATTACTACACAAACCACCACTATACCGACCTCTAGAACACCAACACCAACTGCACCAACCTATACAATACCAGCCTCGACAACACCAATAATTTCTACAACCATAACTACTACAGCAACCACTATAACACAACGACTGGTACACAAGCAACTGTAGTTTCTACACCACCTATTACTACATAATCCACTAAAATTGTAACAACCACAACAAAAACAACAACAACAACACCAAGTACCACTTCAGACACTAACTGCATCCATGAAACCCAGTACAATAACTACCACTACAGCCATTACACCAACCAAACTACTATTCCAACCACTACCATAGTCGGTTCCCGATAGTCCCAAGTGCTCCCCAAAAGTCCTCGCCACTATCTTTAATTCACAAAAGTCCCCAAACAGTTTCCAAACCACTGTCATCAGTCCACATCAGTTTATATAGTCCACATCAGTCCACATCAGTCTATATAGTCCACATCACTCCACCAATGCCCACAGTGGACCACATTAGTCGTCAACCTCAGACCAAAAAAGTCCATGCCAGTCCAAAAAGGCCCACATCAGTATCCAAAGGTCCACGGCAGTCAACATTTGTCCACCAAGGCCCAAATTGATCTCCAAACTAATGCGTTATGGGTTTCGTAGCTCCTAGCTTCTCCACCATTCCGCAGGTGTTTCTTGGCTTCTAGCGCCTAGCTCACCAATACCTACATGGCATCCTGGCTGCTATACAACACAATATTCTATCCATAACAAACGAGTATCATAAAAGATGCCATGCTTCTAGAAGGTTTTGGAGTTTATTTCTGTTAAAATTAGTAGTGGTCAAGGCGTTTTCAATAAATAGATATACCCCAATACAACTGAACACACCCTCCGAACACAATCCCACTATTTTAGAGGTATTTGGGCCCCAAAGTAAACACGTGACACCACATAATCCGTGATGGCGGCCTACATCACACAGAATGGAAGACAGAAACACATGTCATCATTACAAGTGCTTCGCCTGTGCATTAATAACACCGTGACAGTGACGTCACAATATAATCGCTTACGCGGGCTACCAAACCAATCAGCTTGATACCCATCATGCACCGCGGCATGACATCACATCAGATCCCGAAGAGGATTCTACTAAAAGGGCATTAAAAATACCTGCTCCTCTCCTCTCCAACTCAGCGCAACGCACAATGGTATGTAATGTTCAGGTCGTGTTGACAATTTACAGCTATTTTGCCCGAATGAGGGCCTCCCCCCCCCCCCCCCCAGGTATGGGTTACCGGGTACTATTTAGTAATAGAAAACCTGTGTAAGACCACCATACACCACTGCTCCACTACCGGTGTTCCCAGGGCCATGGAACTGCCTTTGGAATGCAGCACACACATGCTAGGACCAAACATACATATAGCCACTTGCTTTGACTCGGTAGGGGCTGGTATGAAACTGCGTGGAAAACCTTGTCGATAAAAACACGCCAGAATAGCCCGCTCTACTACCAATTAAACATAAAATCAGTTGTTGCACAATGCTTCATTTTTATTGCATAAGTGTTACTGCATAATGCGTTGTGTTTTTTTCTTAATTGTTTAATGCAGCATTATTACATAATGCGTTGTTTTTTGCGTAATGCGGCTGAACATTGTGTAATGATGCTTCGTTCGGGCATTGATGTATACTAGCCCAAGAACGTGCGCGCGCGCGTGCGTGCGTGCGTGTGTGTGTGTTTTTTTTTCAAATGACACAATCATGTTTTAGAGGAATTTTGAATGTTGGTTTCTGATCCCCCGCCGGGATTCGAACCCTCGGCAACACCGCCTGGCAATCAGGAGTCCAGCGTCTAAACCACTAGACCATTGCACACCGTCAAAAAACGATGGCTGGAATCTAGCTTTTTAGATGAAGTCCTCATGATTACTTGGTTCATCTTCCTTTCGGCAGCAGCATGAAAGTGTGGAACGCGCTGGCTACAGTGCGACGAAAGTGCTATGGATGGCCTCAGACGAAGACTGGCACGGGCTTGTGTGTGTTTTTTCAAATGGCACAATCATGTTTTAGAGGAATTTTGAATGTTGGTTTCTGATTCCCCGCCGGGATTCGAACCCTCGGCAACACCGCCTGGCAATCAGGAGTCCAGCGTCTAAACCACTAGACCACTGCACACCGTCAAAAAACGATGGCTGGAATCTAGCTTTTTAGATGAAGTCCTCATGATTACTTGGTTCATCTTCCTTTCGGCAGCAGCATGAAAGTGTGGAACGCGCTGGCTACAGGTCGACGAAAGTGCTATGGATGGCCTCAGACGAAGACTGGCACGGGCTTGTGTGTGTTTTTTCAAATGACACAATCATGTTTTAGAGGAATTTTGAATGTTGGTTTCTGATACCCCGCCGGGATTCGAACCCTCGGCAACACCGCCTGGCAATCAGGAGTTACCAAGTTTAGTGTGGATCATGAATGTCACCGTATGAATGTTTTTTGCACGAGTGCGGCGTAAATGTCTGTGGGGTAAGTTTTGAAATTTTAATTTGTACTGGACGGGTTTTTCGGAGGTCTCATCGTTCTTTTCTTAGTATAAATTCGTTCATTAATAGTTTCTGGTCGAAACGTAACTTTTGAGGTATGCGAAGACTGACACGTGACGAACGTTTACGTTGGCATGTTGGAAGCTGGTAACAGACAGATTGCATGGCTCAAATTCTCAACGTTACTCAATCGGTGATTAGCGTGTTGTGGTCACGCTACCGTCAGACAAGCAATGTTGATGACAGACGTCGGCCAGGTCGTCCAAGGGCGACAACTGCTAACCAGGATCGTTTCATCCGAACCACAGCATTACGTAACCGCCATCAAAGTGCCTCAGAAATTGGACAGTAGCTGCACCGAGCGATAGATGTGCGAGTCAGTGGTCACACTATCCGAAATCGCCTACACAGCTGGAATTTGTACGCTCCACGACCTCGAATAATTCTACGTTTGACTGAACATCACATCACAGTAATGCATAATTGGTGTGGAGCACAACAGTGCTGGGACAATCGTCAGTGGAGCAACGTCCGGTTTTCCACGACAGACGAAACAGAGTGTGGCTGCGGCGGAACGAACGATACCATGACGTAACCGTTAGGCAGCACGATCGTTTTGGTGGTGGATCGGTTATGGTGTGGGGAGGCATAACCAATACAAGCAGAACAGTATTACATGTCATCCAAGGTCATGTCACAGGGCAGTACTACCGTGACAACATGTGACAACATGTTATCAGCTCATGTGGTGCCATTTGCGCGACGTCACGGCAGTCGATTCATTCATTTTCTAAGATGACAATGCAAGAGCACACAGGGTCCGTGTCGCTACAGAGTTCCTCAGGAGCAGAACATCACTACACTGCCTTGGCCATCACTAAGTTCAGACCTTTCACCAATCGAGCACGTCTGAGATATGCCTGGCAGGCACCTACGACCACGTCAACAGCCCCCTACTAATGTCCAAGAACTCGCCGCTGCACTGCAGAAAGAATGGAATAACATCAGTCAAGCTGATATTGGACGTTTGGTGAAGAGTATGCCACGTCGGATCCGCGCTTGTCTCGCGAACCCAGGAGGATTTACAAGGTACTGAGATCTTGGACTGAATGTGATAAATTCTCTGACTGACCGTCCATGTCTTCTACAGCTCAGTGCGTCGAATGTATGCTTAGCAGATACCCAACTATCGCTGAAACCATTCACCTGATGTCGCAGTGCAATGCCTCAAATGTCCTTTTGACGAAAATATAAATATATTTCTTCATATATCTCACTTTTATCAAATATCCCCTACGTTTTTGAATAGTATCTAAATAACAATATGGAGAGGCTGGAGTTTGGTGACGCAAGTAAAATGCAAGACAGACCCATATTCTACGACATAAAATTTTGGGAGTGAGTGGATGCTCAACTATCCGCTCTGCCCTGGACATACAGATCCGTGTGTCATTGGGGGTACAGCTAGTTTGCCGCATTCAGCCCTTATTAGATTGTTACAAATTGCATCCATCATATAGATTTATATCATAGTACTGAAAGAAGACCGAAAAAACGTGAGACAGATCTCATCGGTTGGAGTGCTATGAAAAATGGTATTATACTGGTATACAGACTTGTAGAAAGCCGATATTTGAATCGTCTAACTCTACATAGTTCTTTGCTATGTAATTGTATACTGGGGTGGAAAGATCTCACAGGGCTGTGACCATGAATGTATACACGATGAAGAATGAACCAGTACTTCGAGAAGTGGAGGGCGGCAGGAACACATAAAATAAGGTTAATGTTGGAAGAGATGAAGAAAAGATCCCCAACAACGGAAAGCTTACTATTTATCCACATACAAACTTTGGAATCAATCCATCTACCTGGGTAGATGGTAAAATTCAGTTTAAAATAAGCACACCTTGACACAACACATTAGCACAAGACCGATAACAAGCCCCACCCACCCACCCACCCACCCACCCACCCACACGCCTTCAATGTTGTTTAGCTACCTTGGCGAGGCTCTTTCAAACAAATCTTGCAATGATATTGAAGTGATTGTCACTTTGTGTTGCCCCTGCTTGCACTGACAGAGCTCTGAGCTATTTTCATTTATTATTCAGTCAAAATTAGTCAAAATGGATATTCATCCAAAGTGTATCATTGGTTTCTGCAAACACCATATACGTAGGAAGGCGAATAACCGTGCCCACCACCCAGCTATGTGACGCTCCTTATATAAATATTATCTCGCTCTAACGAGATGTTTTCTCGTTATAGCGAGATACTTTCTCGTTGTAACGAGATGCTGACTCGTTATTACGAGATGTTTTCTCGTTATAACGAGAACCGGTTCTCGTTGTAACGAGATATTTTCACCTTATAACGAGAAAGTATCTCGTTATAATGAGATAAAAAAAAAATCCCTATGGCCTGAATCAACCACCGTATTACAGTGGAGATTTGAAGGACGAAAAATTAATGACTGCAATGAGTAAGGGTTGTGTGGAGGGAGAGAAGAAATGAGAGAGTTGTACAGAAAATGGTATCGCGTTAACCGTTTGAAGAGTGGTGGTATCTTCCAAGTGAGTGCAATAGCAATATTTGGAATAGTCCCGGCCCAAATTCATTCTTTGGGGGGTAAACCAATTAATATTTTCAACGGGCAGCCTTTCGGCCGCACGTTGAAAATATTGATTGGTCTATCCCACACACACACTCATGTTGCAACCATCCTACTTCATGAGATTATGTCGTATCGTGTTCGTGTCCGAGAAAGTGGCCTCTGCGATAGCTGAAATAGGACAAGTGGAAACCTCGGACTCTGTGAAAATAATAAGGAAGAATAACATTGTTAGAAAATCGGAACGGATCTGAGAACGTTTTATTATTTGTTTTTGGTTTAATAAATAAAGAGGTTATTACCTGATTAGACGACCTGGGCAAGACACGTTGTGTCCTGGGCAAGGCACTTTATCCCGGTTGCCTACATGGGGGAACGATGACGCCGTGTACTAAGGCGTATTGCACGTCAATGGTGCACATGTCTTCAACCGCTGTAACCCTGCTTGAGCGGAGCTTGAACAGAGTTAGAATGTTGAGCTGACAATTGCTCGTCCATGCTCTGTGGTTCTCTCCGGGTACTCCGGCTTCCTCAACCCGTAAAATTGTCACGGTCACGAATAGCCATTGTGCATAAGTAGGTGACCTTGAACACCAATAAATAAATAATGATAACAAATAGTTTCATATCGGCCGAGATATCACCACTCAAGTCTCGCAGAGGAAGAAGTGGATCTCTCTGTGTACCAGCAATAGTATCAATGTCACTAAGCTCGCGGAGCGTCTACTAATCCGGCTAGTGACTTATAATGTGAACACATGCTTATAGTTTGTAACTAGGGCTGAACGGTATATCGATAAACCGATATATACCGGTATTCAAACCAATATCGATTGAATACCGGTGTAATTACAAAAATATCGGTTTATCGTCATTATTTATTTACCCACAATTTAATTTGTTTTTTAACCGTAGACCCGAATGAATAATATTATTCCTTTATCCAAGGAATCGTCTGCCCGTAATGTACAAATTCAGCAGTTGAAAAAATAATTTTCAAAAATTTCAATAAAACTATATCATGTGACCCCTCATTGGAACGAGCTCGTTGAGCTCGTTCTAATGAGCGGTCACATGATATAGTTTTGTTGAAATCTTTGGGTAAAATCTGATAAACTAAAATAATAATAATAAATTT
Source organism: Pictodentalium vernedei (assembly GCA_031216915.1). Taxonomy (NCBI): domain Eukaryota; kingdom Metazoa; phylum Mollusca; class Scaphopoda; order Dentaliida; family Dentaliidae; genus Pictodentalium; species Pictodentalium vernedei. Next base: position 157,983,266 of record CM062295.1, read on the forward strand.
TGATATCGTCTGCGTTGGGTAAAAGTTTTTCGAACCGCATCATCAAGGCATGCTTATTCGTTCCGACTGTGATGCCCCGAGTCTCGATTATGGTACTTGTGTTCATATATCTGAATAGTTTTCGATATACCGGTATACCGCGGTATTTTTTTGAATACCGATACCGGTATTCAATTTTGAATATCATGCAGCCCTATTTGTAACACATCATATTTCAGTGGTATCTGGGCGACAACTATTGCAAGTCGACTGATCATGATTGCCATTACTCAAATTTGAAATGAAATCAGTATTGCCTTTCGATCTTAAAGCGCTGTATAAGTAAACGACATTTGTTTACTTTGAAATGTCCACCTCTGATATTCCATAAATTCAAATTAAATACACATGAATTGTACGTCTGAATGAAGGTTGCGTGTATAGAATATGACAAATATATGCAGTCAACTCACAGAGTCACACAGTTGACAGCAGGCACCAGTGGTTCCTGGACGTCTGCCTCCGTATTCGTACCAGAACGGATAATAAAATAACATCTCTTGATATGTGCTTCATATTTCCAAGAAGAAAGCTAGGAAATCAAAATTCTTCAAAACGCAACGACAGAGCTGCGTGGGGGTGAATTCCCAAACTCCTGGCTTTGTTTTCATTTTCTGTTTGTTTACATTTTTGCCACGATCATCGGGGCCGAAAAAGCATCGATATAAAATGCGGTCTAAAATCAAATAATGAGAAAGATCGCCTAAATACTACACACTATTATTATATGGAGACCGCAGAGTTGCCATATTACTTGCAAGGTATCAGGTCATCTGCTTGAAATTTCTTGGAATTATGCGATTGTTTTTCGATGAAAATTCATAGTTCTGCACATGTCCGTCGGACACGGACAACCATTTTCAATAAAAAAAAATGCAGACAGTGTTGTCCTTTCCCCAAATGCAGTCCTGTCGCTGCATTGTAAAGTGTTTTGAATACCTAGCTTTGTTCTTGGATACCTGAAGCACATTTGACCACGAACTGTTCTCCGGAAATGTTATTTTATTTTCATTTCTGGTTCGAATACGGTAGCAGACTTCCAGAAACCATTGATGTCAGCATATATTTTTCGTATGCTTTACATCATAACCTTCATTTTCATGCATAATTTGTGTACATGTAATTGAATTTATGGAAATTTCAAAGTAAACAAATTTCCCCTACTTATGTAGCACCTTAAGTTTAATATGAACTCCATCGCCCGTGGTCTGCCGGGGTGAGCCGAGGTAGAAAATTGCCCTTCAGACAGTTCTTTCAGAAAAAAAATCCTCATTTTTTCCGCTGTAAGACTCCCTCAAAAACAAACCATTGCTTCGGCCCTTTAGCGTGCATTATTTGCCTGAATATGAGTTTTTCGAACTATGAGATTTCTAGTCATGTTTATTTTCGTACATTCAATGTGTCGATCAGTTTGCAGCAGCTGTGGCTTTTACGAAGCTTTCGGCCCGTGTCGTACACGCTCCAGTTGCTCACATCAGACATATATACTTATTTCCAAAGAGATGAATATGTTGAAATATTTTAAGTGAAATTATCTTTGTCGACTATTTTTGTCGCGGTCCAGGCACTCGACAAAGATACATAATTGTCAATGAAGGAACCCAGTACTAATTCCGTAAATTTCAAACAATCGCACTCAGCGGCCTGGACGCGTTTTATTTTTGACCGACGCTACTATTTTCGTCATCTCTAATGTCTGTTCTTGTTAGCCTATTTACACATTTTTCGCGATTAATCCTACCGCGAAATCTGTTCACTTCTAACTTATGGCGATCATCTGAGTTTTTTAAGCAACGTCGGAACCCACTAGCAGTATTTTTAGTCGAATTGTGACGAAGTCACACTCGACTAAAAGTTTGATGAATGGCGCGCGGGCGGATGGGCGGGCGGGCGGGCGGGCGGGCGGGCTGGCGTAAACAATTGGTTTTCGTGTGATAACTTGATAATACTTCGACCCATGTTCATGAAACTTCATTGGTTGGTTGGCCTCGGTGAGAGGAAGAACCCTATTTATTTTGGACTCACTAGGTCAATGGTGAAGGTCGCAGTAACCTTGAACATACTAAATCACAAACAATTGGTTTCCGGATGGTAACTTGACTATGGTTGAACCCACATTCATGAAACCTCATATGTAGGTTGGCCTTCATGAGAGGAAAAAACCCTATATATTTTGGACTCGCTAGGTCAAAGGTCAAGGTCACAGTAACTCTGAACATAGTAAATCAAAACACTTGGTTTCCGGATGATAACTTGATAATGGTTTGACCCATGTTCATGAAACTTCATCAGTAGGTTGGCATCAGTTATTTTCGAATTGCTAGGTGAAAGGTCAAGGTCACAGTGACCTTGAATATAGTAAATCATAAACAATTGTTTCCGGATAATAACTTGACTATGGTTCAACCCACATTTATGAAACTTCATATGTAGGGTGGCCTTCTTAAGAGGAAGAAGCCTATTTATTTTGGGCTCGCTAGGTTAAAGGTCAAGGCCACAGTGACCTTCAACGCAGTAAATCGTAAACAATTGGTTTCCGGATGATAACTTGATAATGGTTTGACCCACAATCATGAAACTTCACAGGTAGGTTGTCCCAGGTGAGTGAAAAAACCCTATTTATTTTGGACTCGCTAGGTGAAAGGACAAGGTCACAGTGACCTTGAACATAATAAATAGTAAACAATTTGTTTCCGGATGATAACTTGATAATGGTTCCACCCACGTTCATGAAACTTCATAGGTAGGTTGGCATTGGTACAAGAAAGAGCCCTATTTATTTTCGAATCACTAGGTCAAAGGTCAAGGTCACAGTGACCCTTCCCATAATAAATTGTAAACAACTGGTTTTCGGACGATAAGTTGATAATGACTAAACCCATTTTTGTGCTGTCACAACTCGACATTGGATCGATGATCCTATCGGCATTTTCTTTTACGTTTTGCCTTCTACTTTTACCCCGGTTTCTTTTCTTTTCGGGTTGTACTGCACACCTGTTCAGTCAGAACTTGGCTTACGAGAACTTTTATTGCAAAATTTTATTTCTTTTGTCGTCTGTGTGTATTTTTTCTTGTTGTGTCTATACCCTAAAGAAGGTCTTCATCAGACCGAATGCTAGGTGAAAATTGTTTTTTTGCTGTGCCGTTTGAGCCTTCTTTAGACGAATATATACTACTCAAAGTTTAAGCACTAAGTATATCCAACTTCCTGTTTTACGTTTTAGTTTTAATTTTGTTATGGAAAGTGTATATATTTTTTTATTTAATTATATCTTTAATGATTTAAGTACAAAAATTAAGATTTTGTTTGTGTTTGACATTATTTTTTAGCTTTTGAATACGATAACCATGGAAAATGGATATTATTGTTAAAAGAGGCAATTTTTCAAATTTGCCAAAAAGTTGACGGAGCGAACTGGTATGGGTTCAATATCGAGTATGAAACCCATTACTGTTAATTACAGCTTGACAACGCCTTCTCATGCTCCCAGTCAGGTTCCTGATGGTTCTTTGTTCCATTCTTGGACCATCATGGCACCAAGCTCCTGGACACTTCTTGGCTTGACTGGACGGGCTGAAATTGCAAGCTTCAACTCATTCCATACATGTTCGATTGAATGGAGGTCAGGGGATCTTGCTGGCCAGTCCATACGCTCAATCCCATCCCCCTGTCGGTACTCCCGGGCAGCATAGGCAACATGAGGACGGGCATTATCGTCCATCAGAATGAATCACCCATTGCACCTGCATACAATCTGACGTGGGCATCCAGGATCTCATCAGTATACCGCTGTGCAGTCAATGTGCCACGGCCAAGGACACAGAGCTCTGTACGTCCGTCCCAGCAGATGCCGCTCCAGACCATTATTGATAATGCACCATAGCGGTCATGTCCAGCAATGGTAGCTGCATGGAATCGCTCTCCTGGACTTCTCCATACCCTAGAACGCCTATCTGTGTAAACTAATCAGTACCTTGACTCATTTGTAGAAAGGACAGGTCGCCAATCTTCTCTGGTACATCCAACATGGTCCATGGCCCTTTCATATCGTGTCTGGCGGTAGTTCTGGGACAGCGGAATGCGAATACATGGCCTTCTCGATCGGCGACCACCTTCGTGCAACCTTGCCCGGATAGTCTGCGTCGAAACATTTACCCTGGATGCATTGTGAAGGTCACTGCGAAGCTGGGTTGCTGTTGCAAAGCGGTTCCTATGGGCCTGAATGATCAAAAACTGGTCTTCAGCTTTAGATGTTGCCCTGTCTCTGCCACCACCATGCCGTCTTACTGGTGTGCCATACTGCTGAAATCTTGCTCAGGCTCTGTTGATCAGCGTATGTCATGTACATGTAGACAGTAAAAGAAAACATCTTTAAAATCAAAGGGTACATGCTTTCCATGACTGTCACGAAAGGTCTGCCTGTCAAAAGAGCTAATGTAAACACTGGGGACCACATCAATACATTCCTCAATCATATCCACCAAATATATCGCAAATATGTCACAAGCAAATTTCGTAATGTGTCAAATATGTGGTGCTTAGCAAACTTTGAGTAGTATATATATAGAAAACTTTTCAGAATTTGTCTAACAGTATTTTTTTATCATTTGCTTTCTACTTTTACTCTGGTTTTTTCTTTTCTTTCTGGGTTGTATTACACACCCGTAAGGTCAGAATTTGGCTTACGAGAACTTTTATCGCTACATTTAATTTCTTCCGTAGTCTGTGTATATTTTTTTTTGTTGTGTCTGTACCCTGAAGAAGGTCTTCATCAGACCGAAAGCTAGGTGAAAATTGTTTTTTTCCTGTGCTGTTTAAGCTTTATTTAGACGAATATTTTTCGCTTTAGGCTCTTGCATCTCTCAGATCCAGCACGGTGCGTCGAATTACCGAAACGGACCGAAACGTACAGAAACGGACCGAAACGCGACCGAAACGGGAGAGTAATCTACCGAAACGTGCACCCAAAAGACTGAAACGGGCGACAAGAGGGTCTTCCTACCATAAAGGACTAAAACGCGACTGAAATGGGCGACTAAGCTACCGAAACATGCATGCACCCAAAAGACTAAAACGGGCGATAAGGTCTTTCTGCCGTGAAGTGTGTGCGTCCATCATCATACCCACTTTCCTGTCCACACTACTGATTTCACAAAATAGACAAAATTCTCATCAAAACTCATTAAAAAAATAAATTTTCCACAAAATACGTAAAATTCTGATCAAAAATTAAAATATATTCAAATAATAACTTTTCTAAATAATTGAATAAATCATATATTTCAAAAAATTAAACTCAAAGTAAGAAGATTCGGTCCACTGCCAGGGCCGAATCTTCCCGGCCGAATCTTCCCAGGGTCGAATCTTCCCCGACCCTTGGCAGATACCTTTGAACTTAGTTTAGTTATGCATCAATATTTCCCTTTGCACACCCTGCATGACACATTTATGATCGGATCACTTTGAAACTTGGTAGACTTGTTTAGGATGATCTCTAAATGGGATCTATCAATTTTCTTCCATTTCGGTAAAAAGATGTTGCCGTTGGCAACGACCTTTGAACTTAGTTTAGTTAGGCATCGATATTTCCCTTTGGCACACCCTACAGAACACATTTATGCTTGGATCGCTTTGAAACTTGGTATGCTTGATTGGGGTGATCTCTAGAGGGGAGCTATCGTTTTTCTTCTATTTCCGTCAAAAAACGTTGCCGTTGGCATGAACTTGGCAACAACCTTCGAACTAAATTTAGTCAGGCGTCAATATTTTCTTCTGACATGCTCTACAGGGCACATTTATGATCGGATCGCTTTGAAACTTAACATAGTATGCGTGTTCGAGGTATCTCTAGATGGGATCGATTGATTTTCTTTCATTTTCATAAAAAAAATTGTTGTTAGCGCCTGCCTTTGAATTTAGTATATTTGTGCAGCAAATTATCCCTTTTGCAGTGTGTACAGTGCATATTTATGAATTTCCAGAAAAAAACATTGCCTCTAGCAATGACCTTCGAACCTAGTGCATTTGTGGATTAACATCTTCCTTTGGCACGCCTCAGAGGGCGCATTCATTATCGGGTTGTTTTTAGCTTAACTTGACAAAGTCAAGATAAACTATTGCCATCACGCGTGCTGAAGTCTGTTAGTCTGTGAGTCTGTTCACATTTTCCTTTAGCACAGGCTACACTCCGCAGTTCTTGTCTGATCGTCACGAAATTTTATATGCAGGTTTGGGGTCATGTCTAGATGAGAACGTCCCCTTTTGGTCGAGTCGGTCAACCGGTATGGCTGCCCGAGCCCAAAACCCGAAAACCATTAGCACAGTCTACAGGTCGTATTTATGAAGGGATTTTATTGTGACTTGGTAGGATGCCTGATGATTATCAGGGGTGGGTCTGGAATTTAGTAGTATTGAAATCCTAGGATCTAAAATTTCAAGATTAGTGGGGGTTCGTCAAGCGCACACAGACCCGTTCCAGTCTTTTTGACGCCCAGATCGATAGACTGGAGGCCCGTTTCGGTAGTTTGAGTTTCCGTTTCGGTCGCGTTTCGGTCCATTTCGGTGCGTTTCGGTCCGTTTCGGTAATTCGAGGGACCCGATCCAGCACACTTGAAACAGATTTGCTTCATCAGAATATAGACTTTTACATATGTCGTCTGTGCAACAAATCTGTTTTTATATATATATTTCTGAAGAGATGAATATGTCGAAATATATTAAGTGAAATTATCTTTGACGACTATTTTTGTCGCAGTCTGGGCACTCGACAGAGATACGTAATTGTCAGTCAAGGATCCCAGTACTAATTCTGTAAATTTTATAACTGGGTTCGTAATTAGGAGCTAGCAGCCACTTGCCAGGCAATAAATCAACCCGTAAGACGTACGCCCATCTCGAACAATTTGTTAATTCTATTTAACAATTATGATAAGTGAGTAGGGTATATCCGAGAGCGCCAGCACATTTTCAAAGTTAGGTGAGCTGGAAAACTGAGTTATTTTTGGAAAAACCTTAATTTTTCTGGTAAAAAAGTTGATTTTCTTGGAAAATATTAGGTTTTTCCCAAATATAATTCACTTTTTGCCTGAAAACCCTGAGTTTTTCCGGAAAATGTTAAAAAATTTTTCATTTTCTGGCCCACTTTCGAGGAATTTGTTAAAAATGTCTGGAAATTCACCGATTTGAAAAATTCACCTTTTTAAAAAAATTGACACAAACCTCGGTGAAACATCAACTTTGCAATCGGGGTGAATTTTTTCGAATTTTCTGGAAGGGGTTTTTTTTTGCACGCTTGTGACTGAGACAAGATTAGCACTGGGATTCCACTGGCAAAAATTCCGAAAATACACTTGTTTTTTGCAGTCGTGTGGTGGAAAATACACGATCAAACGTTGATTCCCATAGGAAAAAAGATTCCGATTCGACCGGTGAATTTATAAAGTGGGCTGGGACGTTAGGTGGTAAATTGGGTTGGTATATGGTATCGCGGAACTAAATATTGAATTAGAGTGAACCGCCTTAAAATGTTGCACCCGGAAATGATGCAATCTCTAAAAATAAACAGCCTTGGGAAAATCCATTGTTTCAATAGACGTTTGAAACATTCTTTTGACATCTTGCATTATTGTTGAATATTCCTGATAAAAAAGAGGCTGATTTGATAAATTTTGGACCTAAAAAATACAATTTACTTTTTATGTGTTTTTGTAGGGAATTCCCTGAAAAATATGTGCACGTGACCGGTACTTCCCTTTGTGTCAGTTTTTCTCTCTTATTTGTTGCATGACCCCCTGTTTTCAGATCAGAAAAAGTTGTTGTCTGAAGGGCTATACTTGACAGAGATATTTGAATGCCAAAATTAAAGTCATGCGATCATATTTTTTCCGCCTGAACGTTATAATGGTCGCCTATGGGAAAATATTTAGTTCTCTGATACCTACAGGAAATATGTTTTTTGGCTTCCAAACCAGATTCATTTATTATTTTGGGGGATTATTTCACATTTAAATATTTATTTGGGGACCACACACCTTACCAAACCATTTTATTGTTTTTCGCTCATCTTGACAAAGTCAAGCTGAGCTAATCTCATCGCTTCCCGTCCGTCGTCCGTCGTCCATCGTCCGTCGTCCGTCGTCCGTCGTCCGTCGTCCGTCAACACCATGTTTTGGTCTTCTCCTCCAAAGCCACTGGGCCAATTCAAGTGAAAGTTTGTGTGAGTGATGGTCCCAAAGGGGCATTTCATTTTTGTTCAACTCAGCATGCCCAGCCCCATAGGGAGGGAGTGGTAGAAAATGCACCCAAATATTTTAAAAATCTTCTTCTCAAGAACCAGTGTGTACAATGACTTGATATTTGCTATGGAGCTTCCATATGAGGTGTAGAATCAAGTTTGTTCAAACGAAGTTCGTGAAGTGATATTTGGCTTTGTAATAGGAGGGGTAAGATTTTTGGCCCCGCCCAAAATTTCTATTTTCTGAACCGATGGTCCGGTATGAACCAAATTTGGTTTGTGGTATTATTGGATCATAAGTACATGACCCATGCAAAAAAAAAAAATTCCCGCATCCCCATGGGAACCCTGGGAGCTAAAAATAGAAATGTTTTCAAACGCCCATATTTCCCAAACCCCACGGAACAGAGAGCTTTTATTTGGTATGAAGTATCCTTATGACCAGTAGAATTGAATGGTAAAAAAAAATTGCCATCGGTTATGTTAGGGTGTTCTGTAATGGGCATCGAAAAAATGCTGAGTCAGCATATTTGCAAAAAATTTAAAAAATCTTTTCTCCAGAACCAATCATCAGAATCTTTTGATATTTGGTATACAGGATTCATAGGGGGGTCAGATAAAAGTTTGTTGAAATAAAGCTCATTGGTTCATATTTGGGCTCTCTACAGGAGCCCGAAGTTTTAACATAGGGTAATATGGGGAATATTCTTTAAAAATCTTCTTCTTCAGAACCACCAGTCAGAATCTTTTAATATTTGGTATACATCATTGTTATGAGGGTCAGATTCTAGATTGTTCAAACCAAGTCCCTAGGTTAATATTTGGGCTTCCTACGGAAGCCCAAATTTTATCTTTGTTCAATATGGAGGGTAATTTAAAAAATCTTCTTCTTCTTCAGATCCATCAGGCAGAATGCTTTGATATTTGGTATGCAACATCTCTATGGGGGTCAGATTCAAGTTTGTTCAAATCAGATCCCTAGGTATATATTTGGGCTCACTATGGTAGCCCAAATTTTTACTTAGTGCAATATGAGAAAATTTCTTTAAAAATCTTCTTCTTCAGATCCACCAGTAGGAATACTTTTATATTTGGTATACAACATCTCTAGGGGGGTCAGATTCCAGGTTGTTCAATTCGAGTGCCTAGGTTAATATTTGGGCTCCATATGGGAACATGAAATTTAACTTAGTACATTATGAGGGAATTTCTTCAAAAATCTTCTTCTTCAGATTCACTTGTCAGAATGCTTTCACATTTGGTATACAACATCTCTAGGGGGGTCAGATTCAAGTTTGTTCAAATCGGATCCATAGGTCAATATTTGGGCTCGCTATGGTAGCCCAAATTTGAACTTAGTGCAATTCGGAGAAATTTCTTTACAATTTCTCTTCTTCAGATCCAACAGTCAGAATGCTTTCATATTCGGTACACAACATCTCTAGGGAAGTCAGATTTAACTGTGTTCAAATCAAGAGCCTGGGTTAATATTTGGGCTCTCTATGGGAGCCGGAATTGGCCATTTTGCTGAAGAATTAAAAATTTTGTTTTCAGTACCTTCTAGAGGTACTAAGCTAATCCACATAGGTTGTATCAAGGGGCTTCATAGGGGAGCTCTACATTTTACTTATGATCAACTGAAGAAAAGGCATGATGCCCAGATTATTTTTGTCACTCCTGAGGGACTCAAGGATTGACAGTGCAGCCTATGGTGATGGCTTGCTTAATGTAGACTCATTGGACTCTGTTTAAAAGATGAGCGCTTCAGGCCCCGTGAGGCCTCTTGTGAAAAGTTACATTTTTGTCACAGTTAGCAATAAAAGCTATATATTTCTAAAACTAAGGCTGTTTATGCAAGCAAATTCACATCTTGAGCAAGTGTACTCCCCAGGAGCACACTATAACCTCTGGCAGCTGCTAACTAACAGCCTATTTTACCCTATTAACATATTTATTTAAATCATGGTTTCCCCTCATATTACTAGGGGCAGGGAGGATTCCAAATCTTCCAACCCCCTCCCAAATCACCATTTAAACACAGACAGAAAACCTACACTGCCTTTCTATTCACTAGTATTTAGAAGTTTTTCTCTTCTATATTATGCTCTTCAAAATGTTGGAAAACAATTCCTTCATTGAAAGAGTATCCTGGAACACAAATTTGAGGAGGGGTGGGGCTCTAGTGGAAAATAACATAATAAAATTACAAATGCGAGTGAATGGCATTTGTGCATAGCTACCAATATAGTTGTCTAGTACTAGTGCTGTCATCGTTCCCATGATACAGCATAAATTTACAGTGACAGTTGTGAAATATTGCTCTTTCCCTGAACCAAGTCCTCCCTCCCACACATATTTAACCCTTCTGCTGATGATAAACATTTGGAAAGACTGAACATCATGTTTTTAGAGACTCAAGTTAGTATCATACACTTTCAGTTTCTTATGATTTACTTTGAGGCTTCAGCACTCATGGTCCATTGAGTTATTTTTCAATTTAACAGCCTTGCCCTGGCTCTTCCACTATATTTTTCATTGTATGTCACTCAGTACTCTCATGTAGACCTCCTACATGTGTGACTGCAAGCCTATCTGTCTGTCTGTGTGTCTGTCTCTTCATCAGACATGGTGTTTCTTTGCTTTTCACTTGCCTGGATCTACATTTTCAATAATTGGCAGCTGACTAATTTTCACTCAACCCCCCCACACACACAAGTATATTAAACATCAAATACCACTATATTCTTCAAGGAAATGTCTGATTCATCCTCTTTGGAAACATGTTTTCAACAATTTCAGTTCCTTTGCCAGAATGGGTGTCTATGGGGATTAAAACAAAGGTTATGAAAGTGCACTTATGGGAACTTACAGCATAAGCAGAGCACTATAGAATCAATATCTGATGGTTTTAGGCATCTTACCAGTGTTATGAGATATCACAGTAGTAGTACTGGTCATTCTTTTGGAAAAAACACTGTTTTATGTTTTGTCAGTGCCATACCAACGACCCTATGTGCCTTTACTGAGAAAACTGAGGCTTTTCCTTTACAAAAAATGCAAAATATTCATCAAATACAATGTGAAATGTCTTCAGAAGCCAGACTGTGATTTAAAAACTATTACAGATGGGAAAGTTCATATCACAGTAGGTTTGTTTTGGGTCAATATCAATTAAATTATGAATTATATCATAGATTTTGATGAAAAGGGGCACACCGGGGGTCCTATTCAAGGCAAAATTTTACTACATCAGATGGTAGAATAAAATTTGACACCAGTTGTTAGGACAAACTGGTAGAGTCCTTTCATATTGGTGAAATATATAGCTGCACCCTCAATTTTGGAAACAAAATTGACATCCATATTGTTCCATGGGGGTTGGGACACTGTTTTGCTTGCAGTATGGTTAAATGAGACAGATTTTTTCTTAAAATATTTTGTGCTGATGCAGATTTTAGTTTTATTTTGGGATCAGGGTAGTTTTTTAAAGAAAGCTGTAAATTCTCATCCTTCTCAGTTAATTTATAAAGTAACAGGATAGAAAAATCTTTTGGAGGCAATACCAGTTTTCAAGCCCACTTGACAAAGTTTGGACACTTTTCCTTAAAAGAGCAAATTTTCCATGTTTTTGACTCAGCCAAAGCCAAAAGTTGGATGCAGAAATGACACTTTTATCTCATGGAAGTGGTAAAATGTCACTTTGGTGGGGTTGGGGATGATTATGGGTATCGCGGAACTAAATATTGAAATTAGAGTGAACCACCTTAAAATGTTGCACTCGGAAATGATGCAATCTCTAAAAAATAAACATCCTTGGGCAAATCCATTGTTTCAATAAACGTTTGAAACATTCTATTGGCATCTTGCATTATTGTTGAATATTCCTGATAAAAAAGAGGCTGATTTGATGACTTGTGGGCCTAAAAAATACAATTTACTTTTTGTGTGTTTTTGTAGGGAATTTCCTGAAAAATATGTGCACGTGACCGGTACTTCCCTTTGTGTCAGTTTTTCTCTCTTATTTGTTGCATGACCCCCTGTTTTCAGATCAGAAAAAGTTGTCTGAAGTGCTATACTTGACAGAGATATTTGAATGCCAAAATTAAAGTGATGCGATCATATTTTTTTCTGCCTGAACGTTATAATGGTCGCCTATGGTTAAATATTTCGTTCTGTGATACCATATAGAGAGATCACGCATCCGAATCTAAAATATAATGAATTAGCTTGACGGCGTGATCTGGAATGGATGCATGGATGGATGGATCATGATTGAAAATGTATGTGTGTATTATGAGTTGTGAGATGGATGATAAATTAAAAAAATAATAACTGTTTTTGTTATTAAAGAAAAAAAATAAAAAAAAGTTATTTTATTTTTTTTACATATATAATAAGAAAAAAAAAAAAAAAAAAAGAATATTTTTACAATTAATAATTATTATTATTTTTAAAAAAACACACAAAATTTAATATTTTATAAAAAAAATTTCAACAAAACGACAACAACAAAAATAATCAGTCATGAAATCGACAATACCTAAACAATCTGCATTAAAATTGAAAAGAGTCAAGAGATATTCAAAGTTCAATACTAAAATTTATAGACTGCAATCGCACAACACCATTGAATTGAAGGACATGGAGATGAGTGGGTTGAGATTGGAATACGAGAAATATGTATTACCTTTGAAATTGAATGAGACCGCTCTGGATTTAATGTATGGATGTCAAGACGATCTGTTGACAATCCTCTCTGAGAAGATAGAAAATTTCGACCCAGACGATTTGTCGCTGTTCTTCGAGAGTAATATATATCCGAACGTCTCTAAAGAAGTGGTTGATAGATTGAATCTGATCACCGAGGAAGAACGGACGTTCGAGAGGGTGAATCTCGTTTTCTAATGGATTTATCAGTGGGGAGACGATAGCTTTAAGGTTAACATGCTCGTCACGGACGTGAAATTATGAAAAAGAGAGTGTTAGTTCATTATAAATAGATTTTAAATCTCGACTCAAAAGCTCATTAAAGTGCTTTTCATGAGGTAGTACTCGTTTTTTCTGTTTTTTTGTCATTAAATATGAAGTTTAACAATTCGCAAAAAAACTAAAAAAAAAAAAAAAGTAAAAATATTATATATATTAAATAAGAAGTTTAACACACACACAAAAAATGCCAAAAATAAAAACGTATATCGTGGAAAAGTTACATTTGTTTACCATACCCGAGTTGAAAAAGTATTGTAGAAATCTAGGAATTAAAAATTACATCCGTCACAGAACCAAAAGACAATGGATCAAAGCTGTGCGCGAGGAGACCTGTGATCTAAAACTGGTGAAATTACAAAACCAAAGTGCGTCAGTTGTTGAAATTGAAAGGTGTTAAATACATGAAAAAAGATGAATGTATCAGTCATTTGCTTGACGGAAAGGGAATGGACGAAAGATGACAAAAACAACTTGAATCACGAAAAAAATGTGAAGACAGCGATGACAAAACAACAGCGCCAACAAACGACTGTGGAGGAAACTAAGATGAAGAAGGAGGCTGTTAAACAAAAAAGTGGTGGAGCGGCAGAAGGTTTTGAAAGAGAATAATAAAAAAATGAAAAGCAATGTGGTTCGAGATGACAATTCGGTAGAAAAAAACAATGGATGCAGTCGTGAGAGCGCTGAATAAAAAAAAGGATTCAACATGATAAAGGGAATCAGAATCAAAGCGTTAGAGTTATTGTTGATTCTGATAGAATGAGACATCACCATTAAAGGATTTTTTAAAACTTTCGATGCGGTTCCCTGTCTCGCAAAATTTGATCCCGAATCGTTCATGGAACGGGCAAAAGGTGGAATGTTGGACATATTTCAAAAACATCTAGTTGTTGTGGGTCTAAAAATAAAAATGATCTTGCATTGTCTGATGAAAAAGATCAACGCGAACACACGTGAGAGCGTGGTGCAAAATGCCTATTTCCAGTCTAAAATCGAGACTGTATTTAGAGATGATGAATTAGCCAATGTTTACGAAGTGATGAAAGACAAGATGTTGGAATCTATGGCTCATTGTCAAAATAAGGGAAGTGGTTTGACGTTCGAGAAGGTATTGAATCTCGAGATTCACGTGGACAGACACAACCCTTTGAAAGCATCTTTCTATATAAAATTACCTTATTTCGTATCTAATAAAAATGCTGTGATTAACGTGAAAAATGAAGATGATAGCGAGTGTTTCAAATGTGCAATCACATCGGCCTTATATCCAGTATAAAAGAAGAATGCTCAGAGAGTTTCCAAGTACGCAGAGACTTGTAAAAATCTCGATTGGACGGGAGTGCCTTTCCCGACGCGGTTGAAAGACATCGAGCATTTCGAAAAGCTAAATCCCACTGTGTTTGTGAACATCTTGGGATACGATGATAAAAAACGATTAGTCTATCCTCTCAGACTGACTTCGCACAAAGAGAGAGAAAAGATTGTTATTTTGTTATTAATTTCCAAGAGTTTCAATCAACATTATTGCTGGATTAAAAATATGAGTCGATTGCTGTCGAAGCAGATTACTAAACATAACGGGAAGAGATTTTTCTGTTTCAACTGCATGAATTCGTTCCATCATCAAGAATCGTTGATGCATCATCAGGGACATTGCAACGAAAAGCAAAGCATTGCCGTCGAAATGCCTAAACTTAACACTTAGGTGGATTTTCTCAACCACATTAGAAGATTAGAACCACCATTCATCATCTATTCCAATTTCGAATGTTTCACCACAAAAATGGATTCTTGCCAGCCTGACGAGTGTAGGAGTTACACCGAAAAATATCAGAATCACGTACCTTCGGGCTATTGTTGTTACGTGAAATGTTATTTTGACGATCGAGAATCATCAGGTCCATTCGTCTACACTAAACGTTCGGAATGCAATGACGTTTCTCAAAGATTCATGGAAGAGTGAGAATCAAAAATTCAAAAATTATACTACAAATTTTTAAAAAATCCAAAAGTCATAATCATCACGCCAGAGCAACAGCGAGAATACAATAAAACCACCAAATGTCACATCTGTAAACAATCATTCGGTAATCAGTCTGAAAATAATAAAAAAGTTAGAGATCACGATCACTACACAGGTCTGTTTTGTGGCGTGGCTCACAACAAATGTAATTTAAGATTAATTTAAGTGTCACCGAGGGGGAGTTGAACTGCATCGCGCAAAGCGATGAAAAATACATTTCATTCACTAAATGGAAGATCGTCAATAAAAATAGAGTTGTCGATGGTCTGACTGAGAAAACGATTCCCATCCATAGAGAGATACGTTTCATCGACAGTTATAAATTCATGTCGGCCAGTCTGGAAAAATTAGTCGACAGTTTGAATAGGGAGAAATTAATAATCATGAGTAAACATTTTGATCGTCGACAACAATTGGTGGACATCATGTTGAGAAAAGGCGTCTACCCTTATGATTACATGAGTGATCTCGAGAAATTCGACGACGTTGCTCTACCTCCCAAAGGAGATTTTTATTCGAAATTATACCAGTCTAACATTTCCGATGATGATTATGAACATGCTCCAAAATTGTGGAGATTATTTGACATGAAATCCATGAGAGATTATCACAACCTCTATCTGAAAACCGACGTGCTTCTCTTGGCCGACATGTTCGAAAATTTTCGACGAGTGTGTCGTCAATATTACGAACTAGATCCGGCTTGGTATTTCACGGCACCCGGACTTGCATAGGATGCTCTTTTGAAGACGACCGAAGTCCAATTGGAATTATTATCCAATGTCGACATATTGCTCATGTTCAAAAAGGCTGTGAGGGGTGGCATCTCTATGATTTCCACCAGATTTGCTAAAGCTAATAATTCTCACATGGGAAAATACTTCGATTCGGAAAAACCGAGTAAATACATACAGTATTGGGATGCTAATAATTTGTTTGGTTGGGCCATGAGTCATCCTTTACTGATTGGAAATTTCAAATGGGTCAAACGTCGGAAGAAAAACAAAAATGGAGACACTCTCCTTGTATTCTAGAAGTCAATTTGGACTATCTGGAAACGTTACACAATCTGCACAACGATTATCCGCTGGCTCCCAAACAAATGGAAGTGAACGGCGTCGAAAAATTTGTTCCCAATTTAGATCGCAAACGCAAGTATGTGGTCTATTGTGAAAATCTGAAATGTTACATCGATCATGGGATGAGATTAACCGACGTGCATTGAATCAATTAAATTCGACGAGGAGCCTTGGATGAAAAAATACATCAATCTGAACACGAATTGAAGAATGCAGACTGAGAGTGACGTCGAAAAAGATTTCTTCAAACTCATGAACAATTGCATGTACGGGAAATCTATAGAAAACATTTGGAATAGAACCAATGTTCAACTCGTCACGTCTGAAGAGAGGTCTAGAAAGTTAATCTCGAAACCCAATTATAAACATAGAATCATATTCGATGAAAATCTAATGGCTGTACACATGCAAAAGATGCATCGGAAGTTCTAGAAACCTTATTATCTTGGAGATGTCATCTTAGACGTCAGCAAGCAGTTGATGTACGAGTTTCACTATGATTATGTCAAAGCCAAATTCGGTTCGAAAGCCAAACTATTGTTCTCTAACATTGACAGGGAGGCCGGCATCGACATGAACGGTTACAATCTAACCGGAATTTGCTTCCAGCGTGGTCAAGAGACAATACTTGGAGAAACATATGGTCTGGAGAAAGGGTGATATCATGGAAGGCAAACTGGACATGGGAGGACACGCACTCACGAATCTTCCGGATCCCGTGCACATGTCAGATGCCTGCACTCTGATCTCCGTCATGGAAAAAATAAAATACGCCAGATAATTGATCACCGGTTGGGCTGAGGAGAGTGGCACGTTAGAAGAGGAAAAATCCAAATGGTCCTTCAGAAATGGAGCTAATGTACCGCTACATGGTCAGATAGGATATCCCATGCTGGTGGGAGTCGAGATTATTCAAATGAGTCTGGCTTCTATGGACTTGAACAATAGAGCGGTCGTCAATCTCTTGGTGAACGGTGTGGAAACCAATAAGAGGTACAGAGTTGAAAAGATGAAGGATCAACACTCGAACACCAGTGTCTTTGGTACGCCCCTCAAGGTGCAGATGGGGGATAGGATTAATTTCAAGATGAAAACCAATAATCTCGAAGCCATCACTTCTGTGGTCTCTCTGTTGATCGAACTCAATCCCCTGAACAAACAGTGAAAAACAAATTGAAGTATATGTAACCACTTTTGGTGATGCAGGAGAGATAACTCAAAATAATTAAAAAAAATAAATGTAATTGGATTCAATCTCTCAAAATCCAATTACATTTATTTTTATTTTTTTTTTAATTATCTTATTTATTACTTTTTTGGGGGGTATTTTAATTTTTTTTTAATTATTATTATTTTTTCATCTAACGATGGAAATTTTTTGTCCTTCCAATTCGAATTCTAACTCTCTATCTGACAGGACTAGGGTGAAAGCCTCAGTTCTCCTCGGCACGTTCCTGTCGAATTGCATCTTGATCTGAATGTCTAAGACGCTACTCTTGAGTCATTCTCTCTGTTTACTAACATCAAATATGAACAGCGGATACATTGATTTGTATTCGGTTGGAATGAAGTTAGGATTACCCATCAATTCGTCCAGTCGATGATATTTCTTTCTGAAATCAGCGGCATCTGTTTCGTCTGCAGAAATCGTTCTTATCGAAAGAGGCGTTATAATCAATGGCTGGATATGTCGTGGTGTTTAGAAATACCTGCATGTTTCGCAAGTGACAATGATCAAACAGGGAACGATTTTTCTCTCGAGACCCATCCCTATCAGACTGAAGTGCCACTACGATGAATTGCGGTCTTTCCAAAGCAGATTTCATGGTCAATTTCCAATCGAAATGATTGGTGGACGATGGTATACTAGCCATGTCACACTGTCTCATTCTAAATCCCACCGGTAATTCGATTCTATGATCTTGTAGAGACATACTTTCTCTGCGACTGAAGGCAGCACGTGCGGAACGAACCAAGATATCTTGTTCAGATGTATCTTACCCACATTGGTCATGGGGCGGGTCTCATGATGGCTTTGTCGTTTCCTTTTTGAATCGACGTCAGATTGTGTTTGAATCCATAGAGAATCTTATCGTAATCTTCTGAAAATCTGAATATGTGTTTCAGAGGTAACCTGAATGAAAACGTTCCTCTGGGTCTCGACATCTTGATGATGTAGTTGAATCTCATGGCGCCACCGATATTAGCTGAACTCATGTCGGCAACAGTATCTTTCACCCGCAATTGATTGGGTCCTTTAGATTTCCAAAAATCGTCCGGATACGTCAGAAGTCCGTAGACCATGCTGTCCTGCCTGGGATGAAACACGAATTCTATCTCTTGTCCTGAGAGCATGTATTTTATATTACTGAACAGATGCATCATGCCATTATTGGCTAGAGTGACTACGTCATCGTCGGCGTAATCGCTTCAATCTTCCTTGGTGAGACATCCCTGTATTACTATGTAACTTTCGCTGGGGTGGACGAACAGATCTTGAGTCTCGACGTTGATTCTTATCTCACCAGCATTGTTCAGACAGGTTCCAGTCACGGGTTCATACTTGTGAACTTCATATTCTTGAATGCTTTTGTCTCTCAGTAGACCTTCGGTTATATCTAATATATTCATCATGTTTTTCTTGTTAATTCGTTTTCTTTTTTTTATTATAAATTGTGTTTTTTTTAAATTATTATTTTTATTTTTTTCCTTTTTATGTGCAAAAAAAAAGTGAAGGGTTTTTTTCAAAACGCTGTCTTTTGCAATTTTTGTTCATAAAATGTTCCAATGATTTCTCTGCTGCCATCTTTGTCATCCTTTAACACTTCTATTTTGTAAGTCACTGGATCTGTGTAAAATATTCTAACGATCGTAAAGATTTCCTCGGTCCATCAAGGAGTGTAACCTTTTGCAAAGAGTGACTTATAAATTCTCACTCGATCGCCGACTGCAAATTTCGGTGGTCTAGACACCTTCCTGATCTTAATCCTTTCAGGATAGAGATTCACGAAGACGCATCTTTCATTTTGAGGATCGCTAGCTTTTGCGGGCATCATTTTGATCGATCTGTGTCACGTGTTGTTCTATTCTTTGACCAGTTTGTCCAGGACGGCGATATTTTTCCTTCATGGTTCTATTCCAACATTCGATCACATTAGCTTTCCCTTCCTTTTCGATGGAATAGAGGTTGACCAACGGATGAACGTGACTGTTGTAAAATTCCTTCCCCTTGTCCTCCCACAATTTATTCAGTTATTGAGAAGACGGTGCAAATATGCTCTTCAGAGCCTCGGCCACGCAAGCTCCCGATTTATTCTTCAGAGGTCTCATCCATCCATATTTTGAAAACACGTCAATGACCATCAGTATGTATTTAACGCCCTGGTTCTGTCTTGAAACTGATTACATGACGACCATATCGGCCAACCAGATCTGATCCAAACTCTTCACGAACACTGTTCTCCTTCAAACTTTATGTGTGACGTGCTTGTGTAGTTCATTTGCCAATGCATTCGTTAATAATTTTTTCTGGACACTTTTTTTTTCTATCACCCCATCCAAATCGACGTTTGGTACCGATCACTTTACTGATCAGCGAACGTTCAATTCTCTCTCTCCTAGTGGAATTTGGTATGTTTTTCATTTGCGTCAACATGTTTTTATCGCAGATTCGATTACGAGTCTCGATGTCGGGATGTTTAGCATAGCACAGATCGTGAGCGTAAGTGGCCGAATCCACCTTATTAATGGGTTTGCTCCAAGATTTAGGAGTCAGATCTCAATTCATTCTCCTATTTAATTTCGTGCCGGGTCCTGTGAATTGATGTCCTGGCAGATGCATTTTGAAGGGTACATTATTAATCATTTTATTTGTCAGGCTGGCACCGTGTTTGACGAATTGTGTCTTGGTCAAACCACACACTTTACACGTTCCGTGAAGCATGGGTCTGTTATTTTTTGTCAGTACTTTTTTAACATTAACCGTATTGGTAATTCTCTTGCATTTGATGCAATACATTTGTTTTGTTTTTTTCATATATTTATTTATTTATTTTTTGTAGTTTTTTTAATTTATATATAATTTTTTTTTCTTTTATATATATACTACTCAAAGTTTGCTAATCACCAAGTATATCCAACTACCTGTTTTACATTTTAGTTGAAATATTGTAATGAAAAGTGTATATATTTTTTATTTAATTATATCTTTAATGATTTAAGTACAGAAATTAAGATTTTGTTTGTGTTTGACATTATTTTTTAGCTTTTGAATACGATAACCATGGAAAGTGGATATTATTGGTAAAAGAGGAAATTTTTCAAATTTGCCAAAAAGTTGACGGAGTGAACTGGTATGGGTTCAATATCGAGTATGAGACCCATTACTGTTAATTACAGCTTGACAACGCCTTCTCATGCTCCCAATCAGGTTCCTGGTGGTCCTTTATGGGATGTTGTTCCATTCTTGGACCAGCATGGCACCAAGCCCCTGGACACTTCTTGGCTTCACTGGACGGGCTGAAATTGTCAGCTGCAACTCATTCCAGACATGTTTGATTGGATTGAGGTCAGGGGATCTTGCTGGCCAGTCCATATGCTCAATCCCCTCCCAATGTAGACAGTACACGAAAACATCATGAAAATCAAGGGGTACATGCTTTCCATGACTGTCACAAAAAGTCTGCCTATCAAGAGAGCTAATGTAAACACTGGTGACCATCTGACCATCTCAATACATTCCTCAATCATATCCACCAAAAATATCGCAAATATGTCACAAACAAATTTCACAATTATGTATCAAATGTTTGGTGCTTAGCAAACTTTGAGTAGTATATATATATTTTTTCAATCAATTGCTTCCGGAATCTTTTTGGGATCCAACAATTTACGAAACGATCGTCTCGCGTCTTCCCTACCTTTTTCCATGAGGGAATCCTTCTTTTGTTCCTTCATGATCTGACGACTGTTGACTCTTATATTTGCTTTCATGATTTCGTATTTTTGTTTTTCGTTCAATATGTCGAGGAATTCGCAGTTCAAAATCCTACCATCTTTCAATGCCAGGGAGATCTTATCCAAAACGGTGTCGATCTTTGCATCGGCTAAAACGCTGATGTTTTCATGCTTCCTGATCTTCATAGATAATTTCTTAGCGATTAAATTTCCAATCGTACTAATGAATCCGGCAGTCAAAGCCAAACCTTCTACGACCAACATGACCAGAAGAGCAATGACGGCGGCTGACAATAGACTGATTCTGGCAACATTCAAACCCACAGAGGCTGCGATAAGAGTCAAATCCACACCATTCACAAATTTCTCTAATCTCAAATATTTCTTATTGAGCGAATGACAAGAATCGCTCACTCTCGTGTCAGATACGATTGAATTCTATTGATTTGTTTGATTTGATACCTCTGCAACACGTCGTCACTTTCTCCTCATTCTAGCGATGGTGGTGGTAGAAAAGGTGCCATGGGTTCGACATTCAATTTCTCTAACAATGGATATATTTTTTTACTTTGAGTTTCCATTTTCATTTTTTTTTATTTATATCTATTTTTTATGTATTTGATTTTTTTTATTTTTTATTTTCATCCCTTGTTATTGAACAAAAATAATTAGTGGTCTCCAACTTTTTAACAAAAATTCCAAAATGCGTCCCCTGTCTTTGGTGGTGAGACCTCGATGCTTTAACTTCAACTCTTCCGAATTAGTGGGTTTGGGTTCTCCGATGCAAGACACGAATTGTTTCGAACATTCGATCACATCATTGCGTCGGGCGTATTCCAGTGCAGCATGAAATACGTGGTGACAATGTCTTCCCATTCCATCATAAGACACGAATGATTAATGTGGTTAAAATCTCTCTCCTTCCAACAGCTGACGCATCTTTCGTGCAAGATGTGAGGAAGGTGTTCATTCACACAGATCACGTAAGCTCTGCACAGCGCTCTTCGAAGAAACCAAGCCCTTGATTCCATGGAATCATTCGTTTTACTCATACTTATTTTATATATATAAAAAAAAAATTTCTAATTCCTAAGAAAAAATAATTTTTAGAATTTCTTTTTATTCTTATTTTTTTTCTATTATTTTTTTTTTTCGTATTATTTTTTTTTATTTTCTTTTTATATATTATGTTTTTTATAACAACACATTCTATTCATCGCATCAACTGAATGAACGAATACTTCTTGTCTATTATGATCGTGCATATTATTATAGGAAAGAGATGACATTTTTTTTCGAAAGAATGATTTTATGCTTTTCGTATTTCAATAAAACCATTGTTTTTATCATCATCGTCATCATCATTAGAGTGATATGGGTAATAATCCATAATGATTTTTAACCTTTTAGCAAATTCGATCCATGATCTATTTGATGGGAACAGGTGTAATCTGCGAATAAATTTGACACACACGCAAATGGATTTTTTTCGTCATCACCACCACAAACGAATACATTAACTACGTTTTTTTCTCAATAAATAATGTCACGATATTTCACATAATTGTAACATTTTACAAATTTCAAGTCATATTTTAAATGATCTAGGACATGTATAATCATGTGATAATCTCAGTAAGACACATTTTGTTCGTTTGAACACTTCATCATTTCAATATTTTCGAAATAGCTTTGATTTAGGAATATGAATAACAATATTAACGTGTCGTGTACAATTTGTTCCAATTGAATTCTTTCTAATGCATACTTGCATAAATGTAATATGAACGTCTTGTTAACATGTCTGTTGGAAGTTTTTTCTTTTTTTCTCTCCTTTCGCTTCATTTGTTTGTTTTTTTATTGTTATTTCTTTTTTATAATAACATACCCAATAGGGGTATATTCTTAAATATTCGAATTCGGACCCAACAACAAACCTTCACCGATCAGTTCCACATTCTCTCCGGTCTTCAGATAGAGACCGTCTCCATTGAAGGCATTGCCACCACCACCCTTTCTCACAGGCCCTAGATACAATCCTTTACCTTTGACGTCTATGCGACACATGGCTCCTCCATTCTTCAAAACAATCCGTTTCCTCACTTCTTCAAAAACAGTCGTCTATGCATTAATTTGTCAACTCCTGAACTAGCGAGTCCTGAGAGAGCTCCTACGCCCAGAGCTGGCAACACTGTCTTCATGAGAATGAGTAATATTTTGGAGGCGAGTCCCACCAATAGTGGTAAGAAACCACCTTTCATTCTCAGATAATATCTCAATTGAGCAGGACTCGATCTCACCGTCATTCCCATTCGATTACAAATTACTTTCTCCATCCTTTTGATTTGAGTTTTAGTTCAGGCGATTCGATTGCGACCGCCACTCTCCAGATCTTGAAGACTGAATTTAAATCTAATGGCCTCGCCTCAATTTCTCAACACTCTGCGAAGTTTAGCTTTCTGTCCTTCGGATATGTCCACGTTTTTAATTATGTATTGACTCATATTTTACTTTTTTTTATTTGATTTCATTTGATTATATATTTTTTTCTTTTAAAATTATTAATATTATAAGTTGTTTTTTTTATTTTTTATATATTACATAAAATAAAACCTACAACTTCTTTAAATAAAAAAAAATAATAAAAAGCTAATTTAGTTAAAAAAAAACTGTGCTTAAAAAAAAACTGCTTAATAATAAAAAACAAAAAATTAATTACCAAGATAGAGGTTGTTTGAGATGAAATCAAAAGCATTTGGTAGATAACATAGATGAGAGCAATTTAATAAATATATTAGATTGGTTGGAAATGACAACACCCGTAATATTGACTTTGGAAATGGTAGAATGAATTAAAAAACAGGGAACAACAATGAAAGATTGTGTGAGACATTTACTAGATACGTTAACATATAGAGGAGAAACGGCTTTTGAAGAATTTATTATTGCTATGTTTGATTCCGGTTTAGACATGGACGAGTGTTTTAAGAATGTTAAACCAAAAACAAATCGTTTTAAATAAAAAAAAAAAAATCTTTTTTTTAAGATATTGTTTTTCAAATTATTTTTTTTCATATCTCTCTGATGTGAAATCGTATAGTCACTCTCTCTCTGCAAAAATCAGCATTCTAATCCATCAACATGGTTTCGATGCAAGCAACGTGTCCAGAATCACGTGTAAATAGACAAGATTTTGAGGTTGCTCCACGATCTTGTAACCCGGCGAAACATCCGGAAAGAATGAGTAGATCATAGGCTGAGTGCTACTGTTGACTTCCCATGATCACATTGACATTCACTAAAATGCTATTGACTGTAACAATGTCGACCATATTTTCTGATGCTTCGTGACCTCGATACATCTTTCGATCAAATCCCAACATCTTGCCGATCAAATCTTCTGCACTAAAATCCACTCGAAAATTATCTCCCAAGTGTAATATTGTCTGTAGAGTACTCGTATTGGAAGCAAGTCTTATCATCTTGCTTCCGTGACTATCGGTCTTCAGTCTCATTTGGATGTGGTGGTTCAGATCGTCTGTGTCGAAACTCCCTTTGGGAAATGAATCTCCAACCAATCCACACCGTTGGAATGCTTGAATGCGTTATTCTTTTCAGTGACATTGGGAAACGAATAGTAAGTCTCGAGATTAACCAACGCTATCTCATATCTCTTTTCCTTCTTCAATTCGATGGAAGGTTTGAATTTCGTAGTGAATCGAGTCGTGTCGTGACTCACTACAATTTGAAAGAATTGTTTCACAGTCATATTCTCAACTATCTGTTCTAATAATAGATGTTCTGAAATTTTATTATTATTTTTATTATATTATTTATTATTTATATATTTATATATTTTTATGTTTTATTGATATTTTTTATTTTTTTTTTAATTTTTATTTTCTTCTCTATTATTATCGGAAATATAAAAACAATCGTCGAAGCCACTTCAATATTTTCCATTGTTAAATTTGCTAGTCAAATCGATCACCACGAAATTGTGAAGTCCTTTGTACCACACCTTCTTACAGAATCTCCTGAATTCTTCCCTGCTCATGTCGTTGGCCATGTGATCTCCATAGATGTGATTGAGATTCTTGAGATCCTGACAAAGGAGACACAGAAAATTAGCATTCTCCCTTATCGTCTGTCTGGGCAGTCAAAAATAATTCTGAGACAGATAGAAACAATCCACACTGCTGTGACGTCCTCGAACGTAATACGATCCACATTGATTCTGTCTCTCCAACAGCAGATAGTTGAAGATGATGAGATTCTTATTCTCTGACTGCAACTGTCTGGGATCGGGAATGTCTTCGGCCTTCTTGTAAAACAGACATTCCACATTCGTTTCTCCTAGTCAATTCTCTCACCGCCACTTCCAATTCGTCTCGATTGTCGAAGATTCTCGCCATGACATCCTGGGTAATTTACGATTCATGCTCTCTCGAAGCAATCTTTATTCTGGTTGAAAGAGACTCTTGCTGAAAACAAATAATTTGTCGTAATCCACCCAGTCGGGTCTTAACAATACATTCATCAAGAGATTGGTCTTTCCGCAATTCGATTTTCCCACAATCAGACCTCTTATGCTCTTGGGAAAGAACTTGTCATTCGACCTCTTGGTCATCGCGTCATTCCAAGACATGTCTTTGATATCCATTTTTTTCCCAGTCTTTTTTAACTATGTTTTTGAACTATTTTTTTTTTCTATTTTAATTCCTATTTTATATATATTATTTATAAAAAGTTTTTTTTATTTATAAATCACTTTCAATCCCTATCCTTTCGTCATTTTAGCGAAGTCTTATATCGGTATGATATCATGATAGAAGTCTCTTTTCGGTTCAATTCTTGATCGTTTAGCAGGTGGTGGTGCAGTTATCAATTTATTAATGCGTCGGCACCTCTCTTGCCAGCTTCTGAAGCTATTCTACCGCTCACTTCAGTCACCGCTTTCTTACCCGCATCGATCGCCGTCTTCTTTCCAGTTTTGAGAGCACTTGAGGTGATCTGTTTTGCGGCATCTCCAGTGAATTTATGAGTTAAAAATCACATCATCGAATCCACGATGACCGGTCCACTATAGACGTAAGATCTAGCATATCCCCTGTTATTTATCACTCCAATTTTTGTTTTTTTAAAAATTCGTTTTTTTATTATTATTTTTGAATATATATATATATTTTTTATTTACTTAATATTTTTTTTCTTCTCTCTTACTATTTTATTATTTTCAAATGATTCATCAACTCTTTATAATCCTTCCTAGTTCAACAATTTGTCGCACACGCTCACTATTTCGTTATCCACTCCAGTGTTACTGGCCTCTCTGCTAGCAATCAACAATCTCAATCTCTCCAACAAGGCATCGGGATTGCATGGAAGAAATATCGTATCGGTCATTCCCTTTCCAGTTATCGACTTCGCGAATTTCTCATTCGAATCCCATATGTGACCATGTGCTTCCACTTGTAACCTCTTCTATCCTTCGGTCTCATCTCTTTGGGATTGTTGTTTTTCTTCATGGCATGGGTCTGAATCAGAATGTCTCCGTAATTGTCGATATCCTCGTCTGCTTGAATTCCGAATGGTTTCTTGTAAGCGAGCAGATCATGCAGTCTGTTGGTCAATTTGTACCTTTTTGAACCGATGATCAAATAGTCGCCTTCATGCGATACTTCCATGTCACCCACGAAAGTTTTATTGCCATCGTGACAAAATCCGTACATCGGATCATTTTCACGGTTTTCACTACCACTGTCATCGTCAGATCTGACGCTGCCAACAGTGCACGAAGCATCGCTATAGAAGTCGCTACTTCAACCGATGTCTGTAGTGTTGCTATAGACACTACTTGAATTGGTCTTAATTCCCATTGGAGTAGCGTTGCTACTTCGATCGGCTCGATTCCCATAGGAGTGTATTCGGACGAAGTTCTCGTTACAGAGCGAAGCCATCCTCTGAGAACCTTCTTTTATGGGTCTCAATTCCTCGTCGATCTCTTTCCTGGCTCATTCCAGAATCTCGGTGATGGGTCTGAACAACTTGGTCATCTCTTGTTTCAACACAGTCTCTCCCAATCGCCTGGCCCTATACTGCACGTGAATATTCTCCTTACTCTGTATTAATTCGCGAACCTGCTCGTCCCTTCGATTTGAATCTCCAATGTGTAGAAACATTGTTTTATTTATTTATTTATTTATTTATTTATTTATTTATTTATTTATTTTCTTTTAATGATAAAAAGCAGTTATTTTTTTTTGTATTCTTATTTTTTTTTTGTAAATGTTTTATATATATATATTTTACAGTTTTTTTTAAAAACGATTTTTAATTTATCATCCATCTCACAACTCATAATACACACATATATTTTCAATCACAATCCATCCATCCATTCCAGATCGAGCTAATTCATTATTTTTTAGACTTGGATGCGCGATCTCTCTATATACCAACCCAACCCCCACCTAATATTCCAGCCCACTTTATAAATTCACCGGTCAAATCGGATTCTTTTTTCCTATGTTCGATCGCATATTTTCCACCCCACGACCGCAAAAAAACAGTGTATTTTCGGAATTTTTGCCAATGGAAATCTCAGTGCTAATTTTGTCTCAGCCACAATCATGCAAAAAACCCTACCGGAAAATTCGAAAAAATTCACCCCGATTGCAAAGTCGATGTTACATTATGAGAAAGTGAATTTTTCAACGAGGTTTGTGTCAAATTTAAAAAAAGTGAATTTTTCAAATCGGTGAATTTTTAGACATTTTTAACATATTCCTCGAAAGTGGGCCAGAAAATGATCACATTTTTAACATTTTTCGGAAAAAGCCAGTGTTTTCAGGCAAAAATTGAATTATTTTTGGGAAAAACCAAATATTTTCCAAGAAAATCAAATTTTTTACCAGAAAAATTAAGGTTTTTCAAAAAATAACTCAATTTTCCAGCTCACCTAACTTTCCAGCACAGCAAGATGAAAATGTGCTGGCACTCTTGAATATACCCTACTTAAGCGTGACGCTACATTTTACATTCCATTATGTGGTATACATTGGTACGGCCCTTAACGGAACGGAATATGAATTAGTCAAAAATGAAAGTCGCAAACAAATTTGTTTAGATCATCCCATTATCATACTTTCATGTAATACATGGAAGTATCTTGACATTTCTAAAATACCAGTTCCTTTTAATTTTCGAAGGCTATATTAAAATGGGGTTCTACCGGTAGTTAGGACTTTGTAGAATACTTTTTAGAATTTGTCAAACAGTATTTATTTTAGCCCGACTGTTTACAGTCAGGGGTATAGTCATGACTTTCGTCCGTCTGTCTGTCCATCTGTTAACATTTAGAGTTTTGGTTAAAGTTTGTGGTTAAAGTTTTTTAGTCAAGGTTAAAGTTTTTTTCTTTTAAATTAATATTAATTACTATTGATTGTATCATTCTCATTATGTTTCATGTTATTTTGAAAAATATTTAACCCTTTTTTGTATTGGCAATTTAACTTACAACTTCCAGGTTAAAGTTCTTGGTTAAAGTTTTTTTGTTTACAAAGTTACACCTTTAATTCTTCAGACAGTTTAGTGCAATGTCCCTGTTTCTCATTTGTCTACTGAACTCTTCTACAGTGATTTTCATTAATATTGGCATGATTTTAACCCCTTTTAGACATGTTTTCAGACTTCGTTTCTTTGTATTTGAAATTAGGCTTTGCCACATACTTTCTTACTTTAATTCTTGCATAGTCAATACAACTTAATGATTGCATTAACATCAATGATTACTTTTATGGGTTTTAGGAAATGTTTAACCCTTTTTTGACAGTCAGTTTTACTTAGTATTCCCAGCTTAAAGTTTCGGATTAAAGTTTTGCTTTTCAAGGTTGTACCTTTCATTCTTCAAACATTGTGTTACAACGTTTTTCATTTGGGGCAAGGTCTACTGAACCTGTATACAGTGGTTTTAAATAATATTGGCATTAATTTAACCCTTTTCAAAACGGTTTTCGAACTTAGTTTTTCTAAATTCCAAATTAGGCTTCTACCACATACTTTGTTACTTTTTAAACCCCTCACAAAGGAGGGATATAGCATAGAGCCCCGTCCGTCCGTCCGTCCGTCCGTCCGTCTGGGCCAACTAAACCTGTTTAGGAGCTATTATTTTTAGGGGGTACCTCCAAATTAGGGTAGTATTAGGGTTAGGAAAGGGGTGGGGTTAGGGTCAGGGGTGGGTTTTAGTTTTAGTAGCCCCTAAACCAAAAAATAGCCCCTAATCCTTTTGGTCTGACTAGGGTGGGGGTTAGGGTCAGGGGTGGGGTTGGGTTAGGGTTAGGGGTACCCCAGAGTAGATCTTAAGGTTGGGGAGGGTTAGGTCCCAGGGGGTGGGGTTAGGGTCAGGGGAGGGGTTTGAGGGTTTAGGGTCAGGGTAGGGTAGGGTAGGGTTAGGGTTAGGGAGTGGTTTTTGAGTGGATGGGGTGAGGTTAGGGTTAAATGAGGTTACGGACATCTAAATGTTTTTTTGTAGCCCTTAAACCCAAATAGTAAGAATGACCGTCCGTCCGTCCGTCTGTCTGTCTGTCTGTCCATCCGTCTGTCCGAACTTTGTTTATGGCATAACTTGAACAATAGTTAACGGATTTCAATTCTGGTCAGTACATTTCTCTACAGCAGCAATGTCTATGTCAAGTTCGATAATCACCAATATGTTATTGCTCTGTCCCCCCCCCCCCTCCCCGCCAATTAGGCATTTTTTCCTTTGCTTCAAAATGCATTTTGAAGTATTTAGAGTGAATACATGCAGAACATTTTTTCAACTCCTACCCCCCACACTCCCCCACTCCCCCCTGCCAATTAGGGACTTTTTTTTTGGTCCAAAAAGCATTTTTAAGGATTTAGAGTGACTACATGAAGAAAAACAATTGACCTCCTATAACCGCCCCCCCCCCCCCCCCCCCCTCTCCTCCCCAAGGCCAGTTAAGCAATATTTTTTCTTTTCCAAATGCATTTTGAAGGATTTAGAGTGACTACATGTGGAAAATGTTTTTTGACTCCTATTACCCCCCTCCCCCACTTGGGGTGCCAGTTAGGCATTAGCCCTACTGTTTACAGTCAGGGCTATAGTTATGACGCCCGTCCATCTGTCTGTCCACCATCCGTCCATCCATCCGTCCGTCTGTTAACATTTAGAGTTTTGGTTAAAGTTTGTGGTTAAAGTTTTTTAGTGAACGTTACAGTTTTTTTCTTTTTAATTAATATTAATTACTATTGATTGTATCATTCTCATTATGTTTTGTGTTATTTTGGGACATATTTAGCCTTTTTTACAGTCAATTTAACCTTAGAATTTCCAGGTTCAAGTGTTTAGTTAAAGTTTTTTATTTACAGAGTTACACCTTTAATCTTCATCAAGCTTGTTCCATTAATAGGTCATGAGGTATGTTTTGGGGTAGAGAAATGAAGAAATAAAATTTGAATACCAATTTTTGTATATCACGAGTGCAGATATGGCAGATTCGTTAGGTAAACGGTTAACAAAAAATGGCTCAGACTATTTGTGTCTAAGCATTACCATTGCTGGGACAGTCGGGCTGCATGCGTGACATCACTCTAGTTTACCTTTTGGTTTCTACTTTTACCCCGGTTTCTTTTCTTTTCGGGTTATATTACACACCCGTTCAATCTGAATTTGGCTTACGAGAACTGTTATCGCCACATTTCATTTCTTTCGTCCTCTGTGTGTATGTATTGTTTCGTGTTGTGTCTGTACTCTGGAGAAGGTTTTCATCAGACCGAAAGCTAGGTGAAAATATGTATACGTATATATAAGGTACGTAATGTGGGTTTATTGTTCTTGACAGTCAGGACATCTATTGTACGTGTATGAAACAGAATTCTTATACTCATTGAATATCGAATCTGTTTCGAATTAATTAAACATTTTCGTGATTTCCCGTGCAACGCCAAGGATTCGTGTTGCTAATGATTCATATCCTAATTCTCATACAACAGCGACATCGTTGCCTGAGTGCTAGAATGTTCTATGTCCCCTAAGGGACATAGAACATTCTAGCACACAGGCGACGACATTTTGGCGAGTTTTGACTATCACCGTGTGTATCAGACTAGATATCCAACTGCAAGTATAACCAAAATTTCGATAGCACTGTATGCTTGTAATCGTAACTCATCCTAGATGTTTGCGCTACTAAGCCGAGATTATTAGAAGCTGCTGATGATTTCTTATCAACCTACCTCAATTGTTTACTACAGGCTTGCACTACAGTGGAAGAACCTAACTCGGATAAAATACTCTCTATTTTAATCTTTCCCAAGATTTGGGAAAGAAAAGTGGTGTAAAAACACCACAAAAAATAAGCCAAAACTGGGCCGAGCGCCATCGGCGCATACCCAGTATGGGACGCTCTTCCATAGTACAAATCCACGACTTCCGTATCAGTGCGCAATGCATCAATTCGCCATTCTTTTTCTATCCGAAACACGAGCAGGATGTGTTTCCGCCATATGCATTATGAAACAGTGATAATTCAACTCGTGGATAATGGTTTTCCTGTGACTGGAATTATGGATCTGAAGATCGTATAATAACAGGACTGTGTTTTATATATTCTCGTTTATATTTTCAACCACATTCTCATTGTTTCTTAATTACTATTCCGTTTTCGCGAATGTTTTGTTTGCGACATTGTGTCATCGCGATTCGACAATGAATTTTTTCGGTTGATAAAAAAAATGTTATTGGAGTAGGTGTCGGCCGTCTGGGTTCTGCCACCTTCTCTCGTAGTTGAGGGTGTTCTTCTACTTTCTGTTTCTGTTGAGTTCACCTTTTTCTTCTACTGCTCTCACCTCTGTTCTTTCCAGTTCGGTTCCTTTAGGGCAATTCCTTTTGCCATCGCCATTGGTGCGTTCTCGTGTCCGTTTCGTCCGCACCCGCGGGTGGTGTGGAATGCTGTCGTTTCGGGAGCCTCCCGACTCGACCACGTCTGATGTGAGTTTACTCCCTCCGTGGGGGATGTGCAGCTCCTCCCGCACCCGCGGGGGGGGGGGGGGGCGCTGTCGTTTCGGGGCCCCCCGACTCGACCACGTCTGGTGTGAGTTTGACCCCCTCCGTGGGGGATGTGCAACTCCTCCCGCTCCCGCGGGGGTGGTGAACGCTAACATTTCCGGTCGCACGATTCGACCACGTCTGATGAGAATTGCTCCTCCTCCGTGAGGGATGTGCAGCTCCTCCCGCACCAGCGGGGGGTGGGGACCGCTGTCGTTTAGGTGCTTCCCCATTCGACCATGTCTGGTGAGAGTTATTCCCCTTCCTTGGGGAATGTGCAGTGTTTTACCGTGGTGGATACTGCGGGAGCTGTTGGTTTTCTGGTGTAGAGATGCCTGGTTCCGGGACTATGCGCCCTCTCCAGTCGACATCTGAGGCTGTCACTAGGGTTGTGACTCCTCCTTTGGAGGCCGAGCTTGGTGGCTCTCTCCGCTTTTCCGCCAGTTCCAACAGCTCCCGTCGTATCTGCTGCTACTGCTGTTCCGTCTACAACGTCATTGGGCACCGTTTTTAGCCGGCCTCGGCTTCTCCCTGCCAGGGTCTGCAGGGATGTCTGTAGTGTGGTTTTGGGGTTTCGGCCTCAGCCTTCCCAGACTTCCACTCGGCGAAGTCAAATGGGGCTGCCGACTGAACCCCCTACTGTGTCCTCTCAGCCATTGAGCACAGTAGTTTTATACCTGCAGTGGTCTGCTGCGGTGTCTGGTTGTGTAGACGTGGGGGTATCGGCCTCAGCCTTCCCTGACTTCAACTCGGCGAAGTTGGAAGTGGCTGCCGGCCGGACCCTCTCCCGTGGTCTCTGCGCCGTCGAGCACCACAGTTGTCATTGGTTTCGGTTGTTCTTAGTGGGACACTATGAACTCCGTGGCGTTTCCGTCCACTCATTCTGGCCACACGACCAGTTTTGGGGGTCCAACGTCTTTTGTGCAGCCTGGACCTTCTGCCCTGCAGAGGTCAGCGATGACTCTCATGAGTTCCTGCTATGTTGATCCTCGGGATGTGTCACACCCCTACACACGTCTGCCTTCAGACGTTTGCGGCTGCCGCCCGTCGTCCCACGTCGGGTCTTTTGGAGGATCGTGACCCTTCGCTGGTTAAGAGGGTCAGAGGTGAAGCCACTTTGCCGGTTCGTTCCCATGTCGAACCGGCCAGTACGGGCAGTGAGCTTAGGGAGTCCTCTCCTTACTCAATCAGGTTCTGTCAAAGAGCCTTCCTGTTGCTTCCAGCGAGGCAGCGAGTGGTTTCCAAACGCCTCCTATGGCGCCACCTCCCGGGATTGGAAACAGGCCGCTTTCTGATCCCCCTGGTGTTCCGACACCATGGGAGGCGTCGGCTGGTTTACCCACGATGGGCTATGTGTCTTCCGACTCAGGGGAAGAGTCAGACATGCTTGATGTCGAGAGCCAGCAGTCTTCGGACTTGGGGGCAGCTCTTGATTTCGTGTTTGGGTTCCTTCCAGATCTCAAACCATCTAACCAGTCGACAGTGTCAGCCAGGCCGCGATCATCGGTCGCGCGCCAAGTCTACGGAGCAACCTGTTTCTGGGCGTCTTCGACCGTGCCCGTCGGTACAGTTGGTTGAAGCATTTTCAGCCTTGGACTCCAAGCTAAGTTCCAAGGCTATGAAGGCTCCGTTCTTCACCAGGGCTGACACCTTTTTGCCTCCGGCGCGTTATCGTTCCTACGATTCCGCCAATCCGTCGGTCTACCTGACTTTGACGGTTTTGGATCAGGACTCCAATTCCCTCGGGCTTTCCAAGTCCAAGTCTGCCGTCATTCCGATGACGACTCTGGAGTCCACGTTGGGCTTATCGAGAGAGATGCTTGGTATGCTTTCTCTCTCCGATCACGTCGTCTCAGCTTTAGCTGCTTATCTGCCTTCAGATAAGTTTGACGAGGTACAGGCTCCTTTGCGTGTGCTGTCCAAGGCGCTCATGCATCTTACTCACACGCATGCCTGTAACACGGCTAATCTGGAATTAGTTCAAGGGGACTCTGTGCGGGACACAGGCCGATCCCTTCCTGAGGAGCAGTACGCTACTCTTCGATCTGCTTTTTTGGCAGGTCCGCAACTTTTCCATGGTTCTGTGTTGACGGTCCGGGATGACGTCCTACGTCATTCCAACGATCAGCTGCTGTTTCTTCAGCTTGATCAGCCTTCTAGGGTAGGCACGGGCCGTTCCAGGCCTAACAAGTGCCCTCGGCTTCCTCTGCGAAGCAAAGGGGCTGATCCTTCTGCCACCGCTTCTACTTCTTACTCAAGGGGTAAGGGTAAGCGTCGGCAGTCTTGAGGGAAGTCCCAGGATTCTTCATTCAGTAGAGGTGTTTTCTCCTCTCGCGAGCCTCGTCGGGGTTCGCAATGAAGGTCCTCACCTCGACTGGTCCCAGGTTGGAGGAAGGATAGCAGAGTTCGCAGACCCTTGGGCCACCATCACATCCGATCCTTGGGTGTTAGATGTTGTTTGGTCCGGGCTGCGAATATCCTTCCGACGGTACTCCACTCTGTCCAGGGTGCCTTTTTCCAACCACAGTTCCTTCAGACATTTTACGTCGGGAACTTTTGTCCACGGAGATAGACAATCTCCTGACAAAGGGGGCGATTGAGGTCATCAAGAACATTAGGTCAGTGGGTTTCTATTCCCGCCTGTTCTTGGTGCCGAAGAAGGACGGCCGACTCCGACCGGTTCTCGATCTGAGTTTCCTGAACCAGTCCATCATTGCTCCCAAGTTCAGCATGGAGACTTTCAGGTCGGTCCTCCGTTCAATTCACCAGGGAGATTTCGGTTCCAGCTTCGACCTGCGAGTCGCTTACTTTCACGTTCCGATTCATTGGGCGTTACGGAAGTATCTCAGGTTCGTTTTTCTGGGGCGAGTTTACCAGTTCAAAGCCATGCCTTTCGGCCTCAACCTGGTTCCTTGGGCCTTCACCAGACTGATGTCGCATGTGATAGCTTTCCATCGCACACAGTCTAGGGTGACTACTTCGGCATATCTGGACGATATTCTCCAGAGGCATTCCAATGCTGCCTTACTGGAGTCGGATGTCGCCGCTCTGTTGAGCTTGCTCACGTCGCTACGTTTCAGAGTCAACGAGGAGAAGTCGGACCTGGTCCCTTCTCAGTCGTTTTATCATCTGGGGATGGCTTTCCGCACACAATTCTATTTGATGGCGGTTCCCCAGGCCAAGGCTGCGATTCTCTCAGCTTTTGCTCCGACTCTGTCCCAGTCCACATCCGGCGTCGGCTCGGAGTTTTCTCCGGCTAATCGGTCTCTGCTGT
Source organism: Pictodentalium vernedei (assembly GCA_031216915.1). Lineage (NCBI taxonomy): Eukaryota > Metazoa > Mollusca > Scaphopoda > Dentaliida > Dentaliidae > Pictodentalium > Pictodentalium vernedei. The sequence goes on from CM062295.1 coordinate 158,018,931, forward strand.
TCGGTGACGGATCTCATTCCTCTAGGTCGGCTGCGTGTCAGACCTCTCCAACACTTTCTGCTCAGTCGTTGGAGGCCGAATGTAGATTTTCTGGATCTGGTGCTTCAGTTTCCAGAATATCTTTATCCTTACCTTCTCCTCTGGGCGGATGTCCAGTGGCTTTCGCAGGGTGTTCCGTTGGACTTACCCACGTCCGATCGCGTTCTGACGGCAGATGCCAGCGATCTCGGATGAGGTGCGACGTTGGATCCTCTAGGTCTTTCCATTCACGGGATGTGGGACCAGGATCATGCAGCTCTACACATCAACCAGAAGGAGCCTCTTGCTCTTCTTCTGCGTTTCAGGCAGTGGATCCCTCACCTGTCGAATCGCCAGGTCCTTCTGTTGTCCGACCATTCGACGGTGGTTGCTTACATTCGGAACCAGGGCGGCACGCACTCTGTTCCAATGTACGAATTGGCTTGGGATCTTCTACTGCTCGCTCAGGATGTCCACGCCGGGGTGGCTGTTCGTCACATTCCCGGTTGCCTGAACGTCCTAGCCGACTCCCTGTCCCGTCGGGGCAGGGTCATTTCCACCAGGTGGATGCTCCACATGGCGGGTTCCATCGATCTCTTTTGACTCGTTGGAACCATCCGGTGGACACTTTTGCGTCCCCGTGTCCAGATGCTCTGGCTTTCGCCGTGGACGCTCTGGCCCTCCTTTGGGATGGTCTTGTCGGCTACGCCTTCCTACCGGTTCCGATTCCGCCTCAGGTTCTCACCCAGATATGAACCTGCAGTCGTCGAATCCTTTCGATCACACCCGTCGCTTCGGTGGGTGTGGATCAATCTGCTCCGCTCTCTGTTAGCGGCGGTTCCGGCATGTCTCCCTCTACCTCGCGACTTTCTCAACCAAAGTCGCCGGAGGAGGTTTTCAAGTTGACCCGACTTCATTGTGCCTTCGCACATGTCTTTTATCGGGTCCTGTCTCCTCCGTAGTGGTTTTTCGAGACACGCAGTGGAGTTGCTTTTCTTCAAGGAGGCACTCACTCCACTGATTTAGCCTCTGTGGCTAAGTGGAAGGTTCTTCTGTCGATGGTGTGCGATCACTCTGTTGCTTCTGTCACTCCTTCGATCACACCGCTTGCGGAGTTTCTGGTATATGTTTGTTTCTGGGGGTCTCCAGCAATGGGTACTTGTCCATGCTTCGGAGACATTTTTTCTTATGTGATACCGCATTGTTTCGACACTCATCCTTGCCTCTCCAAGCTTGTTCCGCTCTTTTCCTTGACAAGACCTAGGACTTTGCAGTTTACTCCAAGATGGTCACTTTCTTGGGCGCTGCTCTGCTTGGGGATGAGGGGCGTTCACGCCTTTATCCTGGATGAATATGCGTTTTCCCACATGCCAGATCTCTCCTGCATCCATTTCTTGATGGACTTGTCTTGCTATTCGTGCAGCTTCCGCTCGTCTAGCTACTGGTGCTTGTATTACCAATTGTTTTTTTCTGCCACGAGGTGCGTGCATTGTCTTCCTCTTTTAATAACTCTGTCATGTTGTCGGATGACTGATGTTATACTGGCAGCCTTCTGGAGAAATGCTACATTCTTCTTTTATCTGCGACAGTTGCAGGAGCCGACAGAGAACCTTGGGGCCCTCTTTCTTCGGCTCAGTATGTTGTCTATCCAGGCTTTTCAGCTTTTTTCAGGGTCAGTTCCAGCTTTGTGCTGTTACTGCCCTTTCTGTCTGTGCGTCGCACTTCACCATACGCCTCATCTTTCATTGGCTTTTCTAATGTTTGTGATGCTATGGTTCGATAGGCCTAGGGATCTCTTCCTCTGTCCACGGTCCCATTGCTATTCAGTTATGTGTGGGTTGGTTATGTGATTCCCTCCAGCCTTTTGTCTATTCAGCCTGTAGTAAACAATTGAGGTAGGTTGATAAGAAGTATAAATTTTATAGTAAATTTCCTTTCTTATTATACCTACCGAAATTGTTTACATGGAGGCCCTCCCGTCTTCTTATTCGGGTAAGAATCCTTCCTCCCCGCTGATCACATAACTCCTGTGTTGTTCGGAATCAAAAGAATGACGAATTGATGCATTGCGCACTGTTACGGAAGTCGTGGATTTGTACTATGGAAGAGCGTCCCATACTGGGTATGCGCCGATGGCGCTCGGCCCAGTTTTGGCTTATTTTTTCGTGGTGTTTTTACACCACTTTTCTTTCCCAAATCTTGGGAAAGATTAAAATAGAGAGTATTTTATCCGAGTTAGGTTCTTCCACTGTAGTGCAAGCAACAACAATTTCGGTAGGTATAATAAGAAAGGAAATTTACTATAAAATTTATACATCTCGACGAATTATACTGAGTTCTGATTTATAGGCGATCGAGAAAAGAACAATTACTGCGATGAGGATGCGTTCGAATGAACAAACTCAAATTTCGCAGCAGAAGTACTGGATCTCTCTGTATACCAGTAACAGTCACAAATGGTTCCAGGACGTCTGTTACCGTATTCATACCAGAACTGATAATAAAATAATATTTCGGGAGAACAACTCGTGGCCAAATGTGCTTCAGATATCCAAGAACAAAGCTAGGTATTGAAAAAAACTTTACGATACAGTGACAGGACTGCATTTGTGGAAAGGACAACACTGTTTGCATTTTTTACGCGTTTCACGCGGTACCGTGAATTTTCATCGAAAAAGAATCTCGTAATTCTAATAAATTCAAACGGCTGTCATGATATCTTGCAAGTAATATAGCAACTGTGCAGTCTCCATATAATAATGCAATGAATGCTGCGTAGTATGAAGGCGATCTTTTCTTCCATTATTTGATTTTAGACGGCATTGTGCATCGATGCTTTTCCGTCCAGATGACCGTGACCATAATGTAACAATCCGACAACGAAAACAAAGCCGAGAGTTTTGGAAGTTACCCCCACTCAATTCGGTCGCTGCGTTTTGAAGAATTTGATTTCCTAGTTTTGTTCTTGGAAATATAAAGCACATTTGGACACGAGTTGTTCTGAAATATTATTTTGTTATCAGTTCTGGAACGAATGTGGTAATAGACTTCCAGGAACCGTGCCTGCTACCAATTCTGTTTTTTGTGTTCTCGCCATCACAACCTTCATTTTGCTGTATAGTTTGTGTATATTTAATTTTTATTTATGGAACATCAGAGGGGGATTTCAAAGTAAACAGATTTCTCTTACTCATATAGCACCTTAAGAAGCACAACGCTCGGAAATAATCAAGAAAATCAAGTTATGTCTCCTTTACTACATTTTAACCCTTTGAACACTGGTGGTATCTTCCATATCAGTTCAATGGCAGCAATTGGAAGAATTCATATTTATTATTTGGGGTTAGACCAATTAATATTTTCAACGTACAGCCTTAGGGCTGCATGTTGAAAATATTGATTGGTCTACACCACACATTTACCTTGTATCCATTCCACTTAAAGACATTATAATATAGCTTGTGGCATGACCGGAAAAACGGCCTCTGGGGTTCAAATGGTTAAGGCTCTTTTTGAGTACTCTCCGCAGGAGATTGTGGAATGCCTGATGCCATGGAAGTGCTCTATTGTATTTCTCACCTCGCCGCCCCAATTTGCTCCCGACGCTCCTGCTTTATTCTAAACTTCACGTGTCTCATCCCACATTCATACTTCAACAAGCTCACTTCACATACGGTACTACTCTTAGCGCATCTCACCTCACGTAGTTTAAAGGGATTTTATGATAGGGATTATGTTAGCAGTACTCTTGTGGTTCCTAGGCCAAACCACAACCGCATACTACTCCAAAGCTAGTACTATCAGTCTTGTAATCAGCCTTCGCTAAAACTACTGCTCCAGATCTAGAGACTTCTCCGATAGAATCATGGGTCGGATCTCACCAAAGCACGATCTCTATGTTCCTGTACAAAGTTATGTTCCTTGTTTTGGTACAGATGATTCTTGACAAATGAGATAGACAGCGATGAGAGCAATTGCCCGAAAGACCGAATGCACGTATAACTCTTCCACTCACCTGGGAAATCGGACTATCATAATGCAGTTTTGGGTAGTATTAGATGGCCATTGTATTCACATGAACTGAAGAGCAGTAAGAGCAATCACTCCAAAGACCAAATTCTCGTACGAGTCTTCACTTTATCTGAAAACGTAATGCCAAACACTGTCAGGCAGTCAAGAAAAAAAAAAGACAGGGGAGGTTCCGATATAGCTAGACATAGCCAAGAATAGACAGAATCAAGAGAGAATCCGAACCGTCAAGTACTCCACTTTGGTCAAACAGGCGCTTCAATTGGTTGAGTGCTAGAAGGCATTATCAGGGCTTTAAAAAATGAGGATACCCGAGTAAAAGCCAACATTTTCCTTGCTCATGTTTCATATTCAGTCAAATGCAAATATTTTGTTTATATGAATGTGTTGTGTTACGAATTACTGGAGAGTGCCTATGGGCACTCTCCAATAATTTGTGATAAAAAAATTTTGAATAACAAATTCAGACCACCCAAAATAATATAGCCCTCAACTAATTAAAATTGCGGATGGCCCCTTCTTCCACTCAAAGGACGATATAACGAGGCATGGACCAGTGCCGAACCCTTATCACATCACGATTATGTTTTACATGTTGAGAGTCAGGGCCGTATTTACTTAATAGAGTACTTTTCAGGCACCTGTTTGTTGCATTAAAAAGTGATTAAATCAAAATTAGGTCTTCAAGTTACGAGGAATTAAATCTGTATTTGAATGAGGACTGATATTGGGAAATGTTTAGTTTCAATTGGGAAAAAAACATGCCAAAATGAATTTGGGAAAGGGTCCCATATTCGGGCCATGTAGACAGCCAAAAGGATCCCCATGCTCATTGGCGTTTTTTTGGCTGCCACATTAACCATTTATTCTCCAGGTTACACTTTATTTTGGTAGATTTTTCTTACTTACCAAACTCCTCCAGCACTTCGATATTACTCGATTTACCATGGACTTGCGAGATATTTTTCAGACCTTTCACACGAACAGATTCTATTTTTTTATAACTGTGCATGTGGGAACGCGGTGGCTCAGTGGTTAGAGCACCACACTTTAAACCGAAAGTTCGATGGATAGATTCTGACCAGCGGTAACTTGTGCAAGACACGTAATCCCTATTTCCAACTTAGGTAATGGTGGAAATAAATGTTAACCCTTTACCCAACGTAACGGCCAAAAGCGGCCAGCGCTATTCTAAAAAATTGCCAATTAATTTTCATTATTTTTTCATTTTTTGTCTCAAAAACATAAGTTATGACCCCTCGTTGGAACGAGCTCGTCGAGCTCGTTCCAATGAGGGGTCATAACCTATGTTTTTGAGACAAAAAATGAAAAAATTTAGTTGTTCAAGAATTTTTTTTGCAAGTGTCGTCTGCTTTTCATGTTAGGTAAAGGGTTAAAGATTATTGCATGTCGATAGTATACTTGCCTTTAACTCCTGCTAATTCTAATTGTGCAGAGTTTGTAAGTTGGAGAGGCTGACAGTTTTTCGCCGCTGTTCGGTGGTATTTCTGTGGGTCCTCCGTCTTCCTCTACCCGTGAAAACTGTCCTACTTGATGCGACGCCGGCTGCTGAAAGTGTCGTTAAACCCCAATAAATAAATGAAGAAAGAAAGAAACAAACTGGTGCTAATTGACCACTCACTTCATGCTTCACAGATGTTGAGTAATATGGATGCTACTTCCATAATATTTTTTCTCACACCCGAAAGCTATTTTAAGACCGTAAAAGTGTCAATTTTAAAATGCGCAGTCAGTTCTATAAGGTTCTATGAGGGTCCAACATGAGGCATATATAATATTGCTCCTAGTAAAGGCAAGATGAGATAGTTTGTAGTGGTTTATTTCAGTGTACGAAAGTATTTGACATATTTGGGCAGAATTGTTAAAAATCGGACCGTTGAGCTTCTGCTTATTGAATGGACCACCTTTTATTGCAAAATTCGACAGATTCATAGATTTTCTCCGAAGCAGATAGCGATGCAAGATCGTTGATATATACAAAGGCATTGTACCATCGTCCCTTGAGGTCAGGGAAATGTCTGCTGTGTTGCTTAATCTTTGCAGATCGCTCTGAATAATTTAAATGGCCGTGGACTTAAACTGCTCCCCTGCAACATGCTAATCGAATTTTAAAATTTGGTGCACAAGGTTTTTCTCGACATTACTTGCAGGATACTCGAAGTGAATACCATTTTATCAGTATACTAAACCACGCCTTCAGTTATCTTCTCTATAAGCTGTAGAAGTGGCCTCTCTCACCATACCCAGTCAGCGGTTATGTCGAGGTCTATAAAACATGCATGGTGTCTTTAATTTGAGCGGAAGGTTCATCTGAGCTGAGCTTCAATTTATAACTAATATGTGACCTGATGTTTTATAGCTTTTCCTATAAACCCCGCCTAAAATTCATTTGGATCGCCTCTATTTGGTAGGAATGTCGTTAAATGTTCCGTTAAGTTACTTGTATGAAGCTTGCCCACACTGCTACCAAAAATTATACATTGAAACTGATAGGGACGTTCTGAATTAGCCAACTTCGAGATTAAAATTATGTATCCTTCTGACCACTTTCGGTGAAACCGCCATTGTTTATTTATTTATTTACTAGAGTTTAACGACACTTTCAACAGTCGGGATCACCTCGTGTCGGACAGTTTTATGGAGTGAAATTTTTAATTTAAGAGCTTAGTTGTAATTGGGCTTATAACTGATTTGGCGGATTTAATCACTTTGTTTTGAATCCAATCTTAGACATCGGAATTTCCAGCTTTCCATCTTGAAATGACATGGTGCGTTTTCTAGACACATCTTGTAAAATATAACGGTTCAGGCCAAGAGACTGGTTCTCATCACTGCTTCTCGATATTCACCATCGTTGGATGTTGAATTTTCCCAACAAGGTGTAATATTTTCTCCAGGGGCTCATTGGAGAACTGTTTTTATTAGATGATCAAATGGGATGCCATAATAATTAAATTTACAGTTTCTTTGATGCGATAGCTATTAGCTACGTCATTGAATCTTTTGTGTTAAGATCCAGCAGGTAGAGATGTCGACAAACCATTTCATTCCAGCAGCACCGAACAAACAAACAAACGACTCTTCAATGTTTGCTAATATTTGCATTTCAGGAAAACATGCAGCTGCGTGTGGAACTATATTTTACAGCACAGGTCCTGCTCCAGAGCTACCTCCATGTGATTTTCAACCGGAAAAGTACTCGGTACGTACATTTGAATGAACAGCATTTAAAAAAAAACCAAACAACAGAATCGACTAATATGACTATTAGGCTTTTTTTAACAACGATACAATGATTTTGAGAAGTATAGTACCTGAAGAAAATAGAAAATGTCAATATAAAAAGTTAAAAAGAGAATTTCGTTGGTTTTGAAGCCATATTAGTCATGCAACATGATTCCACATGGCCGCCAACGTCATCCTCTAAATGTCAAAGCGATATCAGTGATGTGAAAGCGTAGAACAATGCACCCTGAAACGCTACACCAGAGCAACACACCAGACATGCGCATGACGCGGCTGTTCTGGCCTTCTGGGTATGATACAAATTATTTTAAATTTGCTACAAAAGAACATCATTCGTTTCACAACTCACGTGAAAAATAAATTGATGCCATAATATTCAAAAATAATTACTGGTGCAGTATTTACATGTTTCTGTGAATGCACATATCAGGCGGGGTCAGAATGTCAATTGGTTTGGAGAATCTACAGAAATTTTGAAGAAATGTTCATTAAGGTTCTAAAAATGTACGGGAAATCTGTTTACTTCGACATTCCCACCTCTGAAATTACATAAATTCAAATCAAATATACACAAATTATACATCAAAATGAAGGTTGTGATGTATAGAACACGAAAATATATGCAGTCAACTCACAGAGTTGACAACAGTCACTAACAGTTTTCTGGAAGTCTGCTACCGTATTCGTAAAAGAACCGATAAGAAAATAATATTTCCGGAGAACAACTCATGTTCAAATGTGTTTCATATATCCGAGAACAAAGCTAGGCTTCCAAAACACTTTATGATGCAGCGACAGGTCTGCATTTGGCGAAAGGACAACGCATTCTGAATTGTTTTTAATGAAGATAGACTCCATGACCAACGGACATGTGCATATCACGCGATACCACGAATTTTCATCGAAAAACAATCGCGTAATTCTGAGAAATTCAAATAGGTGTCATGATACCTTGCAAGTAATATGGCATCTGTGCAGTCTCCATATAATAATATTATATCTCACGTGACCTTCTGGGTTCCTGATTGGACGAATGCTGCACCCCTATTTCGTGTAGTTTGCATCCACAGAACTGACCAGGCACTACACCCAGGCACTACACGTTTTCTATTTTTAGCACACTACTGTATCAGTTTTCTTTTCATACTGGGCGAATAAAACTAATCAGGCTAAATTTAAATATCGATTCACAGAGGCACAACATCCACAACACGACCCGGAAAGAAATCATTGTGGAAAAATGTATCGCTTTTCCATTGTCGAAGTCACATTTTTCGAGGCGTTCATTTTATTCCTTGAGATGATGATCCATATCTTGTTTCGAAGAGAATGATCCATACCCGAGTTCAACTTTCATGAGAACGCGTCCGGATATGAAAAGTCGTCTGTTTTCGATTCTATTTCGCTATTTAATTGTATGTTTTTGGCAGTAAACGAATAAATAATGGAATTCAGTTGAATCTTCGGCGTTTGTATCCTATACTGTCCCATTCGGTAATGTATATGTGTGACAAATGTGTGGAAATTATCAAACTGCGTTGTCAAATTTCGAAAATTTTAGTTTTCATTCGTGAGTTGCGCGATTCTAGGAATACACAGTTCCGTTTGGGGGAAATGTTTTGTTTACCCTTGCCGACCGATTCAAAATCTGTCTTCTGCTCATATCAATAATCCAAGTTAGCCGTGTTTTGGAAGAAGAAAATGTTTTTTAAAAACTATATGGTATTTTTTCTATATAACGCTGGTTGGTAGGGCTGCTACCTTGGTAATAGATTAACAAATCGGACAGATGTTTTTCTTGATGGGTGTTCGATATAATATAAGGATTAGTGCATGTCTTGTCGTTGACTACGCCCATATAGTGCCCAGTAAAGTGGTGTAGTTCCCTCCGCTTCGCGGCGGGAACTACACCACCTCAATGGGCACTATATGGACGTAGTCAACTCCAAGCCATGCACTATTCCTTAAATAGTGTATAGTATGAAAGCGATCTTTCTCATTATTTGATTTTAGACGGCATTCTTTTTTGACGCTTTTTCGGTCCAAAATAACCTTGTCCAAAATGTGGACAAAGAAAACAAAGCTGAGAGATTTGGAATTTACCCTCACGCAGCTCTGTCGATGAGTTTTGACGAATTTTGATTTCCTTGCTTTGTTCTTGGATATATGAAGCACATTTAGACACGAGTTATATATATATGTTTCGTGTTCTATACACCACAACCTTCATTTTGATGTATAATTTGTGTATATTTAATTTGTATTTGTGGGGATTTCAAAGTGATCAGATTTCTCTTACTTTTATAGCATCCTAATTCCTAAATCAAATTAAGTCAATTAGATTAAATCAGCTAATCATCGAATTTCTTGCCCTAAAAAGTTATTTCTAAGAATTTAACATTTAGCTTACGATTTGTCTAAAACTACTCGCCACAAGCGTACTAAATATTCTTAATTGTATGATTCTGACAACAAAGTCTCAGTCGTTTTCGGACTCTGAGTAGAACAAGTTAATTGCCGTGAAGGATCAGGAAAACCAAACGAGTACAAGTTTAATTCGTCCCTTGAATTGCAACAACGCGCCATCTGCAATTACAGCTGGTGCCTTGTGGCACTCACTGGACAATTCATTTTTTTAGTTCACCTGACTGAAAGTCAGGATGAGCTACAGTGATCATTCACCGTCCGTCCTCTGCCCGTCCGTCGTCCGTTAACATGGTGTTTGCACCTTCTCCTCCTTAAATTTGAGGTGATTGCTTGTTCTGACATCGCATTTTGTTTGTGTTCCAATCAACTTGCTCAGCCCCATACCGAGTGGGTGGGGAGCAAATGCTCTATTTAAAAAAAATCTTCTTCTCATGAACCAGTGTGTACAATGACCTGATATTCGGTAGGGGTCTTCCTTTTGAGGCGCAGAATCAAATTTGTTTAAACGAAGTCCGTGCAGAAATATTTGCCTTTGTAATGGAAGGGGCAAATTTTTAGCCCCTCCCAAATTACATATTTTCTGAATCGATGCTCCGATTGGAAACAAATTTGGTATGTGGTATTACTGAGTCACAAGTACTTGATTCGTGCAAAAAATTCCCCGTGTCACCCTGGGGCTAAAATTATAAATATATTCAAACGCCTATATTTCCCAAACCGCACGGAACAAAAACTCTTATTTGGTATAAAGCATCCTTAGTAACAGTAGAATTGAATGGTGACAAAAATTGCCATCGGTTTTGTCGTCAGGTGTTCTGTAGGGGTGGGGGTTGAGGGGGGGGGGGGTGGGGGGGGGGAGATCGAAAAAATGCTGAGTCAGCATATTTGAAAATTTTTTAAAATGTTTCTTCCACAGAACCACTGATCAGAATCTTTTGATATTTGGGATACAGCGTCCATAGAAGGAGGAGGAGGAGGAGTGTGTGTGTGTGTGTGTGTGTGTGTGTGTGTGTGTGTGTGTGTGTGTGTGTTGGGGGGGGGGTCAGATACAAGTTTGTTAAAATGGAGACCCTTGGGTTTTTTGGGCCCAATACTGGCGCCCGAATTTCAACTTGGGACAAAATGGGGAATAATCTTTAAAAATCTCCTTCTTCAGAATCACCAGTTAGAATTCTTTAATATTTGGAATACATCATTGTTACAAGGGTCAGATTCAAGTTTGTTCACCCCTCAAGTTAATATTTGAGCTTCCTAATTTTTCACTAAGTGCAAGATGGGGAATACTCGTTCTGAAAATCTTCTTCAGACCCACCAGTCAGAATCTTTTGATATCTGGTGTACCGCATTTTTTTCTTATGGAGGGTAGATCTAAGTTTATTTAAACCAAGTCTCTGGGTTAATATTTGGGCTCCTTATGAGAGCCCGAATTTTAACTTAGTCCAGTATGAGGAATAATCTTTTTACAACTCTTCTTCTCCAGAAACACAGTCAGAATCTTTTGATATATGGTATACAGAATTCTTAGAGGGGTTGGATTTAAATTTGTTCAAAACAAGTCCATTGGTTAATAACTGTGCTCTCTATGGGAGCCCACATTTTAAGTTAGTCTAATATGAGGAATAATCTTTAAAACCCTTCTCCAGAACCACTGGTCACAATCTTTTGATATATGGTATACAGAATCCCCACAGAGGTCAGTAGGAAGTTATTCAAGTCAAGTCCATCGGTTAATAATTGGGCTCCATATGAGAGCCCAAATTGTAACGTAATGCAATATGAGAAATAATCGTTAAAGATCTTCGTTTTCAGATCTGTCACTCAAAATCTATTGATATTGGGTATACAACATCCTTACGGGATCAGGTTCAAGTATGTTCAAAACAAGTCCTTCGGTTATTATTTGGGCTCCCTATGGGAACCCAAACTTTAACTTAATGTAATATGAGTAATAATCTTCAAAAATCTTCTTCTTCAGTTCTACCAGTCAGAATCTTTTGATATTTGGTATACAGCATCCTCCGGGAGGTCAGAGTTAAGTTTGTTCTAATCAAGTTCCTGGGTTAATATTTAGGCTCCCTAGTGGAGCCCGAATTTCAACTTAGTCCAGTATGAGGAATAATCTTTAAACTCTTCTTCTCCTGAACCACTTGTCGGAACCTTCTGATATATGGTACACGGATATGATAACACCGTCCTTACGGTAGTCAGATTCAAGTTTCGAAACATCACATATTATTGAAACAATATTCCTAGAAATTAATCTGGGTAAGGGGACGTCGTACATTGTGGGATGTATTTTTAGGCTCAACAGTGCATCTTTAGCGGGCATTGATGTTTTCTTCTCTTATATTAATGACATGTTAGCAAAGATAAGCGCAGAGCATAAAAGGCGTTAGTTACAGGAAACTTCAATATTGATTTACTGAACCTATTCAACCATGTGAAAACAGATGACTTTATTGACAATATGTTTAGTGAAGGATACATGCCGGTCATTACTAGACTCACAAGAATCACAGAACACACTGCAACGCTAATTGATCACATCTATACCAACAATATCAATAAAACACACTATCCTGGGATCATTTTAACAGATGTTTTTGACCCGTTGCCACTTTTTATTTACAAGACAGAGTAAATGATTTTAAAATTGTTGATGTCGGTAAACCAACTTTTATAAGTTCATTTAATTGGCGAAATATTTTGAATTTAAATAACCCTTCACAAAACAGCAACTTTGATATGGTCTTACAAACAAATTGCCCAAACTTGGCGTACGAAAACTTTATGATGATCTACCTAAATGCTTTTGACAACGCATTCCCTTCAAAGTGTGTCACAGATCAACACAAGAAACGTAACTTTTGGATGACATCGGGTCTACTGCAATCACATCTTCATAAAGGTAAGCTTTACATAAAACAGTTGAAAAATCCCACAGAAAACAAGGTGAAAGAATACAAAACTTTTTGTGCAATTTTTAATAAACTAAGACTCCAGATCAAAGCAGAGTATTATAATGATATTTTGTGGAAAAATAAACAAGACGTGAAAAAGACTTGGCAAATATTGCGCCACATCAACAATAAATCAAAAACATCTCAAACTGTACCACGCATGTTTGTCAACAATGGTGTAGAGATAAGCGATCCGTGTGAAATAGCATCTAGATTCAACACATATTTTGTAAACATAGGAAAGACAATCAGTGACGGTGTCCCACACACAGAAACTGACTTTTCAGAATTTCTAACAGGAAACTATCCTAATATTTTTTTTTATTGATCCCACAACCGAACAATAAATCATTTTGGCAACTTGTAAAATTGCGAGGAAAACTAGTACTGACTTCAATAATATTTCTAGCCTACTCATGAAAGAAACGATATACGAAATCGCAAAACCCCTGTGCCACATATTTAACCAGTCAGTCTTCTGTGGTGTATTTCCAAATGAGACGAAAAAGCTAAGGTTGTATCGGTATTTAAAAACGGCAATGCTCAAGAGATTGGAAATTATAGACCAAGAAGTGTCTTACCAGTCTTCTATAAATTAGTTGAACGGATCATGTGTCAGAGATTAACAAGTTTTTTGACAGATTTCGATATCCTTTACAAACACCAATATGGTTTTCGCAAAAAGCATTCGACCATTTATCCAGTGATGCTCCTTCTCAATTACGTAGCTGAAAGTAATGATAAATCTACAAAAGATTCTACACTGGCCCTGTTCTTTGATCTGTCGAAAGCATTCGACACAATCCGTCATAAAACTTTATTGAGAAAGATGGAATTTTACGGGATCCGTGGAATCTGCTACAAATGGTTTGAAAGTAACCTGTCCAATAGAAGTCAATATGTGGAGTACAACAATTCGATGACACATACAAATACTTGTGGTGTACCACAAGGGTCAGTACTTGGGCCTATCTTATTTCTTATCTACGTGAACGATATATGCCACTGTACTTTATTAAACTTGCTTTCCTTTGCAGACGACACCTCCTCATATACATCCGACCATAATATGCATTCATTACAGACTAGGGTAAATTTAAACTATCTAATATATTTATTTGGCGTTGTTGCAATAATCTATAAATAAATACAAAGAAGTCCAAATTTATCCTGATGCATCCCCAAAACAGCCCACATAAAGTTAACGAGCTTAAACTATTTCTTAATAATGAGGAATTAACGACTGTAGGAAAGACAATGTCTGAAAAGACTGTAAAATTTCTAGGGGTACACCTTGACGAAAACCTAAATTTCAATCACCATGTATCCAGTGTCTGTTCCAAAATCTTTAGCGCGATTTATTGCATCAATAAAGTGATAAATATACTTCCGAAAGCTGCCCTGAAATCATTATATTACGCACTCGTACACAGTCATTTTTCATATGCAATTCAAATATGGGGGCCATACTCCATCTACTAGTAAAATAGTTCTATTAAAGGAACGCGCATTGCGTATAATTAATATAAAAAAAAATCAATAGCCACACGGACACATTATGTAGGGCTAATAAGATTTTAAAATTTAACGGCATTTATAAATTAAATGTTTCACTTTTCATGCATTGGTAAAATGGAGAACTACCAACATCATTTGGCAACATGTTCAACATAAATACCTCACAAGGAGCTCATACAAGACAAACTGGACCAATACAAGAAGTAACTTTGGAGGATAGGACGCAATTTTCTGCAAATCTCCCAAAGCATAATTTCCCTAGAAATTGGAATTGGAATGGCATACACACTCAAAACAATATTGCCCAAATCATTGTTTGAAAGAAAACCCATAGAAGATATCATAAAGGAATATCCTTGCGCTACGTCTTGTGGCAACAGGCTTTGCCCGGATTGCAGACATTTAAACCCGTAGTGATCCCGTTACGTAGATTGAGATAGCAACGACACCTTTTTTTACAGTCACTTTGATTATAGAACTCCGTTTCTCATCCACAGGGGGCCCATTGTATCGGGACCGTGAAATCATAATAATAGGTCTCTTTCATGAACCAATAGCAGTGACACCTCAACTGGAGCCAACGTCTACTCAGATAAAAATCTCATGTAAGCAGCAAAGAGACGCCAGGAAGACAGCCAATCTGGCTATGGCATCTCCAAACAATGTACCAAACCAATTCTGTATAAATGTTCATTCATTCCTAATCTTTAAAATCTTCTTCTCCAGAACCAATAGTCAGAATCTTTTGACTGGGGAGGGGGGGGGGGGGGGGTCAGATTCAAGTTTGTTCAAATCAAGGCCTTCAATTAACATTTGGGCTCCCTATTGGAGCCCGAATTTTTAGCTCACCTGGCCTAAAATGCCATGTGGGCTTTTCTCATCACTTGGCGTCCGTTGTCGTCTGTCGTCCGTAAACTTTTCACATTTTCATCTTCTTCTCTGTAACCGCTGAGCCGGTGTGAACCAAACTAGGCAGGAATGGTCTAAGGGATGTCCTCTACAAACGATCCTCATTTTGTTCCCGTGGGTTTAAAAATGTGGCCGCCAGAGGCATTCTTTGATTCTGATTGGTGGATTTTGAAAAATCTTCTCCTCTGAAACCACAGAGCCAAATGTTTTGAAACTTTGCATGATTGATGACTGGGACCCCCTCTACCAACGGTCCTCACTTAATGTTGATCGGGCTGCAAACATGGCTTCAATTGCGGCTTATAGTTACTATAAAAATCCTATGGGAAATCACATTTTCATCTTCTTCTCTGGTACTACTGAGCTGACATGAACCAAACCTGGCAGGAATGGTCTATGGGAGGTACTCCACAAATGATCCTCATTTTATTCCCTTGCGTTGAAAAATATGGCCGCCAGAGGCATTCGTTGATTCTGGTTGGTGGATTTTCAAAAATCTTCTCCTCTGAAACTGCCAGGCCAAATTTTTTGATCGGGTTGAAAACATGGCCGTAATTGCGGCTTATATTTACTATAGAAACCCTATGGGAAATCACATTTTCATCTTCTTCTCTGGAACTTCTGAGTTGACATGAACCAAATCTGGCAGGGATAGTCTGTGGGAGGTCTTCTACAAATGCTCCTCATTTTTGTTACCGTGCATCGAAAAACATGGCAGCCAGAAGCATTTTTTGATTCTGATTGGTGGATTTTGAAAAATCTTCTCTGAAACCACAGGGCCAAATGTTTTGAAACTTTGCATGGTTGATGACTGCGGCACCCTCTAACAACGATGCGCATTTAATGTTGATTAGGTTGCAAACATGGTTGCAATTGCGGCTTATAGTTACTATAGAAACCCTATAGAAAATCACATTTTCATCTTCTCTGGAACTTCTGAGCCGACGTGAACCAAACTTCGCAGAAATGGTCTATGAGAGGATTGAAATATGTGGCCGCCAGAGGCTATATCTTAATGCTTAACCCAATGCCTCTCCTGTCTGCACGAAGATCGGTACTGTCAGCAAATACTTGTTTTTGTGAATCTGGTAAGGGTTGGTTCCAGTTTTCTCCACTGAGAACTGGGAAAAAAACCCAAAATATTGGGTATACAGTAGAAGTCGAAATAAGTTGTAGTATAACTGCAATAAACTAAGTAAATTGCTGCTTCTGAACTTACAAGATCAGAATCTGACATTTTCTGGAAAGCTATCAGTGAGAGCTTTCCAGAAAATGATGTCAGCTTCTGGTCTTATCAGTGTAGGAAGAGAAAGATACATAGTTTATAGGATTATCCTACAACTTATTTTGACTTGTACTGTAAACAAGTGCTGTTGTAATTATGTTAATACATGTATTACTCTCAAGTTCCTTATCAGAAATACTGATTGAAGACAGGTGTTTGGAAAACATGGAAGTTTTGTTTATTTTCTTTTCCCATATGTCAACTTAGCTGACCAGTAAATTATATCATTTAAGATATGACAGAATTGGAGTAAAATGTATTTCCTGTTATCCTTTACCTATCCATAGCTATTTGAAAGAGAATACTGTCTGAAAAAATTGTAATTTTCAAAATATTTAACCTTTCTTTTGCTGATTTTTTTGTTGAAACAGAATTCATAAATGTGTGCATTTTCAAGAAATTTTCTTTGAAACTACAAGACTAAATGTTTTGAAACTTAATGTGACTGATGACTGTAACCCCCTCTACCAATGATCCTCATTTAATCTTCATCGGGTTACAATTGTGGCTGCAATTGTAGCTTATAGTCACTATAGAAACCCAATAGGAAATGACATTTTCATCATCTTCTCTGAAAGTACTGAGCCAATGTGAACCAGACTTGGCAGTCATGGTCTATTAGAGGTTCTCTACAACTGTTACTCATTTGATTCCTGTTGGATGAAAAGCGTGGCCGCCAGAAGCATTCTTTGATTCTGACTGGTCAATTTTGAAAACTCTTCTCTGAAACCACAGGGCCAAATGAAACATTGCATGGTTGATGACTGGGACACCCTCTTACAGCGTTCCTCATTTAATGTTGATCGTGTTGTAAACTTGGCCACAATTGTGGTTTATATTTATAATAGAAAAACTCAATGTGAAATCACATTTTCGTCTTCTCTTTGGAACTACTGAGCCGACGTGAACCAAAACTTGGCAGGAATGGTCTATAGGAGGCCCTCTACAAACAATCCTCTTTTTGTTCCCGTTGGTTAGAAAATATGGCCTCCAGAGGCATTTTATGATTCTGTTTGATGGATTCAAATGTTTAGAAACTTCACGTGATTGAGGACTGGGACACCTTCTGCCAATGATCCTCGTGTAATGTGATGTAATGTCGCAAACATGGTCACAATTACAGCTCATAGTTACCATGGAAAGCCTATGGGAAATCACATTTTTAGCTCACCTGGCCTAAAAAGCCATGTGAGCTTTTCTCATCACTTGGCGTCCGTCGTCGTCCGTAAACTTTTCACATTTTCATCTTCTTCTCTGTAACCGCTGGGCCGGTGTCAGCCAAACTTGGCAGGAATGGTCTATGGGAGGTCCTCTACAAACGATCCTCGTTTTGTTCCCGTCGGATGAAAAACATGGCTTCCGGGGGCATTCTTTGATTTTGGTTGGTGGATTTTCAAAAATCTTCGCCTCAGAAACTGCCAGGCCAAATTTTTTGAAACTTCACATAAATGATGACTGGGACCCCTCTACCAACGATCCTCATTTAATGTTGATTGGGTCACAAACATGGCCGCAATTGCGGCTTATAGTTACTATAGAAACACTATGGGAAATCACATTTTCCTCTTCTGCTCTGGAAAAACCGAGGCGACGTGAAAGTAAACTTGGCAGGGATAGTCTATGGGAGGTCCTCTTCAAACGATCCTCGTTTTGTTCCCGTGGGTTGAAAAACATGGCCACCATAGGCATTCTTTGATTCTGATTGGTAGATTTTCAAAAATCTGAAACTGCCCAGCGAAATGTTTTGATACTTCACATAAATGATTACTGGGACCCCCTCTACAAACGATCCTCATTTAATGTTGATCTGGTTGTAAACATGGCCACAATTGCGGCTTATAGTTATAATAGAAACCCTGTGGGAAATCACATTTTCATCTTCTCTGAAACTACTGAGCCGACGTGAGCCAAACTTCGCAGGAATGGTCTATGAGAGGATGGAAATATGTGGCCACCAGAGGCTATTTTCTAATGCTTAACCCAATGCCTCTCCTGTCTGCTTGAAGATCGGTACTGTCAGCAAAATACTTGTTTTTTAGAATCTGGTAAGGGTTGGTTCCAGTTTTCTCCACTGAAAACTGGGGAAAAAAACCAAAATATTGTGTATACAGTACAATTCAAATAAGCTGTAGCGTAACTGCAATAAACTAAGTAAACTGCTGCTCCTACCCTGACAAGATCAGAATCTGACATTTTCTGGAAAGCTATCAATGAGAGCTTTCCAGAAAATGATGTCAGCTTCTGGTCTTATCAGTGTAGCAAGAGTAAAAGATACATAGTTTATAGGATTATCCTATAACTTATTTTGACTTAACTGTAAACCATTGCAACTGTACATGGATGCTGATATATGCTCATTAGTCTCATGTTACTTATCAGAAAATCTTGATTGTTGACAGGTGTGTGGAAAAACAGAAGTGTTTGCTAACATTCTCTTGCAATCATGTCAGCTTAGATGACAGTAATTATTGTATATCTTTTAAGATTTGACAAAAATTGGAGTAATGTGTTTCCTGTAACCCTTTTACCTATCCAAAGCTATTTTGAAAAGAGAATACTGTCTGAAAAAGTTGTAATTTTTCAAAAATATTTAACCTTCTTTTACTGATTTTTTTGTTGAAAACAGAATTCATAAATGTGTGCATTTATTAAGAAAATCGTCTTTGAAACTACAAGGCCAAATGGTTTGAAAACTTAGTATGACTGATGACTGTAACCCCCCTACCAATGATCCTCATTTTAATCTTCATCGGGTTGCAATTATTACGGCTGCAATTGTGGCTTATAGTTACTGTAGAAACCCTATAGGAAATCACATTTTCACCATCTTCACTGAAAGTACCGAGCCAATGTGAACCAGACTTGACAGGCATTGTCTATGAGAGGTTCTCTTCAACCGTTACTCATTTTATTCCTGTTGGGTGAAAAAACGTGGTCGCCAGAAGCATTCTTTGATTCTGATTGGTCAATTTTAAAAACTCTTCTCCTCTGAAACCACAGGGCCAAATGTTTTGAAACTTTGCATGGTTGATAACTGGGACACCGTCCACCAACGTTCCTCATTTTAATGTTGATCGTATTGCAAACATGGCCACAATTGCGGTTTATAGTTACTATAGAAAAAACCTATAGGAAATCACATTTTCATCTTCTCTCTGGAACTATTGAGCTGACGTGAACCAAACCTTGGCAAGAATGGTCTATAGGAGGCCCTCTACAAACGATCCTCTTTTTGTTCCCGTTGGCTGGAAAATATGGCCACCAGAGACATTCTATGATTCTGTTTGATGGATTCAAATGTTTTGAAACTTCACGTGATTGAAGACTGGGGCACCTTCTAACAATGATCCTCATGTAATTTTGATGTAATGTTGCAAACATGGCCACAATTGCAGCTCATAGTTACCATGGAAAGCCTATGGGAAAACACATTTTTATATGTATTTCCAGGTGAGCGATTACAGTCTCTGTAGAGCCTCTAGTTATATGTAGTTCCAGGTGAGCGATTACACGCTCTTTAGAGCCTCTAGTTACTTTGTACAATATGAGGGATATATTTTCAAAAAAATCTTCTCACGAACCCCCATCTGAATCTTTTGGTACATGGTATACACCACACATTGGGGAGTCAGATTCACATTTGTTGAAATCAAGTCCATGGGTTAATATTTGGGCACCCTATTGGATTTTTTTTCAAATAAAGGCGATGAGTTAACATTTGGACAAAGGAGGAATATTCTTTGAAATCTTGAATTCAGAATGTTTTGATACTTGGTATACAACATCCTAGCAGGGCTCAGATTCAAGTTTGTTCAAATTAAGTCTGTGGAATCATATTTGGCCTCCCTATGGGGGCCCAAATTTTAACTTAGTGTCATATGACGAATAATCTTTAAAAGAATCTTCTTCAGGTCCATTATTCCGAATCTATTGATATTTGATATACGGCATCATGGGGAGAAGGGGTCAGATCAAGTTAAGTCGCTGGGTTGATATTTGGAATCCCTAGTTTTGTATTATTGGAAATCTGGGCATTATTCTTGTGGTAGCATCTCAATACGAGAAAATCTTCTGATATGGACAACTGAGTTATAGATAATTAAAGTAGAACTGTCACTGAAGGTGACTAATACCCCCACTTCCGGCTTACTAGAATGCTCCTCTGAATGTTGAGCTTGAAAAAAAAAAACAATAATAAATCAAAGTTCATGGGAGATAACTTGGTTAAAATTGTCGCAGATCAAATATTTTGGAATGTGCGATTGCGTTGCCCATTTGATAATAATAATGTTTGAGAAGTTTAATCAAAATTGGTTCATTAATGAAGAAGGTGTTCTACCCGCAAAAATCTCATATACATTCCCATATTAAATCTTCTAAGTTGAAGGGCAAATAACCTCGTAAAACTCACCACAGGTAGAAGATTTGGAAATATGGGCATGTTCACTCATTAGAGGCCGTCTTTAGAAGTTTAATAGAAATTGGTTCAATAATGTAGGAAGAGTTGAGCACACAAAAATCACATTTGAAAATCCGTAATAAATCTAAGTTCATGGGAGACAACCTAGTTAGAATTGTTGCAGATGAAAATTTTTAGAATATGCGCACGTCCACTTGTTGGCCACAATGTTTGAGAAGTTTGATCAAAATTGGTTCATTAATGAAGGAAGAGTCGCTCACACAAACAATTCATACAAATCAATATAAAATCTTCTCAGTTGAAGGGGAGATAACCTGGTAAAAATCATCATAGATAGGGCATCTGGAAATATGCGCATGTTTCCTCATTAGTTATCATGTTTAAAAAGTTTAATCAAAATCGGTTCAATAATGTAGAAGGAGTTACGTACACAAAAATCTCATTTGAAAATCCACAATAAATCTAAGTTTAGGGGAGATAACCAGGTTAGAATTGTCGCAGATAAAAATTTTAGAACATTCGCATGTTCACTTGCTAGTTATAATGTTTGAGAAGTTTAATCGAAATCGGTTCAATAATGTAGAAGGAGTTGCGCACACAGGAATCTCATTTGAAAATCCATAATAAATCTTATTTCAGGGGAGATAACCTTGTTAAAATTGTCGCAGATGAAATATTTCGGAATATGCGCATGTTCACTTGATAGTCATAGTGTTTGAGAAGTTTCATCAAAATCGGTTCAATAATGTTGGAGTTGTTCACACACGGACGGACGGACGGACGGACGGGTCGATCCTCGACAATATAGCCCAATGTAGTGTTAACTAGCCACAGATGCTAATTAAATCCTTGAACTTTGGTCAGGTGAGCACCTCAGGGCCTTAGGGCCTCTTGTTTTAGTGGACAGTTTGTCTGGTTTGGTAATATTTCAGACCCGAGTGTCGACTCTTTTGGGTGAGGTATCTGTTAACCCTTTACCTAACCTGCAAAACTGACGACACTTGCAAAAATAATTCTTGAATAACTAATTTTTTTCATTTTTTTCTCAAAAACGTAGGTTATGACCCCTCGTTGGAACGAGCTCGTCGAGCTCGTTCCAAAAAGGGATCATAACCTATGTTTTTGAGACAAAAAATGAAAAAATAATGAAAATTAATTGGCGATTTTTGAGAATAGCGCTGGCCGGTTTTGTCCGTTACGTTAGGTAAAGGGTTAACATATCTTTCTTTTAATATTATAATAAAAGCACGTGCGAATTTTGAGTTAGAAGAGTTAGCGCTAAGGTATTTTTTACTTAAAACTGCAAGGAAGCACTTTTAAATCTAAGATTTAAGAGATTTTATTCTAGGGACCATCCTTTGAAGATTACATGAAGATCAGAAAGGCGAACCTGACTCCAGCACTTTTAACCTACTACAAGAACCATATAGCGACCAACCAGGGTTACATGCAGTGGTTATGGGACATCAACGGGAAGCGCTATTTGGACATGTTTGGTGGTATAGTTACGGTCAGCGTTGGGCATTGTCACCCGTAAGTGATAGATATGGCGATCGTTGACACATTTCTCACAAAGGTAGTGCTACGACCAAGTACTTATCTTTTAATACGTTGAAAGGTTTTGAAATATGTAAACGAATTTATTTTACTTTGTCGCCGCTGCTGTAGCACCCTGGAACAGGATGGTTCCTAACATATTCACATATAAATATTGACCGTAACGGTTCTGCTATTTTGAATGTTGCGACAATTCTCGTAACTCTTGATATTTTGTCTTGTGAACACTTTATTTTCAACTCTTCGTTCAAACTACTGAGATTCTAAAAAGGAGTTACACATGTGCATGACCTGCGGTTTAAAAGGGGCATAAATTTTTAATTCGAAGTCTGGTATGCAAATTATACGGAGCTCACCGTCAAGCGGGATGCATTTTATCTGATAACGAGGGTGTGACGTATACATGGGAATACACAGTATATATTTACGGCGACGTATGGGACAAGTTTCACAACAAAATGATCGACGTTCTGGTATACAGTAGAGCTTAATTTTTAAATTCCAAAATCGAATAATCTTATTTTTCAATTTCTGAATTTACAGATTCTGAAGTGTCGGTGCTCCTAAATGGTTTCGCGAATGATGGGCCCCATCTCCAGAGCGAAAATGTTGAAACTCAGATGAATCGGTGATGTCAGGCCTCCTGTATAACATTGTATTTGTATGGAAATCGCTAATTAATTTTATTCTCCCATTTTAAAACATAACTCTCGAGCTGATCGAGTTGAATTCAGTTAGGAATCAAAAGATATGTTTTCGACAAAAATGTCATTTTGGTAGACACATTAGGACAGAATCCTATACAGTTTTCAGGATGCACACGGGTCCTTGAAAGAGCCTAAATGTACTTGAATTTCAAAACTGGAAAACGATTTGAAATCACGGTTTCTTGAAAAAAGTTATGCAAAGTGAACAAAAAATATATTTTGTAGCTGATCATCCTATTTTTGTCAAAATGCGTACTTTTAAGGTGTAAAAATGGTATATTGTTTCCAAGGAGTCTATTCTGCGGAATATTTTTTTTTACTAAGCGCTGGCAAACAGTGACGCCAAAGTGTACCTTTGAAAACTTCATGTAATTTTGCGAAGCACATCATTTGACATCAGATGAAACAACAGCTGTTGATAGATGTGTGGGCATTTTGTGTATCCTATGAACGTTATTACACATTATTAATTAGATATGGCATTTTTGCCTTATTTGGTCTTTTGTTCGTCTCCGAGTGCTGGGAGGAGAGAAGAAGCGTGGGAATAGGGAGGCAGTTGGGAGTACAGGGGTAACCGAGGCCTTCTCACCAGAGAACCGCGACAAATCAGCGGCCGTCCAAAGTGTTATTATATTATCGACCTCGTCTGATATGGCTCTGAACTCAGTAACTCGGCTGATATGGGTTAATTGAACGAGCGTAGATAGAGTTGTTGGTCATGCGACGTAAATGTGACGTTTTTCATGACGTTGTAATGGAGCGACTTTTTGTTTACAACGAAATCGACGTTAACTATCAGTTGCGAATTACGGATAAGCCATGGATATAACAGAAGCGGAATTTCTTAAATCTCTCAATGGGGAGGGCACATACGCGGAGATGGCAGCACGAATTTTCAACGCTGCAAGAATTTCTAACTAATTTCGATGATTACCACTGCAAACCACATCATATCCTTCAAAATTCACCATCAGTATTCCTTCCATACACATAAGACCTAATAAATAGCTCCAAATTTTCATGTAATTTGACCTCACAAAGCCCAAACATGTTTTCCTAAAAACCGGTAAGTCGGATCGACCCAGCTACCACTGGCCGCCATTTTGACACACAGCGATTTCTCGTACCACAACAAAGTCAAATGCCACCTTTCGTACCGTAACAAATGTCTAACAGCAAATTGTTAAAACTAATAAACAACCACATGCATATACCTCCAGACAGTAAGAAAGAGAGAACATCGTATATATTAGCAGACGGTAAAGGCAATAGTCTACAGAGGCATATATCAACTGCAGCTGACAACGAAATCAAATGGCTTTGTAACCCAGGGCTAAACACCGAAAATGGCTACGAGTGGGCAGAACCAAATCTAACCGATATAACCACCAGAAGAGGCAATATTTGGTTGAACATCTGGCTTGGCACATGCGACCTAACCCACAAAAATGGGAAATATATCTCTAACAACGCCGACCATTCAATAGAGTACATCATTAGATGCGTAAATAAATTTGGTAAACGCTTTGAAAAATACCCAGACTCCAAATTTACATTCTTAGAGGAGACAATTTACTCATTCAAATACTGGAATAAACGCAAAGGCCACAAATCACCAGAAAATTTTGAAAATAATGATAATGAATTAGCTGAAACTATCCCGAAACTCAACATTGAAATAAGAAAAATCAACACAAAAAACAAAGCCTACTCACCAAAATTCTCCTAAAACCTGTATGCCCGCTCAGAAAAGAAAACCAAAAAGGAAATTACAAGACACTACAACCTCAACCTCTGCTATGACGGCGTCCATCCTGATGTAAACCTAGCAGAAGCTTGGCTTCGACGCATCTCAAAGCAAGCCATCAAACACTGTTGGGCCTAAGCAACCTAGAAACACTCCTGCAGTAAATCACGATCAACATAAAAATTAACAGTACATTAACTTCCCTCCAAGTCTCACACTATCATGGACCTGACCCCAGGCTTACACCGAGCAAGAGGGTAAGCAACATAACCTGCCTGTTCAATAAACACTACCATCTTCCTGTTCACACTGCTATTGGTAAGTATCCTATTATACACCAATCCAAAAGCAACAAATAAAAAATCTTGGACCTTCGAACAAATGGCAACATGCTTACTAAACAAAAAGCTGTCAACATTAAAAAGTGGCCCACTACCTGACCAGAAAGCTTGAAAAAAATAATAAATTAGTTCTACTAGCAATTATACTAGCGGGAGACGTACAAACCAACCCAGGCACAAACGCCAACATCTTTCCATGCGGGCTCTGTGAATACCCAGTTGGATGGTCTTGCCAGGGAGTCTACTGCGACAACTGCAACATCTGCCATCATAAATCATTCATAGAGCTGTGTACACAAGACTTCAACCTCCTAGAAAGATTTACTGTACAAATGATTTGCTGTAAATGTGACAGTATGAACATCAACTCATTCACATTTCACACGTACGAATTATCGTCAACAAACATCAATGAACAATTATCCGAGAATACTGTGGACACATTTTCATCAACCACTCACTTTAGTCCACTAAAAACCAGTAGCCAAAAACAGAAAACACCTCATACCTAAACACCAAGAAGAGCAAAACTTACAAGTACACTGATGGCTCCAAGAACATATAAAACCTACCACCAAAACAGAACCTGCGGATATTTACAGTGAACTGTAGAAACATCAAAGATAAAACATCAGAATTCATAACAACTCTGAATTACACGAAATCTGACATAGTCTGTGGATGTGAATCATGGCTAAAGGGAATAAAACCAGGTAAAACCCCAACACAGGGCACAATTAAGTCGAGCGAAATATTCCCTATGACTAACAGCAGAGGTACGCTTGGTGGTGACGTGTTTATACTTGTACGCAAGGGCATGACATCAGTTGAAATACCGCAATACAGAGACGACTGCGAGATCGAGTGGGTTAAGATAAATCATTACATCACAAAGATATACTAATCGGATTTTTACGACATGCCACATTGACGAAAAAAGGACATCAATGAACTAGAAAAATCAATAAAAAGCTAAAGTGAAAACAACAAGCGCATCATCCTCTTTACCGACTTCAACTGCCCAGACATAAACTGGCAGAAAACAACAGTAAAACCCAGAGCACAGGATCGAGAAATCCAACAACAACTCTTTGACATTAAATCAGCAAACGAGCTTTTCTCAAATCCATAACGAGCCTACACGGGAAGATAAGATCCTAGACCTGGTCTTCACCTCAAACCAATCCTTGGTCAAATCCTCATCAAGCATACCAGGGCTATCAGATACGCAATAGTTGTCTCAAATTTCCAGATTAAACCCCACCACCAAAAATCTACCCCACGTACATGCTATCAATACAGGAAAGTCAACTGGAAAGGTATCAAAGAAGACTTACCAACTCTGTTAATTGAAATAATCAACACCCACCAGAACATAGAAGAGAAATGGAATACATTCAAAAACGGAATAATTCAAAGCATGCATAAACTCATACCGGCCAAAATCATCAAGTCCAAAAATAGTACTCTATGGATTACAAATAAGA
Source organism: Pictodentalium vernedei (assembly GCA_031216915.1). Classification (NCBI taxonomy): domain Eukaryota; kingdom Metazoa; phylum Mollusca; class Scaphopoda; order Dentaliida; family Dentaliidae; genus Pictodentalium; species Pictodentalium vernedei. The sequence continues at coordinate 158,045,603 of CM062295.1, forward strand.
TCAGAAACCTACTGCGCAAGAAACAAAGGTTATATGAAATAGCAAAAACAACAAACCAGTGGGAAAATTACCGCCAAGCACAGAAAGAATGAATGCGCAGACTAAAACTAGACTTAATGATTCTGGAGAATCATGGCTTTTCCAGATGAGATTCCATGATTTTCCATGACCCCAGAGTATCCTAAGAATTGTTTTAACTGTATCACTGAAGTACCCTTATTGATGTCCTGAGAACGGTGTGTATAGTAGTCTCAAATGACTCAGTTTGACAAAAAAAATGTTTGGTTATAACCATCATTATTGATGGAGAGTGTTGATATCAATATCGTCGTCCGACAAGTCTGAATCCGACGAAAGGAGTTATGTTTGTTTCATACCCACTGAGTGCTGTGGCTATTTGAAAATAGCCCATTTTATCTCAAATGTATCTAAAAGTTTGATGTTTGGCATTTTGTAGAGGGTTAACAAACGCTAACCGGAATATTTTTTCAATGCAACTTGTAATGTCACACCAAGACCCGCGAATGGCCAATTGTTTTCTTGAAAATCTACAAGATGTTTCAGAGAAATTCAGAGAAAACATGAATTTTAAGCTTTTGATGGGTATCATTGTTTAACCATCTCAAAAAGGGTTAAGGTTTAGTTTTTTTGAAAAACCTTATTACTTAGAAAAATAATCCTCGGTGAATTCCACTTCCAATAAAGGAAGTTATGTTTATCTCTCCGCTACTCATTGGGTGCTGTGGGTTCGAGAACACAGCCAATTTTATCAAAATTTTGATGTTTGAGAGCCTGTGGAGGGTTAAAAAAACGCATACTGGACTATTTTGTCCATGCAGCTGGTAAGGTCACACCAAGACCTGCGAATGGCCATTTTTTCTTGAAAATCTGCAAGATGTTTTTAGATAAATCGTCGGATAACATGAATTTTTAACCATTTGAGGAGTATCGCTCTTTAACCAAGCCAAAACGGGTTAACGCCTGTTTTTTTGAATACCCTTATTACTTACAAAAATGATCCTCGGTGAATTCCACTTTCAATAAAGGAAGTTATGTTTATCTCTCCTGTAGCCTTTGGGGCCTCTAGGTGCCAGAAAACAGCCCATTTTAACAGAATTTCGATCTTTGGCAGCCTGTGTAAGGTTAACAAATGCTTAGCCCAATATCTCTTGTATATGAATTGTAGTGTCACATTCAGGTATAAAGGTGATGTATATTTAAAATAAATCTACAAGACGCGTTTTGAGAAAGTGCCGATAAACCCATATTTTGACAGTTTCTTTGCAATTTTGGCGAAAGAAGGGTTATATCGAAAATTCCGCTTCGGTACACTTTTTGCTCACCAACGAAGTTGTGTGAGCTTATGTCATGACCCAAAGCGCGTCGGCGTCAAAACTTGTGTTAAAGTTATTGTAAGAGTCCACTTCGACTTTCCGCCCTGTTAGTATGCTCCGCATACTGTTTCTATGGCTTACAATTACCCACAGACCCTTACCCAGTGATATTTTTTCGATTTTTAGTGTTTTTGCCATGTTAGACTTTTTTGTCAGTGTGGACTTCAAATTTCTGACCTGTTGTGCTATACATGAGTGGAGGTTACCACCGGAATGCTATGGCTATATTTCTTATATGTGTTAAATGCATCAATATAAGACGACATTAACCACTGGCGGGACATTTTTCAGATATTTTGGACTTTTTTAATGCAATGTTAGACTTTTTTGTAAGTGTGGACTTAGAAAATTTCTGACCTGTTCTGCTGTACATGTACATAAGTGGAGGGTACCACTAGTATGCTGTTGCTTTTATATTTCATATATGTATTAAATGCATCAATATAAGACGACAATAGCCCTTGGCCGGACATTTTTCGGAGATTTTAGACTGTTTTAATGCAATGTTTGACTTTTTTGTAACTGTGGACTTAGAAAATTCCTGACCTGTTTTGCTATACATGTACATGACCGGACATTTTTTGCAGATTTCTAATAAGCCTAGGTTTATTGCATGCCATGCGTTGGTGAGCTAATGAGGATAGACACCCCCTCTTGTTAGATTTTGTGCCCCTCTATGCGTGTGCAAAATGTTGTGAAAATCGGTTCGAAAATGACTTCAGAATCGTACGGGCAAAATGTGTGGACCCACCCCCCCCCCCCCCATTCAAAAAAAAAAAAAAAAAAAAAATAAAATAAAAAAACAAGATGATAATACGTAGAAAAACAAGAGTATTTTCCAGAGGGAAAAGCCTAACAAGCAGAATGGTCACATATCAATGAAATAATACTTGGCGGAATAAAGGAAAACAACATCAAACCATTTGAAAATACATTAAGTCCAAAAACAATGACAACATTGGAGTATCACCTCTGAAAGATAAAGGCCAATTAATTGATGACCCAAGTGCAAAGCCGAAATACTAATAAATCAGTTTAACCCCAGACGATATCAAAATTTATTATTTTAATCATCATTTTTTAAATTTTTTCAAAAAAGTTCAACAAAACCATATCATGTAACCCCTCGATGGAACGAACTCGACGAGCTCGTTAAGCGGGCACAGTGCTCGACCCATTACTATTTCGGTGCCACATCAGTGACTTGTCAGACTCAGTGAAATCACAAGTAAGGCCATTTGCCAACGACTGTCTACTATACCGAGAAATAAACAACTTTGAAGACCACTCTAAACTGCAAAAAGATCTTGGAAACCCAGAAACAAGGGCTGCCAAATGGGGCATGAATGAATGAATGAATCTTCATTTAGCAGTATACAACAAAAATATACATAAGTAATATATATATAACAAACATTATCAAATATACCTGTACACCGCAGGGAGACGGCATAGCCAGATTGGCTGTCTACCTGTCGTCTCCGGCAAATTTCATCATGCAGCATTGGAATCGGACTGTCTAACACCGTTTATCTATTCTTGGTCTAGGACGATGGGGGCTGGTGTACCCAACACGAGTGAGTTAAGAGACGAGAATTTGTCCAGACATATACATAACCTACAAAGATGGGTCTATAAGCACTACTACGCCCTCGCTGGTAAGTCCAAAACCACGCGCCGCTCCAGCACTTTACAGCTCAACGCAAAATGTGGAGTCCTCAATAAGGGTAGGACAATATTCTACCTAATGTTAAATGTTAAATGGCACAGACAGTATGGTATGGATTATTACAGTTAATGTTATCAATAAGGGTAGGACAATATTCTACCTAATATTAAATGGCACAGTCAGTACAGTATGGATTATTACAGTCAATGTTATCGGCGTATTGGGACAACAATTTTGTAGTTAGTTGTTTTTTAAAACTGTTTCTGTTGTTTATGTTACGTAGCTCAGAGTCTAAATCGTTCCAGAGTCTGGGGTAAATGTGTGTTGGGAAGTATTCAAGAGACTTTGTCCTTGTTCTATCAATTTGGAGACCATCTCTCCTTCTGCTAGCTCTACCCGTAGTGTTGACTACAGGGTGGAAATAATATCTGAAGGATATTGGCAAGTTTTCATGATACCAGTCAAACACAAACAGGCAAGCGTGGAGTTTAAAGAGGTCGTTTACTTTAAGAATCTTATTCTCCCGAAAAAGAGGATCAGTGTGTGCATTATATTTCTTATTGTTTATTATGCGGATGGAGCGTTTCTGGAGGAGCAGTATCTTTTTAATCGTTCTAGCATTTCCCCATACATTTATCCCATACACTAAATGTGTGTGTATCAGAGCATAATAAAGTGTTTTCAGAGCTTCACGGGGAAGCGTGGTCTTCACTCTATTCAGTGCGAAATTTGCCCGTGCAATCTTCGAAGAGAGTTGAGATATATGGTGTTTGTAAGACAAACTATCATCAATATGTATTCCTAAGAATTTAAGAGATTTTTCTGTATTATTTGAACCTACTCTACTTATGATTTGGCCATTTATTAAAATATTATCCCGAATTGTTGTTGTTTTTTTTGGCGGAGGGGTTGATTAAAATGTATTTGGTTTTTGTTGCATTTAATACAAGTCGATTCGCGCAGCACCATTCAAATATTTTTTCAAGCTCTTTGTTTATGAGTTGGGGGCTGCCCGCCGAGTCATAGTAGTAACTTCGACGGATCGCCAGTCGGCATCGTTTATGGTCAGAACTACGACGGTATCTGATCGTCTTCGAACCTCTGACTTTCGTTCTTGATTAATGAAAACATTCTTGGCAAATGCTTTCGCAGTAGTCCGTCTTGCAGCGGTCCAAGAATTTCACCTCTAGCGCCGCAATACGAATGCCCCCGTCTGTCCCTGTTAATCATTACCTCACGTTCGTAAAACTAATAAATTTGAACCGAGGTCCTCTTCCATTATTCCATGCACCACTATTCGGGCGGCACAAGGCCTGCTTTGAGCACTCTAATTTTTTCAAAGTAAACTCGCCGGTCACCCGAGACACTCAGTCAAGAGCACCTCGGGCACAAGATTGCTTTACCGGCCGGTAGGGAAGGTCGAGCAGTAGGACGCACTAATTGATTTGGGTCTGGACCCGACGAATGCCCCGTGGTGTCGTCAGCAAAAGATAAGAGGTTTAAACACGAAGCTTGATAGATGTCATTGACATATATTAGGAACAGTGTTGGGCCGAGTATCGAGCCTTGTGGAACTCCATGTGATATTTTTGTGCTGTCAGATGTATAGTCGCCAAATGCGACATACTGTAGTCTATCTGATAAATAGATTTTAAACCAGTCGTTACCCAAACCTCTAATACCGTATCTGTATAGTTTATTTATTAAAATGTCATGGTCTATTGTATCGAACGCTTTTGAAAGGTCCAAAAATAGCGCGAGTGTGCTGTTTTTACTTATTTTGTTATTCGTTCCATTCGGGCCCTCGGGGCCTTCGTGATTTAATGAGATTTAATGCTAAAAAGTGCTACATCATGAGCATTAAAAGAAAAGCCAAAAATTGTATTCTCCAAACAATCACATTCTCGAAGAAGTAGACTCCAACCCATACCTGGGAGTCAAAATATCCAACGATCTTAAATTGACAACCCACATCAATCACTCAACAAAAAGCCAATTCTACGCTAGGCTTTATATGCAGAAACCTAGAACATAGCCCAGAAGAGTGTCGCAAAACCACATATACAACACTGGTTCGCCCATACCTCGAATATAGCGCATCGGTTTGGGATCCATACAGTAAAACCGACATCACGAAACTTGAAAAAAATGAAAGGAAAGCAGCCAGACTTATTACCAAAAATTATAAATCCAAAGAAGAAGGCTGTGTAACTGATAAGCTCAGAAAATTAGACCTAATGCTACTGGAGGTAGAAAACACCAACGGCTCAGCCTATTCTACAAAGCAGTAGAGGGGTTGATCCCAGCTATATCGCCTGACAAATACCTAATCAAGCCGCGCCCAAAACGGCGTATTAAAGGCCCAATTATCCACTGGCTTTGACTGTAGAAATGTTATAGAAAAGTCACAAATTAATAATACAAGGGCAATTAACATAACCCACTTACAATCTGAGCAACACAGAGAGTCCTTCTTCCCAAGAACTATCATTGATTGGAACCATTTAAAGAGTAGCACTGTAAACCAAGCCGACATTGAGATTGTTAAGTCGTGCTTGGTGAAATTGGACACCTTTTAACCCGCGCCCTCCTACACCCGTCCTGATAAAGCCAAAATTGGCACCATGTACGTATTATACACATACAGAATTTAAGTGATGATGACCTATCGATGATAGAATGTCATGATGAAGAAAATTATGATCGAGAAGTGGTAGATTCTATTCGGAGCTTGAAACGAAGGTTTGTAGATTTTGAGGCTGGAGAAACGGCAGATTATGTGAAAAAGATGAGAAACGAGAACACTTCGAGAAAAACAAGAAGTGATTTAAAATCATTTTGCAATTATCTAACTGAAATTGAGGAAGTTCGTTATAATACAATCGCTGAAATTCCTTCACATGAACTGAATTTACTTCTGACAAGGTTTTTCATGACGGCAAGGAAAGTAGACGGTGGAGAATACGAACCCGATACGATCAAAAGCATTCAGTCGAGTATTCAGAGGCATCTTGAAGGCTCCACTATATTAACATAATAATAGATCAAGCTTTCAGACATTCACGCGAGGTCTTGAAATCTAAAACGAAAGAATTGAAAGTAAAGGGGTTTGGAAGCAAAACGAATAAGGCAGAGGGTTATACCGATGAGGAAATTGAGCTTTTGTGGGAGAAAGGTTTGATGGGAACCGGGACTCACCACTCTGTGGTTCAACATAACCACTCACTCCATCATCCGCGGGAGACAAGAGCATACATCCATGTTGTGGGGTGACGTCGAACTTGAAATAACATCCACAAATGAAGAATTCCTGGAATTCACGGAGAGCTACTAAAACAAGAAATGGGAACACATCGACGTGGAAATTCGCCCCTAAAATGTTTGCTGTCCCGAGCAACTCCCAATGCCTAGTTTAAGTTTACAAGAAGTTCCGGAAGAGGTGTCCAACAGAATGCATTCAACCAGATTCGCGGTTTTATCTTCAGCTGAATATATCTAAGAATCCCAAAACAACCAGATGTATGGTTCAAGAATCAGCCTTTGTGAAACGACAAAATTGGTAAAATTTCTAAAGAAAAAACAAACCATGGAGGTAGACGGACCGCTATAGTAAAAGACACTCTAATGTTGCACCGAACAACATCGCTCAACTAAGTGATCGCAGAAATACACTTTCGCTTAACGAGTATTCGGAACTTTCGTTAGCATAACAAAAAGACCTGTCAAACATGTTAACTGACATTCAGACGGACGCCACGTCTATTATTATTAAGAAAGAAATTTCCGAGGTCACTGCCACTGAACTGCCACTCAGAATGTCGGATGGACCGAATGGACTGAACGTTGACTCGTTCGGGAGAGGATGGTGTCCACAGGAAACTGAATTTCAGTGGAGCCCATATTAACAATCTCAACGTTTACACAATGCCGTCGTAGGGTCAGGATGAGTGATTTCATTCCCAGAAGAATATTGTTCATGTTTCGTGGAATTGTTGTACCTGTTTCGAATATTGTGAAAAAAGTTGTGAGTTTCTCATACACTGAGTTATTTCGCCCATCTTCTCCCACTGTTTTTGTTTTTAGCTCATCTTGACAAAGTCAAGCTGAGCTAATCTCATCGCTCTCCGTCCGTCGCCCGTCATCCGTCGTCTGTCGTCCGTCATCCGTCAACACCATGTTTTGGTCTTCTCCTCCAAAGCCACTGGGCCAATTCAAGTGAAAGTTTGTGTGAGTGGTGGTCCCAAAGGGGCATTTCATTTTTGTTCAACACAACATGCCCAGCCCCATAGGGAGGGAGTGGGGGAAAATGCTCCAAAATATTTTTAAAATGTTCTTCTCAAGAACCAGTGTGTACAATGACTTGATATTTGCTATGGAGCTTCCATATGAGGTGTAGAATCAAGTTTGTTCAAACGAAGTTCGTGAAATAATATTTGGCTTTGTAATAGGAGGGGTAAGATTTTTGGCCCCGCCCAAAATTTCTATTTTCTGAACCGATGGTCCGGTATGAACCAAATTTGGTTTGTGGTAGTATTGGGTCATAAGTACAAATGCAAAAAAAAAAAAAATCCCGCATCCCCATGGGAACCCTGGGAGCTAAAAATAGAAATATTTTCAAACGTTCATATTTCCCAAACCCCACGGAACAGAGAGCTTTTATTTGGTATGAAGTATCCTTATGACCAGTAGAATTGAATGGTTGAAAAAAAAATGCCATCGGTTATGTTAGGGTGTTCTGTAATGGACATCGAAAAAATGCTGAGTCAGCATATTTGCAAAAATTTAAAAAAATCTTTTCTCCAGAACCAATCATCAGAATCTTTTGATATTTGGTATACAGCATTCATAGGGGCGGGGGGGGGGGGGGGGGGGGGGGGGGGCAGATAAAAGTTTGTTGAAATAAAGCTCATTGGTTCATATTTGGGCTCTCTACAGGAGACCGAAGTTTCAACATAGGGTAATATGGGGGATATTCTTTAAAAATCTTCTTCTTCAGAACCACCAGTCAGAATATTTTAATATTTGGTATACATCATTGTTATGAGTGTCAAATTCTAGATTATTCAAACCAAGTCCCTAGGTTAATATTTGGGCTTCCTGTGGAAGCCCAAATTTTATCTTTGTTCAGTATGGAGGGTAATTGAAAAAAATTTTCTTCTTCAGATCCACCAGTCAGAATGCTTTGATATTTGGTATGCAACATCTCTATGGGGCTCAGATTCAAGTTTGTTCAAATCGGATCCCTAGGTATATATTTGGGCTCACTATGGTAGCCCAAATTTTTATTTAGTGCAATATGAGGAAATTTCTTTAAAAATCTTCTTCTTCAGATCCACCAGTCGGAATGCTTCTATATTTGGTATACAACATCTGTAGGGGGGTCAGATTCCAGGTTGTTCAATTCGAGTGCCTAGGTTAATATTTGGGCTCCATATGGGAACATGAAATTTAATTTGGTACAATATGAGGCAATTTCTTCAAAAATCTTTTTCGTCAGATTCACTTGTCAGAATGCTTTCACATTTGGTATACAACATCTCTGGGGGTGGGGGTGGGGTGGGGGATGGGGGGGGGGTGGTGGCGGGCTGGTCAGATTCAAGTTTGTTCAAATTGGATCCATAGTTAATATTTGGGCTCGCTATGGTAGCCCAAATTTGAACTTAGTGCAATTCGAAGAAATTTCTTGACAATTTCCCTTTTTCTTCAGATCCAACAGTCAGAATGTTTTCATATTCGGTACACAACATCTCTAGGGAAGTCAGATTTAACTGTGTTCAAATCAAGAGCCTGGGTTAACATTTGGGCTCTCTTTGGGAGCCGGAATTGGCCATTTTGCTGAAGAATTAAAAATGTTGAATTCAGTACCCTCTAGAGGTACTAAGATTAATCCACATAGGTTGTATCAAGGGGCTTCATAGGGGAGCTCTACATTTTACTTTATGATCAACTGAAGAAAAGGCATGATGCCCAGATTATTTTTGTCTCTCCTGAGGGACTCAAGGATTGACAGTGTAGCCTATGGAGATGGCTTGCTTAATGTAGACTCATTCTTGGATTCTGTTTAAATTGTGTTCTGTACAAGATGAGCGTTTCAGGCCCCGTGGGGCCTCTTGTTTTAACATAGCAGTTCAACGGTGTATCTAATTAATAATAGGTCATCACTTCTGCAATTTCACATCAGCCTTCGAGATTGCTTCAAGAGATATGTCGGCCGATATCGAACTGGTCAAGTGATAACCTTTAACTATTAATTAGATATGGCATTTTTGCCTTATTTGGCCTATTCTCGACCTAGGCTGATATGCCTCTGAAATCGGCCGATATGGGTTAATTGAAAGAGCGGAGATAGAGTTGTCGTTCATGCGACGTAAATTTGACGTTTTTCATGACGTTGTAAAGAGAAATTTTATCAAGTAGGTGGCTTCATCTAATACTCCTACTACTGGCTTGTCTAGTAGAAACCTAAGGCCCCCAAGGAGTAAATTTGATGTTCGTGGCTCACCAGACAGTCTACTCAGCGACGTAGCTAAGGGGTCTTCAATGGGAGTTGGGGTTCGAACACGGCATGCCGTAGGCATGTCCCGAGTGCGACAAGCTCAAGTTGGGAGAGAATTCAAGAAGGGTTATTCCCTTGTCAACCGTGAGAATCCGGGGGCCTCCCAGAGGAAAATGTTTAATTTTTGAACCCCTGAGATTGTTTCTGTGGCTTTCTCCCTCTAGCTTAAATGTAATTATATTATCCACAAGAAAAATGCATTTTCCCAGGTAGTTCCATGAGTTCTCCCCTACACACACACCAGGCTACACAAGGACTATAGACTTTCTCACTGGGGAAGCCGAGACGTTCGAATAGTTGAACTAAGAGAAGATGAAACTCCGGTCTTTGTGAAAAGAACGAGAAACAATAACACAAAATGGTGTAACAGATCTGAGAACATTTTGAATTTAATCTGTCTTGGTTTAATAAATACAGAGGTTATTACTTGGTAAGTTTCATATCAGCCGAGATATAAGCATTCCGTCTCGGTTTAATATGAAGTTCCGTCGGGCTGATATCTAGACCGATATGAAATTAACCATGTAATAACCTCTACTTATGTGTTTGTTCGCTCTTTTCAAGTTTTTCACTGAAATGAAACAAATTCTTGACACAGGTCCTTGGAAGGAAGAGTGGCAATGGCATGTGTTAACCCTTTACCCAACGCAGACGATATCAAAATTTATTATTTTAAATATCATTTTTTTAAATTTTTCAAAAAATTTCAACAAAACCATATCATGTGACCCCTCGTTGGAACGAGCTCGACGAGCTCGTTCCAACGAGGGGTCACATGATATGGTTTTGTTGAAATATTTCGAAAAATAATATTTTTTCAGCTGGTGAATTTGCATTTTACGCGGGCGGATGCGGGCGATTCGTTGGGTAAAAGGGTTAAGGAAGAATAAGAGAAATTTTCTCATCCGGAGGTGTGGGTTGTGTGAGACTCGTTCCTTACGTTTCCTACAAAATGTCCAACTTATTTACCACTCATTTCTGACTTCCCTGACACTGGTTTACGTACTCTTTAACCCTGCCATTTCTTGATCCATTTTGTTGCAGTTATACAGTACAGTCGCCGTGGACTGGCTGTAATCCACGTGTGGGCAGTGAAGTCCACGCATGCGTTTACCGAGAAATAAAAATCATCATCAGCAAAATTTTAATTAGTGAAGCATATGGTTGTAGCCGTAAATGTTTGATGGTTATTCTTATAATTACTGTTTAGAATCTAATATTAACCCTTTACCTAACATGAAAAGCAGACGACACTTGCAAAAAAAATTCTTGAATAACTAATTTTTTTCATTTTTTTGTCTCAAAAACATAGGTTATGACCCCTCGATGGAACGAGCTCGACGAGCTCGTTCCAACGAGGGGTCATAACCTATGTTTTTGAGACAAAAAATGAAAAAAATAATGAAAATTAATTGGCGATTTTTGAGAATAGCGTTGGTCGGTTTTGGCCGTTACGTTGGGTAAAGGGTTAATGTGTCCGTGGAAGTATCGCCCACCCGTGGAAAGTGACCGGTCCACGTCGGCCGTACTGTACCATCCGCTCTAGATAATCGAGCCTTATAAAAGCAACAAGAGTGTTTCAATTGATACAAAAAGTAACAAACAAAAATCATGGAGAAGATCCTGTACCTTCACCTTTGGATACACACTTTTATCTCACAATCAGGGCGTTTTTGCACTGTTACGCAACTAAAGTTTAATGTATCTGGGCCCATGTTCCGAATCCGTATCGAGGGCTCTGATACAAGCGCGTGATTCTGCTGTTGCCAAAACAACGGCATTAATATCATTTTTCGATCGCTTCGCGTTCTTCCCTTCAGAGAAAACAATATTAGGTGAGGCGAAGCCGAACCTAATATTGTTTTCTCTGAGCCGTATATGACAATGTATCTGCCAACTAAACGCCCTGTAACGTATTTATTATGCACGGCATGCTAAAATGTCACTGGGGAAGTTAACTCAACGAATATTTAAATTATGCGCACTTTTCGGCATCTTGGGCTGGTTTGTAGCCTATTATTGGGATTTTCCTGAACGCTCGAGTCGAGGCTTCTCTCTTGAAGTTAAAGGATTAGCCTTCGCTATGAAGTGTGGAAAACTCCACCTCAATAAACGATGAACTGCATATTTTAAAATATAATAAACCTTTACACCAAGAGAGATATTTAATTCACCAGTAATTATTGCAAAAGTAACAACCAAATTCACGTTGACGAAACACACAGTTGCTCCACTTCGCAAGACAGAATTCAGTAAAGTGAATCCCAGTGACGTAATTTTCTCTGAACTGTAACGTCATCACTGATCTCAATACGGAGATCAATGAACGCTATTCTGTTTTTCAATTTGCGTCTTTCCATCGATAAGGCAAATGAAAAAGGTTCCTCTTAAAATAGTTTTATAACACATTTTGTGGTCAATATTATGAGATAAATTTATCATCACCACAGTGTGTGTCTCCGGAAATTCTGATCAAGTCTCGTTGTAGGCACAGAATCGCATTTCGACTCGCCCTAACGGGCTCGTCGAAATACTGTTCTGTTCCTACAACTCGACTTGATCTGAATTCCCGGAGATACACACTGTGGTGATAATCTGTATTTACCTAACAATCATATAGATTTTGGCCTGAAAACCACGAGAAACGGTGCGTGTCACATAATGTGTTCCGATTCCGTATCACAGAGACGACTCATTCTGAGTTCGTATCATATAGACGACTCGTTTCCGGTAACGAGACGGGCTATCATAACAGGCGCACGAATACATTCTGTGTGCGTTTCAGTGATCACTTTCAAAACAAAACACAATTCCTTACAGTTAGCGACAGAATTATTAAAATAGTAACTGCACAATTCAATATTACACATACCCGGTTCCTGGGGATGTGCGCAGGTCGTACACTCGTAAATTCAAGCAGATCATTATAGGAAGTGACAATGTGAGTGAATAATTTGACGACACAACTTTGAAGCTTGTGGTGACCGCGTTACTCGTTGTTTGTTAGAGTGCAAAACAATATAGTTCCATAAAATACGTTTTTTTCAACTTTTTTTCGACCAACATTATGTCCCAAAACTGTATTAATAATTTAAGATTTAATCTGTTTATGTGACAGAATTGTTAAATAAATGAATTATCATGATAATGTGCATGTCCTGTGATATGCATCAGATTCTCGTTGGCATCCAAAAATGGGATCACAATTCGCCGGTAAAGCCGGCTCTTTGAGATCCCATTCTGGACACCACGTCGAAACTGATACAAATCACAGTACATGAACACAATCATGATAATCTGTATTTATCCCAGCACTAGATAAAATGAGGTGACAAAAAATAAACAAAATATTTTGTTTTCCACCTTCATTTAACCTGACTCGTACACTTTTACCATCATATTCCAACTGCTAATGCACATAGAATAATATGATCAAGTTTTTAAAAAAAGTGAATGTATTCTTTGTTTTACTTTGCAGAAAGGTCGTCGCTGCTACTGAGAAACAGCTTCGAACATTATGGCATACAACGAATATCTATCTTCACCCAAAAATTCATGAATATGCCGAAAAACTCGCAGCCAAAATGCCTGGGAACTTAAAGGTTCGATTGCTTTAATTTATCCTTAATGTTTCCGTAGCTTCGCTTCTACGTTGATTTTGGTCATGTCGAATGTCAAATCTGGAAATCTCTTATTGTCAGTCCTCAAGCAAAATAAATGCAACTGGGTCGCAAACGAAGTCTTTGCACCTAAATAATGATGATTAGATGCAGGCACCGAGAGCATGGCAGTACTATGGGCAGGGTTCTAGGGACATGCCCCTTCCTCGGAACGTTTCCATATTTCAGTATAAAGTGCTACATTTTGGTAAATTCTGAGAGTTGTGGGTACCGTACTGTCGAAACGTCACCCATATCAAGCTTTGCCAACATTTAAAAATCGTCTCCATTCGCTTCTTTAATAACAGAGGATGCTAAATAATACAGCCTCATGAATAGCTGTAGCTGCATGGGAATTTAAATATTCACCCATTTACCTGACTTGACTTGAGATCAACACTTGGGGAAAAATCTATTATTTTGCCTGGAAAACATGGCTATGACCCTCATTGGTACGAGCTCATTTCAACGAGGGACCATCAGCTATGTTTGAGAAGACAAGAGAAACAATATAAAATTTGAATGGCGATTTTTTGTGAATAGCACTGACCGGATGTACCCGTTACGTTTGGTAAAGGGTTTAACACTTAATTTACAGGAAAGGCAGACGATACTTGCAAACAAAATTCGTGAATAACTGTTTTTGTTTTCATTTTTTTTAGGTCAAAAGCATAGTTTATGTCCCCTCATTGGAACGAACACAAGGAGCTCGTACCAATGAGGTTTCACATGATATGTTTTTGACACAAGAAATGAAAAATTAATGAAAATTGAATGATGATTTTTGTGAATAACGCAGGCCGGTTTTTGCCGTTACGTCGGGTAAATGGGTAAAAGGAGAAGAGATCCTTGGATCAGCATCCAGGTAATCATACATAATGTTGTAGAAATCGGCTTCGTTTGGCCGCAACTACTTGGCCTGCTCCCGTCGTAGAAAGACAACGCGGACAGCTGCCCCTTTGATTCGCTCCAGTGTAAACCAGTGGAAACTTGCATGATCTAAAAAACAGCATCAGAATACCTGATCTGAGGGTGTTTTAACGCAAGAGATGATCTTCACTGTGCGAACCCGGGAGGTGTAAGAGAAAAAAGACCGATGAGCTGAAAAACCTTTCGTAGACAGCCATTTTTTACGTAACCCTCTGTTTTTTCAAGCAAGAGAAAAGCTAGGTAATACTGACGTGTTTACCAGTACCTGTGCAAATGTTGGGCTGAGGGAGCTAGAATTTTGATGAAGTGTATCAGTCAACGAATTATTCTCAGTTTTCAGTCTCTGATTTATTGGTCATGTGTCCAGTGACGCCTTGGGGTACACGGGAGGTTTATTTACTAAACTTGTTATTAATTTTTTAATTAAACTTTTATTAGATTTTAATTAAAATTTGCCTTGTTCATTTCAGGATGTGGGTTTTGGGCTATCGATATGGTTCCATTGGAACATACACATTATTGTGATGAATTGATGGTAACATGGTCTGCGGTTCGGAGTGCATGTTCAACCGAGACGCGGAGCGCCTCGGTTGAACATAAACTCCGAGCCGCAAAGCTTAGACCATGTCACCGTCGATTCATTACAGTAACTTAGGGTAGGCGAACGAAAAATAGGTAGCCTTATTGCTTCTAATTAGAACTATAGGTAGACAAAACGATTAATCGCTTGTATGGGACATATCTCTGATCAGATGACCAAGAAGGTGCCAAGAATTTCGGCACCAACCACCTAGCGAAATTATATTGAATCATGTGCACCTTTCCACCACCGACAGACCTTAAAAAGGGAATTCAAGTTTAAGTGGCACCCTTTCTTGATTCCACGGGGAACTGAAAAAATATGTTCTCGCTGATTTCCAGTGAACTGTAGGACATAGGGTTTTGTGATATTGTCTTCTGCAGTTAATGCTAATAACTGAGTATTCAGCACCGTGTATCCTTGGTTAAATTGCACTCCCTTTCATGGTGTGTTCATTAACTAATTCTTTAAACTGGTAGAGTGTGCATTTGCTTTTTGGTTCGACAAAAGTTTGTTCACTTGTATTTGCTTGTTACACTTTGCCTGTGCGTACTCGCTCTTAAACTGTAACAAGGCAAATCCATACAAACTGAATAATTTCACTCCAAAAATATATGAACCACATCTACAGAATCTGAAGCCCTCAAGTTGCGGTACCTGCGCTGCACAATAAAGCCGAAATAGCGGGCGTGACAACCGTTACTTATTCCCAGTTCCTTATTCGACATTTATTATCAACAGATTTTATCGGCTGATAGCGAATGTCGAATAAGGAATTGGCAATAAGTAACGGTTGTCACTTCTCCGCCAAAATATGGGCTCCAAGTACTCCTCATTTTTTTATTTTCTATTCACAGTTGACAGCGTCGATGGTGCGCATGGCTTCAACCAATCTAACCCTGCCTGTGCTGCAGTGCGGAGTTACGATGTTGGGGAGCTGGTAGCTGCTCGTCGTTGCTCGGTGTTTCTCTCCGGGTACTCCGGCTTCCTCCACCCGTAAAACTGTCACCGACACGATATCATCTTGGCTGTTAATGTGTCGTTAAACCCTAATAAATAAATAAATAAATAAATAAATAAATAAATAAATAAATAAATAAATAAATAGATAAATAAAAAATAAATAAATAAATAAATAAATAAATAAATAAATAAATGGTCTTGTGCCTGCCGCATACCTATGCGCCGTCTTCGGTCTTATTCATTTGTCACTGACCGTACCTTCTATGCGATCTGTGTTGGCAAACGAGCGGGCTCTTTCGGTTGCTGGTCCGAGACTCTGGAATGCATTGCCCCCCCCACCCCACCCCCACCCCCGCATCTCCGGTCTCAACCAAGTTTACTTGCTTTCAGGAAACTGTTAAAATCATTTATTTCATAGCTTGTGGTCCACATTCTGTTAGACATTTTAGAGCACCTTTGGTGGGTTCACGCAAAATAAAATGAATTATTATAAGTTAGAGCACCTTTGGTGGGTTCCTGCTATATCAAATTAATTATTATTATTATTACCATTCAGGTAGTTTGAATTCTGTGCAAAAACGAAAAACACAAGCCTCACCTCATGAACCTTCGAGATCAAGCTTGAGAACCAACTATTGAACATTGCATCAGCTGAAATTTTACTTGCGCCCCTCATGTTGTTTCTTGGGTATTTTTAGTTTCCGTGTGTTTTCGTTGCTATTCACAGTCATTGAATCGTGTTGAGAATGTGTGGTATTCACTTACACGAGTTTATAAACACTCTATTACAGGTTGTATACTTTACAAATAGTGGATCTGAAGCCAATGATATGGCCTTGCTTATGGCAAGAATGTACACTGGGACCTTTGATTCGATAAGCTTGAGGTAAGACACAAAAGACCGCCGGGTTGTCAACCCATGCGCATCATAACTTGTCTGTTGTTTATTGTTGATGCATTCAAATGTTAATGATTGATTTTTGGAGGGCTTGTCAAATTCGAAACTTTTCCTAGTCATGAATGGGAAATACTTTATCAGAGTTTATGAGTCAATGGCCAGAAGATTCTATGTAAGGCCATGCTTCCGGAGCATGGTTCTCCGGATGCTATAATAGTGAATGGGAATTTTCTAAGGGAAATGTAACCCAGTCTCATATGATATGCCGTGAAACTGATTATTTCGCTAACAATAATATAACTTTTCTAAACCAAAAATTCCTTCTTGTTTTGTAAACGCGATCAAACAGTTTCGAAACACTGCTTTTGGAAGCCTATTTTAACATTGGTTTCAGATATAAACTTTTATTCTGTCCCCATTTGACCGTCAAACACTGTCAAAACAGATTTCGTTGTGCTTTCCTGTGTCTGTGTGTGATTTAGGTAATATTCGTATGCTTAGTACAAAGTTTACTAACCTAACAAGTTGAGCATACTGCAGAGGCTTAGCTATGGGCGGGGGGGGGGGGACTTTTTTGACCCCCAAAAGTTTTGCTCCTCCCAAAAGATACGCCCAGTGCAATTTTCACACAACATAGGTCCCCCAAATGGTCTCCAATATTGGGCTACAGATTCGCTCCCAGAGTACCAAATTTTGCAAAATGTTCTCGAGTGTGTGTGTGGGGGGGGGGGGGGGGTGGGGGGGGGGCGCTAGTCCTAACTAGGATCCTCCTGTCGTTGCGTCGTTGCTTCCTCCTCCCACTTCCCTTCAGGAAAATTGGAGGAGGGAGTAACGACCAGAGGTTCGTAATTAGGGTTAGGGGACGCACCAAAACCCCACACAGCGACCTTCCAAATATTATCATTGCCGCCACCCCCTCAAAAAAGTTCTAGCTTGAGGTACATACAAATTGTGAAAGGTAAGTTTTCAGACACTTTTCGATTAAAATAGAGGTGCAGTAGCAGCTACTCAAAGTTTCATGAACTATTGGATAGTCGTCGGCCGATCGAAACTTGGGGTTTCCTTTGCATTGGGGAAATATTGTCTGTTGCTTGTATCTTAGTTCTTTTGTTTGTTATCCCTTATTTCGCATTTTCTTTCGAGGAAGTAAAAACTCAAATTTGTCTTTTATTATACAGAATTCAATAATTTGACCCCACTTTGACCAAAAAACCCTCAGCTGTCCTGTATATTTGTTCCACCTAACTCGATTAGTGGACAAGACTTGACGGGCGAACTCGTTCCAGTAAGGCATGGTAACTGATGTTTCGGAGATAAATAATTTCTGAATAATGCTGGTGGTATCTGGCCTTCACATTGTGTAAAAGGTGAAGTGCTAGTCAAACTAAATCAGTTCAGTTGTCGAAAGGTAAATACCATCTCCTGAGTGCAACAAGGCGCCGTCTGCAATGCTTTAGCATTGCAGATGCCGCCTTGTTGCACTCACGGGACGATATCTTCATTCATTAAACGACATGATTTCCAGAATCGCCCATATCTATTATGGTATAGATGTAAATAGTTTACAAAGTTTTAAAAGCCGATAATGGACCCACTCTATAATATTTTTATACTGTACCAATGACCCAGACATAGCTGGTGCTAACTCTTAAAATATAGGGCCAAACACAAATTTTGCCCCCCAATCCCCAAAATTTGCATCTAAAACTAAAGAAAACATGTCCTGAGAGGCCCTCCACACTTCGCCCCTACTGCGCATGCGCAGTGTCAAGGACGTTCCGAAATTGGCGCCATTTATCATTCTAAGTTTGGCCCTTCATCAGTTAACATCTGACTGATCTTTGTGCTTTTAAATCTCAGTTTAAATGATGCCAGACACATAAATATTAGTGAAATGGTGATTCTAAGGAGGATAGAAAAGGAGGAGAGGAAAAGAATGTGTGACAGAATATTATCAGGGCTGTAACTTAAAATTTTTTAATGAAATTATGTTAAGTTACCTATTTTCAAGGCAGCAGCCATTTTGTTGTCATTCTGATTATTTAGTTACACTGTTTTTTCAAGTGTTTTTCCTCTCTCCCTGTCCTTTAAGTTCCCCCTTGCTATTCTCCCATGCTTTTGGCATAATTTCTGTAATTATTATTACTAAAATTTCTTGGGAGTTTAGCTGAATAACAGAATGAATTCTGTTCTTTCCCCATGTTTACGTCTTCACCTACGGGTGGTTAGGCGTTGTGTTCTGCATCTACCACCTGATGTTCTGCAGTTTCTTCCCTGGAAGTCTCTGTTTTGCATCAGATGGTGTATTTTTGGTAACTGATTTCGGGCCTGGGTGCCTGGAGTCTTATTTTAGTGTTTTTACACTCATTGTTTACATTTACAACAGCCCTCTGTGTGAGGGGGGGATTTCTAAATAATAATATCTTTATGTTATTTTAATCATAACTAGATACATTATTATTGTTCGTAAGTGTTGAATAAATTGTTTAAAATATTTTTAAAATTTTTGTCCACACTTAGGCTTGGGATCCATTGGGGCTCAACGTTACTTTTCAGAAACTTGGGCTGTTCTGAAAAAATATTTTTTCAAAATATTTTGATTTCAATTATTTTTTCTATATTAATGGATCATATTATTATTATGTATTTTGATTGCCAGGGGTTAGTGCGAGTACCAGGACTTGTTTTCTTTTCACATTGAAAGGATATTGATCAATTGTTTTAAGAGGAAGTCTTCCTCTGACCTTATTATCATTCTATATGTGGTCGGTGTACTCGCATTATCTCCGGTTCTGTATCGTATGATTTCGATGACAATATGGGAAGCGTATGTCACGCTATGTTGTTGGGGATTTGGACACTCCGGTCCTTTCCCCGCAGGGTCACTCTACTTTTTCAATTTCTATTTCAGACGATCAAGATTAGGGTGATGTATCTGTGATGTCTTCCAACAGTGTGCCTCCGTCGTCACAATTAATGAAGGGCTAGCGGAAAAGTGCTCATGTAATACGCCAATTGCCTAAGAGGACCCTAGTAGGTTCGACGGCCTTTGACGTCCGCTAGCTCGCCCGGTGTAGCGTCCATTCACCGAATGGTTCGGCAGCCGGGTTCGTCCGTTGCGATCTAGAAGGAATTTTGGGGTGATGCGAGCACTATAAAATTAACTTAATGCACACCCAGTGACGGCGGATCGGAGGGAGAACGGAGGAAGCCTTTTAGTCCGGTTCATAGCTCGTTCCGGTCCATCCGGGCGGCAAGCGAGAGAGGCCCCTCTCTCGTTCAACAACATCTGGCCCCAGATGTTGTGGTACAAATGTGTCGTTAGCGGAGCATACGTCCGTCGCTCGGGACGCTCCGTTGTATAGGCAGTCCGCTGAGACTGCTAAGGCTTCCTCTTCTCGTCAGCGCACACGAC
The DNA here is from genome assembly GCA_031216915.1 of Pictodentalium vernedei. Taxonomy (NCBI): domain Eukaryota; kingdom Metazoa; phylum Mollusca; class Scaphopoda; order Dentaliida; family Dentaliidae; genus Pictodentalium; species Pictodentalium vernedei. Next base: position 158,065,667 of record CM062295.1, read on the forward strand.
CGCACCTTGGCTGCGTGACCGCCGATATATTACCAGCTTCGCCGATCAAGGATTCTTCGGCGACCAGGTCACACCATCCGGCAGCCAGGGATTCGAGACCGATGGACTCCGGACGTTCGCATAGGCAAAGTATGCGGGAGCCATCTGATCCGGAGCTGCCCTCGGCGAAGCAGCGATAGACTGCGCCTCCGCAGGTCTCGACGCCGGACATTCTTGTGCACATAGCACAGCTTATCGCAGCATCCCAGCAGCCGACAGAACGGTGTCGGATCGAGAATTATCCGACAGTGCTGGGTCGGTAGCCGGGGACTCGAGGCCTGCAGACTCCGGACGTTCGCATAGGAAGTATGCGGGAGTCAACGTACACGGAGCTTCCAGCGGCAATGCATCGTAAGTCCGCTACTGCACAGGCCTCGGGAACGGACGTGCTTTCCTTATTAGCACAGTTTATCGCAGCATCCCAGCATCAACTGTATCTGTCGCATATATTTTATCCGACGATGCTGGGTCGGGACGCTCCGCGGAAGCGGGTACGGACGTCCGAAAGTTTCATCCGGTCCGACGGGATACCGAAAGGGATTCGGTGGATTTCAAGCTTTCCCTTTCGGAACAACATATGCTGCGATGCCGGATAAGAAACTGATAGCGTCGGTGGACTTAGAAATTTTTGGTTCGGTACAGGGACATCGTCCCTCAGTTCCGACATAGTCCAATAATGTCACACAAACTTTCGAATTATTGAACGACGCTATATATATTATTATTTTATGCTTGCTATCCAAGCATTTCTGGTTTCTTGTTCGAAGAGTTATGGAGATGTCTTTCAAAAGTGTGCCTCTGTCGTCATAGTTAATGAAGAGTTAGCGGCAATAAGTGCTCATGGAATATGTCTATCGCTTACGGAGTGACATTCGCTAGCTCACCCGGTGTAGCGTACATTCATCGAATGGTTCGGCTGCCGGGTTCGTCCGTTGCGGTCTAGGAAGGAGATTTGGGTGATGCGAGCACTTAATTACTTTAGTACTCACCCAGTGACGGCAGATTGAGGACAGATCGGAGGAAGCCAACAACATAGGGGACCGCATGTTGTGGTTCAGATATTTTACATTCGGAGCATATGTCCGTTGCTCGGGACGCTCCGTTATATTGACAGTCCGAGAGACTGTCTTTAATGCTTCCTCATCCTCACAGCAGGGCACACGACCGCACATTGGCTACGTGACCTCGAGTATCCGATCAGTTTCGGCATTCAGTGATTCCACAGCGAATAGGTCGCGCCATCCGGTAGCCAAGGGACACGAGGCCTATACACTCCGTTCGCTCGCATATTGGAAGTATGCACGGGGTAACGATCTCGGAGCTTCCTGCGGCAATGCATCGTAAGACCGCTGCTCCTCAGGCCTCAGTGACGGACGTGCTATCCGAGTTAGCACAGTTGTTTCGCAGCATCCCAGCAATTGACGGTTTCTCGGTCGAATCAGGAATTATCCGACGGCGCTGGGTCGGTGCGGTCCGCGGTTGCATCAAGCTACGGACGACCGAACGCTTTATAGGGTCCGACAGGATGGCGAAAGGGATTCGAAAGATTTCGAGTTTTCCCTTTAGTAGTATCGGAAGATGCCTTTCATATCTTCTGGCATTTCTTCCAGTGTTTATTTTTCGGACTTCATTGCTGCGATCTTGGATAAGAGACTTATAGCGTCATTGGACTCGGATTTTTCGATCGGTACAGGGACTTTGTCCCTGACTTACCGACGCAGTCCAATATTGTCATTACAACATGTGTTTTATTTTTCGACGCTATATATTTATATATATATACAAGCTTGCTACTAAGCATGATAGTTTAGTTTCTTGTCCGCGTGGCTCATTTCTGCCATTTTATCTTTTTTACATATAGTTTATTTTGGCAGAGCAGGGCATACCGAGAGTTCATATGCGTCTAGACGGTGTGATTAAAGACTGCATATATTCTTTTTCGCCGTTTATGTCTTTTCCAATTTCAATGTTGGGAACGACATTATGTATAGTAGACTTAACTTAGACGCTTTATTATACGTAATCCGCCTTACTGAGGCGTTATCATTACGTCTTCAAGAAAAGATTTACGGGATATTATTCTCAATGTAATTTCTTTTGAGGGCAGTAGTTTGTTCACGTATAACTCCGCCCTTCAGTGGCTGATTGGAGTTGGTTAGACGTGATGCAGCCCTAGCTACATCCACGCGTGGATAGTAGGTTAAGAACTCTCTCAGAGTCGCTTCATTCTCGGAGGAGCTTCTCTTCGACGGCAACTTTCCGGCAATCCATGAATTGCTTGATTTATACATTCTCTTGTCTATCTGGTGTTACAAGAGATTCAGACTGGGGCAAACATTCGGTGGTTGACTCAGAGAGTGCCGCCGCAGTTGCCGGACCCGAGTGTGGCTGTTATGACGGTTGCCAGTCAAACAGATTGGGATATATACTGATCCCTACGGATTCGAAGTGCCAGGGTCTTTGGGTTCCGCAGTCTTTTAGCTATCAGTTTAACTTCCGCGGAATAATGTTTTTTAGGCTTGCTTTATGTCATTGCATGAACATTATTCAGAAACGCATGCCCAAATTCCTGTCCTTTAATTCGACAGTAGTGGCGTATCTCCGGAACCAGGGAGGCACTCTTTCGTTTCCGTTATTCAATTTAATGGAAAGAATCCGTCTGTTGGTTATAGTACACCAAGTTCAGTTTTGGTCCGTCATATTCTGGGTCGTCTGATTGTTTTATCGCACTCCCGTTCTCTTACGGGTCGCTTGTTGCTGTCAGAATGGACTCTCAACAAACAAGTATTCAATCAGATTTGCTATCTATGGAAGCGCCCAATGATGTTTTATTTATGACACAGCTTGCTAATCAATTGCAGACGTATGTGTTGGCTTGTCCAGATCTCTGAGCTAATACTGTTAACGCTCTATTGATCTATAGGACGGAATGATAGGATACGCGTATCCTCCGGCGCTGTTGTTTTAGCAGGTATTGCTAAGATAAACAACCACAATACATTTCTGTTGATAGCATCTCTATCTTCACAGAGATCATGAGTAATTTACTCTCTTGTCTACTGTGGATCTTAACGTGAAATCTTCCTCTATGTGAGGATCTTTTTTCACTGGGTAAATCGTGTCATCTTTATCACAACCAGCAAGGTCGCAACCTTCATGTATTCCGTTGTGTGGTCCGTATTGCATTGTAAGCACTGTACTGGACGAGCTTTGGACGCGATTTCTTACTATAGGAGATCCTCTTCTTCGCTATTCTATGCGACTAAAGTGGAGGCTCTTCCGTCGTGGTGTAGGGATCATTATGTTCATATGGTTGATCCCTCCATACTACTCATTGCTATTTTTTAGTATACTTGTTTCACAAGATCTACTGCAGCCTGTTGTTATTTAGGTTATAGGTTTATGTTACCTCATACCTATGCACTCTACGATAGTTTACAATTGAGTCTTTTGTCTCTTTATCTAAGTCAGTTAGTAACTTTTTGATAAATAGACTTAGAATCTTTAGATTAAATTCCTATACGGATTTTAACTTCAGGTTCTTATTTAGCTAAGTAATCATTTGAGCCTCTGGAAACAGTAGTTTTCAAATTCTGACCTTTTAGACAGTAATTCTGTTGGTTTCTCTTTTACTGTAGAGTCAGTGAGTTTCATGCACTATCGATGGATGATTTTCACTTTCATAGTTTCGGAATCAATACTTCCGTTACTATTTAGGTTGGATTGTTGCATAAGAGTTAGGCTCCTATTATCCGGAACCTATTATTTTAAGGTCCTTCCGTCTTCGTATGGGCATAGGCCTTTACTCTTTCCGGGTACAGTTTATGTATTTATAAACAGTTATCTGTTTATTACAAGGGCGTAAGCTTCTTCTGTCTTTGATGTCTAGTAGAAGGACGTTACGCTCCATTTTATTGTTAATGGATTCTATTAACTAGCGTACTGCTTATGGTATATCATTGGCTTAGCAGTTGTGCTTAAGATTTCGGCTCATGAAGTAAGAGTTCTTCTACTTCTTGGGCTTACATTAATAGTGTTGCTATTATAGATTTTTGAAGGCTGCTCATTGCGCTCAGCCATCCATTCATGAATTTTATCTCAGAAATATTGAGTCCATTTCTGGAGGCCTCTATTGTTAGTCTATTATCTACTGCTCAGAATGTCATTCACTTAACAGTTGCTACTATAGCTAGGTAGGCTGTCTGTTTCGGCAGTGTCTCCGTTCGGCTGCCCTCTTCGCTCTGGGCTATTTGACCCAGGGCAAGAAAAAGGGGGGGGGGGGGGGGGGAGGGTGTTCCCTTGGGTCACCTGTTTTTACTATGAAAACAAGGGGATACCTCCTCCGGAGTTAGTAATTCTGAGCTGTTATTGGGATGGTTGTTTAGTGAAAAGTTTAAGTTTATAAAATTCATTCAAGTCTTAGTTTTTAAAGTATAGCTTTTGAATATTGCATATGTCAACGGACATGATTATGCAATTCTCACACACTTTTAGGAGTATAAGAGTCTCTATTCTCTAGACTTACTTTATTATTGGCTTACTTTAAAAATTATTAGTATAAGGATTATTGGATATTAATAGAGTACATGGATGTATGAAGCTCAATTTTTGGAAGGTGTTGTATCTTTCTAATTTATCATAAATAAGAAAGATACATGTAAGGCCTATTACTTCTTTTCCCTACAGGGGATGACTCTATTTTATTTTATTGAGCGTATTCCATTTTGCTCTATGTCCTTGGCCCTCCAGCCTTTTTACTATTCAGCTATGTCTGGGTCATTGGTACAGTATAAAAATGTTAAAAAATTTATAGTAATTTATATATTTTTTATACTTACCAATGACCCAGACGGGGATGGCCCTCCCAGGAGTTGGGAACTCTTGCCTCCCCGCTGAGTACATAGCGCTTACCAGGCACTGGTTATTAGAATGATAAATGGCGCCAATTTCGGAACGTCCTTGACACTGCGCATGCGCAGTAGGGGCGAAGTGTGGAGGGCCTCTCAGGACATGTTTTCTTTAGTTTTAGATGCAAATTTTGGGGATTGGGGGGCAAAATTTGTGTTTGGCCCTATATTTTAAGAGTTAGCACCTGGGTCGTTGGTAAGTATAAAAAATATATAAATTACTATAAATTTTTTAACATTTAGACGTCTCCATTACGACAAAAATAGAGAAAAGGTGAACTGAACAAGTTTTCAACAGCAGGTTGCCTTTGCCCTTCCTGACATTTCCCCCAAGGAGAATTTCAAGAATTATTCAAAACAAAATTTCAAGGCTGAGGTGAGAGACACCCGCGTTTAATTAACCCTTTACCTAACACGAACACAGCACGATACTTGCAGAATACTTTTCTTTACATTACTAAAAAGTTTCACATTTGTCTCCAAAACTTTGCATATCACACCTCATTAGAATAAGCCCCCTCTTGAGAATGGTGGTATTGGAATTTTGAGCTCGGTATCGGTTTCGGTAATTTTAGGGGAGTATACTACGCTATCGGTTCTGTATTCGGAACCTAACTTGATTGAGATTTGCTGATAGATCCAACGATGAATCAACACCGGGAAATACAGAATAAGTTGTCATTGTATCATTCTTCTGCAGCACCACAGATGTCACTGCCAATGGGCTCAACATTGACATACGTTTGCCAGCACAAGTCATATCTACAGTAATTTCGTGACTTGTTCCATACACATCTTAACCTTTAAAGGCCTATTGCGGGATTTTGCGATCTCAGAGTGTGTTCCCTTAACATACCATCATTAGGAGGCCCTGCTGACAATAGACAAATCACTTGAGCGGTGATTTTTAGTCAAGTGTTGACTGCCTGGTAAGTTTTCAGACTGTCTGGTAAGGCAGCCTATACTTGACTAGAAGTCATTGCTAAGCAACTGGACATATACAGGTTGTAGTCTAGTGGAAAGTCAAAACAATTGCTCAGGCCCAAGATTTTCAGTCACTTTTTTTCATGAATCTGAACACCTCAACAAGGCCTTGTAAATTTCGAATGTAGGAAAATGTGAAAATACAAATGGTTTCGGTATTCAATGATTGGTTCTGTTCGGTTTTTTCGGCATCACCATGATATTGGTATCGGTTCGGTTTTTGGTATATTGCCCATCTCCAGTTCGCTCCAATGTGGGATCATAAACTGTTTTGGAATTGAAAAGGGAGCCAAAATAATGAAATTTAAATGACAATTTCCGTGCATTAAGTTGTCCGCATACACCCGTTATGTTAGGGAAAGGGTTAAAAAGAGATGAGATACTGCGCGTCAGTTGTGAACATCTCCCAGATTGATCACACAGGATAGTGTACAATGACCTTTCCAACAGAAATTAACATTGCAAAATCCAGCGGAACAGGGCGAAGCCGCTTGTAACGCAGGGTTCTGCGGTCATTTTATGTGTGCAGCGTACCACTAGAAAACTTCTTTATGCCACTTACAATTATGCTTTTGTTTTTGTAGGAATTGCTATCACGGCGGTAGTCCGTATCTGATGGGGGTAACATCCCTAAATACATGGAGATATAACTCGCCGACAGGGTTTGGTGTTCGTCAGGTAAGTACAGATATCAGTACAGTAAGTGAAGAGTGATTTGTTCTTAAAACACCTTCGGTGTGGAGTTTCCATTCATATATATCTCAAATCCAGAGAAAATGCATAAACCGCCCAGGAAAGCAAATGGACCTTTCGAGTCGAATCCGATTGTTCATTAGTCGCCAGTTCGCTTGTGCCACTTTTGTTTTTTCCTTTCCGTCATCCCTTATCATTTATCGAACTAACTGATAGGTAAATAAACATCCAGTCCAAAATCAATATGCCTTTCTGCGAATTATAGAATTCGTCCAGGGAGCACAGTGGCTCAGTGGTTAAGGCAATGAACTTCAGACAGAAAGACCCACGGTAATTGCGGTGTGCCCTTGGGCAAAGCACTTAATCCCGATTGGTGGGCACGGCGACACTGTGTACTGAGGCGTACAACACGTCGATGGTGCACTTGTCTTCAATCAATGCTAACCTTGCATGTATGGAGTTAGTACGATGGGAAGTCTTGACAGTTGCTCGCCGCTTCTCTGTGGTTCTCTCCAGGTACTCCGACTTCCTTCATTCGTAAAACTGTCCGCCACGAGGTGACCCTGGCTGTCGAAAGTGTCGTTAAGACCACAATTGCAGAATTCGTTCACCCAAAACACCATATGTGGCAAGAAAATTGAGCCCGCCATTAAAGCAATAAAAATATTGACCTGTCCATGACTAATATGCAAATTTAATATTAACCTTTATCCATCGAATCGCCGCATCCGTCCGCGTAATATTCAAACTAAGAAGTTTATAAAAAAAAATTAACATAGATATCACTTGACCCATCGTTGGAACGAGCTCGCTCCCGTGAGGGGGTCACATAATGTGGTCTTGTTGAAATCTTTTGAAAAATTTGAAAAAATAATGTTTGAAATAATAAATTTGAAGATCGTGTGTCTTGGGTATTGGGTAAAGGGTTAAATCATTGATTATAATAAAGACGTAACGATTCGTAACGTCAAAATAAACTCCAGTAATTGTATGTTTCACATTGGACATACTGGATTCAGTTTATCGTCGACTGCAGAACACATCAAGCAAACACCTGTCAGCTATGAATGAAAACCGGCCTGGCCGCAACTACATGTATTATGTTTCGTCAGTGAGAGGAAGAGGTGGACTAGCACCAAAAACCGTATATCGACGGTTTTCCGACAACTTTAATGCAAACCAACTGCCCCAAAATTAAAGGTGAACGTGCCAGAATGATAACCAATGGACTGAAATGTCTCTCAAAACGAATGATGCATCAAACTGACCTTCTGTGACATGGGATTACCCCCATGCCATAGCATACCATTTTAATGTTTCATTTGCCACGAGGGAGGCGGTTTATGGAACTGTTTTATAGGAAAATTCCGAATTAGATTGAAATTACTCAATGGACCGAACCATCGGGTCTAGCGGCCAACCAGGAAATCTCCCAGTCTCCAGAACGTTTCTTCTGAGAGACGTACCAAATTGGAGACTTTCTTACACCATTCTCACCCATGTTACTATCCGTGAAAAGCACGTATGTTAAATTTTAGCTTTTATCTCCACTACCGGTGTAAAGCTTCCACTGCGGTCAAAACGTTTTCAGTGGGATTCCCATTATAAAAAATTACACCTTCATTCAAACATACGACGTTTTGCGGTTCTATCTACTGCTTGCAATGACTTAAGAAATGCCTACAATTAAATATTTAACCCTTTACCCAACGTAACGGCCAAAACCGGCTAGCGATATTCTCAAAATTCGCCAATTAATTTTCATTATTTTTTAATTTTTTGTCTCAAAAACATAGGTTATGACCCCTCGTTGGAACGAGCTCGTTCCAACGAGGGGTCATAACCTATGTTTTTGAGACAAAAAATTAAAAAAAACTAGTTATTCAAGAATTTTTATTGCAAATGTCGTCTGCTTTTCATGTTAGGTAAAGGGTTAAAATAAAATTTAAGAATTGCTGATAATAATTTAACTGAAAAAGCAAGGTAAATTCAATCAATTTTGACGATGTGTCTAGCTGTCAATCAAGCATTCATGTGCAGCCGGAAATACTGTCCACCGGCGCGGGTGTAAACAAAACAAATCCATTTGTTTGCGATAGAAAGCACTTTAAAAAGTTTGATAGAGCGACTTAAAAACTCACCATAAATGAACTCCGAAACAATGCAAAAATAGTGTCTCCCGAGAACGGAAAATGGAGAGTGCTTTCAATCTAAAACAGGGTTTTATCATCTCGGCACAAATCTGCTTGAGCATTGCAGTTGTCACCGTTATGCTTTCAGGGAACGATTTATCTCCCCCAGTACCCAACAACTCTACCCATATATGGTACTGGCTTTTGTTACGCGGGGAAGAGGATGGGTGGGTGAATAATTTGACTACATTGAAAATTGTGAATTATCAGTTTGCCAGTATCAAATTTGTTTGAAATGGATCTGTCAGATGCTATTTTGTCCTTCCAGTTTTTTTATTACATTGAAGTAAAATTGGACAAATTCTCATGCAAATTCATATTTAAGTGAGCGAAAAATTGTTGAAAAATTCATGTAGATTTTTGTTTTGTAGACAACAAATCCGGATCCATACCGTGGCCCTTGGGGAGGTTCAAAATGCAGAGATTCGCCTGTGCAGGTAAGGAAGCAACTTTCTCTTAAAATATTCAAAAATGTCATTTTGGTGACATTTCTGATAGGTGTTTTTTTGTGGGGAACACGTACACTTATTAGCAGATCAAACGTGACCGATTTTAATTTTTCTTTCTTTCTAACAATTTTTTTTTATTTCGGTTTATTGATTTTGTAATAATTGATTTGATTTGTTTCTTTCATTTTTTCCACAGACGACACGAAAGTGTGACTGTCAAGAAGGCCACTGTCATGCTTGTGATATGTATTTTGATCAACTAGATGATGTTGTGAAGTTCTCTATGCCCAAAGGACGTGTCGGTGCATTCTTCATTGAATCGATACAGGTATGTGGGTCTTCAGTATAATTCTATGCAAAATCAAGAGCATTTCTGCCACAGCTTTGTGTCACGGCGATGTAGCAAGTATAAAGTTATCATTTCGCAACCGGTGTTATGAACGAACATCACAATGTGTTTTATGACGGCAGTTGGGCCTACATAGAAATTTGCCGAAAATCGTTGTCATGTAAAATCTAAATTAAGAAATATAGTTGGGAGAAATACTCATTTTTTCAAAGAATGGGTTTAGAATCTTAAGATCTCAATAGGAGAAAGATGGTACATTTTCTAACTGGAAGAGTGGTGAAAGTTCATATTGGAGCATTATTCGGGGATGCAGGTATCGACACTTAAAGGCTTTGTATAATGTGGATGTGCTTCATGTTATTTGGGAAATAAAATTATCTTGTCTGCATGGATTTGCATTGTTATAGTTGATGGGAGAGTGCATATAGATACTCTCCAATATATTGTAATAAGGCAAAGACACTTGAACAAATTTTGACGACCAAAAATAATTTAGAACTCAACCAGTCACATACTTCCAGTATATAAGCAAACATTATCATAGATATTTTCTGGAATCAGTTTAATTTTCTCGACACGGATTTTGGGTGGGCACGAGACTATTGGAGATCACCAACTGGAGGAAAGCGTTGCCTCAGCTCTTATACCTTATACCATCTCCGTGTATCGCATACCCAGGAATGTCTGATAGTTCCTGGTGCGCATAATGTTAAGGTAGTGGTGTCCCCATCCTGTTAATGAAGATCCTTAGCGCAGAATGACAACTGAAAATCAAATTGAGCCTTTCGGTTACTTTTATGCTCACATACAACAACTGTAGAACATATTTGTACCTGACGTATAGTGTTATGATCACGATAAATTCGCCCCATCCTCTTCTCGATCAAATCGCTTTCTGGCCCAGACACGAGTGAATCGAGATTCCTTAAAAGATTTAGAAATCAATACTGAATAAAGAAATTATTCTTACCATTCGTTTTTTATAATGTCACAAGATTCGCAAGCTACCGAAATAAATTAATGATGTAATTGGTAGTGAGCAAACAAGGTATGCAGTAACGAACTCCACAGGCCTACCCGATTACTTTCACTTGTGCCTTGACAGCAATAATAATAACACGATTTTCTCGGGCGAGACACCTCATTATATGATTTCTATCAGCGGTTAGCAGGCAGCCCAACAGTCATTAGCGGCCCGAGCCGAAACATTATTGACTGCTGTTACTCAATGATGTCGGACCAAAATAAAGAGAAACGCCATCGAAAATATTGTTCTTGTTGTATTATTACAAACCTTAAAAAGTCCAAAACAGACCCAGCGCTATAACATCCCGTATATACACAGGACGACACGCTCATGTGAATGGGTTAATCAATATGGCACGAGTGCCAGCGCGGAAGGATAAAGTGAGAGGCCGCAGGCCTCGAGTTTTATCCTTCCGCGATGGCACAAGTGCCACATCGATTAACCCTTTCACATGCGTGTGTCGTTCTGTGTTTATTACACGCCTTCACGTCTATGAAATCAATTATTACAAGGGTACTCAGCAATTCATTTGACAACACTAGTTACATAGAATACATTGGAAGTCAGGGGACGACCTATCAACAAAAAGAACGCATTTTATCGCCAATCAAATTTGCAGGGGATCCCGTGTTACTATGTTTAGCTATCGCTAGGAATTCAAATTGTAATTGCGGTGCATGATTTGAAGAAAATTCCAGTCAAATTTCGATTATATTTAAAAATAGTCCTTCAACGATTTCGTTCCGCTACTATGTGCGGAGCAGATTTTCATTTTCCGCATGGTTTTGTGTAGCTGTAGATGGGGATTTCATAGAACAATTGTGTAATAAATACTTATGACAGTCATCTGTAATGGTTCATTTTTGATATTTATCTTCGTCTTTACGAATGTTCCCCAAAGGTGGTAGGGTTTGTTGTACTGAAACCTCGCATACAAAATTTAACAAGGTTCAAATGGTGCAGGGTCCATGAAATACGTCTTTTATCCATATTATTTTTGGAAGAAATACGGTACTACATGTACTTGTATCTATTTATGTGAAAATGTCTAACATATTTAGATTTCATTAGAAGTTCCCTCGCTCTTATTTGAAGAGGTATCAAATTCTTGAAAATCCTTCACAAACTATTTTTACTGAGTGCCAAAATGAGACGGAGTCTAAAGGTTTTATTATCTGTGTACTTGTTTCCATTGATTCTTCCCCCTCGTCTTTTACAAATTCTCTTGCCGTTCTCAGCCCTCATTCAATCCATTGTTTTACAGTAAAGTCATTTATTTATAATTTATTTGTTCAATCATCCATCCAAGATACCATATCATTGCGTTGTTAGGTTGGGTGATGTTGCACCCAACGTACTCGTATATAAACTGCAGTGTTTTTATCCTGCTTGTACAGAGTAATTTTGTTTCCAAACAAACTCCCAATTACAGACTATTACTGCAACAGACTGTGACTAGAAATAAAAAGGAAATATCGTCTCAACCTCCCCAACGGTTCAACAATGTCTGGGCCTTAACTTCCTTTTATCTTCGTCTTGGAATAATATATTCTTTTTATGTCTTGTATATTTGTCCAGCGAGAAAGGATGGTAGTATGTTGGTGAATAATGGCTGGTAACATTACACTCGACGAGGTGCAGGTAGACGCAGAGTACGACTTTATACAGCTCTATAATGAGAAAGTATGCTCTTTGCCAGAAAATGATGAATCCCCATACAAAAACCGCGCAACTGACTGCAACTACTTTTCGTCTAGTGACTTTCATTCAACGGCTTGTAAAATAGACGCAGGATTATCAATATTCCATCTCAATTGCGAAAGCCTGAAGGCCCATTGGGATTCCTTTCAAAACATTTTATATAACCTACAAACTGGAAAGAACTTCTTTGACATAATAGGACGTACGGAATATTCCAAATTCCTCCAGATATGTCGTTCAGTCCAGATGGCTGTGCCCCGATTATTAAACGTATGAGACCCGAGAATGAAGATGGTCGAGGAGGGGTTGGTCTATATATAAAAGAAGGAATGCCCTATAGATTTTTGCAAAGATATTTCATTCTTCATTCCCCATGTTTTCAAATCTCTATTTATTGAAATTAAAGATAATTACCAAAGCAGAATTATTGGCGTCATCTATAGACCCAACACTCCTCCAAAAGCCGACACCAACCTCTTCTTATCAAAATTAAATGAAATAACGAATGTTCTGAATGCCGAAAATAAAAAAAGTTTATATTGTGGGGGATCTTAACCTAGACCTTCTCAAAACAACTACACACTCAAAAACGGAAGAATTTGTTAATCTCATGTTCCGTCAGGGTTTTCTACCTTTTATCACCAAGCCAACGAGAGTAACCTGTCGTTCTGCTAATCTAATAGATCATGTATTCTCTAATAACGTTTCACGAACTGCACTACCTGGAAAAGTCATATCTGATGAACCAGATCATTTTGGTGTTTTTTTTTATATTGAAGAAAAACCCAAACGAAAAGATACACCACACTTTACACTTAAAAGAATTATAAATGCAGAAAGAATTGTTGAATTAAAAACACTTATCTCGCTAAGTGATTTTAATCCTGTAATGCAAGCGAATTGTCCCAATGAGTGATATAAAACATTTCTAATCATCCCTATGAAAGCTTATGAAATAGCATTCCCTCTCAAACGTGTTCGCCAGAACAAACAAATTATTAAAAACAACTCTGGATGACAAGGGGGCTTGTAATATCCTCCAGCAATAAAGAAAACTTCTACAAGAAAAAACTCAAAGCTCTCACGAAAAGGAACTCCATATACTATAAAAAGTACCGTAGAATTTTCAACAATGTAAAAAACAGTGTAAAACTACATATTATAGAGATATCCTAAACGAACACAAAAACAATAAGCGAAGAACGTGGCAGATTTCAAACGAAGCCATCAATAAAGGAAAACCTGAAGCCAGATTACCCTCGTTCTTCATCCAGGACAACATCGAGTTAAGCGAGCCTCATGACATCACAGAAGAATTCAACAATTTCTTTATCAACATTGGAAAAAACATATCCGAACAGATTCAGAAACCTAATAAGTTCTACTCAGACTTTCTGAACAACAATGTCTCCAATAATCTTTATTTAATACCCACAAATCCTACAGAAGTCAACCGAGTGTTAAATAAAATGAAGCCAAAATTATCTAAAGACTGCGATGATATCACAACCTGTCTTCTTAAGCATACGATAAACGAAGTATTGTATCTTCTAACACATATAGTTAACAGCTCTCTCCTAAACGGCAAAGTACCAGACAGGATGAAGATCGCGAAGGTGATACCCACATTTAAAGCGAGTGACGAGCACAGCTTTACAAATTACAGACTATCAGTATTCTTCCGGTTTTCTCAACAGTAATGGAAAAAATCATGGAAGTGAGACTAAATAGTTTCCTCAATATGTTTAATATTTTATATCTTCACCAATACGGATTCCGAAAACGACACAGCACTATCCATCCAGTTCTTCAGCTCCTTAAAAGCATCGCAATAGAAAATTATAAACAGGGAAAAAACAGGACCTTAGCACAGTTCTTGGATTTGTCAAAGGCATTTGACACCATAAATCACGAAATACTATTAGGTAAACTGAAAAATATGGCATCCGAGGTGTCGCCAACAATTGGTTTAGAAGTTACTTGTCCAACAGGTCTCAATGTGTTATGTACGGAGAACACAAATCGGACTTAGCCAAACAGAGTTGCGGTGTACCACAGGGCTCGATTTTAAGCCCTGTTCTTTTTCTTTTATATATAAATCGTATAAGTAACTGAATATCACTCAATCCTTTATCATTTGCCTATGACACCACTGCACACTGCCCAGGCTCCGACAGTAATCCCATTACGCCGTATTTCAATGACGAACTTCAGAAACTATTCGAATGGTGCTCTATGGACCAGTTAATGCTGAATGCTAAGAAAACCTCGTATATCATACTTAATCCAAAAAAAGGTAGGAACAATAATCTCTGCCAAGAGGTAAAATAAATAACCAAAACATTAACAAGGTTGGGGCCACTGAAACAGAAAAATCTGTGAAATTTTTAGGAATTAGCATTGATGAACACTTATCCCACAAGGCTCACATATCCCGATAATGCCCGAAAATAGCACGAGCAAACTATAGTCTCAACAAAGTTAAAATTATTCTCCCTCACGAAGCTCTGAAAACATTTTTTATGCCCTCATACATAGCCATTTGGTATACGGAATCCAGGCATGAGGCAACTCAAAAATCTAGCTGTCTTGCAAAAGCGATCATTACGAATAATTAATAACAAAAAGTACAATTCTCATACAGATCCCCTGTTTAAGGAACATCAAGTACTCAAGGCTGATAATTTGTTTAAGCTACATGCACTACTTTTCGTATTTTACTGGCAGAATGGCAGATTACCGGTTTCTTTAAATGATATATTTAAAATTATTGACAATCCATCTGATAGGACAACCAGACAGTCTGGCCTCCTATACATAGAAACAACACGGACCCAAACTCTGGATAAACTTCCTTTATACTCCTTCCCGAAACTATGGAATGCTCTGGACGACACAACTCGTAATATTACAGACAGAAGCATGCTTAAGAACAAATTAACTTCCACATTCATTTCCTCATACTCCAGTTATGTCAGCTGCAATAATCCCTACTGCCCTGATTGCACTTCGTAAACTTGGGAATTGTGAAAGTCATGCTCTGTGTCTTCATCTGGAATCCTCGTTTTGTGCAACCTGTTGCGTTTCCTCCTTACAGTTGTGCTATGTAAAATTACTATATGTACACAATTAAGAACTTGCAAACAATAATCTAACCAAATAAATCATAACATTCGTCATCCTACGATGATGATGCGGCTAACGTAGACTCCACGCCCAAACATCATGACGTACCTCTTTATTGCAGTCTAAACGATACGAACTTCACGATGGGACTTGTTACCGCACTCAGGTGTTATGATGAGTAGTGAAGGGAGTCCTAGAAGCAGGTTGCTTATTGCCATCACTGAAGCACCATCTTTCCGTTGGCGTATATGAAGCACCAAACCTCCAATCCCAGAAAAGAAATGATTCGATCTCCATTCTCCACCATGTGTCACATAACTGGTTCTAAGTTTATTCATTTATCCACAGTTTGTTTGCAATCACCCCATCTTCCAGGGGGTGGCAGGTAGACAGCCAATCTGGCTATGCCACTTCCCACGGTATACTACTCATTACATTTATGCAATATGTTTATTTGTAACCATTTTACATGTATGTGTACCGCGAATAAAGAATCTGAAACTGAATCTGTTGCCAGGGAGCGCGGTGGCTCAGTAGGTAGAGAAGCAGGCTGCAAGCTGATAGGTCATCGGTTCGAATCCCACTACGGTAAACGTGTTGTGTCCTTGGGCAAGGCACTTAGTCCCAAGTACCCACGTTGGGGCACGGTGGCGTTGTGTACTAAGCCGTACTGCACGTCTAAGGTGCACTTGTCTTCAACCAATTCTAACCCTTCTTGTGTGGAGATAGTACATTGGGGAGTCTGGTGTTGCTCGGTGGATCTCTCCGGGTACTCCGGCTCCCTCCACCTATAAAACTGTCCAACACGAGGTGATCCTGGGTGTCGAAAATGTCGTTAAACCCCAATAAATAAATAAATAAATTATTTGCTGCCAACCCCAAGCACACCCTTCTAGTTCAACCTCATTCTGTAATGTGACTCTTTATCGGTATTCTACACTTTTCAAAAGCATTTGTTCAGTCAATCTTCATACTCTGACAAACAAACTTGATATGCATGATTTTAGGGGAAGCGCGTATTGCTGGTTTGGGGTTGCCGTACTGAAAGTTGCCAGTTTGTGTTAAATTGTGTTAAATGCTGGTATATGAAGCATATTTCCCAACACTCTTTAAGTCTTTCTACACTACAATTTTCTATGTTAAAATCCAAATATATAATATTTTGCACGAAAGGAAAGTCCATTATGCGCATTACGGGGTGACCAATATTGGGCAGGGTATTTGAAATTTTATATTGCTCTTCTCTGTTGCTTGGTTTATACTACAGCTTGGGGTATGAAGTATGTGACCACAGTGCCACTGGTAGAAAAAGAGTAAATAATGCCGAGTTCTTGGAGATCGACATTGACGAGCACTTGGACAACAAACTGATTTGTAGAAAAGGCACATCTAGGCACTTAACAGTGCAAAAAGAATACTTTCTACGAGAAGCACACACACACTCACAAAAATTATTCAATTCACTGACTTCCCTAATGTATAGTCATTATTCATATCGCATCCATGCTTGTAAATTTTCTGCATCTACCAACAACACTCAAGCCACAAAAGGTCTGCAGTTTAAAAGTAAATAAAAGCATGATGCACATGGCATTCATCTATATAAATGTTCGTATATAACAAGCAATTAATTGAAAATAGATTATGTTTTCATTTTTGGAATTCACTAAAAACAAACCCACGAGGGTTCTTAAGCTTAGTTTGAATAGTACTGACTGGTGTTGACCATTACGTTGGGTAAAGAGTTGATATAGATGACATTTACAACAAGGCTGTGCAGTGCACAGGGTTAGTTATTCAGTTAGAAATTTTTTTTTTTATAACCTGAAATTGTGACTAACCCTGTGCAGTGCACAGGGTTAGTCACACTTTCGGGTTATAAAAAATGGTAACTGCCACATCACATGTTGCATGAAAATATATACTAAGGCTGTAAAAATACATTGGGTAAGTTAGTTACATGTTATTATGTTGTTATGTTACATAGGGTGCTGGATTCAAAGAACTATTGGAAATACTTGTACTGGATTGTGGAAATTTTTTAAAGTGAATTCCAAAAATGAAAACATATTCTATTTTCAATTAATAGCATGTCATATGAAGACTTGGCCGTTACGGCATGGCGCATATCACATTTAGGGTCGAATCGAATTCCGAATCGAATCGGACAAAGGCTTTCGAATCGAATGTTACGGTTTTTCAAAATTGTGAATATTGCATCTTCTTACAACCGTAAATATTGCCAGTTTCCACTCACGCACTGAATTCAGCAGCAACTCATCTGCTTGGGCAAGTAAAAAAAAAGGCGCGGAATGTTCCAGGACGAAATTAAGGTAGTTTAGAAAGTGGACCGTTTTTTAACTCACTACAGGAGCCCTGACGATAGAAAACGAGTTCAGAATGAGACCCTTGGAAGAATTTTGATAGCATCTCGACAATCCGAAAAATCATGATTTATTGTGACTAGAATGAAACTGAACGTTTCAAAATATATGTTTTTCCATGCCCAAATGTCGACGATGTAGTGGCTCAGCCGCTCCAGCTGTGTATAAAAAGTATGTGTGCTTTCTTCAACTTTCCATAGTTCGACACCACATAGGCAACACTTGGGCATGACAAAACAGATCTTTTGAAACATGTAGGCTCCTCGAGTTCAATACAAACCTTGATATCAACAATTTAGAGCGCTACAGTGAGCGAGGCTGGAATTGATGGTGCACAACATTTCAAAATACTCTATGGCAGGAAGACATCAGATACCTTGAGGCCCACTAAATTCATGGACATGGTCGCAACTAGTCAAACGTCCATTGAACCTTGCAGAATAGAGAATCACTTACAAGCTATGCTAATTATAAAATTTTAACCTGTAGATAGACATTGAAACCAAATAAAAGAATAGTTTGCATCTGCTTATTTTTCAGGGCGTTGGAGGAACGGTTCAGTTTCCAAAAGGGTATATGAAAAAAGCTTTCGATCTGATTAGATCAAAAGGTGGTGTTTGTATATCAGATGAGGTAAGGTATTTTACACAGTATTTCCAGTCAAAATCGTTATCGAATATAAGAACAGACTCGCGATGGTAAGAGTTGATCCAGAGGAGGGTTAGAATGGCCGGTTCAACTTAAATTTGATACCATGCACCCGAACTGAAAGATGCTAATGAAGGCATGAGATTTATTGAAACGTTTCAGTCCCATTTGTTTCAAATTCGCACACCCTTTTAATCTGTTGGCGCAATCATTATTAATCAGCTGCAGAATAGCTTCAAGAAAAAATATATTTTACATTTTAACTGATAATAAAAGCTCATTAGATGAGAGTCAAAGTCAACTGTTGTCGGTAGAAAAGAGAGAATAACATGAAAATTAAGCCATCCTGGAAGTTGTTCTCTGCGATGCCAAACCATACGGAAATATTAACTTTTAAAGGTCAACCCTCTGTCAATTGACCACAGTAATTGCATATACAGTGGAACCCTGTTACTTGAATAGCCACTTTGCCAGTGAAAATTATTCAGTTAACAGGAGTACTCAATTAATAGGGATTGTATCACTTTCCTGTATTCTGGAGTTAAATTTAGCATTTATTATATCTTGTTTGGCAGAGATTATCAGGAGCTCTGTCAAACAAGATATAATAGACTGAATGCCTGTATTGGATGTACTGAGGCCAAAAAGGTCTCTAAACAAAGGAAAACTGGGGAGAGTCAGGGTAATTTCTTGACTTGTTACAAAATTTTTTAGTTTTCTCTATAACCTATATTCAATTAACAGGTCAGATTTGTAGTAGAGGTATGGTAAATGGTTTTGTGTTGGGAAGTTATTTTCAATTAACATTGTTATTCAGTTAAGTGATATCCAATTAAGTGAGCCCCCACTGTACTCTGAAAGAAGTTGGGTTAAAAATCAAACCAAATCAGCAGGGTTGAGTGAATATAAACCCATTTGGGTTCATTTTCATTCAACCGGTTGATATGAGTTGATTATTAACTCAACTGATTTTAGAATGTAAGTATGCCTAAGTTTAAGATCCTTTAAAATAGTTCTGTTTTTGGCTGGGGGTGGGGAGGGGGGGGGGGGGGGTCTTTCCTGACCTCATGCGTTGGCCACTGCTGCAAAGTTCAATCGATCCCTTCACCGAATGTTGCTTTTCGAAGGATAGTTGTTGCCTCCGTAATTTCGATTCTGTATTCGTCTTTTGAATGGATTAGTTTTTTCTCTTTTCATCGATATTGACCTTGTTGATTTTCACTGTAATTTCGTCACCTTAAATGGAATACCACCCAATTTATTATGCCTCAATGAAAACCGACCAGTCAGCGATTGTTGGAACTGACACTGAGTATCGCAATTTTGGGGAAAATATCGGACCTTGTTCGACATTAACCCTTTACCTAACATGAAAAGCAGACGACACTTGCAAACAAAATTCTTGGATAACTAATGTTTTTCATTTTTTGTCTCAAAAACATAGGTTATGACCCCTCATTGGAACGAGCTCGACGAGCTCGTTCCAACGAGGGGTCATAACCTATGTTTTTGATACAAAAAATGAAAAAAATAATGAAAATTAATTGGCGATTTTTGAGAATAGCGCTGGCCGGTTTTTGCCGTTACGTTGGGTAAAGGGTTAAATTATTTTTTTACCTTCAACAAACTCCACAGACTTTCAACGGAGATCGATGCACATCCAGCAGTTAGGGTGATCTACCCGTTGTTTTTCATCTATCAAACGGCGGTTAACGATAAATGTCTTGGGTTAAAGAAGTAGCATTTCCATCGTTTTGTCAGTAAATAAAATATGTACACTGACTAAATACACTGACATCGTAAATACTATATTAATTCACCAACAAACTGTGCGGTAGAATCTATTTAAGTTGAATAACTTGGAACGAATATAACCTAACAACTGGGTTTAATGTGTTATTTATTCACATAATGCAAAATTTCATTCGAGTAAGTATCGTTTCGTTTTCGATGACACTTGAACATACTTCTCTCCTGAGTTCCCTTTTTTCAGTCGCGTACTGTACAGTGGGTGAGTATAAGACATAACACAACAAGAGTGGAGTGCGGAGGACTGGAATCAACGACCCGAGTTGGAATTTTTTCTCCATTTAAGAAAAACTCCAAGCATAATTGATTCCTCGAAGCACGTAACTGAGAGCGTTCTTACATGAAGTTCTTACTCGTAGACCGGCGTACCTAGAACATTTTACAATGTCTGTATTGTATCGGGTAACGTTGAATACACATACCAATCGTGGTATAATAATACTCTTCACTGGTGTGAAAGTAGGTGAGCTTTCCTTCAGTGTGTGTATTGTTGGCGACACCAATCACTCTACTCTTGTTACTCTTGTTACCAGAGCAGCGCATAGAAAGAGGTGTAACTGACACGAACCAATTGGTCTGTTTTAAATTAATGTTTGCTACCACATTTGAACTCGATGTAAGAATAGCGGATGTGTTTGTCCAAATGGCAGATGGTCCAAAGTTTACATTGTCTACCAGTTTATCTTTCCACTGCAAGAGATAAATCGATCTGTTACATATTAAATACGACCCATTTCATTTTCATGCGCAAGTTTATAAATTATGTCTCCACAAGGTAACTTTAGCACACAGTTTCATTCATTTTTGTTTCTTATTTTAGGTGCAGACCGGATTTGGAAGAACAGGAACTAATTACTGGGGATTTGAGAACGATGATGTAATACCGGATATTGGTATGTAATAGTTTCGTTTCACGCCCCAGAGCAAGCTCGTCTAATGTCTACGGTATCACTTTCAACATGGAGTGTCCCCACCCACCCCACCCACCCCATATTAATTTAGAATACAAGTTTTTTATATCAACTGTTTAAAACCATGTTCCGAGTTATATTTCTCTCAATAGGGCATGATCCACTTTTCTGAATTTTATAAAACTGCTGTTAGGTGGATAAAGGCAATGTATTTATCGGCCGAGATATCGGCTCGCGGTAACTTCATATCAGCCTGAGACCGAAGGTCGAAGGCTGATGTGAGGTTACTGAGGGCTGATATCTTGGCCGATATTAAACTAATCATGTAATAACCTCTTTATTCATCGAAAAAATAGTCACAAAAGTTCTCAGATCTGTTACAGTTTTCTGACAGTGTTATTGTTTCTCATCCTTTTCACCAAGTCCAAAGTTTCCTCTTCTCCTACTCCTAGTTCAACTACCCAAACGTCAGGCTTGGATTTCTGAAAAATCCACGGTGGCAATAAATCGATCACCTGGAACATACTTAGGCGAGCAAATTACTCTCCTGAAATCTTTTTCACTTTTTTGTTTCACAAAGGTCTTCTAAAAATTTAGTTAATACCGGGTTGGGTAATTTCTCATTCAAGCCAATCAATTTTAAATGAATTAATAAAATGTTAATGAATGAACCTGTATTCATTTTTTACTATCCCCTCCACCGCAGTGTGGTCAGATCGATCAAGAAGTTCAGGGGGGCTGGTACATGTAGTGGCCGACACACACATGTACCCAGGATATTCTGTACACACGTTCCATGGTCTGTCACCGTCGAAAATAGCTGAAAGTAGGTCAGCAAAAAAAAAGGCTTATGCCGGATTAAATTGCGTGAGCAGTTAAGGCAAGCTAAAAATCGCTTGCTTCAGAATTCCATGACCGAACGTCTCGGCTTCCCTTCTCCCACATCGATGTATTTCCGCTTACGACACTGAATCTTAGTTTGCAATGAATGTTCTGTACAACTCTCTTGTTTCTTCTCTTTATCCACCTAATCATCACCTATTGTCATCATTAATCCCTCGTGATACAAAACTCTGCGTCAAACCACTCCATCATGCCTGATAACGTCAATTTTCTTGATTGCGTCCGACGAATAATTATGAACATTTCGATGTAAACAAATCGGTTGCCCTAGTAAAGCATCAATGGGGACAGCTCTAGGTTGATTCATATCGGCCGAGATCGGGGCCATGTCAGCCAAGTTTTAAGCCATATAGGACCGAGTTTGATAGTGGGCAATCCCGGAAAGAAAATCACGTCTAATGAATAATATATGCGAACGAGCCACAGATCGGCACAGTTCATTGCGATTATATTATCACGCCGCGCATTCTTGTTTGAGGGACTTTACTGTCCCTTATGCCTCTTTAAAATTTTTTTGAGATAGGGACCTGCGAATTGCCGATTTTGATCGAATCGAATATCGAATCGAATTGATGAAAAGGAATCGAATCACAGTTAACCCTTTACCCAACGTAACGGCCAAAACCGGCCAGCGCTATTCTCAAAAATCGCCAATTAATTTTCAAAATATTTTCATTTTTTGTCTCAAAAACATAGGTTATGACCCCTCGTTGGAACGAGCTCGTCGAGCTCGTTCCAACGAGGGGTCATAACCTATGTTTTTGAGACAAAAAATGAAAAAATTTAGTTATTCAAGAATTTTTTTTGCAAGTGTCGTCTGCTTTTCAGGTTAGGTAAAGGGTTAATGGATACGCCAGCAAAAGAAAAGTATCTTTCTAAAATAATAACCCCGATAATTAAAAGACACACAGTGCATTTTCGCCTCACTACTACCCACACTATAAATTGAGATTTTAACCAATATTCTAGCTATTGATTGAAACTATTCGAATTGTTGACTGTGTAGCGTCTCGACTGCAGCAGTAGATATTTTTAAACGAACTTGGCTGAAATGGCTGATACCTCACTTTTATCACATGTTTTCTTGAAAAAGAACTCGTTTCAAATGGGATCCACTCCATTCTGTCGTGAAGCATTTGTAAAATTGTTTTAAATAAAAGTGCGGAATGGCTAAAACGAAACGATAATTCAAAGCCAAATTGAATCGACCCGCTTATAAATTAAAGCTTGCTCTGCTCTGTTTATATAATAATCAGGGGTATTCTTTTAGAAACCCGTTGCTTTTGACGATGTATCCAGTACTGTGATCGAACAAAACAATATACTCAGTACAAAATAATGTGATCATGTTGTGGAACAAAATCATTTACTGAAGTTGAATAGCTGAATAACTTTTCAAAGTTCAAAATTTTTTTTATAACTGGTCACTGGTCATAATGCACAATAAGTTGAAATGAACAGTTGTAGCGGCAATGGTGTTTGTAGAAATGTAGCTACAACTGTTGTACAGTTGTAGCTACATTGCTACTAACACTGTTCCTGCTACAAGTCAGTTACATTTCTACTTAGAACAATACTCAATATAAAATAATGTGATCAATTACAATCTGTAAACATTCACGGTTATGGCCGAAGTATATTCGAATTTCCGATTTCGAATAGAATCGAATGTTGACTTTCGAATCGAATTCTCTCAGAAGCCTAATTTGAGAAGCTGAGTAGCTATTGGTTGTAGCGGAGGGAGGGATAGAGGGGGAGAGGAGCGGAGTGGAGCGATCGGGAGACGAGAAAGAGAGAGGGGAAACGAGAGAGAGAGAGAGAGAGAGAGAGAGAGAGAGAGAGAGAGAGAGAGAGAGAGAGAGAGAGAACTTTTTGCCTAAAAACATAGCTCGTAATCTCTGCATTAGGAAGAACGCGTTCTGGAGACGTCCACACGTTACAGAGCTGGCCGTGTTTCGGACTTGTGAGTTTGGGAATGATGTTAATCAATAAAGATATCTATCTTTCGACAACTGAATTGATTTTATTCACTAGCACCTAACCCTTTATCAGCGCAACGGAAATATACGACCAGCATTATTCACATAACTTAATTGCCTCCACATAACTGATGATCTCTTATTGTGACGACCTCGTCCAATGAGGAGCCATAAGCTACTAGTCGGCAAAATATGACAATTTTACTTATAATATTGCAGAATTGTTTTTACAAGTATTGTCGCCTTTCTGTGATAGGTAGAGGGATTAACCTTTTACCTGCGGCACACCATATGAAAATTTGGCATTTTAATTTGTTTTTTAAATTTAAAAAAGAAATTCTACGAAACCATATAATGTGGCCCCTCATCGGAACGAGCTTGTTCCAATGAAGCGTCACATCATATGGTTATGTTGAAATGTTTTTAAAAATACTGTTTTTAAAACTGCTCATCCTGTAATTTACGTGGGTGGATGAGTCTGACTCGTTAGATAAAGGGTTATTAAGAGGATTAAACAACCTAAGGCTATCCCGATGGGCTAGAAAGTGTAGTTATTACATGTATTGAAACTTTATCTGCAGTCATCGAAACTGACAGACACATAGACTGTGATGTAATGCTGTTTCACCCAGGCCTTCAGAAACATTAAGTAATACATCAGAAAAAATAAAGTATAAATTGGGTATAGTCTGCCCAACTTCCTTATGGTAATCCAAGAACATTGGTCATTTAGTGTACATATGTTTTGATCTACTCTCAAAACTGCTGAAAATCTTGCTTAAAACGACTAGCCGTTCAAACGATCATTTTCGCTTTTTATTTATCGATGTTGGCTGATCTAGTTAAGGCCCACACACTAGCACGATTGGGGATTGTTGCGGGTAGATTAACGCTTAACCTGCTTAATGTTGTCATGGCTGGTGTATAGGAGCCCTTACTTGATTTAAATATATGGTACCACAAACATATGTTGATAAAAGAATTACCTTTATTTGTGGTGATATATGTTATTTAGAGCCAGAATTGTGCAATGGGTGCTGTTCTGACTAAGCTAAAATCACTTACGGTGATCCGCAAAGATCCACTCTAGGCCCCCTCTTTTTAATTTATGTTAACGACTTCAGCACCTCGACATGCCTGGGTCTCTTCTCCTTTACTCACGACATTTCAGTCCACGCTTCGATTCGTAGTCTCGACGCCGGCTTCAGCCTTGTAAAGTCTGAGCTTTCAAAGTTAAAACATGGATACGCTGCCAACCGTTTCGTTCAAATATAGGCTATTCAATCAGCTCAACTAAACATACGATACTGACAATCGACACCTGAGTGTTTACAACTAAGACATTTGAGCAACTCGAACGAAGTGAATGTTATCAAATACCATGGCTAACTCCTGGACAAAAACCTTCAGTATAAGTTTCATATCTCTAACATTTGCCGCGAAGTATCGAAAGGTCTTTACGCAATAAACATGGTAAAAAATATCCTACCGCACTCTGCTCACAAAACTCTGTACTACTTATTGATACACGGTCACCTGTTATATAGTAATGAAATATGGAGGTCATTGCAGTGCCTTCTCTACGTTACTTACAATTCAAAAACCCGCAATTCGCCTTGTAAATAATAAAAAATACAATTGTCACACCGACCCGCCGTTTAAAAAACTAGAATATTAAAACTGAAAGACCTGTATAAGATGAATGTATTCCTATTTATTTATGATTAGCACCACTGTAACCTATCGGAAACCTTTGGTAATTTCTTTGAAGTTAATACGTATCCAACAGGCATGGTCACAAGACAATTATTTCACTTGTAATGTGACAAACCTAGGATCAATTTCTCCGCACAGCTACCAGGATATGC
Organism: Pictodentalium vernedei; assembly: GCA_031216915.1. NCBI lineage: Eukaryota > Metazoa > Mollusca > Scaphopoda > Dentaliida > Dentaliidae > Pictodentalium > Pictodentalium vernedei. Next base: position 158,091,636 of record CM062295.1, read on the forward strand.
TTTTCTAAAAATATGGAATGACCTCGAAAAAAGATAAGAGAAATTCCATCTGAAGGCGCATTCAAGAAGGCACGTTTTAGGACATCTATAGACGCCCATTCATCCCGTGTAACATGCAATAATTCACACTATAGTGACTGTGTATAATTGCATTTGAATAATAATGACGACTACATTCCAAAGGCATGCTTACTGTGGTAGACAAGCCCCCTTTTAATCATAACAAGCCCTTGTCGTCGAAACAATAATTAAGGAATAGTGCATGGCTTGGAGTTGACTACGCCCATATAGGGCCCAGTGAGGTCGCGTCGGGAACTACACCACCTCACTGGGCACTATGTGGGCGTAGTCAACGACAGGACATGCACTAATCCTTATATTATATCGAACACCTATCAAGAAAAACATCTGTCCGATTTGTTAATCTTTTACTAAGGTAGCAGCCCTACCAACAATAAACTCCTCCTGCTCAACATCGCCAAATCGATTGTAGTTTAAATCACGATTTGAAGCTGTCATTCTCGGTACGAAACGCTAACTTGGATTATTCATATGAGCAGAAGACAAATTTTGAATCGGTCGGCATGGGTAAACAAAACATTTCCCCCAAACGGAACTGTGTATTCTAGAATCGCGCAACTCGCGAATGAAAGCTAAAATGTTCGAAATTTGACAACGCAGTTTGATAATTTCCACACATTTGTCACACATATACATTACCGAATGGGTCAGTACAGGCTACAAAACTCCGAAGATTCAAATGAATTCCATTATTTATTCGTTTACTGCCAAAAACATACAATTAAATAGCGAAATAATACGAGCAGCGAAATAAACGATTTTTTATATCCGGACGCGTTCTCATGAAAGTTGTACCCAGGTATGGATCATTCTCTTCGAAACGAAATATGGATCATCTTCTCAAGGAATAAAATGAACGCCTCGGAAAATGTGACTTCAACAATGGAAAAGCGATACATTTTTCCACAATGATTTCTTTCCGGGTCGTTTTGTGGATGTTGTGCCTTTGTGAATCGATATTTAAATTTAGCCTGATTAGTTTTATTCGCCTTTATTTGAGCATTTTGTTCCACCCTGATTTTGTGGCGTTCGGGCACTATTCTTCATTTTACTACTTGTACCTAAATCATGAGAGAAAACCAATTTCCTTTTTATTGATGTTTTTGTACCTTAGTCTTTGAACTTTATTGGTGTTTGTTTAGTTTGAATTTTAATAACAGATTTGTGATTTTTTGATGAGAGCAAGTCAATTGTTGAATATGAAAAAAAAACTGATATCGTAGTGTGCTAAAAATAGAAAAAGTGTAGTGCCTTGGTGTAGTGCCTGGTCAGTTCTGTGGATGCAAACTACACGAAACAGGGGTGCAGCATTCGCCCAATCAGGAGCCTAGAAGGTCACGTGAGATATAATATAACTTGTTAATGCACAAACACAAATATGAATAATTAAATTTTATACTCGTGTATTGTGTTTGTAGTATGGCTAACGATACTAAAGTGGCCAAAGGACTTTGTGAATAAAAACGCAAACATAGAAAACAAAACAACTTTGCTGATATTAAGGAAGAGTTACCCTCGATATTGAGGTCTGCCATTTTATCTCAACTCATCGCATCATTTTACGTCCTTGTTTTCCCTTTCAACATCATGGGGGATAGAGTGGTGACCGGATGGATATGAACTTATTGAAGGAGAGTTTATGGGGAGGTGGAGATGCTTATGACATCTCAATTTCCTCATTACCTCCTGTTCAACACCATCGTCATCTTCAGCATTCTCAAAACTAATAAAACTCCCTCCTACGTGTCGTCTACTGACGCTTAGTTTATAACTCGTTCTCTTCCCAATTCCATTTTCATCTGATTCTAGTCTCTGTCCTGTTGTCATTCCATTGAATCTGCGATTGTTCTGCCCTCTTGGGGCAAGAGTCAGGGGCACGCCTTATAGAAGATTTGCGTCGTGGGAGGCTCCAATTGGGAATTTCTTTTGCATGTGTACTACAAGTAAGTTTTATAAGAAACACTCACATGAAATCATGTACCCACTGTATCTGTAGTCTCTATTAACCCTTTACCTAACATGAAAAGCAGACGACACTTGCAAAAATAATTCTTGAATAACTAATTTTTTTCATTTTGTGTCTCAAAAACATAGGTTATGACCCCTCGTTGGAACGAGCTCGACGAGCTCGTTCCAACGAGGGGTCATAACCTATGTTTTTGAGACAAAAAAAATGAAAAAAATAATGAAAATTAATAGGCGATTTTTGAGAATAGTGCTGGCCGGTTTTGACCGTTACGTTAGGTAAAGGGTTAAACTGTTGTTATACTATTGAAGAAGAAATTCGAATTCAGACGCTTTCTAAGCTTTGTTGGGTAAGCAATTTAAATTTAAAACACAACTGGTGTTCTGATCTGAGTATAAGCCTTATGACTACCCAGTCCAGGACACCAGTTGTGCTTAAATGTTTGTTTGATGTCGAGTGGGGACTGAGATTGGGAAATTTGTAGTTGGAAATTGGGTAAAATCCTGCACAGATGTCATTGGGAAAGGTTCCCACATTCGACTCCTGTAGACACCTAAAAGAATCTCTATGGATATATGTCGAAATTGATCCTTCTGTGTCGATTGAGGTGGGGCTGCTCTGTCTCGCAAAAAAGCTCAAAGAGTAAATGCGAATACAAGTTTCATTTCATAACTTAATATGATGAATATGAGTTAAACGCACTAATTCCTCTGACACATATAGTCGCATGTTTACGTTTATATTATTGTGAGGGGCGCGGTGGCTCAGTTGGTAGAGGTGCAGGCTGCAAGCCGAGAGGTCCTCGGTTCGAATCCCACCTGCGGCAACCGCGTTGTGTCCTTGGGCAAGACACCTAACCCCGATTGCCTACATGGGGGGCACGATGACGCTGTGTACTGCGGCGTACTGCACGTCGATGGTGCGCATGTCTTCAACCAATCTAACCCTGCCTGTGCTGAGGTGCAGAGTTCAGAGTTACGATGTTGGAGAGCTGACAGCTGCTCGTCGTTGCTCGGTGGTTCTCTCCGGGTACTCCGGCTTCCTCCACCCGTAAAACTGTCACGGTCACGATTAGCCATTGTGCATAAGTATGTGACCTTACACACCAATAAATAAATAAATAATATTATTGTGTAGGACAGGAAGATGGCCAATCTGGCCATGATGTCTCACAGCAAAATATCATTGTTTTTAAACAATTATCGTAACAACAGTTTGAACCCTTGTGTTCCGTTGAATAAAACCTAGTAATTACTTACCTCTCTACCTCTCTATTAGATGAGCTGGTATTTTATAGTGGGCAGGAAAGTCTGCTTAAAGCAGGAAAGGGGTTAAGAGTATTATTCGACATGCAATTACTGATTATTTATGAGGTTATTACTTGACGGGTTTCATATCGGCCGAGATATCAGCATGGTGTAACTTCATATCAGCCTGAGACCTAAGGTCGAAGTCTGATATGAACTTACCGAGGGCTGATATATCAGTCAATATGAAACTAACCAATGATAACCTCTTTGATTATTAGAGTAAAACAAGTGATTACAAAATGCCCCATATCTGTTACAGTTTTCGAACAGTCTTATTGTTTCTCATTCTTTTCAGAAAGTCCGAAGTTTCCTCTTCTCCTTGCCCAGCTGTCCGAATGTCGGCGTTTCCCCACCGGGGAAGCCGCGACGTTTGGATACGGATAGCTGAAATATCGCTTCTCCCTCTTCTACGGACCTCTTCTTACGACTCTGAATCTCAGCTTGCGCCGAATTTGCTGAACAATTCTCCTTCTCGTTCTTCGTACAATCCTCACTTACTGCTGCCGTGATTAATTTCTCGTCATTCAAAAACTCCACTTCAACTCACTTCATTTTAAACACCATTTTTCTCGATTGCGTTCGACGAGTAACGGTTTCCATGTAAACAAATCGGTTGCGCCTAGTAACGACGCGTCAAGTAGATCAACTCTGGCATGGTTCACATTGGCCGAGAGTGTGAAGTCATATCATCCGCGCATGATAATGGGCAATTCTGTGAAAGAAAATTATATCTAGTAAATAAAAATCCATGTCATTTGTAATTGTATTTTTTATGTTTTCTAGTAACTATGGCCAAAGGGATAGGTAATGGATTTCCTCTAGCTGCAGTCGTCACAACACCGGAAATAGCTGCAACGATGGGACAATCTCTGCACTTCAATACTTATGGTGGAAACCCTCTCTCTTGTACTGTCGGCTCTTCAGTTATGGATGTAAGAACTTCAGTTTTTTCGCTCATATTTCTTTTTGCGTGGAATAAATGTAAGTCTATGTTGTGAAAACCGATAGGTCAATATGGGCAACAGTAACACACTCTAAAATCAGTTGAGTTAAAAATCAACCCAAATTAGCTAGGTTGAGTGAATGAATCCAATTGAGTTCATATTCTCTCAACCCAGTTGATTTGGGTTAATTTTTAATAGAGTTGAAAGGGTTAACTGATTAATCGATTAACCAATTATCAACGCCTTGATCGATCAAAAGAGTAATTGATCGATTAACCGTTACTTTTGGACTTCTGTATTTTCTGGGTTAACAAAGGAACGAACTTGCTCCAAAACAGGCAAACATTGTCCCACTGACTCACATCAATTATATGAGACAGAGTAAAGCATGCAAGTTACTTGTTCACTTGCATGATCATTATACTGTATCAGTAGCTGGAACTGGTCATTCTTAAGTTAACCTTTACCCAGTGCGGGTAGCAGACGACACTTGCAAAATAGATTCTTGAATTACTAATTCAAGCACGTTCCAATGAGGGATCGTAAGCTATGTTTTTGAGACAAAAATTGAAAACATAATAAAATCTGATTGGAGATTTTTGTATATAGAGCTGGCCGATTTTGTCGTTTACGTTGAATAAAGGGTTAATGCTATAAATCATCAACGGTACGGCAATTATTCAGCTACCTATAAGAGCAGGTGATTAATCGGTTAACCAAGGTTTATCCATGTCATTAATTGATCAAGAAAACCCTTTAACCGTTTCAGCTCTAATTTTTAACCCAACTGATTTTAGAGTTTATTCTTAAAAAAAACAATAAAGCCAAGGCCCGCAATAGCACTTTATCGAGACATTTGACGCAGGACACGTCCGTGTAACCTTTTTCCTCAATAGATTTTACATTTCTCAAGAAATAATCTTTGCGAAATGCGTAGTATTGTTTTTTTTAATATTATATTCACGCGCCATTCTATTGATTTGAAGAGTTTTTTTCTGAGTGTAATTTGTGAATCAAACATTTCAAGCATGTATTTCCATTCGTTTTATCGTTTACACCTAAAATGCTGCAAAGTTATGAATTTTTTTATGTTTCCTTTGTTGCGTACACATATCTTTTTGCAGAGATTTTAAGAAGTACACATTTAATATTTATGTGTTTTCGATAACTAGGTTATAGAAGAAGAGAACATTCAGGAGAATGCCCACAAACAAGGAACCTACCTTATCACTGAGTTAGGAAAACTGAGAGATGAATTCGAAACAATAGGAGATGTTCGTGGTAAAGGACTGATGACTGGTGTAGAGTTGGTCAAAGATAAGGTATGCAAGACAAGAGAAATTTATTTTGAAGCTGCAGTTTGAGAAAAGGTGCACAGTTCTGAGATTACAGAAGCGAACAGAGAATTTCGATCGGAACGCGAATGGGTTGCAACTTGATGGAAACTCTCTGTCCGCTTCACACAACAATTTTGATACTTTCCTATCGAAAAAGAAATTCGAGACACTTGGATCTCAGATGCTTTTATCGTTAATCTTCCTTGAGTCGGTCTTGATTATGCAGAATTAGGTTGATGAAATCTCGACCCACAGGTGTAAGTGTTTCGCGACCAGATTGAGATCAGGGGCCAATACTATACAACTTTTACAACTATATTTTCTGGTTATGACTTCAAATGGGCTGAAAAGAACCATTAGCATTTTCAAAGATGTAGCAATTTGCCAGTTAGCAAATTGTCATATCTTCTAAAATGCTAATGATTTATTTTAATCAATTATATTAATAGGTAGAAAATCCAATTCTAGAAAATACAATTGTAAATGTTTTCAATTGTATTTTCTAGAATCGTATAGAACTGGCTAAAGTAAATCATTAGCATTTTAATAGATATGGCAATTTGCCAACTTGCCAATTGCCACATCATTGAAAATGCTATTGGTTCATTTCAACCCATTTAGAGTCATAACTAGAAAATACAATTCTAGAAAATACAATTGTATAAGTTTTATAGTACTGGCCCCTGATGTCAAGAGAGGCCACTTAGTTAGGCCTCTGAGTTAGACAATTTGCTCGTAATCAATATGGCTCAAGTGTGCTGTGTGTTTGGCAAATACCTCGCGAGTCAAACGCCTTCCACATCAAATGTTTGATATTATCTGACTCGCGAGTCCGATTGTACAAATGTTGCGGTGGGACGGCTGAAGGTGCAGGCCAGATAACTTACGACTACGCTATTTTTATCGTTTGTGAATTCTGTCAATCAGACCAATCAAATTCGCTTCTATATAATGTGACTATTACAGCATGACAGCTTTCAGAATAGTAGAGGAATGCCTACACACGTGAGGACAACAGTATAGACATTTGACGGAGACAGTAATGTCTTTAGATCTGTTGAGTTCAAAAATAGGGAAAAGGTGGAGTCGGCGATCAGCGAAATCGCCTCATCAGTAAAGATGTCACGTACGCAAAACACATTTTATCTCAAGCTTTCAAGTCGACCGCCCCTGATGCCGGTGACATTATTTCCAAACAACACGCAACCAGTTATAAATTGTATTTCTAGTTTCGGTATATGTGCATAAAGTCTAAAAACATATCTTCCCGATCAGGTAGTGATAGTAAATCATATAACTGCTGGTTGGAATCCGAGAAAGGTCATCGAATACTGAGCAAATTGCTCAGGCGTGTGTGAAACTCGAATCGTAAGCAATCTGCAATTACGAGCGAGCAATATAGGAAAGCTCGATTGCTCAAGTGTCTGATGGCCTTAAAAATCCGCTAGTTGATCGTGAGTCACACCAAATAGTTAAAAAACGTAAGCTGAAGGTCATGCAGTATTGGTGAATTAGCTGATGAAATATAAGTACCTCATCAGCAAAATGAATAGCCTTCCACCGTTTTACCCTTTACCCAACGTAACGGCCAAAAACGGCCAGTGGTATTCACAAAAATCACCGTTTAATTTTCATTATTTTTCATTTTTTGTCACAAAAACATAGCTTATGACAGATCTTTGGAACGAGCTCGTTGAGCGGACTAATGCTGAGGCTTTGTGTTACGCAGAATAATTTTCCCAAAACTCTATTATACCGAAGTCTTTTTGTCAGTGGTTAGACCACTCTGGCCTCAGATTATAGTTAGATCTTGACTACAGTTCACTGGCAAACCCTATTGCAGGTAATGGAGTGTTGTAAATTGTAGAGATTTGTCCACGCCCTTAAGAGTTAACAAAGAACGGTCAGGAAAATATTTTCGCAAAATAACATTGATACGCAAATATATTATAGTGTAAACCAAAACTATTTCCGGAAGTCGAGTGCATCTTCACCGTTGAGGATGCAACCGTCAAGGCAAAGCCGGTCTGTAGGGGTTGGGTATTTTGGGTTTCGCCAGAACTAAAATAAACAAGTATGTTTTCTGTATTTGAGAATAGTAGACATATTCTACAAGCGCTAACTACCACCCAACGCGTCAGCATAAGGGACACCCCTTTTGCCAATTATGGGCCAAGATAAAGAATATTAGAATTAACTGACTCTGGTCAGTTCATTGGTCAGTTTCATTTGATGAAATGCGGGTGGGTGACAATTATAAATTTGTTTTTGATCGACATTTTCTGGAAATTCTGCAGTTACCCTTCTTATAATTTCAACTAGTAATCGTGGGTGGCTTAAATCGATGGCATTGTTGACATTTTGACATATTCTCATTTGACATCTCCGAATAAAGTATAGAAACCGTCGAACGACCGGCGTAACTCAGACTTTGGTTTCGGCGGTCCAGGAGAAGTCATAATAAGGCCTCGTGTGCATGATATCGCCTGGCGCCCGGAAGCTTTGTGATACGTCGATATCGCCAATTGATTTGGGCCCGAATTCATCCAGTGTGGAAGAAACACAAGCGGTCGTTTAGCGAGAACCGGCTCGAAAGTCTAATATAGTTTAGGCTTTATAATGTGACATTAAACTTTAACATTTTGAACCATGGTGGTACCTTCCATGACAGTTCAATGACAGTAAATGGTCCATATTCATTATCTGAAGAGTAGACCTATTAATATTTTCAACGTGCAGCCTTGCGGCAGCACTTTGAAAATATTGATTGGTCTTCTCCACACATTCTCTTAGACGCCACCCTACTTAATGAAATTATGACGTTTTGTGTTCCTGGACCGGAAAAGTGGTCTTTCGGGGTCAAAGGTTTAAGAGAAGTTCAGACTGAACGAACTGCAACCTGGGCATGAGCCAGATGACAGGTTGCCTTTGAAGTGTCGACTTGATATTCGACCAGTGATATTTTGCGCACGTAAAGAAGCTCAATGTTGACGTTGCAGTTTGCCAGTTTCATAATGAAACTACAAGAAATATGAATCACAGGAACATTCTCGAAATTTTTTGTAAATGCCTAAAAAGGTGGATGCATAGTCTAAATTCCCCGTGGGAATCTCGGGAAGTGGAGCAGTGTTTGTTTACTGCGGTAAAGATGTTCACCTTTACTGGTAAAATGAGACCTGGTGTGGAAGACCTCTAAAGTAGGCAACATAGATATAAACGATTGACTAAACTTGACTTCATACATTTGTTGCGATCATGAGATAGCAAAAGATGCTGAAAGTGGCCTTAAATGCAAATAAATAAATAAATAAATAAATAAATAAATAAATAAATAAATAAATAAATAAATAAATAAACAAATAAAGCCGAAATGACTGAAGAAGTCTAATCAGAAACAAGTCAAATTAAGGAATGAACGTTGGAATGCCCCGCATCCATGGCGGCGCACCATCAGATGTAAAAACATGTACAAACGTGAACCCAGTGAATCAATACAAGAAGCTCGTCTTGCGAGCTCAACCACGGTAACGTTTGTCTAAGTGTAATATAACGCAAGTATAAAGACAGATAGATACATAGCACCTTGAAACTATTATATTCTCGCCAAATAACTCCCGTGCTATGATTTGCTGTCTTAAAATACGGGTTGAATATATAGTACCTTCTTCCTTTGAGAGAGTAAGGAATGTGTCAAACTGCCTTGAAGTTCAGAAAATAAATCTAATATTTTGAGAAGTTCCCCTCCAAACATGGGCAACATGATTGAATTTTCAGACAGTGGACAGCGTTGCAGGTTCCTGGAGTCCATTTGCTGACGTTTTTGTCTTTGCTTATGTTTCGCAGTTTATTTATCAGGGAGGAGAAGGTGATTATCGCTAAATTGTTGATAATTGGTAATATCCTGGCTATTTGCCACTGGTGTCATACCGTTCATTTTATTTATATGTACCAGCCGCCACCGCGAACAAAGTACAATGGAACCTTTTTTTTACCTAATACTAGTAAGTATACTTTCTGCACCACTGCTATTTCCAAAATTCATTCAGTCCAGCACCAAACAGAATGAGTCTCTAAGCCCATAGTATGAGTCATTATATTCCATTTTTATTAAATCTGTTTATATTGTATCATGAACAGCAATTTCTGCGACTGTGATACTGGGCAAGATCTCTATAAAAATGGTGGGTAGCATAACCTTGGAAGAGATCCAGACGGGGGCAGAATATGATTTTATTAGTCAGTTCGACGGTAGAATATCTGCAGGAGACGTCGAAGCCATGCCCATCCAATACCTTAAAGGGGAGTGTGAATATTATTCACCTGATAAACTCCGTCCTCAATATGAAAGTAGGAATATTACATTCTCCATCTTCCATATCAATTGCCAAAGTACTAGCGCTCATTGGGACTCGTTAAATGAACTCATGTTCAACATGTAGGAGTCGGGCCACAATTTTGACATTATCGGTTTAACTGAAATTTTCCAAGTCCAGCCAGCCACATCATATACGATAAATGGATATAAACCGCTTCTTAGCAAATGCCGTCCTTCTGCAGACGATTATCGAGGCGGAATCGGACTCTTCATTGAAGATTACAACGATAATGGAGTACGGGGACTAGAATCAATGATCCGAGTTGGAGATTTTCCTGTATAAAAAACTCCAACAAGTGTTGTTGATTCGAGTTGTGTTCTCTACATATTATCGCTTCAGTGTGAAGTGATCTGGGTCGAAGTATCACGTCTCTTTGAGGAGGTCAGATCTCCGTATCAAACGAGCTGCCGCAGGCATCTCGTTTGATTCGGCGATCTGATCTCCTCAACGAGACGTGATGCGACGACCCAGATCACTTCACTGTAGCGATAGAAGGTTTATTATTTTAGGACTTATAGTTCAACACATCGCATGCGAACGCCAGCATTAACAATTACCCCAACCTTTTTTGGGTAAATTGGATTGAAGTCAAAAAGAACTATTTTTGTTTACACTTATGCTTGTAACTTAGTGTTGTCACATTCAACTCGAACATTGACAAGTCAAAAGCCCAGAAACGCTTCTTCAACGTCCCAATCATCTCCACAATCCATTTTAATTGCGTTTATAAAACAAAACTTGAAATTTTATTTATTTTTTTTACGAAGCCAGAAGCAATGGTTGCCAGCAGACGAAACTGTAAACAAACCCGGACCGCTGTTCAAGCGCGCCCATTCCACCTCGGAGTAAAGTACTCTCTGTGACGGGAACAGCTAATTATGCGAATTCGAACGCTCCCGTAAATAGTCGTCATACTATATTGATACGGAATCGGATTCCACACTGGATTTTCCGGGGACCAGGAGGAAAAGATCGGCAAACAGTAGTGATATTTAGAGGTTAAATTACATAGTCATATAATAAATATGTATATCACGATTAAACTTGAATTTAGTTGATGGGCCGGGGGGGGGGGGGGCGTGGTGGTGGAGGTGCAGGCTGCAAGCCGAGAGGTCCTCGGTTCGAATCCCACCTGCGGCAACCGCGTTGTGTCCTTGAGCAAGACACTTCACCCCCATTGACACCCCGGTGACGTTGTGTACTAAGGCGTACTGCACGTCGATGGTGCACCTGTCTTCAACCAATGCTAACCTGCTTGTGTGGAGTTGGTATGTTGGGGAGCTTACAGTTAACCCTTATAAAAAAGTACCATGGTAAATCCCAAAATACCAGGGTATTTTAGGATTTAGCATGGTTTACCATGGTACTTTTTTATAAGGGTTGCTCGCCGTTGCCCGGTGGTTCTCTCCGGGTACTCCGGCTTCCTCCACCCGTAAAACCTTTCACGGTCATGGTTAGCCATTGTGCAGAAATATGTGACCTTAAACACCAATAAATAAATAAATAAATAAATAAAAAAATAAATAAATAAATAAATAAATAAATAGTTGATGGGCCTGATATTTCTAAAGAAAAATATCACCATCGATGGTCTGATAACTTTCTTGCTTGACACTGTTTTGTGACGAAGCATTTCAATCGTGGTATAACGTTACCCAGACGTAACGTCCGATCGGATGCGTTCTTACATGGCGTTCTTACTCGTAATCCAGATTCCACGCATAGTATATCTAGCACATTACCCAATGCTTGTATTGTATCGCGTAACGTTGAATGCGCAATACAGTCGTGGTATGTTGGACTATAAACAAACCGAAGGGCAATGCAAAACTTCAGGTCCCACGTAATCGACTTTCTTTCTATTTTGTGATTCAGATTGTTTGAAAGATTGGTATTAGTCAGTGTTAATGTGTAAATAAAAGAATCGTTATTGTTTAATCTGTGTTCCCTTACATAGCCTGAGGTGATTAGGAATCACATCAAACGAAAAACGAACCAATAAGGCTTACTTGGTTGGAGTAGAATCATAATGGGCCTACGGTTCTAACTCATCTCCAAGAATACAGTATCATCATAATTCCGGTCCCCGGATTCCTACTGTTTCCTCTGGGTCTATTTCTCAGCATTAAACGGCGAGGCTAAGCATGTCACCACATCTACGAGGGTCATGGTCTCACATCTTGAAATGATGAAGATACAATTTTCTTCTTTCTGACTGTATGCTTAATTCCATTAATATTTAGAGGTTATTACTTGGTTAGTTTCGTATCGACCGAGATATCAGCCCGAGATACTTCATATCAGCTCGAGACCGAAGTCGAAGGTTGATGTGAAGTTGCCGAGGGCTGATATCTCGGCCGATATGAAACCAACTAAGTATAACCTCCTTATTTATTAAATCAAATAAAATAATTTCAAAATGTTCTCAGATCTGTTACAGTTATCTGACAGTGTTATTGTTTCTCATTCTTTTTATAAAGTCTTAAATTTCCTCTTCTCGTAGTTCAACTTTCCGAACGTCGTGGCTTCCCCAGTGGGGACTCTACAGCGTTCGGATAGCTGAACTATCTCTTCTTTCAATTCGCCGAATCTCCACTTCCGACTCTGAATCATAGTTGAATTTTGTGCACAACTCTCTTATTTTTTTCTCTTCATCCACCTAAGCCTTACTTATTGCCGTCATCAATTCCTCATCACACAAAAACTACCCTCGCTTGCCTGGTAACGCCAGTTTTACTGATTGATTCGACAAATAAATTTCGATTTCCCTGCAAGCAAAATGGCTGCGCCTTGTAACACATCAATGGGGACAAGTCCAGTTTCGCTCATATCGGGTGAGATCGACTTCATTTCAACCGAACACTATAAGGGCAATTCTGAAAAAGAAAATCACACCTAGTAAATGTGAACTATAACTTGTGATTTCCGACTAACATAGGGAACTAGCAGAAAACAAACAGTTCACGAAAGAGGTGAAAATCCTGTTTGAGCGTATACTATGTTGCTAAATTCATTGCTTGCCACATTGACTATTTTCGTCAGTATACTATTTTTTCAGAAATCCAAAGAACCGCTTCCACCTGAAGATATTGCAACTTTATTTGAAAATATGAAGGATCATGGATTATTAGTCGGCAAAGGAGGCTTATATGGACATGTGAGTGATAGAATGTCTTAAAATATCTATTACAAGAACCAATGGCGTCTCGTCATCTTTGTCACTTTTTGTGTTTATAAAATTATATTCGCAATGGATTCACATCACAAGTCTCCCAGCCTTCAAATACAGGGAGCATGCATATAGATTTTTGTAGCAGTCTATGGGGTCCTGGTACCACCACACCGCCGCCACTAGTTAGGGTTAATCTTCGCCGTGAAATTGACCTTAGCTCAATAGGGCAATAGTCAGCTGCGTGGAGTCCCCCCCCCCCCCCCCCCCCCCCATTTAGGGGACTCCTCAGAAATGTTTCAAATGCTGCTTTCCGAATCGAAATCAAATGAACTTTATAATTACTCGATCGATTAGTGGAAGAGTGCTGGTCAATACAGTGTTCGCAAATTTTGTAAGAGACTCCTTTAATGTGGGCGGCCTGGCGCAGCTGTACCACTTGCACCTAGATGAATCCGGCACTGGGGCCGTTAAAAAGGAGAGGCGATGTCTTTGGCGGTGATAACTTCTGCAATCGTGACGGTTCCATGCGGGAAAATACTTTGTTTCTGAAATTTTCATTGAGAATAAATATGACAAATACCAGTATTCCACTGCAAATATCCATCATAAGCGGTGAAAGGGTTGAGGTTATAACTCAGTGAACTCGTGATATGTCTTGGGATGCTTGATCACTGTGACAACTAGTCTTGTTTCAAACTGGTTCAACAGGAACAGATGACAGACGCCGGAGGTGCGAGCCCTCTTGACGTTGATATATACAATTTGTTAGTAGACTTGACTTTATTGGGTGCGCGGTGCCTCAGTGGTTATAGCATAGAACTTCATACCCAAAGGTCCACGGTTCGATCCCGCCAGGGGTAACTGTGTTCTATCCTTGGGCAAGGCACTTCTGTGGGTGCGTTTTGTCGGTATCAGCAGCATCACACTCCATCTGATACTGTACGAAAGATTGGATTATCGAGGTCGTGTCCTTATCAATGATAGGTATATAATAAAATGAAAACATAGGCTGGCCTTTGTTTTTGTATAACGATAGATTACCACCTTCAGAAAAATATGTTAACACACCAGGATTTGTCTCTGGATTGAATGTTTTTAAAACCAACTATGATGACCAACCTAAATGCATGAGGGTTGGTGTGTGTATATTATATTTATGCTACAAGCATGATACAAGTCATAGTTGCGAAAGGTGGTCTTAAACACAAATATATTTATTTATTTATTGGTGTTTAAGGTCACATCACATACTTATGCACAATGGCTAATCGTGATCGTGGCAGTTTTATAGGTGGAGAAAGCCGGAGTACCCTGAGGGAACCACCGAGCATCGACGAGCACCTGTCAGCTCCTCAGCATTCTAACGCCGTTCAAGCTCAGCTCAAGCAGGGTTACAGCGGTTGAAGACATGTGCACCATCGACGTACAGTACGCCTTAGTACACGGCGTCATCGTGCCCCATGTAGGCAACCGGGATAAAGTGCCTTGCCCAAGGACACAACGCGGGTCGTCCCAGACGAGGATCGAACTCGGGACCTCTTGCATAGAAGTCCAACAGTCTACCACGGAGACATCGCGCTCCCTTAAACACAAATGGATATGGATATATGACCAGGGGCCAATACTATAGAACTTTTACAATTGTATTTTCCAGAATTCTATTTTCTAGTTATGACTTTAAGTGGATTGGAATGAACCATTAGCATTTCAAAGATGTGGCAATCTGCCAGTTGGCAAATTGCCACATCTTTTAGAATGCTAATGATTTATTTTAGCCGATTATTGTAATAGGTAGACAAGTCCAATTCTAGAAAATACAATTGTAAAAGTTTTATAGTGTTGACTCCAGATGGAAATGAAGCTTTGTGGGGTTATTGGTCCCTGGATAAGAAGCTTTTTCCAGGTATTGTACACAGCTAAAGGCACATGCCCGTTGAAAATAACAGGTCACGAGAATAATACAGTTGAGATTATATCTTACACATTCCTCAATCAGTAGGTCTATTCTTATTGTTCATGTATCTAATAGTTGATGAAAATCACCAGCTGTGACTCTAACAAGAGCGTTGTTGAGAGCCATGACGTACATTTCGTTGTTTACATATCCAACCCGCTTTTGTAAGTTCTGCAGTGTGGTATATATAAAACGACCGTTGGGGGTGTAATATATGTAAAAGGTAATACACGAAGCCCGGGGTATTCGGCCAGATAATGATCGAGAGCGAAGTCTAAGTCCATTATCTGACCAATTACCCCATGCCGAGTGTATTGACTGACTCAAAACCCACTTGACATTAAATTCATGCCTTGATAATAAGAATAAAAAAAGAACAAAATAAAAAAAAGAAATAAATACAAAAATATCCCTTTATCAGCATTGGACGCGTTTTATGACTGGCTAACGTAGCCGAAACAAATAGTATTGCCCCTTTATCATCATTAAAGTAAAACGCGTTGTCTAATTGGCAAAAGAGGCCGAAGCAAGTAGCAATGACGCCGCGATTTTAAAACTTACAGGTAATAAGAGCTCGCACTATTGTTATCCGTTTGTTGCACGAGTCCCATCCAGGTGCTAAGAATAACCTTTCACCCCGACTAACTCACTTCGACTTAAGAAACTCCCGTTAGAATTGTTAAACAATCTGCATCTGATATTCGTATTGCAGTTAACCCTTAAACCGCTGAGTATTTTCAAGATTTTTTTCATCAGATCTAGTCATGGCTGCTACAAAGCAGCCATGACTAGATTTGATGAAAAATTAATCTAAATAAAACACAAGAAATCATTGGTGAAAAAATCCATTCAGTTTACAGGGGGAAAATATGATTAAATGTACCCAAATGGTACTTATTTCATTGACAAGAAAATTCTGTGCTGGGCAGGAATATCCGCCAGTAGCAAGCAAAGAGTTAATTCTAATAAAAACTTAAAAACGCCCGTCACCGCTCGCAAATAGCTAGAGCAGGAATTACGTAAGAGTGTTGTTCCAAAACTGCCACTCGCACTGCCACATACATTTTTTAACATAACATAAAACTTGTCATTAGTGCAAACTATTCTGAGTTTTCTGATTGTTAACTTTAAAATGTTCGCTGTTATAAAGTACACCAACCTCTTCTACATTTCACAAGCGCGGCCCATTCCAAGGGCTTCAAATCCGAGCCGAGGCTGCAAAATCGCTCGAATGATACAGAGATTGGCACAATGCCACCTTCCGGTTCAGCCTCCATCAAAGGTTTTAAGTTTGACAGATTATTTCTTTAAATAACAATAATCCCCCTATAGACATATTATTAAATTGACACACCATATGCAGTACAACACGTCTAACATACAGCAGAGTTTATTCCATGAGAATACGCATTATACGAATTATACGATAGACACTGGAGCGCTGAATTTACTCTGATTAAAATTCACGTACATTAAAAACGTCTAGAAGAATGTAGAGCTGAAACGGTTAAAGGGTTTTCTTGATCGATTATTCATATGGATTAACCTTGGTTAACCGATTAATCACTTGTTTTAGTAGGTAGCTGAATTATTGCCATACCTTTTGGTGATTTATAGCATTAACCCTTTACCCAAAGTAACGGTCAAAACCGGCAAGCGAAAAAATCTCCTTCAAATTTTATTATGTTTTCAATTTTTGTCTAAAAAACATAGCTTATGACACCTCTGTATTTTGCTGTCCGCATCGGGCAAAGAGTTAAGAATGACCATTTCCAGCTACTGATACAGTACAATGAACATGTAAGTGAACAAGTATGTCTGCACGTAACTTGCAAACTTTAATTTGTCTCATAATAATTGATGCAAGTCAGTGTGACAATGTTTGCCTGTTTTAGAGCATGTTTTGTTCCTTTGTTAACCCATATAACACAGTAGTTTAAGTCAACGGTTAATCGGTCAATTACTTTTGATCGATCAAGATGTTGATCATTGGTTAATCGAATAATCGGTTAACCGTTTCAGCTCTAGAAGAATGTGGTCTAGTTTCAAAAATAGACTTAACCTATTTTAGTCCTGTGATAGCGTTTGGTTTTGTTCGTATTTTTCATGACATCGTTTCAGTGTCTTTTGAATTAAAGTGGTTCCATGTTTGGCCAATCTTAGTTCTTGAGAAAAAAGTTCATTCGCGAATTTTCTTTACCGAATGATGAGAAAATCGACTGTAGTTCATGGGTTTATTTTTCTGCCGCTCTTAGTACATTTACGCGTCGATGATTTTCCTCCTAATTTGGGGCTCAGAGCGGCACTTGAGCTTTAACATTTGGGGCTACATTTGGGATACTTTATAGTGTTTATTGAAACACGCATTCATGGCAGGAGGCGGGACAAAATCGTTATCTCTGGCAGCATCTAGCGTACACGATTTCGCCTCATGGTTTTAAACAAACTCCCAAGTTTTAAATTTTCATATGTCTTGATAACTTATAATGATGCCAGCGATTCCAAATCATGCTGGTAATAAAAGCTGGCGCTGTTGTTATCCATTTGTTGAACGAGTCACATCCAGAATAACCTTTGACCCCGACTAGCTCACTTCGACTGGGGAAGGGAAACTCCCATTAGAATTATTAAGCAATCTTCAACAAATATTCGTATTGTAGTTAATACTAATTTTGTAATAAAAAATTAAAACAGTGAAATGTAAGCGCTTGCAAATAGCTGTGGAGAAATTACGTGAAAATGCTACTACACAATTTCCACCCACACCGACACGGACACAATCAGCATAACAGGGCATATAAAATGGTCATCAGAGATAAGTATACTGAGCATCCTGATGGTTAACGTTAAATTTGTTTCACTGTTCTTTAGTCCGCCTTCCTCTTCTACAAGCGCGCCTTAATCCAATGCTTCAAATTCGAATTGAGACTGCAAAATGACTCGAGTGATGCACAAATTGTAATAATGGCACCTTTGGCTTCGGCATCCAGCACAGGTTTTGTGTTTGACAGTATCGTTTTTAAATAACAATAAAACTCCTTGAATATGACAATCAACTTAGTGTCCAGCACATCTAATATGCTGCAGGGTTTATTCCACAACTATACGACAGATATTGGAACACTGAACTTACACTAATTCAAATTCACTTGAGTAAGAAACTTCTTGATACCTGAGGCCTAGTTTCATAAATAGACTCAATCGATTTTTAGTCCCGTGATAGCGTTTGTTTCTGTTCGTCTTTTCATGGAATCGTTTCAGTGTATGTTGAATTAAAATGGTTTCATGGAGAGTGAATCTGAATTCATGAGAAAAAACCTTCTTCCCCCAGCATTCTTCACTGGGATGAGAAAATCGACTGTAGTTCAATAGAACAATAACTGAGTATTATTTAAAATAATGCCCAGTTAGTGTTCTGATAATGCTCAGTTATTGTTAAAATAATGCACACTTATTGTTTGTAGCAGTCTTTCTTTCAGGTAACGACAAAAGTGAAACAAAGGGTTTGCGGACAGTGGGTTTATAGTTACAAATCGAGTTGGAGGTATTTCATACATTTGACAACCTGTGCCGGGTGGCGGCAACCCGCTTAGCGACAAGGTATTTCATCTCGCGACAAGTTGTTCATATTCATGTAATACTGACAGCGTGGTTGGTAACCAGCTTTCACCCTGTCATTCATTGAATCAACAAAACGTAAGAACTCAGGTATACTTGGTGAAAAAACCCAGCGCAGGGACCGACCTGGGCATGCGCCAGTGCGTATTTGGTTCTGAAACATCAGGACCTGGCTCTTAAATCTCAGAAATAGGCTTCTCAGTTGGCGCGTAACTTCTCAGATCATATTTTGATATTCTTTCGATGGATAATCGAGAGAGACACTCTTACATGTATTATATATATGATTATCATTTATCATTGTTGTAGAGTGCTTAAGTTAATACTTCAAGTCTTAATTACCAAACATTAATCTTCACTGTGGTTTCTGATCAAGTCTTGGCTGCCTAAATAGACAGCCAAGACTTGATCAGAAACCACAGTGAAGATTAATGTTTGCTATAGCGTACTAAATGAAAATGATGAGAGCTATTACATACTTGCTGTGTGTGTTACAAACAGCAGTGTGACTCCGTAAATTGAAATCTGGCGCATGAATTGAAAAAATAGGCTCCGAGGCTAGAGCGTATTTTAAATAGTCCTGATCGGTCCCTGCCAGCGGTATTCAAATGACGTCGCTTGAAACCCTAGTCTATTGTTCTATCAGATTTTTCAATTTACTCGCACACCTCCAAAAGGCAATAGAACGAGAGTGTAATTTTAGATTATTTTGAGAGGTCCCTGCTGTGAAATTCCGGCAATGTTGTCAGCCGTTTTCAAGATGAAAGTTAAAACTCAACCAGCACTTTATTACGTTTTCTTTACAGGTCTTTAGAATGAAACCACCAATGTGTATCACGAAGGACGATGTTGACTTTACTGTTGCTGTCTTTAGAAAAGTTTTTAAAGAATTTGAAGCTAGCAAATAATCCCACAGATTGTGCGATTCATCGGAAGGAAATAAATATTTATTTACAAACAGAGCTCATTGATAAAAACAATAAACACTACCAATTCTTGGTTTAAAACTTGGAAAGTGGATCCATATTAATCATTTGGCTAAAACGCCAGTGTCCAGTTCCAGTAAACCTTGAAGCAATAGTATGTTTTGAATTGTCTATTGGTGCTGCATTTTTATAAAGCTTTTTACTTAACACTTTGAACCCTAGCGGCCGCTTTTACAGGAACACGATACGTCAAAATTTCATCAAATAGGATGGATGCTAAGTGCATGTGTGTGGTAGACCAATCAATATTTTCAACGTGCAGCCCGAAGGCTGCACGTTAAAAATATTAATTGTTCAATCCCTAAATAATGAACATGGACTCTTCCTGTTGCTGCCATTGAACTGATATGGAAGATACCACCAGGGTTGAAAGGGTTAGTGTATTCCAAAGAAATACTATGCTGTTAGTTATACAGGTCTTGAGCAGGACACACAGCCGCTTGTACCCAGCCATAATTTCATATACCCTGAGCCAGGCTCAGGGTACATGGAATTCTGGCAGGGTTCATGGGATTATGTACTCTGCCAAAGACCTGTATAAAGACTCTGTCATACTGAAAGCCTATCACCACACTCACATTAAAAAAGGGAAAATGTTCCGAGTGCAGTGATTTTCTAATCTGAATCATAAACTTTTCTTGGATCCAAGTGAAAACAATGACTTATTGTCTCGACGCTCTTTTGAATAACTCTCAGAGATGATATCCGGCTTTTGGTCACTCTAATATTCGCGAAAAGTTTCAGCTGCTGAGTTATGTTATTTTTTGTGTTAGCAACCAACACTAATGTCGGTCTGTTTGGTTCGCTAATCTTTTCATGCCAACTCGTTTCTTTACATTTCAAACCATACCTTACATTATTTTAGAACGTTATCATCTTCTCTGTTCAATTTTCAAGGCTGTCGGACGTTTTGGTCGCCAGGCATTTCGCCTGTTGCAATTTCGGACCTTATGACCCGAACAATTTGGATCATTTCGACCGATGGTGATATGTTTTACATGAAGGGTGTTTGGCTCTTCATTGCGTATGTACGCCAGTAAAAGCACAAGCATAGCTGCATGTAGCCCGACTAGGAGACCAAACACAATGCGATAATTTTCTTTGCAGTGGAATTTGACTGATAGTGTTTAATGTCGGCAAAGTAGTTTTAAGTTTGATTTTGTACACGCTAACGTATTAAAGGTAAAAATAGTTTGTCGTATGATGTGTATTCACACCTTCCACTCTACGAGGCAGTTACTTGCAACAAGAACACTCACAAAATGGGTTACTCCTCAACAAATCTATTGTGTTTTTCAAGATAAAGTACCAGAGGGAATAGCAATTTTTCAACTCAAGGACCACATACCTCCACTATTGATCAATGAGGTGAGAATTTACTTTTGCTTCTTTCATTTTCTTCTCTCGGATGGTAAATAACCATCGATTGACATGTCACATCAGTTGTATATCAGGAGTGAAAAATGCTCAGATCAGCCGTCAGGTCACCGAAGTTAAGCAACGTCGAGCCCGGTTAGTCCTTGGATGGGTGACCGTTTGAGCGATCGATTCGGACTCCCGCGTTGTGTCCTTGGGCAAGGCACTTAACCCCGATTGTCCACGTGGAGGCACGATGACACCGTTCACTAAGGCGTAATGCACGTCGATGGTACGCATGTCTTCAACCAATCTAACCCTCCTGTGCTGCAGTGTGGAGAGTTACAATGTTGGGGAGCTGGCAACTGCTCGTCGTTGCTCGGCGGTTCTCTCCGGGTACTTCGGCTTCCCCCACCCGTAAAACTGTCACCGACACGAAATGACCTTGGCTGTTAAAGTGTCGTTAAAACCTTAATAAATAAATAAAATAAATGCTCAGATCAGTATAAATTAGGCGAACTATCGTCTCAGAGGAAATATGGCGTTTTTCGTTCTCATACATGAGACATTGAACAAAATAATGAAAACGTGGATTTGTTATTGGTACTAATATGTTAACCCCTTACCCAACGTAACCGCTTGGATCGTGGTGGCTCAGTAGGTAGATATGCAGGCTGAAAACTTATTCACAATTGCCCACGTGGGGGCACGATGGCGTTGTGTACTAAGGCGCACTGCAGGTCGATGGTGCACTAGTCTTCAACCAATGCCAACCCTGCGTGTTGATCGTGGTGCACTAGTCTTCAACCAATGCCAACCCTGCGTGTGTGCAGTTAGTGCGTTGGGGAGTCTAACAGTTGCGCACCGTTGCTCGGTGGTTCTCTCCGGGTAATCCGACTTCCTCCACCCGTAAAACTGTCCGACATGAGGTGACCCTGGCTGTCGAAAGTGTCGTTAAACCGCAATAAATAAATAAATAAATAAATAAATAAATAAATAAATAAATAAATAAATCAATAACCTAGCAGCTAACCGACCAGCGCTATTCCCCAAAATCATCATTCAATTTTTATTATTTTTTTTCATTTTTTGTTTCAAAAATAAAGCTTATGACCCCTCATTGGAACAAGCTCTTCGAGCCATAAGCAATATTTTTGAAGCAAAAAATGAAAAAAATTAGTTATTCAAGCGTCTCCCTCTTGTGTTAGCTAAATGGGTAACTCTCCTAGGATCATGATTTAGTTCAGTTAGATTATGCAACTTAGTGTTTTCTGATTTCGCAGGTGAAGTTGTGTGTAACACACTGTCGGAATGGTCTAACTGAGACCTTACTAACAGTGCTGCATCATAACATACCATCGGCTTGATGAAAGAAGTTCATGAAATAAGAAGCAATAATTTAGGCTGCTTAGTCTTCGCTTATTACAACATCTGCTAATATATCCGCATCAATTAGTTTTTCCTCTTGCTTAACTTCTTGCTTGCTGCTGGCGGATATTCCTGCACGGGATACAACTTGAAAACCCTTGCCCTGAAATAAATAAAACTTGGGCACATTTAACCACATTTCTCCTCTGTAAATTTACTGAAGTTTTCGACCAATGATTTCTTTAGAAAAATGTAGATGAATTTTTCATCAAATCTAGTCATGGCTGCTTCAAAGCAGCCATGACTAGATTTGTTGAAAAATATTTTGAAAATACTCGGCGGGATAAGAGTTAAAAATTAAGAGGTTTGCTGGGAAAAGGATGGGCTGAAAAAAAAATGTAATTTGCACGGTTCTGAACTCCCACCCTCTCTATTTTATTATTGGTCCCGTCCTGTGGCCTCGAAAGGCGTTGCCAATTTTTTTGTAAACCGTGCACGGAAGGAGAAAAATTGAAACTTCGCATCAACAAATTCCAGAGCCAAAAAGTATAAATGTCTTTGCATTGTTGAGGGATAGTGCCGCCATGTATATTCAGGGGCCTCATGCTAGGGAAAATCGGGGGGAGGGGGGTCGAGGGGGGGGGGGGGGGGTGGCGGATCGGTAACACCATCTAAGCGGGACGCCATCATCGGTTGGCGCGTAGCGTGCCCCAAAATTTGGCAAAAAGTGCCTCCCAGATTGCCAGAACTGGCACTTCCCAGGCCTTCACCGAAACTATTTGGATGCCCCCTCCACACTCCCCTCCCCCCCCCCCCCCCCGTGCACCATTGGCATGACGCCACTGTGTATAGTAATCTATCAGACTCGGAGAATAGAATATTTGTTAATCTCAACCTCAGAACCCTAGAATCGCTCCAGCCACACATAACCCATCAATCACCTTTGCACCTCTTATGGCAATCAAACGCAAGCTGTTTATCTTTTACCCAACATATTAATATATGAAGCGTCATTCACAAAATTCGCAAAGCAAATTTTAATATTATTTAAACCTTTGCTTCCAAAACGTAGCTTATGTGTGTCCCCTTATTGGTACGAGCTCGACGAGTTCGTTTAAATGGGGGTGGGGGTGGGGGGGATATTTTATCTTTAGCAACAAATGAAAAGATTTATTCATGAAGTTTTCTGTGAGTGCCGTCCTCTAGTTGTGTTAGACAAAGGGTTAAAGAAAAAAATACGAAACGAACAAGTCGCCTCTCATTTAGAAGTGACTTCAGAAACTGATGTCCTGTTTTTCAGTTTTTTCAAGACCTTATCTGTACACCAAATTTTCACTCAGTCGTCAACTCATTTCTTCCTTTACCACTGGAATTGTACAAATAACAACCGACTCACCACTGAGATGAAAATACTCCGAACGGCAGTTAATCTCAAAATGTCTACAGTTAAGAGAAGTATGGTTCCCAAATGCTCAGATGTGTGGCCAGGGGAACTGTTTTGTTCTCTGTTGTTTCGTCTCGCCATCACCATCCAGTAGGAGATCAAGGATTCTGGGTCTGGGGAGGAGGGAGACACTTTCAGTCATAAGCCATGATGTGAAGGATCACCGGACACACCTATGCGACAAGTTGGCGGGGTGGAATGAAAGGAATTCCTCTCTCATCGGCGGGATACCTGGGAAAATTTTCGAAAATGGAAGGTCAGTGTGCCCTCTGATGGCTTCTTTTCTCACGACCACCGTGTTTTCCAGCCAAACTATTCTCTGAGCTTTGTGTAGACTCATTCAAATTTTGAAAAAGGAAATCAAATTTATACAGACCCACAGGAGGCTCGCGTATGAGCTGCAGCTGTATGCATGGAGTACTGAATTATCCACGATAATACATTGGCGTCCACTACCTGCGGATAAAGAGACAACTGGTAGTCTAATAGAATTGCCGCGTATGTGTTTACGTAGGTCTGCCTGCCCATCCGTCCGTCCGTGTGTTTGTCTCTCTCTACAGGACACTTATGCAAAAAGCTCTGAAAGCTTGAGATCCCAACCAGCCCATCTGAATTTACATCACGAACATCTGTAAGGTCAACCTACCCTTACAAGATTCATAGGGCCCGCACCAGGGGGACGTTTTGTGGTGTGTGGAGAAAAGAGTACAAGTGGGGTTTGAAACCTGTCTCGTTGGAGGGGTCTGAGGACTTTCCTCTTAGATATCATTTAGAGGCCACCATATAATTCCGCATTTTAAAGAATGTTCCTTGCAGCATTATACATCGTAAACACGGAAATGATTCATGCCAAATGGGTCAATTTATCCATTTACCCAACGAATCGGCTATATACGCCAGCGTTATTTACAAATTGAGCAACTGGAGAAAACATACTTTCAAAAAATGTCCACAGAACATATCATGTGATCCGCTCATCGAGCTTATTCCAATTTGCAACTTATATTTGTATTTGGTCTCCGAGCTGAAACCTAATAAGTCTGAAATATCTAGTATGTCTGACCAAGTCTAATGACCTAATTGAGTTTTGGGCCCAACTGGCCCACCGGCTAAGAAGGCCTACATTCAATCTGTTTAACACCACCAGTTTAACATTACTCTCGGAATCACTCGTTGCAAAGCCAGCATTTTTAAATGCTAGTTGTGCATGGAATTCCAAATACCTAGACAAGTTCGCATATTGTTCTATCAGGTAATTAAGGAAATGCACACAACTATCAAATATTTGATGGACATAATTGGTAAAACATTAAATCTTTTATTCTCCAAATATTGTGATCGTAATACAAAATTCTGAAGGGTATCCGTCTAGAAATTGAATTCCTAAGCTAAGAAAATAAAATATACACATAAAGTATTAACTGTCAAGAAACCACGCGGCATATAAATCCACCCAACGACTCTAATTGCGAACATTTTGTGTAACAATCAGCTGATAAATGTGCTGTCAAAGCAGTAAAACAGTTCGAATGCACACGAATGCTTCACCGCTTATAGGATTCTTCACAAATGAGGCACAGATTTAATTTGAAAATCAATGGCTTCCAATAGGTAGTCCCAATAAACCTCTCTGAACACTGATGTCAAAATACCATCTATAATTTCAACTGAGACCAATATTATAAAACTTTTACAATTGTATTTTCTAGAATTGTATTTTCTACTTATTAATATAACTGGCTAAAATGAATCATTAGCATTTTAAAAGATATGGCAATTTGCCAACTGCCAGTTGGCAAATTGCCATATCTTTGAAAATGCTAATGGTTCATTTCAACCCATTTAAAATCATAATTAGAAAATAAAATTCTGGAAAATACAATTGTAAAAGTTTTATAGTACCTGGCCCAATTCAGTCTTGTTTGACGGTCTCAATAAGCTCTGCATTCTGGGGAAAATGTGCCTTTTGAAATATCCATACCTCGACATCAGCGTGTAGAGGGTTAAAAAAAAATAACAGATACAAAACAACATTATATCCGTATTATTCATTATAATGTCATAGTTAGGAGACAACAGTGCCTAAAAATACAAAATTATCTTTCGGTTAAATAATTATTCGACCAAATTTCTCCACACGAAGATCAAATTTTATATGTTTTTCTGTTTCATACTATAAATTCTGTTACAGGAGGTCGGCTGGGATTTATATATTGCGGGCGGGGCGGCGGGAGATCAATGGAAGAGCACGGAGATGGGATTTGGAGAGGAGGTCGGAGAGAAATGTGAAAATGCAATGGCCGTCAATGGTTTACTAGGGTGTGAAAAGAATTGGAAAACTGATCCACATAAACCCTTTTCCTTGTTTCTCAGGTCCTGGCGAGTGCAGTGGAAGCTGTTATGACATTAGTAGGTGTTGCGAGGAGGGTTGAGTCGGGTCTGGAAGATAGAGGGGACACCCATCTCTGACTTATATCGTCATAAAGTTACCCCCACCCCTGAAATTATAAGATGTGTGAGGAAGGTCCAATTAAAAAGCAAGTAATTGTTTAGAAGACACCCGTGACATCAGTAGAAAATAATGATGGAGGAAAACAGCAAAAACCTCTCGGTGCTGCCTGTTGTTTTCGTTTATTAAACACCACAAAGGGAAACTTGGCTTTAAACCTTTTGAACCTGAGTGGCCGTTTTTCCGGCCAGGAACATGATACGTCACAATTTCATGAAGTAGAATGGCTGCTTAGTGAATGTGTTGGCTAGAGCAATCAATATTTTCAGCGTGCAGCCTCAAGGCTGCACGCTGAAAATATTAATTGCTCTACCCCCAGATAATGAATATGGACTCTTCCGATTGCTTCCATTGAACTGACATGAACGATACCACCGGGGTTAATGGCAAGCTAATTTTTAGCAACTACTTCAAAGATAATCCGTCATTAAGAATATCTTTTAGTATCAGACCCACAAACACTACCTGTACATTTTGGCTCTTTGTTCAGTGAATGCGTTTTGCAGTAATTTGCAAGGTTTTTCTTCCTTCCTCCCAGACGTTTATATTACTGGAAAGAACGTTGCCTGCATTATTTGTCACGATGCGCACACTGTTGATATGATGAACAGAATAAAAGTTACGGAATATCAAAAAGTGCTGAAAGTATCGTTTTCATATTTTTCAAATGTGTCTCAAAAGAGAATATATTAGTCAAACGTTCAAACTGATTGGGAAAAATGTAAGATGCCAGCTTCTGTATTTCAGGACTGCACTACACGAAATGCCCGGAGTTTATGAAATGATGCGCACATCGATGATACATACATCTGCGCTAACATTTCGAAATTTCAGTTTTTATATGAAATTCCCACTCCCTCAGTATTAAATTACTGACATCTTTAGAACATCAAGGGGAGCTAACTTTCCTGCAAACTCTTCCAATGACGAAAATTGTCAGTCATGGATATTGGTTACTGGACCTCTGTAATAGCTGACTTCACCTTTTCGTGTCACACCACGTCGTACAATCGCTTGCACGAAGTCTTTTGGTTAGAAGATGGCTGAAATAGAAGATATAGATCGAGTCGGCCGAAAGTAGAATTCACTGGCTAAATAAACTTGATTTCTTAACCCTTTGAACACTAGTGGTATCTTCCATGTCAGTTCAAATGCAGTGTCCATATTCATTATTTGGGGGTTAATTCTTGTACTTACTCAAAACACAGGCCTGTCATTTTTCAAGATGGGAGGAGAGCAGTGCTGGCCGGCCTTAAATGACCCACGTTAATTTGACACAAGGGAAGCCCTGTGTCAGTTCTTGAGAATGGTAATTTTACAATATCTTTGCATCTTATTGTTTGGGTTGTGCATATAGTATCTAATGTAGGTTTGAAAAATGCAATAGTTTCATATAGAACATGTCAGAATTTCTAACTGAATTATGTATTTAGTTAGACATGTATAGTCAGTATCCGATAAGTAAGCAATGCGAATCAGACCCCTACCCTCTGACTCTAGCCTGAGGCCATGCATTGCGGCCTCACGTAGACTAACTACCATGACTTTGTTCCTGAAGTGCACGATCACATATTAAGATGAGCGATACCGATCGCCGCTACTGAACAAAGTACACTTTCGTGACAGGCCTGAAAACAGTTGTTGTTCCTTTTATAATATGGTTGTGGTGTTTTTATTGCAATCAGAACACGTCGTAATTGGAATTAAAACACCCTAATGTGGAGCGCATTGATATCGATCTATAGTTATGAAGAAAGACGAATATCCTATATCTATCGTATTAACATGTATTGAAAATTGATAGATACGATTTCCTTTCCCTGAATTGCCGGTTATCAAACTGGGCTGATATGGTTTCATACTCTGCTGATATTACGCCGATCTCGACTTATATGAACCAAGCTAGAGTTGCCCCCTTCGCGATGCGTTACTATGCGCAAGCTATGTTTACATGGAAACCTTTCATCGTTTTCGCCAAACGCAATCCGGAATATTGGTGTGGCCAGGAATAATGGAGTGACTTGAAGATGAGTTTTTGCAGGATGAGGAATTAAAGAGTAAGCAAGATGAAGAGAATAAAGATGGAAGTTGTACAGAAAATTCAACGCAAACTAAGATTCCGACTGGTAGATTCCTCAAAGTGGGAGAAGTGACAGTTCGGCTAGCCAAACGTCACGGCTTCCCCGAGACGTTCGGATAGCTGAACTGGGAGGAAACTTCAGACTTTGTGAAAAGAATGCGAAGCAATACCACTCTCATAAAACATTGACAGATCTGAGAACATTTTGTACTTATTTGTTTTGGTGTAATAAATAAAGATGTTATTACTTGGTTTGTTTTATATCAGCTGAGATATCACACCTAGGTAACTTCACATCAGCATTCGGCCTTCGGTCTCATGCTGATATGAAGTTACCTCAAGTTGACGTTTCGGCCGATATGAAACTAACCAATGACCTCTAAATATTGATTGAACATTTCCAGCTATCTTTTGAGGTAAAATTTAAGAAAAGCATTGAAACGTGATTTTAAATTTAAATTCGGGGACTTATTTCGAATTTCCAACGCTCCTTGTCAACCCTAAAAGGTTGCAAATGTTATTGCATTGCGGGTGAACTTCCTCCCAGAAAGCGTCCATTCCCCTTTTACCATGATCACAAGAGCTAAGCTGACTTATGCCATCTGTGTGAAACTGTGGATCAGTAAGATAGATAACTCCTCCACTACAACTGGGTAACCACCCCTGAATATCAACCAACATCAGTTGACCATTGGATTCCTGGTACGTAAAATGCGTTAATGCCGTTGCTATATCCTTGCCTTTCTTGCTACAGTATTTGAGGTTATTTGTCAGTTTAGTAAACTCTCCTTCCAAATACGGTTCCACATTAATCCAGTCAACCACTCTGCTGTCAGAATCTGATGACAAAAGTTGAAGGTGCGCCACGGGAAGGTATTGTATTTGTACATTTGGTGTGAAATTTTTTAGCTTGAAATTGAACAAGGTAACCAGGAATCGCGCTACTTTCTGGCACACGACGTCTCTCATGTATTGTGTAGTTGGCTTTTGTTTTCTGTACTTCTTGCCGACATATCTGAAAAAAGAATTATTTTGTGTAACACGAAAACTGTGACAAACTATACTTTCAGTGAGTCGCCCACTGATCTCTATACAACTGCATTGCTGGAACGCACATTGGTCACATCAAGAAAAGTGTCTCAACCGCCACCACGTCTCGCAATCGCCGATCGCTTTTTGAAGAATATATTTTGATGTCCCTGAAACATGAATTTGTTGATGATGTGCACAATTTTCGCGGCAATACAAATTGAATATTTACGACATATTGTAGTCATTATCAAAAAAAAGGTACATGCACGGAGATTGGAAAGTTGATACCGCGTAACCAGTTTTTTCGTGCTAGGTAAACACCATAACTTTTGATGAAGTGAAAGCTGTGTACAGTCACAGCGAAACAGATTCGTGTGACCAAACGCCTATGATTGGGAAAGGTAGTCGTGTTGATTGATGGGGATCGGTTGCATACTGAGTGGCGACGCTTTTCGCTGACGTTTCAGTAATCCAGCTTGTATAGGGATCAGTGAATGAGAGAATCAGGACTGTGCTTGATTACTGTGGAAAAGCAATTCTGCTTTACGGATCTGGACAAAGAGGTCGTCTTTACTGATATGGTAGAAACTGGTAACAAACCCTTGAGTCGTAACCGCCTGAGCCCTCGAAAGTAGATAGTACTGGTACCATAAGCATGGGTATAAATGGTAGATTAAACGTGGCTTTATATTTGTGCAGCCGTTGTGATAACCCGATAGATGCTGAAAATTTTCTCCAATAAACATGAACACACACGCACACAAAATCGTTTAACCCTTTACCTAACATGAAAAGCAGACGACACTTGCAAAAATAATTCTTGAATAACTAATTTTTTTCATTTTTTGTCTCAAAAAGATAGGTTATGACCCCTCGTTGGAACGAGCTCGTCGAGCTCGTTCCAACGAGGGGTCATAACCTATGTTTTTGAGACAAAAAATGAAAAAAATAATGAAAATTAACAGGCGATTTTTGAGAATAGCGCTGACCGGTTTTGGCCGTTACGTTAGGTAAAGGGTTAACTTTTTTCTAACGTAGCGGCAATATCTGGCCAGTGTTATTAAAAAAAATTGCCATTCCGATTTTAAGACCCAAATCATTTAACTCTTCGCCTGCGAATGCTACGCCATGGCTAACCATTTTTGTCATTGGAAGAAATTTCTTTACGGGAAAGTAAGCTCCCTTCCACTCCCTAAAGCTGTCTGTAAAATTAAACTATGGATATAAAAATTTGAAATTTCATTTAAAAATTGAAATTTTGAAATGTTAGCGAATTTGTACCTTGGATTTACGCATCATTTCACAAACTTCTCGCATAAAAATACAGTATAAAATAGTGTTCAACCGAATTATCGGAACCGGCGACCACAATCGGCCGGTTGTGGGCAATCGGATAACAACGGCAACGGCTCCTGGAACATCGGTTCAACCGATTGTTGCCAAGCATTTTGTGATGATTCATTCAATAAAGTTGAGAAACAGCCACAGCGTGTATTCTTAATCTCTCTAGACGCACCTTTACGGGATATACAAGTTAAACGACATGTAAAGCTTACAATTGAGCATACTTGCGACAATGGCCAGTTCATACTGGAAAAGTGAAGGCTGCACACCATTGACTCAGGTCGCAGTAAAATTACCAATCGCGCGCACTTGGGTGGTGTGCGACTGGTAATTTTACGGCAACCCCAGTCACCGAAGTTTAACACTGTGAAAAATGTTCAGTTTAATGTAGTTCTTTCAAGTCTAGTGGTGCACGGTATTACAATCGGAAGCGGCACCGGAATCGGCCGATTGTGAGCTCAAGTAACCGGTAATTGGTCAGCGACCATTATTGGTAATCGGTTTAACACTAGTATAAAACTACAGAAGCGCCCTTTTCATAATTTTCTTCCCAATGTGTTTGAACGTTTGACTGTTATTCTCTGTTGAAACCCATTTGAAAATAAGAAGACGGCGTTTTCAACCATTTTTTGATGTCCTGTATCTTCTCATCTGTTCATTATATCAACAGTATGCGCATCGTGACAATTACTGTCCTTTTCACCAATATCAAAGTTTTTTTTTTTCCTGGGAAGAATAAAAACTTAAATTACTGTAAAAACACATTCGCAAAACAAAGAGCCAAAATGGACGCTGTGTGTTGGTAAGTGTGATACGGATAGACATTCTTAATGACGTATTAACTGTCAACTAGTTGCTTCCAATTGACCTGCCATAAAATGCAAGTTTCCTTTTGTTTTTTTTTTTGTTTGGATTTACTTGGCGCTGTGTACTAAGACGTACTGCAATGCTAACCCTGCTTGTGTGGACTTAGTACGTTGGGGAGTCTGACAGCTGCTCGCTGTTGCTCGGTGGTTCTCTCTGGGTACTCCGGCTTCCTCCACCCGTAAACTGCCAGGCACGAGGTGACCCTGGCAGTGAAAAGTGTCGTTAAACCCCAATAAATAAATAAATAAATAAATAAATAAGTCAGGGATGCTTTATTTGCAAGGTTTGTGTATACAATGCTTACATTCGAAAATCAAATTGACAGACTGAAGTGGGTATTGACGCCGGACAGTGGTGGAGAATATTCAATTTGCGATAACTTTTCGTAATTCAAAGGAAACTGGTCAGCATACAGCAGTGAAGTTACTAAAACACCGAACTTGGCCTATGGTTGGAAATATTCCTGGATCTGCTTAGAAGTTCTAGCGGAAAGAAAACCAGAAGTATTTTCTACTCTCGTTCGGCATTTTTGCGTCTTTGTATTCGATTACTGTCCCAAGAAGAGAGTGTGTGTGTGTGTGGGGTGGTGTTGATGGTGGTGGTGGTGGTGGTGGTGGGGGGGGGGGGGGTGGTAACTACGGAAACCAGAGCAGTTGAAAGAATCCTTAGACGTTCCCGGCGAAAATGGTTATTGCCATGTGTGTAAATTATAATCTCAATGTCAATATACGTGACTACAATCGTACCGGTTTGCTCCAGTGTACACTGTGCTTGAAAAGAGAATAAAAAAATATATTTAGCCTTATTGTGGATTAAATATAGATAGTTCGCCTGTAACTATTCGACTATATATTCCTCAAAAGGCTATTCTCAGTAACTAATCCCTGTGAAGAATTTTCCCATGACACAGATGCAGATCTACGTTGGTTTGTTTTTCGGGTGGGGATTGCTTGCAGAAATATCCACAAACATTTTTATTTTCATAGATGTTCATTTTTACAATACAACAGAGAGTGGATTATTACTAAAACTCCTATGGAGTGGAGTTTCCACTCGGACGGCTAAACGTCGAACCATGTAATTGTGTATTGTTTCACCGAGGGTTTAGTCTCGGGAACGGGAATTTTCCGGTTCTTGTGTTTTAAAGTCAGTCACGATACCGCAATTTTCTGGTTCTGGTTTCTGAATATCAATCAGGATACCCGGGAAATTCATAGGACAGAACCGGGAATCAAAGGTTGCGTTCCGCAACCTTTGATTCCCGTTTCTAGTCTTTGAATTTTTCGGGCATTAGCAGTGATTTTCAGAACCGGTAACCGGGAAATTCCCGTTCGCGAGATTAAATCATAGCTCCAACGGCGATGCCATTCGGGAAGAATTGATATTCTCAAAAACTATAATACGCAATCATAGTTACCATGGTCTATGAATTTCCCTGGTATCGTGATTAACTTTCAGAATCGGGAGCCACAGAGCCGTGAAATTCCCGTTCCCAGGATTAAACTTTAGTTTCATCTCTCTTCAAAATGTTAACCTATCCATTTCAGGAACTAACGCTCGTTTTCGAAGTATATACCATTGGTATATACACGGAATATTTAGATGCTATTTCCAGATTGGCAAATCATTTTTACTCTTCGATTAATCGTTTGAACATTTAATTTTTATCGCACGAGCAGTATTATGATTTCGGTGACGTTATGTGGTATGTTGCGGAAGAAAAATCATCCTCGAATGTTTTTGGGTGGTGTGGGAATAGTGTGGAGGAAAATCCCAATCTCGGGAAGGGAGGATATTTGACACACACACTCGGCAAGTCTCGCATTAGGGCCAAATATCTTTTCCTTTGGGTCAGGTTGTTGGGTCGGCCCAAGCTCGCGAGTCACCAGTCAAATTCTGTCAGAAATTCAAACATGTTATGGGCTGGAACCAGTCTAGCTCTTTAGTAGTCCACCGGCTATGTTTAGATTCTTTCGCCTGGACAGTCCGCTTTTCCGACCAACTGATATATTCTTGACTTTTGAATTTAAAAATATCACAAATATTCATTATCTTTGAATCAACGCAGGAAATGTTGCTCAATCGAGACTTGATTTGACCGGGTTTTTGATGACATTAACATTATGAAAGAAGGCTTACCATAGCCGTAGTTGTAGGAGTAGTTGATATTTTGTTGTTTGCACTGCGAATTCATTAATTATTGATTGGAATATCAAAAACTAGTGTACGAAAGAATATCTGTATATCTTTGTGACTAAAGGGACTTAACATTTCAACAACGTTAGTCTGTGCACAAGCTTCAGGAAAAGGAGGTAAACAAACAGTCCATAACAGCGTCGGAGTCTCCTTATATAAATAGATTGTTGGCCTGGGAGCTAGGGTTCGGCTCTGATCCACACACTAACGCTATAACCTTGAGTAAGACACTTAATCAATGATTGCTCAAATTGGAGCGTGATGGCACATTGTGCCTTTTACAAATACCACTAGAAGTCGACCCCGCTTGAAACCGGTTGTTACGTTAGAAGGTCTGACAGTTGCTTAATGATACTAGGTTGTTCTCTCAAACTTCTCCACTGGTCTCTTCTGGATTGCTGAAACGACAGCGAAAAAGTTGCTTTCTGCCCCTCTATGCATGATGATCCCCTCTAACTCGATAATGCAGCCTCGAGTCCTGTCCTTCCGCGATCGCACGAGTGCCGTATTGACGAACGTATTCACACATCGTGGCCTTCTGTGTTTATTACACGCCTCTCTGAGTAGTTGATATTTTGATGATCCCTCTAACTCGATATTGCAGCCTCGAGTCCTGTCCTTCCGCGATCGCACGAGTGCCGTATTGATGAACGTATTCACACATCGTGGCCTTCTGCGTTTATTACACGCCTCTCTGACACAGAATCCATTAATTAAAAAATTCAAACATGACACACAGAAAATTTCAAACCTCAAACCTCTTTGTTATTTACTGGCCGAAGAGTTCGATTTATCGGCTGTTACCGCAGTTTCCGAATTGATCTGCACCAGAAAGCAATTGACCGATTACGAAAATGTGCGGAGTTTAGTTCTTTTAATGGATCATGACGTCAGGTGGAAAATAGTACGTCAACAGAAATGCGTATGGATCACGTGCTCCGTATAGATTTGTATATATGGATGTAGAGGAAGAGGTAATAGGCGTGTAATAAAGTACAATATGGCACTGAATACTATTTCATTGTCGTGCATCTCTAGTGTCGCCTTGGCAGTTGTTTCTAGGTAACTCTTTGTAGTCTCTATATAGGCAACCACAACTTACCCGGCAACAACTGCAAAGGTACGCGATGTGGACTGACAATGTGGGAACCTATATTTGAAATTCCACGGACCTTCAAGATTTAAATCACTTGGACAGAAACCATGAAAAAGAAACCAAACTATTTGTAATGCCCTACAAGTTAAGAACAACTCTGAAATCTGTAGACATCGGTTACCGTTGTGAATTTGGTGGAATGCTACGACTGACAGAAATTCTTAATTTTGATCCTGAACGGCGCGATATCCCCAACAACAAGGTCCCAGAACTCTTGCCCAATAGGGGTAGAACAGTTCTGTTCTCTATGAAATGGGAAAATGTCAGTAATGGTCATATTTTGGAGTCCCTCAGCATCGAGTAGCCTGGCTGTAAAAATCTACCCCGAGAATCAGGTTACCTTCCAGTTGGTTCATCTTGATGCAAATAGTTTACTTCAAAAGCATCGCGGCAGTTCCCCTTCTTAGACTCTTCCAGCTGTAGTTCTGGTCCAATATAAGCAATTGTTCTCTGTACAAACCACAGTCCTCGTATGGGATTATACTTGAACAAGCGGGCGCCTGAAATTAAATGTTTTCTCTCTTAAGTGAGTATTCAATACCTTTGACATTCACCACAATTCATTTTGGCTGACTAGTCTACCCATCCGGCACTATAATATTCTTACACCAATGGAGGTGAAGTGCGCAGCCAGGGGAGGTGCGACAGGTGGAACGCACTTCCACAAAATTGGAGTTCCACTCTAGGGGCTATCTCCCTTTTGTGATTTGAAATTTTGATAAAATGGAGTGATCTCACTTACCCCAATACATCGTACTGTCTGTGGCTCTCTGCCAGAGAGAGTACGATGTATCGGGAAAAGTTGTTGTAAAACATAAATGTTCTCGTTTCCATGTAGTTTCTGTTAAACGCCTAGACACTGCTTTGATACTTTTTTATAGCGTCGCCTATAAAAAAGGATCAAAGTGCCAAGGCGTTTCACAAAAATTATTTGCGTGGCCATGGTGTTACATGCCCTATATGTTACACCGAGCTCATCAGTTTAATTTCTGCCCAAATCACATATTAACAGAATTAGATACATCGGTTTATTTATTTATTGGAGTTTAACGACACTTTCGACAGTCAGGGTCATCTCCTGTGGGACAGTTTTACGGGTGGAGGAAGCCGGAGTACCCAGAGAAAACCACCGAGCAACAGCGCGCAACTGTCAGACTCCCCAACGTACTAACTCCATACAAGCAGGATTATCATTGGTTGAAGACAAGTGCACCATCGACGTGCAGTAAGTCTTAGTACACAACGCCAACGTGCCCCCACGTGGGCAATTGGGATTAAGTGTCTTGCCCAAGGACAGAATGCGGTTGCCACAGGTGGTGTTCGAACCGAGGATCTCTCGGCTTGCAGCTTTATCTCTACCTACTGAGCCACCGTGCTCCTACATATATCGGTATAAAATATATCTGAAAAAGAAAATTGCCTATTAAGTTTATCGATCTATTTTGTATGTAATTTTTGACATACAATAGTGCAAAAATGCTTGAAGTTCAGATCCTAAATTTCACATAATATGTGCCTAAAGGCAACCACAGAGCTCCATTTAATAAGCATTTTTAAAATTTTCCTGGGCAAACTGGTGATCGTCGGTCGCTACTTTGCGCACCTCCCCAACAAAATTCCTGGCAACGCGCCTGCTGGTTGTATCCAGACTTTAATATCAGTCAAAAGTTCATGTTCTTGGTTTGTTTTATGTTTTAGGCATCATAATGTGTGGTTGTGTATTTTATCTCTTGGGTGCAAGAAGCCTTGTTTGAATTGGTTATAAAACGAGAGCATGCGGCAGCCAAAAGGACCAAAACAGATTTTAAACTTTTTTTAGGCCTCATGAGACTGTTTAGTTCCTAAGAACATTGTGAATGTTTGGTCACAAACAAAAACGTAATTTTATTGTTGAAACTCAACTTTTAAACTGCAAGACGTAATGTCACAAGAACTGAAAATGGACCAATGGAACTCATAAATTAATAATACCAATGTTAACTCGAGACATATATCTATTGCATTTTAACGACAAATGTATGTTGTGTGTGTGGGAGTGGGTGGGTAGGGAGGGGGTCAAGGAAGCAACGTGGGAAATTCATTAATGAAAGTTTTACACTTTTCAAATCTACACTCAAGTGTCAATGAGAATAGTTTCTCAAGATCATCCCCAAAGAAATATTTTTTACTTCGACGACATATGTTGTGACTCTTCAATGAAGCAATGAGGAGACAGAAATTAAAATAAATACAATAATAATAACTCCTTGCCAGCCACTGGTTTGTACATGAGAAG
Organism: Pictodentalium vernedei; assembly: GCA_031216915.1. NCBI lineage: Eukaryota > Metazoa > Mollusca > Scaphopoda > Dentaliida > Dentaliidae > Pictodentalium > Pictodentalium vernedei. The sequence goes on from CM062295.1 coordinate 158,129,007, forward strand.
GCCTTGATTACCACTGTGGTCTCAAATGCCGCTTCTGCACCCGTTCCTTCTTTCCCCCAACACACAGAAACGAACTGTTCAAGTATCACGTACATTTTTCTTCCAAATTTCACTGATCTGCAAGCCAGGCCTCTTTTTTGTACAACCCAATAACCACAGGCCCTTCATTCTCCCATTCCTCTCCTCATTGTAATGTTGGTGAATCTTGTTCTGTCAAACTGGTATTTTGGACATTCCAAGAGAAAGTGATCCAGCCCCGTTCTCCAATACGTTCCAATTACACATTTGGCACTCATTTTCACCGTCGTTCCCAATTTTCCTCCTAAGCGCCAAAGACCTCGACATCAGTCTGACCACCAGTGCCCCCCCCCCCAAACGTATCATCCAGATACTCCTCAAATAGTGGCTTCTTCTTATCAATCAGGACCCCCCCTCCCTCCTCACACATCGACACCTATTTGCTCTAACCTCTTATCGCCAATTTGAGTTACAATCCTCCATTATTCTCTCCCTGACGAGACTTTTACCTTAGGCTGCCACTTTCCAGGTCAGAGATCTCTTATGAAATAATTTTTCATTAACTCTTTCAGCTTCCCAACCAATCCATCTTTATATTAGAATCCCATATATATCCAATATTCCGAAATATTAGTTTACACCACCCGTTGCTATGAAGATTAACCAAATAGTTCAGTTAACACTGTTTCATCAAGTCTATCCTGTCTTTGATCATCACCCAAGCTCCCCTGGTTGTTTCCTGTGCTGCTAGATTACTTGACCCAACTACCTGCATCGTTCCACACAGCATACAACCTCTTTACCACCGTTTGATTTAGTGGAATTACGTCCGTGCCATATGAAATACTTGGCACATCTACCATCTTCCAAATAGTTTCTTCCCCAAAAAGCTTCAACTGGCAAAGTGTTCGCTTTTCCTTCATATTCAGTTTACTGAATGGATATATCAGTTTACATGATGGATATACACCACCACTACCAAATCTCTCCCCCCCCCCACACACACACACTTACGAGAAGTCCGACGCCCCCTGACCCGTACAACGTTATGTCAGATTTATAGTAGACAACAACAGTGGACAACGTCTCTATGACGTCGCGTGTGCATCACGACGTCACGGCGTCAATAGCAACGTCAACCGTTTCGCGGAAAAAAACTTTCAAGACCATAACCCTGGGTGTGCCATTTTCCATACATATACATATATCACTATACATACCATAGCAGTACGTACACTGCTTGCCGGATCTAGCTGGATGGTGCAGATATTTTGCACCGGCAAGAGTTGCACCGGCAAAAAGTCCGGTTCCTATGGGAATTTAACACTAGCTGCACCGGCAAAAGTCCGGTTAATCAGGGTCGATTCATACGTGCTATACTACTGCTGTCCTCAGGTTGTCTATTTAAAACACCTCCAGTCACATCATGTTATGGGTTTTGAACCTCTGTTTCAGTAAATTTCTCAAACTCTTAAGCCACCAGTCAAATTCAGCGAGGAATTCAACAGAGTTATCGCCTGGAACCAGTCTAGAGTCTAAATAGTCAATCACCTATGTTATGGATCCAATTGTCTGGGATAATTCAGTTGGTCGGAAAAGCGAACCTACTGTTCACTTTTCCGACCAATTTATTTATTTATCATTTATTTATTGGTGTGTAACGACACTTTCCACCGCTCCAGGATCCCCAGGTGTCGGTCATTTTTACGGGTGGACGAAGCCTAAGTATCCGGAAAGAACCACCCAGCAGAGGCGAGTAATGTCAGACTTGCCAACGTACTAACTCAACACAAGCAGGGTCAGCATTGGTTGAAGACAAGTGCGCCCTCGACGCACAGCACGACTTAGAACACAGCGCCACCGTGCACTCACATAGGCAATCGGGATTAAGTGCCTTGCCCAAGGACATAACGCAGTCACCCTGGCGGGGATCGAACCATGCACTTTTCGGTTTGAAGTCCAAAGCCGTAACCACTGAGTCACCGAGCTCCCTTTTCCGACCAAATGAAATTTGCCAGACCAATCAATCTTAAGAGTTCCATAAACATTCATTCTCTTTGAATCAACGCAAGAAATGCTTTTTTTTTTCTTTTTTTTTTTTTAAAAATGCTTAACCGAGAAATGATTTATTCGATATTTTTATGACTTTACAATACTGTTAAACATGTTTGTAAACTAAATACTTATGAATGAAGACTCAACACGGCTGCAGTTTTATGATTACACCACGTAGTTTCACCAATCATTTTACACTCTGGATGTTTTCAAGGCGAAATAAATATTTATTGATTGGAACACGGACGAATATCTATATACCTTTGTGAATAAAGAGACATCGCAGTAAATCAGCCGTAGTCTGCTCACAAACTGTACGAAAAGTGGGTAAACAAACAGCTCATAAATTTCTATCATTGAATGTTTTAAAAAAATAACTACGCCATTTGGAACTATTTATGGAGCGGACGCCTTGTCAAGAAACAAATTCGTTTTAAGAAATGTTGGTTTCTCGATCTATTTAGGCTACTTTTTATCGGGTTTGAATTAACAGAATCGTCCACATTTGTCGTTAAACTTTCGGCCGTGGTTCAATAAATTACGTCTGACGAGCTTAAGGCTCGACCCAGGCCCCATTTACTGAACCCTTCCCGTAAATCTCGCTCTCAACTGGGGAGTCGGTAGTGAGCCCCCATTTAATGTACAATTCGTGTGTCATTTACTTTGGAACCTTCACAAAATGGCATTACATGGAGATAAATTGCCCCATAATTTGTAGAATGATTAATAGGAAGCAACAACAAAATTATATAAACTAGACCTTCAGATCCAACTCAGTGATTCATTGGTTGACACTCTTGCATTTCTTATACTTTATCACATAATTCGAATCATTATCGAGGTGGAAACTCTACTGAACATTTCATGAAACTCACTCTGCAGTGGAATAGATACTCTAGTGAAAGGATTAAATGGTATTATATGGGGGCTATGTTGCTTGAGCATTGAACTTCAAACCTAAAGGCCGACGGTTCGATCCTGACCAGCGGCAACTGCGTTGTTTCTTTAGGCAAGACACTTGATCCCAACTGCCCACGTGGGGGGGGGGGGGGGGGGGGGAGGGCACAGTGGCGCTGTATACTGAAGCGTACAACACGTCGATAGTGCACTTGCCATCGACCGTTGCAACCACTGCCTGTGCAGAGTTAGTACGTTGATTAGTCTGATAGTTGTTCGCCATTGCGCGGTTGTTCTCACCGGGCACTCCAACTTCCTGTCCGATATGATGTGACCCTAGCTTTAGAAAGTGTCGTTAAACCTCGAATAAAACAAACAAAACAAATGGTATTATACTATTGAAAGGGGTCATATCCTCTTGTTCAGGGACGATAATATTCTATACACTTGAGAAAAACTGAAAAAGTATACTTACGTTTTACTGGAGAATTACTTAGTTTCCATTCCGCATCTGACACGCGAACACGCTGAGAAGGGTCATCATCTTCAACACTCTCAACCGTCAAGTTTCGACATTCTTGTGCAAGTCTATCTTGATCCAACAAGGTGTGCTCTCTTGTAAGTAAGCCCGTATCTACAAGAGGGATTTGAACAAGTACTGAAGTCGTTGATTCAGTTTGGGAGTAACTTTTGTCATCCCCAGAAGTTCGGAGAATATGTTCATAGTAATCTCCATGTTCATGCGGCGCTGTCGATATTGTCTCTGTGTTCGGCTTCACTCCTAGCGTTCGCTGGAACAAATCAACAGGCACATACATTACAGGAATGTCATACGCCGACTCCTGCCTAACTACAAGCCCAACCTCCCATAAGTCGCCGCACTCTCTCAACTTAGCACCCTGATGGTTTTGTTTATTGTCGTTGTTATCTGTAGATGGGAACCGTGGATTAACATGTTGAGGTTCTGCCAGAGAAACCTTACGATGGCATGAACCATATCCACTATCCGAGGTCTTGAAGTCAGCATCATCATCACACCACGACATTCTTTTACACGGAGCAGCTACATCTGTATCATCAAGGGGTGTATGCAATTCCTCAGTACATATCTGGCTCACGTTCTTTTTACTTGACACCTTCGAAGAATCATTTGCTGGTCCTAGTTCTTTCAGGACGGCATTCTGGAACTTCAATATTTTGTCTGCTATTTTTTGGTCAGCATTTACGTGACCGTAGTGTAAATTATTGTATATGTCATAAACGACCATACTTTTCTGCTCAAAGATTAAAGATAGTTTTCTGTCATTTGTCTTAAGAGAAAAGTGTAAGGCTAATGCTGCTGTGAATAGAGCCTTGGAAAATTCGAAACAAAAATTGTTCAAAAGCGGACCACTTCTCTCACTAAACTTTTTAAAATGAGTCAAACTTTCTTTGATTTGCTCAATAACCAAGGACAGGAGTTTCTGACACGGGTTATCCCCAGTTAGATCCACAACAAACATCAACATGGCTTCAGTACCATTGTTCTGAAAAAGAAACGATTTTACAAAACCATGCATGGAAGACTAACCTTTAAAGGAAAAGACTTCCCAACTTTTGCCCCAGAAATATAGCTGATCATCCCTCGTTGGACAGAGGTTAAAGAGTTCGTTCCAATGAGGGGTCATAAGCTATATCTTTGAGGAAAAATATGAAAATGTCACTTGTTTAAGACTTGTTTTTGCAAATCTCTTTATCTATTCGTGTTAGGTAGAGGGTTAGAGAATATTATCTTACAACGAGAACGTATTTCGCCCAATACATGTACAAACGTCTAGACAAAATACAAATCTGTATTGAGGGTACGGTCTTGCGATTCAGAAAGAGAACGTATTTTACCTGCGCTCATCCAGTTATTACACATGACGAGACCACCATTTTTGATAACAGTAATTAAATAATGATAAATAAATCACCAGCTCAACGAAAGAAATTAGAAGATATTTTTTTGGCAGGATGATATTTTTTTATATAGGCCTACCATGCGTAAAAAATGCAAAAATAAAAAAGAAACGCTCAGCTGAAACTTCATCGTTTAGAGTACAAGTAGAACCATGAATGGGGTTTACGTCAAACACAGGGAAAAAAACACAATACTATGACGTCACGATCTTCATTCATAAAAAAAATCAATCCACATACGCTGAATGATTGCCAAAGAGACACCTTTAAAAAGTAAATCCAATCCCCTGATTATGCGAACAAGTCAAGAAAGGAAGGAATATATGGTAAGATAAATTGGTTATTACCACCATGCGGGTTTCCGAAGTCTCGACATCGCCTCTGGGTCATATATCGACTCATCCCAGTGCGTATTTGGTTCTGAAACATCAGTATCGTAAATCTCAGAAATAGGCTTCTCAATTGGCGCATAACTTCTCAGATCATATTTTGATATTCTTTCGATGGATAATCGAGAGAGACACTCTTACATGTATTGTATATATGATTATCATTTATCATTGTTGTAGAGTGCTTAAGTTAATACTTCAAGTCTTAATTACCAAGCATTAATCTTCACTGTGGTTTCTGATCAAGTCTTGGCTGCCTAAATAGGCAGCCAAGACTTGATCAGGAACCACAGTCAAGATTAATGTTTGCTATAGTGTACTAAGTGAAAATGATGAGAGCTATTACATACTTGCAGTGTGTGTTACAAACAGCAGTGTGACTCCGTAAATTGAAATCTGGCGCATGAATTGAAAAAATAGGCTCCGAGGCTAGAGCGTATTTTAAATAGTCCTGATCGGTCCCTGCATGTCATATGTATTATACAACGTTCGTGTTGGAACAGCTGGTATACAAATACACTTTTGTATCTAACAACAACAGAAATCAATTCATAGATGCTGAATGACTGTCAAAATATATGCGAATAAGTCAAGAAAGGAAAGAATATTGTAAGATCAATTGGTTATTATCACCAAGTGGGTTTCAGAGATGGTGTACAGAAGACTCGACCTCGTCTCCGGATCATATAACAACTCGTCTTAACGGACTCGTCGATATATGCCCAGAGACGAGGTCTCGACTTCAATACACCATCACAGAAACCGACATGGTGGTGATAGCCTATATTTATTAGTCAGTTGATAACAAATATATGCGCACAAATGCAGAATAATGCCTTTTTTATTTCATCTTTGAAAAAAATGAAAGAGGTTGCCATTTTTCAGTGGTAGATGAGAAATCACGGCACACTTCCTGCAAAGATCTTTATAGTCCATTCCTCCTTTTGATAGTGAAAAAGATGAGAGTATACAATTCATAATTTATTGGGAAGAGTGCTGATTATTTGGAACAATTTCTTAGGATATACGTGAATAGTGTGTTAAAAAATACTAAACTGTATTTTTGATCACACACGAAGAATTTGGCAGATTTAGAATGCCTCACAAAGCCGGGAAAAGGGCTAAATATATCGAGCAGGCTTCGCCCACTGGAGACGTTCATAACCATTTGAACCCCAGAGGCTGTTTTTCCGACCGTGCCGCAAACTACGTCACACTGTCATTAAATGGGATGGCTACAAGGTAAATGTGTGGTGTAGAACAATCAATATTTTCAACGTGCAGCCCTAAGGCTGCACGTTGAAAATATTAATTGGTCTAACCATAAATAATAAATGTGGACTCTTCCAATTGCTGTCATTGAGCTGACATGGATGATACCACCGGGATCCAAAGGGTTAAAGTCGGTAAACTATTTGTAACAATTTTAATTACATTGAACTTATATAATAAAACTATATACCAGGTGTCGAAGTGGCCAATTGTCATTCAATTCCATCCACATTCTTTTGCTTTGTATATAAGCTTCGTGGCAGGGATGACAACCAGTGAAGTTCAAATGTGTCTTTAGCTCCTCAAATTCGTCCATCTGTATTTTTGTAAGACAACGGCACATTAAATCAATACATTGACTGGTACTCCCCTTATTACCAAGCAACTCTTGAAATAAGTCAGCTCCTTTTCTCAGTGGAGTAATTGCATCTTTCCAACAACCTATTGAATATAAAAATACGATTTATATCGTCGTATGTTCGGCTACTCACCAACGTATGGTAACGTCACACCTTCAAAACAAACCCAACGACAAGGATCAAGCCTTTAGTACGGCGAAAGGGGTTTTATATGAGTTGCATAACTTATACTCCAAATTTTTGGCATTTTTAACCCTTTACCCAACGAATCGCCCGCACCCGCCCGCGTAATATGCAAACTGAGCAGTTGAAAAAATTAAATTTTTCAAAATATTTCAACAAAACCATATCATGTGACCCCTCATTGGAACGAGCTCATTGAGCTCGTTCCAATGAGGGGTCACATGATATGGTTTTGTTGAAATGTTTTGAAAATTTAAAAAACTTATATTTAAAATAATAAATTTTGATATCGTCTGCGTTGGGTAAAGGGTTAAGGCAAACAGAAATATGTTTAAACAAAGTGAAATCACAATACTGGGATCACAGAAACGGACTGAGAATTTCGGCTGGATTGTGACTGTGTCATGATCTCAGCGAACTTACATCCCTGACTTTTATCGTCATGAAAATCGACCTTCGTTAAAGTTATCTCCCTTGAAATTACTAGAGGAACGAGGATGGTCCAATTAATAAGCAAGTAATTGTTCAGTAAACACCTATGACATCAGTCGAAAATAAAGGCAACTTTCCTCCTTTTGTTACTTTTAATAAACGAAAACAACAGGCAGCCCTCGGAACTGCCTGTTGTTTTCGTTTATTAAAAGTAACAAAAGGAAACTTGAGTTTATGGTAAGCTAACTAGTTCACAAACAAGGCTAGGGAGATGGTATGGGGCGCGGAGTAATAATCCCGGTGCCCAAAAATTTGTGGACCCGGGCTTGGCCAGGAGTCTTGGATTCTTGGGTCAGGCCTGGGTCCCCAAAAGTTCTGACTTCTGTACCAAGTCTGGGCCCTCTATCCCCGAGCGAGAATCAGCAAGATAAGTTGCACGTGGTCTTGGAATACTAGTTGCCACTAGGAATGGGAGTGCCTGTGGAGATGCTCAGTCTGTTAATAGACTGTTAACTATATACATATGTACCAGACTCGGTGTTATCACTTCAAGAATTGTGCAGTCAAAAACTATAACTCTGAGTCACTGGATACTCAATGATGAACTTACAAATTTGAAACGTGCTGCTAAAATACGTCATTTGTCGGCTAAAAGATAACGTGATTTTCCAATCCCCTTAGCCGCCCAAAATCTCCATTTAATAGCTGATTTCAAAATTTTCTGTTGGTGGGGGGTAGAACTCCCCCACCCGCTATCATCGCGCGTGCTTTCGGCAGTCGCGGCAGGAACCTTGGCATTTGCATCAGTATCACGAGAGTTTCGAATTGGGGCCTGTCACACAATTAACCCTAGGGCCCGAATTTCGTCTCCCCGGCCCTCCTCACAGAAAAATACTAAGTATATCTATCAGTATCGTATCTGTCAACACTAAGTAAGTGTTTACTTTGATTCTTTATTTACCGAATGTATTTTTAGAATAATTTGCAAAAAAATAGCAAAATTCAACTTCTAGACTTTTATATTAACGAAAAGGACAGTGTATGTAATATATGTCACGATGCGCACACTTCTGATGTAATGAACAGGAAAAAGGTTATAGAACACCAAAAGATGGTGAAAGCGTCGTTCTCTTATTTTTAAATGAGTTTCAGAGGAGAATATTTGTCAAACGTTCAAACGGATTGGGGAAAAATGTAAAAAGCCAGCTTCGGTATTTTTATATTACCGTACAGGAAAATGCCCGAGATTTGTGAAATGATGCGCACATCGATGAGACAAATTCACCAACATTTCGAAGTTTAATTTTTACCTGAATTTCCCAGACTCTTAGTGTCAAATTACTGACAGCTTTAGTAAATTAAGATGAGCTAACTTTCAAGTAAATCTCTTCCAATAACGAACATTATCAGTCATGTATATCGCTTTCAAGGTCACAACATTTTAGATACTCACGTGTCGAAAAGGAAATGCGAGAATAGTGCATCTTAAGATGCTGTTTTCGGTTTTTTCTCTTCATTAGCCTGTGTGAAACACAGACTATTGTTTTTGTATGGTTTCTTTTTCTTTTTAATTTCTTCTTCTTCTTTTTCTTCTTCTTTTTTCTACTTCTGTTTTTCAGCCTCGTGGGACATTGAGGATGTCCCTAGGGGTGTTTTGAAAGTGGATCGCGCTCCTATCTCAGGATTGGTAAGTTGGGATGACGTATGGATCTGGGACCAACACCAAAAGAGTCGACACTCAGTTGCGGTTCAAAATATAGGTCAAGGTCACTGAGGTCACCCAGAGGTCATTGAGTGCATTTTTCAGAATTGCTCGAAATCGCATTTTATGGCCCCCTAATGCATTCTCAAAGCAAAGTCCATTCACGTTTTTTACACCCAAAAAGGTGGGCTGGGCCCAAAATATTGAAAGTAGGCCACGCTCATATCTCAAGCATGGTATAACGTATAGACCTGGGACCAACCCCAAATGAGTCGAAACTCAACGGCGGTTCAAAATATGGGTCAAGGTTACTGAGGTCATCCTGGGGTCATTGAGTGCATTTGTGGAATTGCTGGAAATGCATTTTATGACACCCTATACAGCGCCGAAGTTCATCCATGCATTTTTATTCTCAAAAAGTAGGTGAAGGCCAAAAATTTTGAAAGTGAATTACGCTCATATCTCAAGCATGGCAGACCTATGGACCAGGTACCAACAAATAAGGCGTCGAAACTGAATTGAGGTTTAAAATATGGGTCAAGATCACTAAGGTCATCTTCTTGTCAATGAGTTCATTTTTTAGAATTGCAGGAGATCACATTTTAGGACCCTCTAATGCAACTTCATACATGTATTTGTATACTAAAAAAGTGGGCGGGCTGAAAAATATCCATTTTTGATTCATTTGTAGATCACATTGAACGCTGTGCACAGAAATTACTTCTGGTTTCTTGAAAATTTGTATCTGATTTCTGTATGAAATCTTTAAACGCTGTTCACGAAAATGCATTTCTGATTTCTTTCCCGACAATAAGTCTCCATATATTCTTTTCCTATATTATTTAGTTCTGATGCTTTCACCATTTTCACACAGACTCGAGTTTACTGGTCGCGGTAAACTCTGTTCCTCTAGTTCGGTCTTGATATAGCAACATTTTATTTTCCGAAATCTCTAACACGAGTGTAAGTGTCTCGTAACGAGATCGAAAATCCGATCAAGATAAGTACTCAATCACAAACTCGCTAGTGGAGGCCAGGATCGACAATGACATATTGGAGATGGGATGGTTGGAAGGAGTGAAAACATGATTTGCACCGACTGTGGTGTCCTCGGCTGAAAGAATATTCCAACTACATCAACAATGCATGCCTTCTTTGATTACAGTAAAAAAGTTCGTGACTCGTTGGAAATTTATTTGTGGATAAATAAAATATACATCTAGTAGTCATGTCACGAATTCTTTAATTAACACTTAACGTACTGCAAATTATGTGTGTGTGTGTGTGTGTGTGTGTGTGTGTGGAGTGGTGTGTGTGTGTGGTGTGTGTGGTGTTTTTTTTTCGAAAGACAGAATCATGTTTTAGAGGAAATTAGAATGTTGGTTTATGATCCACTGTCGGGAGTCGAACCCCCAGCTACCCCGCCTGGCAATCAGGAGTCCAACACCTACACCACTAGACCATTGCACACCGTCAAAAACACCGATGGCTGGAACTAGCTTTTTAGATGAAGGGCTCATGATTACTTGGTTCATCTTCTTTTCGGTAGCAGCATGAAAGTGTGGACCACGTTGGCTACAGTACGATGAAAGTGGTTGGCCTCAGACGAAGACCGGTGTAAAAGGAATGGAAGTCCATAGGAACGTTAGTCCCTCTGGACTATTATTCCGCGGAATTATAGTCCTAGGTCTTACATTTCTAGGAATAGTAGTCCACCGGACTACTATTCCTAGAAATGTTAGACCTAGGACTATAATTCCGCGAAATAATAGTCCAGAGGGACTAATTTCCCTACGGACTTCCATTCCTGTTACACCGGGACGGGTCAGTGTGTCTTTTTCGAAGAACACAATCATGTTTTAGAGGAAATTAGAATGTTGGTTTCTGATTCCCCGCAGGGAGTCGAATCCTCGGCAGCCCCGCCTGGCAATCCGGAATCCAAACCTCAAGACCATTGCATACCGTCAAAAAAGGATGGCTTGAAATTTGCTTTTTAGATGAAGTTCTCATGCTTTAACTCAAGAAAGCATTTGTCGAAACGTCTATTGACAGGTGGAAATTGGTCTAAATGTGCTCAAATGTGACACCTATTTCAGTGGTAAGAGATTTTATGGCCAGGGTAGGAAAATCCACTACCAGCGTGCAAGGGGTCAAACAAAAAATCTCTTATTTCAGTTTTGACTCGACGAAGTAATCTCAAATGATTGTACGTTTCACTTTGGACATTTGACTCGGTTTAATTTCTTATCTTTCTTTCTATAGCAAAGCTTAATGTAGTGACATTATACTGTGTTGAAGCTGTAGGCTGAGAAACTAATCGGTGATTTTACATAATCGCATCGCGCGCAATGCTCGCATCGAATATATGGTGTAACACCAGTCCGTTTCATAACAAGATCGGGGGGGGGGGGGGGTTGGTTGCTGAAACACCACTTCGCAGTACAGTTGACGGAGTGTCAATCTTCAGATCTTGTACAATACATGGACTGTATCCACAATTATCAATACTTACATAGTTTATTAAACGTTTCACCAAGTAACTGATGGCAAACAGCTCTCACTGATGTTTTTTCTTGTTCACCGAGAACACAGTCTACAATAGGGATAAAACAGATATTATTACATGAACTCGTTTCACACTTATTCCTGTTGCTGTCCAAACATACGTAGTATTCAGTGGACAAACCTAGTGCTTTCATTACAGAAGAAACCAGAGAATTTCGACCGGATTACATCTGGCTCGCGATCTAATAGAAATTATACGTTCGCCTTCCATCCCTCAACACTGTATACCCTATTCCCTCGAAAAATGCTAAAACATTGCATCTCAAATAACGTTTTCGTGTGTCTTTCATGATTCAGTCTTCATTTTATAATTTTGTATTTATAAAATCCACGACCACTGGTGTTAATGTGCCGCGACGAGATCGCAACCCACTAGCGATGAGATCGAGAAAAAGAACGCTTTTAAACTGAATCATCACTGTACTTTAAGTTAGATAAACAGGCATGTATATAATTCTCTTTTAATCCTTTAACAGCATCCTGGAAACCCATCCGTTTAATGGGAGTCAGTGATGGCATGAGTGTATGTGCCGTGTCGACGGGACGAGTGCAGATCATGATAGACTTTCGATACAAAAGACCAATTTATTTGTTGTTATATTGCATTGACAATCTATACTGTTCGCATTGCGTCCAATTAAATTTCAATTATTTCAAACTTGGCTTATTTCTTTACTCGTAGTGTGACAGCGGGCCTCTCTCATAGCAGTTCTTAACAAGTTGCTTCAAATCAGTGTTTTTCGTCATTGTTTATTTAAGCCCTATTCAGTAAGCTAATCAGGCATCTCATTAAGACCCGCTGAAAGCCTACGTTAATCCTTGTATCCAGTAAACTTGTGACATGATTTATTGTATTGTATATACAGCATTGATCAAAAGTAAGAATTCAGTTATAGTTTTGATTTCCAAAGTTAATCTGCTTCATTTTATTGGGAAATCCCACGAGTTATTACTGGAATACTGGTCGGATATCCAACAAGTCCAGTTGTTAAATGTTTATCGGTGTTAGACATTTGGAAATACCAGATTCAATATAAAATTGTTATCATTTTTAATTTGTTTCCAAGTCATCAGTTGAACACCAGAGTTACACAGCAGTTACCGACGTTATTCCCCAGAGTTATGGCCGTATGGTACTGTACAACCAAAGAGCATCCCATGGATTTTACGCTTTATCAATTATGATTAAAATACATAAATTACGTGTACTGAACTAATATACTGGAATATTGCACCTCACGTGACCTTTCATTCCTCTGTTTGGCTACCTACTAAAACTCTATCACCTGTAATGTCATTTGAGATCGCTAGGCGGGAACTATACCTTCGGGGCGGAAGGATTACATCGCAGGTTTTCCCTGAGCTGGCGCTATTATGTTTCTATTTTTTAGCACAAAACATTCTGGAGTTTCGACGCCTAATCGCACAAAACCCCCCAAAACAAACCAAAAACAATGCGGTGAAGCATAAATGAGGCGTGTATTTAAAAGGCAACATTAGTTTAGTCAATCTTTCGAAAAAAATCGAGGGTATAGGTGGGCACTGTCGATAGACAAGACTTCATGAAACTTCGGCTCTAAAACTTTTCGGCAAACAAGCTCCGCGGCTGGCTATCCGTTAAACAGATTTGTTTTTTTATTGTCTCTTTACTTAACACTATGGGCACTACATGGGCGTGGTCAGCTCCAAACCAGGCATTATTTCTTAAATGGAATAGAGAAATATTATCAAAACAAAACCATTTTAACTAGGTGAGTTCAGTTACTTCAGAAGAACTTTCTTACCTTTTTGCGCCAGTTCCAGTAAAACTACCAATTGCCTCCTCGCACCATGCAAATCTCCAATATCGTGTTGATATTTTGCTTTCACCACAATAAGTTGAGTGGGAAGTTTTAGGTCAGTGATTTTCTCAAGCTGCACTAATATCTGGCCGAATTTGTTCTCGTCAGCAAGAATCACGTTCCCTCGATAAATAAGGTCCATAATCCGAATAACTGTTTCATACCTTTTTACGTCCAAACCATGATCTATGCAGTCCTGAAATAATATCATCTGGTAACTTCTGAATTGAACTTTTTAATATTAAAATATTGCTGGACTCACTCACACTCAAAGTGGATAATGCCGCAGAGTTTCTATCATTCTATTGGCTGGTAACAGATCACTCAAATGTATTAACTGTCAATTATTATTATTACTGTAGCACGTAGTGCTATAGGACCCTAAATATTGCAGGGGTGTGTTCTGTAGATACGTTCAACTCGATAGGAGTACTTTTGTGGGTTCAGATTTTCCCCAAATCCACGGTTATCTCCTATTTATCTAGTTCGGATTCCTTTGTGATCCTCTGCTTTTATCTATCTATACCATGCTCCACCTATAGTTCTGTTTGATCTTAACTATCTCTGGTCTCGACCTTATTATAGTCTTATAATTTATGAGATTATGGCGAATATCAATTTTTTCCAAGAACAGCATCGCCGTTGGAGCTATGGTTATATCTCGCGAGCAAGAATTTCCTGGTTGCCGGTTCTAAAAATCAGTGCTAATGCTCGGGAAATTCATAGACTAGAATCAAGAATCAAAGGTTGCGGAACGCGGTTCTGTCCTAGGAATTTTCCGGGTGTCGGGACTGATATAAAGTAACGAGAACAGGAAAATTCCCTGTATCGTGACTTACTTTATAACACTAGAACTAGAACCGGAAAATTCCTATTTACCGGGATTAAACCCCAGCTGTGTTAGATATTCGCAAAGATCAAGCTATTTCTGTTCTTGAAATTGCAGTGGAATGGCGTCCACACTCAGACAAAGGTAGTGAGATGGCGTACGCCTGTGTTCACCAACGTTCCCCCAGGAAAAGCACCACTGATGTGAACATTTGTAGTTTATGACAATATTTTATTTCCAAACAGGTATAAAATAATACAGATTACACAGCAAAACAAAAGAAGACATAAATTGTGAATTGGAAAATGGATACAGCAGAAGCTGATGCTTTTGTAAGCTGTCTCCATATAAGGAAAGTACATTTGAGTTAGAACCTCGGAATAACACATTTATCAAAAACATAATGACGGAATAGTGATCGATGGAATGTTGTATCGTTGGGTTGAGCATAGCAGGATTTTGAAAATTTAACTGGCGGGTGTAGTAGTTGGTGAAAATGTCAGGATGGATCGTCTGGATTGACCGGTCGAGTGCTAGCAGGTACCCTGGTTCACCATGATTCACTTAAAGTGGTGAGGGCCGATTGTTAGAACACTGAGTGCAGCGGGCTTATGTTTGCCAATAAACAGAGAAAGAAGAAAAGAGATGTTGATAGATACCATCCGTTAACATGTCATCCGTTAACAAATCATTCAGTGGGTACAACAGGGCCAGCCCACCATGCTAGGGCAGTGCAGAAAGTGGTCTATTGCACCCAAGGGACGATATGTGGTGAATAGCTGGTATCAAAATGAAAGATCCACGATGCCCGCTTCAACCGACACGAGCAAAAAGATAGTTATTACGAGTGGTTAACCTGGGGTCCAAGGTGCTCGTAGCACGGTACCTTAGTAGTGAAGGCTGCCACTATAGACCTAAGCATTTAACACTGAATCGCCCATACCCAAATATTCCACTATACACCAAAAATTTAACATAGGATTCTCCATAGGGTGTCTTGGTCTATAGTGGCATATTTTGGCCCAAAGTGGCATCATTGGAGGCAGGAAAAAAGATCTTTTTTCTTTTAGGGTTGGTTGCTCCAAACACTTTTGTTCTGACAAATATTTGTTTATCAACCATTCCCTCCATACTTTAAACCGTATAACACTTTACTGTGTGGAGGGTTTGGTTGGCAAACATATAATATTAAAGGCAATCAACGCAAACTGTGAAAAATGAGAAGTGACTCTTGACTCATTTTTTACTGTTAGGGAGGGACAGTGGTCACTGCTACATTTTAAACAGACAATAAAGATTTATTTCAGGTACCAATATTTAATATATGAAGTGAGAAGCATATATACACCGAGATCTGAGTTTGCCTATCTATAGAAAACCTTTTACATCGAGATTTTTTTTGAGTGATACCACTTTATTTCAAGATTTTTTTTCTGAGAAAAATTTGAGAGATCAAATGTTTTTTAAAAATAAAGTGGCATTACTTGAGTATTTTTTTTAAAAAAAGAAACACTAAAAAAATCCTAGCTCTGATACATAATAAATTTATACAATAGAAAAATGTTTTTTATCAATTATAATAAAACATTTCCTCTCTGTGGGTTGTTTTGACACCTGATGTTTGATTTCAAAAAATAATGTCAAAAGGTTTGCTCAAACCATCGACGAATCTCTCTGTCATTCTCTTGGAAATTTCTTGGATGGAATTTGATAGTAAGAACTGTTTCTAAATCATATCCTCTTGCAAGATGATCTAAAGCAAATATACAGTACATCCCACACACCACAGTACGAGCACTTTGTAGTCTCATTGTGTTAATAGTCCATGAATCTGTGTTTTTCATTATAAAATTGTAAATGTCTTTATTTATTGGTGGTAAGCTATAGGAATCAAAGTAGATGGCTGAATGATTGTCTTTGAAATAAATTCTCCACCCATTGTTTTCCTGGTTCTCTTGATGAATCTGTGTTCAAAATATAAGCTTTTCTATGTTTAAGCTTTTGTTTTGGTAATAAGTCTCTTGAACACACTTTTTCATTCAATGATGATAACCTTGGAGAATAGTTCAGTATATATTGTAGCTGAGTGGTTTCCATCTCTTCTTAGCCCTGAAAAGGGCTGTTATGAAGTCGTTAATCAAGATATGCTGTATAATATGACCAGTCTCTTTTAACTAATTCTGCCCACTTTTGAATCTTTTTGGAAGTCTATTTCAAAGTCTATACGAGCACAATATTCTAATAAGTCAATTCTTCTTGCTCTCTTGTGCAGATTATGTAATATAGTCACTGAACACAGTTTCTGTAAACATTCTGTAATGTATATATCTATTAATGTTGTTGTGTTGGGATCGACATTCTTCACAGATATTTTTCATTTTCTGTTTAATGGATTTTATCAGTTCTATCTCAACACATTCTTGAAATAATGTTTGTATTTTTTTCTTCACACATCTTGCAATTTTCACATTTATTCATTGTTAATAGTCAAATATCACTTCTCTGAATTTGTTGATTTCTATCTCACTATCAAATTCTGCATAGACAACAACGTTGATCACCTCTGGAAGAGCTTGAGCAAACTGGAGATCTATTCGAAGGTTACCAGACTTTATAGGATGAGCTAATGGTCCACTACTTGACTGATCAGGTGTCAAATCAATTCCCCAAAGGGTATAGCCTTTTGCATAATCCTGCATACATACATTAATTGTTTGATTTTGTCAAAAATACCCCATCGCTTCAAATAATGATAAATATGAATTTAAATAAAGTCCACCTTCGAAATTTGATTCAAATGGACGTGCTTTAATGGAATGTCCATCTATTGTGATTTCCAACTTGTTCAAATTGAAATGTTGAAAATTAAATGGCGTTGTGCCAATATCTCCATTTATATCTTTATTCGAAACTAAACCAAGAATTAATCGTTTTGGCATCTGTTTATGAAACAGATGGGCTTCTATTTTTGATCGAAGACCACTTCCAATGGTAAATGTTTTCATTTCTACACGTCTTATGGGGATTTTATAATTTGTTTGATCTATTTACGGATTAAGATCATTTGCAAATTTAGGAATTAAATCCAACACCGGTATTCTGAATATGGCTTTTTGAATTTCTATTTTTCCATTTTCATCACCAACCAGACAAAATTTAGTTGGAGAACGGTGACTTGTTATTCTCATTTCCACACTGTTTGGTAGATATTTGTCTTGCACAAATAGATCTAAATGTAATTTTCCTCTTAGTTGTACAGATTTACTGTCTGCAATTAATTTGTGACGCTGAACCAAAACTTTGTTATCACCATCTTTAGCTATTGCTGTGTGGTATCCAGGACTATCTGCATACCACATCTCACTACCAGCCAGATGAGTTTTTGTCACATCTCTTGAATAACTAAGAACATTCTCAAAAAATCCGCGATAAAGATACATGTCTGTATGGGTGGTTATAAGACTACCGTTCAGTGTAACATCAATTTTACTGAACATGCTGTGAAAAAAATTATTGATAGGAGTTATATTTGTATCTCCACCCAATACACTCCCATCTTGTTTTGTAATTTTAAATTGAACTTCAAGTGTAGATGATGCAAGATCTAACCACTTGGTTGTTTGTCTTGGAATTAAAAATTCTACTGGTGAAGAATTGTTTAAAGATGCAATAGGAAATTACTCAATTTCACCAATATTTTCTTTACCACTCGATGTTGGTGATGCATTATCTGGATCAAAACCACTACAAAAATGCTCGCAAGATCCATGTAACATCATGATTTAATCAAATATATCAAGTGGCCTTGAATTTCGTTTTGGATGAGATTGTCTTTTTCGTGTCTTGACTCTATGAGAACGAACCTCAGACTGACGTTTCGGTTCTCGTTTCTGTCTTTTTATTCACAATGTAGCTTTACCCACGGATGCCATAAGATCTTTTGCATGAGTGAGCATTACTTCTTTAGGTGGTTTTTGATTTCTCATCAATTCCTTTGCTATTTCAATACCATGTTTTAATCCTTCTCTCTTTAAAGTTCGAAATGCATTTTTTGCAATTGGCATTTGGTTTTATTAATGGTACAGCTGATCTTATTGCTGAAAGAAAAATAGACCCTAATCCATATCCATATTGCCACGATACACCTCGATACACTGGCATCATTTTTTTATAAATGTAATTTGTTACACTCTCTAAAATGCAACTTGATGACACTCTTACCACTTGAAAACTGAATGTTTTTACCAGTGTTCCCAGTTATGTTTATACTGATCTGATCAAAAGAAGATTTTGATACTGGTACGTAATGTACATTATCAAATTCTTTATGAGTGTGCAGAGATTCGTCACGTGTTTCAAATGGCATCACACGTAAAATAGGCGCTTCTATATCACCAAGAAATGTATAATGTGCAATATCAGAATAAATAAAGAGTTGATTAAAATCCATATTTAATTCCACGTTATATTTAAATGCATCTTTTGCTGTGTTAGGAAACATTACTGGAAACATACCATCTTTACATCCTAATTTTTTTGCTAAACTTTCTGATAATTCAAGTCCAACTGTTGAAATACTATTTGATACAATTTTTATACGCGAATGTCGAGATGAATAACCAAGACGAAACACACCAAACTCTTTTAAAATACCCCCAAGTTTTTCTTGAATTTCGGATTCTATTGCTTCCGCAACATGTCCACCATTTGCATATGCCCCCGGCAAAATACTTAGCTCAACAGCAGCAACACCCTTAAATACTGTATGTTTGAAAAACGATTTATTAATATTATTAATGCGTGATGATATTTTCGGATCTGTCACAATGATTTTAAAATTTGTTTCATCATCTGTTATATTTCTTGCCTCAGATAGTAAAAGTACTTCAACTAAACCCACTTCCCAATGTTCTTTATTAAAGTGATTCGGTTTAGATAATTGTGTATGAAAACAACATTGTGTGTTATTTGGAAACATATCCATAGAACTATTACTCAGTAGTGTTACGTAAAATGAATTCATTTTTCTTATCATGTGGTTTCAAATATTTTAAACCAGGGCTTGGAAGAATATATCCTAAAGAACTACTTAATAACACCAACCACAATTCTTTGTAGGGGGATTGTAAACTAAGATGAATGATAGCCGTAATTATAATTGCATAAATAACGATTATTTGTGTGAAATAAGTCACTTGATTTTTTGCAACAAGACTCCCACAAAAATTAAATTGTGTTTGTTGACTTTGTACTTCAACACTTGCACTTTCACCACTCAATGCATTTTCATTTACTGACATATTCTTTTTATACTAAATCAGATTCTGATATCCAACTATCAAATTTCGAGGGATAACCTTCCAAATGTACTTTAAGTTCCTTGACGAGTTTCTTACCCACACATCTTGAAGGTTGTGCAAGAACCAAATCAATGATAAATTTTTTATCTTCTTTTACACTTTGTAATTCTTGTGGATAAAATGTCCCCTGTGTATTTTCACCACCCATATCTTCAAGTTTATAAGTGGTTGGGTGTGTATGTTTTACATGGGTGATTTTAAATAATTCTTTTGTCCAATTTGGTAAATATCCCTTTTCAAATGTATGTTTGGTTTTGTTAATATGTACTATATCGCCAGCTTTAAATTTTATTTTTCTCTCTTTAGATTTTTTACCATACAAATTTTGAGTTACTTCTATTTCATTTTCTATTGATACAGATGCAGAAGTTCTCTGAATTCTATGATGGAAACTGTGATTGTATCCATCAACTAAATTTTGTAATACATCAGTATATCTTAATGTACGTTTGTGTGTTAAATATTTCCACATTCGTGTTTTCAATGTGTATTGTAAACGTTCAGCAATACTAGCTTTTGTCTCAGGATTTTTAGTTGTGAAAAAATGATTTTTTTGTTTCTTTAAAAACTTTTGTACATCTTTATTTTTAAATTTAGAACCTTTATCCGATTGTAATGATAATGGCTTACGTCCAGAAGTTTTCAAAATTCTTTGAAAAGATTTTGCTAATGTTTCTCCTGATTTATTGTGAGTGGGTAAAACCCATGCATATTATGAAAATACATCGATAACACAAACTAAAGTACGAAATCGGTCATTGTGAGATTGTAAACTTTGTAAATCCACTAAATCAATCTACCATTGATGATCAATTCCACTCACTACAGTCTTTTGTCTTGCAAATTTTTTACGAATGGGCTTGTGTAAAGTGTAAGTTCTTTCTCCTTTCAACCATTTTTTTCACTTGATCATCTGTAATGGATTTATCTTTTCTATGAGCTGCTTTGTATAATTTTTGTATACCCCCATAACCAGCAGGATGTTTTGTCTTGTAATATATTTCAGTTAATAAATCATTCAATAAGCGTCCCATTTTTTAGAAATTCTACGTTTTGTCAATCTACGTTTAGGTGTTGATTTTGGTGTTTCTCCATCTCGATGTGGTTTCTTTCCTATCCCTATTTTATGTTTTGGAGATATTGATAGTGAACTTTTTATCGAACTATCTTCTGGAGAATTTTGATGTTTGCTGGGTTTTGACACCTGATCTCTATTCATCCACAACCAACGTTCACGATTTCCAACAAAATTTTGAGGGATATTTATAGCTTTTAAACCACGATTGAACATTTCCCAACCAGTCAGTTTAAAACCTTTTCGATGTCTAAGAACATCATTGACTAAATCGATGATATCTGAACCTTTTATGGGTTCTCCATCATAACTTAAAATACCCCGATCATCCCAACGCATGTGTGGATGAGATGATAAAGCAGATAATAATGAAGTTGCTTTACATCTCATTGTAGCAGGGACACTTTCTATAATACGATCTTGTAAAAACATTGAATTTCGATCTGGCTCAGGCATAACCACTGATGGTTGTAATGCCTTCTTATGTGACAATTGGAATTTTTGTAAATGTTCATCATACTTTCATTTTTTCTCACTTTCTGATAACTCTGAATTTCCGAACACAGATGATAATTCATTCTGCAACTGTGCTGTATTAGTAATTTGAGAATCAGGTGGTAATCTTGGTCTTTGAGATTTTTCATTTCTAAAACGTTGCATTTCTTCTAACATTTGATAAGGTACAATAGCCATTCTCTTCATATTTAACTCACCAATTTATTTACAAGATTTGTTGCAACTCCAATAGCAGGCCCAAGAAAACCAAGTAATGGTAAAAAAACCCACCTTTTTGATTTAAAATTTGTTTTTTCTTTTTAAAAGATACAGATTTACTAGCAATAGATCTTAGTTGTTCACACTTTGGTTGTAATTTTCGTTTCTGAGCAGGGGTTAGATATATGTTTCCTTTTAAAAGATTATGACAACATTCTGCCATACAGTTAATCAATTCTTTAGGTGCATTTTTCATAATTTGTTTTTGAAATGCTGGGGGTGTTTGACTTAGTGCCAATAACACCCCACCATATTTTTTAACTAGAGGAATCTTACGAGATTTTTTTACCATCTTGCTCTCACTGAGTGCATTCATAAAATGATATGACAGACCAACATGCATTTCATTTTATTCAACAAAAATAAGAACTCATCTTCTTAACATGTTTAGGTGCATTCAAAGCTGTGAAATGTGCCGATGTTGGAATGTTTTCTTTTAGAGGTATATGTCCCACATTTTGTCTAGAACCCATAGGATCATGTGATACTCTATTCCCTGTTTTGTTTTCGAAGGTTACTCACTAAAACTGATTTTGTTTTTGTCTCTTTCTGAGGAGTGACTAAAAAATTTGCATGCATGTAATTTTTACCAACATTTCATTTCTTTTTAAATGATTTTCGTTTCTTACTTTTGTTTTTTTTTGAATGGTGAATAAAAATTTCGACTTTTTTTATGACCATCCCACCAAATTAAATTACGAATAATAACACCACCAAAAAATCCACCACCACCTGGTTTTAAAAAAATGTTTGACTTGGTTGCAAGATCTACTCTTGGATTTGCAAGTTGCTGTAGATCCTCTCTATGCTTATCCATATATGTTAAAGTTTGTTTCCTCAATTTAATTTTCTTATTAAGTATGATTCTACTTGCTAATGTAAACCATTTTAAAATTTTCTTGAAACCTTTCTTAAGTAATTTTTCTCTTGCAAATGGATTTGTCTGCTGACTTAATTGTTCTAATGATTGGATGAATGACACCATGATGATGTGTACTTGTTGAAGAAACTTTTAACAACTGACACAATCTCATTAGTGCACCAGTTTTTTATAGTTGTGTATAAATGATAGGTCCATGTTCATTTTGCGTAACCCAAGGATGAAAAATATCAGTTCTTAATCTCAACGACTCAGGAGTTTTAGGATGAAAATCAATTAATAAATAACCATGATTAGCACTTGTTGCATCTTTATAAGATGCATTTAAATGTGGTAATTGAACTTGATTTGCCAATACTATAATTTGTCCTTTATCTCTAGTTTTTTGAAATAAAATCATATAATGTGCATTTAAACTTATGGTACAACTAGATTTCGATTGCTGAAACATATTTTGTGTAATGTATATGACACTTGCATTTCTATGATGTCCTTTTCGTGTGAACCATAATTTAATTTTTTCTTCATCTTTATCTCCTAACATATCATCAAAAACTACAAGATTTGGAATAGTGACATCACTAACAATTTCATATTCATCATCAGGGATGCCTTCTATGAATTTAATATCTTCACTCTCTTTAAGTAAAGTAAATGTATTTTGCCATTCTTTATAACACCAGAGGATTTTTTGAGGGGGAATTTGAAATAAGTCATGTTTCATATCAATAAGCTTTTTGACAAATTCTGTTTTTCCTGAACCACTAGGCCCTGAAATAAAGATATTACAAGGGTGTTGAAACAATAAACATTCACTTGATGCCATTATTTTTTTGTGAGAAAGTGTTGTCAAAACACTAACTTATATACTTTCTGTTTCCATAGCTTCTTCAATTCTGTGAGTGGGTTTTCTTTTTAATGGTGCTTTTAATTCAAATAAAGTTTCTGAAGAATCTCCTCTTCTATCTATTTGTGGTACACATTGTCTATATAAATAATCCATGATTTTTTCATCCTAAATAATAAAACCCCACATAACTCTTGTCCAAATATTTTTTACATTATCTTTGTAAAAAGCATTCATGATTTGTAATACATTACAAAATTCCCAATCCATTTCATCTTTTTTCCAATTGATTATGAATAAAATCGTTTGTTATTGTTAGATAGCCAGGAGTGTTGAAATGCATATAATAATGCCTTACGTGTGATCTTGTTTTCTAAGATGTGTCTTACTGCTTCCATGGTTGAAAGCAAACTGATGATTCTTTTGTCTGTTCTGATGTACTTTGTGCATCAGGTATTACATTACACCACGTACTCTGTTCATCAGGACAGTCAGGAAAATCATTTTCTACATTATCTGTAAACATTTTGTCTAACTTAGTTTTGAATTGTCCTGAAGCTTTTCTTGTAATAATGGTACTAAATGTTGTTATTTGATCATCTAGTACCATGAGTGCAAATAAAGATTTAGAATCTGGAAAATCATCTAGACACTTGTCATATTTTTTCATTGTTGAAAATATTTGATTCAAAGTGAATCCATAATCCATCACTGATAATATTTTATCTGGAGGTGTTTGCATACATGTTGGTGGATTGTATAATTGACAATTTCTTATCAATTGAATATAAGAGAAATTTGGTGACCACTTAACATGTTCTTGTAAAGGAATATCCTTTTCTTCCCAATTATGTAAACCTTGTCCACATACAAAAATTTTACTTTACCATCCCCTACATAGAAAAACCCAGCTTTAGCTAAATCTTCTTTCGTGGATTGTAAAATAGGATTTGTAGTCATACTAAAACTTGAAAGTCTTCTTCACTCTGATAAGTATATAGGATATGTAGGATTAAGTGGTAGAGACATCTTCCCTGTTCCCTGTTCAAAGTCGAAATAAGAAATCTGAGTAGTATTTATAGCTTATACCCATAGGGTAGTGTGTCATATTTACTGACAACAAAACGTTTTGTGTAAACAGATCTGAATGTTTTGCTTGTGTTTCACTTGTGACTTGTCTATCTTTGTTACGTTTAATTCTATGTGTATATTCAATGTTTAATTTGTAATTCTCTCTGTCTTGAGCACACTCAATCATGCTTTCAAAATTAACTTTTTGTGATGTCATGTAATCTAATGTGATACCCTTAACTTTACATGTGGTGTGTATTTCTCCATCTTTAATATATTTGTATCCATAATTTTTCGGACCTAAACCCATAAACTCTGTGAATTTTGCCCCCCGGGTGTTCATCTGTCCACTGCCCTAATCTACTATTTACAATTTCTGGATTCCAGAGTGATGGTTTATGTATGTAGATACAACTGTCTGTGTCAAAATATAAAACTTGTGTTCCTAATTGTTCTAAAACTTTGTATAATTCCATACGTGCATAGGCTGTGACAAATGAAGCTATGACAACATTGGCTGAATTGTGTGGATTGTAAACATCTGTAGTGTCAATGTAGTTTACTAAAACAAACTGATCATGGTAAACAAATTCCACATTCTTCACAATTTTGTCTTTGTTCTGTATTATTTCAAAATATTCTGTTGGTTCATTTATGTATTTTGTTTTAGTTTTTATATTGTTTTGTGCATTTTTCCCCCGAGACAGTTTATCATGGTTTTGGCAAATGATCTCTTTCCCAGTTTTTTTTCATCTTTATCTAAATAGATATTTTCAATTTGTGCATATTCGTTTTTAAATTTTTTTTGCCTGTTTCTGTTTTCACTCAGTCTGGAAACCCACTAGCTTCTTGTTTCATTTTTAAATATTTGTTCACATAATATTTGTAAATCTCTGAAGACCATTCATCCCAATTCCAAATCTGATAAGTGTCAAGAAGAGTGTACCCCAAATCCAATGCTTTGCAAAGTTCAACAGATGTCCATGTACCTACAAGTTCACATTGTTCTGGTGTGTGTTTACAGTGATCTAATTCGTGTTCTGGACACATTTTACAAAGTGTAAATGTCATTTTCTTATTACAATGAATAGGTAAAACTGGCAAAAAAAGATTTTGAGGTGGTAAAACTTTACATTTAATGAGACCTCTGTATTGGCTTATTTTGCCAGTGTCTATGTTTTCCTTTGTGAGTATATCTGAATGTCCGACTGGATATTCCCTGTGTTTGTTCACATATGGGTAAAGTGAACAGATATCTATGTATTTGATTTCTGTGTCTGTGTTTTCGTCAATTTCGTAGTGTAATTTAATGGCATTTGTTCTCCCACCAAATAATGCTTCTCATGGTTTAATTGGGTCCATGTGTGGGAAAAATGTATATAAAGAGGCTTGAACTTCAGGATCTGATTTGCATAGATGATTCAATTCGTGTTCCCACACCACTTGCATATTATGCCCCAATGATTTGAAATGTTTTATGTGTGATTGGGTTTTGTTGTACAGAGATTGATAGAATTGTGAATTGATTGGATTTTTCTCATATCTGTCAGCATAGCAAGTTTCACATCCATGCCACATACATCCATAAAATTCATAGATTGTATTTGTCTCTTTGTGAAAACCATCTACATAATAATTTCCAATTTTTATTTCTCCACCGTTTAGTGCATGTCGTATGTGTATGCCTTCTTCTTGTGTTAGTAGCTGTAAGTATCTAATGGCTTTCATGGAATATCTAATGGCAGTAGGATACCCTATGTCTGAAATGAGACCAACTTTGTTTTCTGGCATTAAATTGTTCTGCCAAGCTTTATTACAGGCATCAGCTAAAGTTACAGCCTCCCTGAAAGGATTTATCTCATCACATTTGATAAATTGTTTTCTGAATTCCCTACACCCTCTGCATACTATATCCACATCAGACTTACAGTACATGTCCATTTCTTTGGCAAAATTGAAAGTAGCATTACTAGTAAATTTTTTATTGTACCATTTAATAAAATCTTCTCTGACTGTAGGAGACATAGAGTGAGGCATGTACAATTTTGCATCTAAATAAGGTCCAATGTACTTTTGATATGATTTTGTGTTTGCCAGATGAGGAAAATAACCTTTTGCTAGTTCATTCAAACCAAATGTTTTAGGGAATTGTGCCAATCTCATAGAAAGGAAACTCAACGAATCGATGAGTCTAACACCACAAGCTTTCAGAGAAATAATTTTGTTTCCATTCATGATGACATCGGGTTTTCATGTAGCAGTTTCAATGAGATGTCTTAAGATAAATTGTGCATCAAACCCTCTTGAATTATGAGGGATTGCCATTGTAACTAAATGTTCCTTACTGAAAAGCCAATTGCAAAAATCACTCAAAGTGGATTCTCCTTTAAAAATATATTCCCTTTTTCCAACTTTGTCACATCGTGAACACATTTCATCAATAGATTTACAAATGCACTCATTACAAGCACGGTGTGCAGCACAGTAATTCGGGGTGTGGAGACCTGAGTCTTGAGTTGTTTCAAAATCATAAAACACAAATGGTACTTTTGGCATTTTGTCTTTCTCGGGTGATTTGTATTTTGGAATGAAACAATAATGTTCACTTTTGACTAATTGATGGTGATATTTACATTTTTAAAATCCATCACAAATGTGTTCTCCGTTCCCTGAATATATTTGCATTTTACATGATAGACATTTATCACTAAACGACAGATTGCTTTTTCTTGGTTCTGTGTTTTGGTTGTGTGGTTTTGATAACAAGATGAACTTACATAATCCCTATTACAAGTGTAACAATGAACAGAATGTTCAGGTGTACATAGTAGTGGAGAATAGCAAACACAGCCTTTATGGCATTCTCTGTTATTATACCCTACATTGCAATATTCACAATAGTAGTGACATCCTAAAAACCCTGTAATTGTTGTGATGGTGTCGAAATGATGGTCATGGTGATAGATATGAATAACTTTACTCTCTTTTGTAGTTTGTGGCGGTTCAAATAAGAATTTTTCTTTGGCAAATTGTGGGTGGATTTTAATTACGTACTCTGGGGAGAGTATCCCTTGAATTTTACAATATTCTTCATATCCACATGGTTTATTATAATCAAGGCCTACTTTATTCATCAATATTTTGGCTTCTTGCTCTTGTGTCGGTCTATCAGAATATCTAATATTTTTCCATCTCTTTTCCCAAAGTTCTGAATTATCTTTATCAACGTGGCACCTCCCTACTACAATGGCATGTGCAAAGCACATAGAATCATTGACATTTTAAATTTCAAAATACTTTTCTTATATCCAACCATTTTATCAACAGATGCAAATGAAATGTGCGCATTTTGCCCCGACCCTTGTGGTAGTGAAGTGTGTGTTATTTACCATTTAATAAGATAATTTACCATCATGGATAGTAAATTTCTCATTTGATTGAATAACTTTTTCAATTTCATCTAATACTGTTTTACCATTCATTCCCATAGCCTTTGTAAAAGGAATAAAAATACCCACCTCAAGCCCTGGATGGTGGATGGATATCCTCATGGGGTGGTTGTCTTGAATACCACATTCCTTCTTCACATCATCCATCAATGAATCAAACATTTTACTTAGAAACTCAAATGGATTGTTGGCACTGAACTGATTCAAAGTCACGTCACATACATAGGACCTTGAGTGAAATTTTTTGGAATACCGCAGTAACTGAGGGTGAATAGAATACAATCTCCGTATGGAATATACAGAATTTGTATTCTCAGCATATTCAGTCAACCTCTGTTTCTTGCTGCTTACAGCATCTTACAATTCACCCCCAATGTCGGCCAAGTTTTAAAAATGTTTTCAAACAACATTCAGAAAATGTTTCAAACCAATTTCTGAAAAGTTAAACAATTTGGTTTGAAAACATTTTCTGAAAAGTTAAACAATTTGGTTTGAGATCATTTTCTGAATTTTTTTTCTGAATGAGAAAATGATTTCAGCGAGAGTATAAATAGGCGGGGGGGGGGGGGGGAGGGGGAGGGCTCACAGTTAATGGGAGACATGCTTCGGAGTTAGCAAGACTGAAACACATGATTTTGATCTCCTCTGATGATTAAAAAATGAATAACGATCTGAGAATGGAGAAAGTAAATGATGCTAAAAGTATTTACTATCAGCCATCTAAATGGGGAGAAGTAAAAAGACTTGTCAATGAACTTTATAAGCTGACAACACCGGCTAACGATACTTGTTCCATTTCTCATCAAAAAGGACATTGGGCGAATACATGTGCAGACAAAGGGCCATGTTATTATTGTCATCAGAAAGGACATTGGATTAATGAATGTGGATTGAAAAAGCTATCAAAATACTCTGTGTCTCAAGCAAAATGGGGTTAACCAGCTGTTGCTCAACCTCAACAGACTAAAGTTTATCCATGGCCAGAACATATAGAGCATGTAGATGGATTATCGATTACAGGTTTCAACTTTTCCCCACCACCTGATGTAAAATACATTGAAAACCGCTCTATGGGGATGAGCGTGATACCACTGTTAACTTACATGAACAAAAAACAAACTTTACAAATAAGAAAGTTGACTTAACAGAAACTGTGTTACCAGAGTTTAATGACATTGATGATACATTATTATATGATATGGATATACCCAAAGAAACAAAAATGGAAACTGATAATGAATGAGAAGTATTATTTCCAGAGACGGAGACAGCTCCATTGAAAGTTACAAGAAAATGAAAAGCTAAAGACAGGACTTCTAAAATAGGAAAACTTGCCAAGAAACATTGAACAATATGAACAGTGAGAAATACACTTTTGTAAATATT
The DNA here is from genome assembly GCA_031216915.1 of Pictodentalium vernedei. Classification (NCBI taxonomy): domain Eukaryota; kingdom Metazoa; phylum Mollusca; class Scaphopoda; order Dentaliida; family Dentaliidae; genus Pictodentalium; species Pictodentalium vernedei. The sequence continues at coordinate 158,158,332 of CM062295.1, forward strand.
CATGGAATAAAAAATCTGAAATGTGAAAATGGTGTCCTAGTAGGTTTTTTTAATATCAGTGCTAAACACCCCCTGCTGCTGTACCAGCCATAGCAGAAATCTTTTGACAAAAAACTAATATTTCAATGTAAATTTATGCTTACGCGTGTAATATCAGGATAAATGTTTTATTCGGCACATTGAAAGACAAGTTGTTGGTAATTGTTTCAATGTGGTTAAGATTTGTTAGTTTTCAGAACGATATCTCAGAATTGCGCCTTTTTTTCTGAGTTCGTAACAGACGTTTTTAAAGAAAATATAATTTTCTTTAAAAACATCTGTTACGAATTCAATACAAGCATAAAAGATAAAGCGTTTTTCAGTTTGGGTAGAGGAAAGCGATATTTATTCTATTTTTGCGCCACAATGAAGAAAAAAATCACATTTTACACTAAAAAACATATCTCATTCATACAGTGAATGAAATATTTTCTAACGTTTCGCCACATCTGTTCAAATCAACGAAATTTACAGTTTATCCCACTGTAATATCTGGCACTATTTTTGTTGAGATCACTAAACAATTTACAAATGCGATATTATTAAATGTAAGAGAATGCGAATGTTTCTCCAAACTTGCATCCAGTGAGTTATTGAATATTTACAACATGTAGAACATGTGTTTGAAAAAATGTTTCTGAATGGAACACGTTTGTCAGTGTTCTCATTAGCCATTTGTAAAATATATAATGCAATAATGTGGAAAAACATGAGAGGAATTTTTGTCAGAGTGAGGAAGTGTTATTTTTCTTACTAATCGAGTGTCAGACACACTTTCATCTGAGTCATCTCACATTATAAGACATTCACGCATTTGAAAAAATAGAGTTGTCTGCAGAGAAATGATATTGGAACATCACTTCCTTCCCTAAAAATGTAAAAAAAACACTGATTCATGCTAAATCTGACAGTGTTATTATATTGTGTGTTCCGATAATAAATAGAAAACTGTACCAGTCGGGTGATGTATAATAGGTAGCAGGTTTTTTTGAATGGTGAACATTTTATTAGTATAAAGTGTATGGAACAACCTACCCCATGACTGTCGTTATAGGGACAATCATTTAACACTGAATTCCAATACTGACACTCGAGGGACTTAGTGATTGGAAGGGATTTTTACCCCATGACTGACACTCTAGACCTAAACATTTAGCACTGATTTCCCCATACCCCAATATGTCACTATAGACCAAACATTTAACAGAGGATTCTCCATAGGTCGGATTGTCCCTCAACTGCCATTTTACCCATGGCTGACTCTATGGGTACAATCATTTAACACTGATTTCCCCATATCCCAATACTGACACTTGAAGGACTTAGTGATTGGAACGTTTTTTTTTTACCCATGACTGCCACTATAAACCTAAGCATTTAACACTGAATTCCCCATACCCAAATATGCCACTATAAACCAACAATTTAACATAGGATTTTCCATAGGGTGTCTTGGTCTATAGTGGCATATTTTGGCCCAAAGTGGCATCATTGGAGGCAGGAAAAAGAAAAAAAATGATCTTTTTTCTTGCCTCCAATGATGCCACTTTGGGCCAAAATATGCCACTATAGACCAAGACACCCTATGGAGAATCCTATGTTAAATGTTTGGTCTATAGTGGCATATTTGGGTATAGGCAATTCAGTGTTAAATGCTTAGGTCTATAGTGGCAGCCTTCACTACTTACCTTGGAGAAGTATATTCCTGTAGAACGTAACCAAGGATCTGTCAGCACCAGGACCAGTCGAAATGGATGTGTAATTGAGGCTTCAGCTAGGAGGTTTAACTAGAAGGTAGAAGCCCAGGAAAAAAAACACATTAGGTTCAGAAGCCGAGCAGTAGAATTACTGGACAGATATACACTAAGGTGGGGGTGACTGTGGAAGTAGATGACTCGAATTTGGCAGACTTGTTAACAAAATCTGTGAGTTGTCTCAAGGTATTTATGCAAGTTAAAAAAGATATGAGAGTTTGGTTTCTCCATTGACGTTAGCATTGCCGTATAGCAAAGTATCTATGTTGATAGCGCAGGGGAGTTGTTCCAGCGTGTTCCTCTTATGTCCAAGTAGAAAGGACAATTGAAGAGATAATGGAGAGTTGTTTCACGCTCCCCACACCTTCATAAGGGACAACTTGAGTAGTATGTCATGCACGTTTCATGTGGAGGTTGCTGGACCTCGGTGCCGGACCTCGGAAGTGACGTCATGTCACGTGACGTAGTGGCGCCATGTTGTGTTGTCATGGTAACCCGCGTGAGCGGCCATGTTGTAACGTCATCTCCATAGTGATACGTGGTGCAAGTGTGCATGCGCAGTGCGTGTTGTTAGGGTGATACGAGCTTCCGTCGTCCATTTTGTATACTGGAAGCCGCCATCTTGGGTTCTATAGTAGCACGTGATTGCTATGTTACCAATGGCTTCTAACAAGACAGGGGTATGTTCGGGGGTGTGTTCGATTGTAGAAGGGTAAATCTTATTACCACAAACAACCCGACAATCCCCCCAAATCACCAAAAGCCACCCAAAATCACCGAAATTGACTTTATTTCCCCAATTTATCGGCTTAGCACGCTATGGTACTAAGGGGGGAGGGGTTACAAAGGGGTGCGTTCGATTGAACAGGAGTAATGTTCTGGCTTAGAATTCTCCCAGAATCCCTTTTTGGATCCCTATCCCATGACGTTTTTCCCTATTAAGAATAGCACGTAGTGTTATAGGACAAATTTACCCAGAATTTTCTGCTTCTATCTATATATGCAATAGTTTATGTCTATCTGGCCATGTTCCTTTGTTCTAGAGTATACTCCAGTAGCGTAGAAGAGCCTATTATTTGGAACAGTTTATCTTATTATTACTATATTTAGCAATTTCTGGTCTATTCTTGTTAGTTCTGACCCTATTCCAAGTACTCTTGTTGTTTCATATATCTAGATCATTTATATAAATTATAACCAACCAATCAGATTGCTTGATTTCCCATAATGCAGTTATCTCCCTTCTCTATAATAAAAGCCTATATCCAATGGCCATATCCCATGGAATCCCATTTTTGCAAAACACCTGTGGCTATGGAATCCCTTTTTATCGTATGAGGCCATGAGGGCTATGTAAAAGCCCTCAATGAGTCCTCATTTATTATCCCTCATAACCTCATTGAATTTTGAGGTTATGAGGACCATTAAAAATCCCTCAATGAGGTATAATTTACTACGACTCTTATCCTCATTTCAGTATTTAACAGGTATATCCTATGGAATCCCATTTTGGAAAACGCCTGTGACTGTGGAATCCCTTTTTGTCGTACGATGCCATGAGGGCTATGTAAAAACCCTCAATGAGTCCTCATTTATTATCCCTCATAGCCTCATTAAATTTTGAGGTTATGAGGACCATTAAAAATCCCTCAATGAGGTATAATTTACTACGACTCTTATCCTCATTTCAGTATTTAACAGGTATATCCTATGGAATCCCATTTTGGAAAACGCCTGTGACTGTGGAATCCCTTTTTTGTCGTATGAGGCCATGAGGGCTATATAAAAGCCCTCAATGAGTCCTCATTTATTATCCCTCATAACCTCATTGAATTTTGAGGTTATGAGGACCATTAAAAATCCCTCAATGAGGGATTTTTAATACGACTCTTATCCTCATTTCAGTATTTGAGGATACCTATGGCCTGGTATTGTATTATTTGAGGATACCTATTGAGGATACCTATCGAGGATACCTTTTGGAGAATCCCTTTTGTGTCGCATTAGGCTATGTAAAAACCCTCAATGGGTCTAATGTAGTCTTATCAACCGCTTCCATCTTGTCGCCAAAGCTCCAAGGCCATTACAGGTTTATGGCCTATCTGTCCTATCATTAGCTTCTACAGCAGTCTTGTTCCATTGCGGCCTTATACCAGTACTATTGGCTTCTGTTATTCTGCCCCATATCTCATCCATTACTTCCTAGCTATACCTATCTCAGTCTCGACTATAACATTGATCAAGGTTGAATCAGATTTCCCCTGTATACATATAAGGCATTCCGTTATTGAGATTCCTATCCGATTCCGTAAAATTTGGATTCCGTGTTTTAACATCGACTCTCGAAGGTATTCCCTTCCCTATTAGAAAAATTTAGTTCAATGGGTTGTAGTTCAAAAATTCATATCACCTTCGTTATATTTTCATTAGGTTTAAAAATTTATTCATTTCAAAGGTGTTAACATTGGGATATAGTTAGGGGTTATACTTCATTCAGTTCAAGGGAGGTTAATACCTTCATTTAGGTTATAGTTCATTCATTCAGTTCAAAGGGTGTTTATTTATATTAGATATAAAAAGTTCATTCAGTTGAAAACTTTGTTCAGTTCAAAGGGTTCATTCAGGTTTGTTCAATTTAAGGGGTTAACATTGGGTTATATTAGGGTTCATTCAGGTGAAAACTTTGTTATGTTCACTTCGATCTTGGTTGTGTTGGATCTTTGTTCATTTTGTTTTGTTCACTTCCATCTTGATTGTATTTGATCAGATCTGTTCATGCTGTCCAACTAGTTCGATCAATCCGACTAGTTTGACATTCATTCACTTTGTTTTGTTCACAATTGGTTATGTTGGATCTGTACCTTTGTTATTTTGTAGAGGCTGGTTGTATTTGTTCAGAGTATTGTAGTCATTGTTGAATTGGGGGTTATCAATCCCTTTCCATACCCTCGAGTGTCGATGTTAAAACACGGAATCCAAATTTTACGGAATCGGATAGGAATCTCAATAACGGAATGCCTTATATGTATACAGGGGAAATCTGATTCAACCTTGATCAATGTTATAGTCGAGACTGAGATAGGTATAGCTAGGAAGTAATGGATGAGATATGGGGCAGAATAACAGAAGCCAATAGTACTGGTATAAGGCCGCAATGGAACAAGACTGCTGTAGAAGCTAATGATAGGACAGATAGGCCATAAACCTGTAATGGCCTTGGAGCTTTGGCGACAAGATGGAAGCGGTTGATAAGACTACATTAGACCCATTGAGGGTTTTTACACAGCCTAATGCGACACAAAAGGGATTCTCCAAAAGGTATCCTCGATAGGCATCCTCAATAGGTATCCTCAAATAATACAATACCAGGCCATAGGTATCCTCAAATACTGAAATGAGGATAAGAGTCGTATTAAAAATCCCTCATTGAGGGATTTTTAATGGTCCTCATAACCTCAAAATTCAATGAGGTTATGAGGGATAATAAATGAGGACTCATTGAGGGCTTTTATATAGCCCTCATGGCCTCATACGACAAAAAAGGGATTCCACAGTCACAGGCGTTTTCCAAAATGGGATTCCATAGGATATACCTGTTAAATACTGAAATGAAGATAAGAGTCATAGTAAATTATACCTCATTGAGGGATTTTTAATGGTCCTCATAACCTCAAAATTCAATTAGGCTATGAGGGATAATAAATGAAGACTCATTGAGGGCTTTTACATAGCCCTCATGGCCTCATACGATAAAAAGGGATTCCATAGCCACAGGTGTTTTGCAAAAATGGGATTCCCTGGGATATGGCCATTGGATATAGGCTTTTATTATACAGAAGGGAGATAACTGCATTATGGGAATTCAAGCAATCTGATTGGTTGGTTATAATGTATATAAATGATCTAGATATATGAAACAACAAGAGTACTTGAAATAGGGTCAGAACTAACAAGAATAGACCAGAAATTGCTAAATATAGTAATAATAAGATAAACTGTTCCAAATAATAGGCTCTTCTACGCTACTGGAGTATACTCTAGAACAAAGGAACATGGCCAGATAGACGTAAACTATTGCATATATAGATAGAAGCAGAAAATTCTGGGTAAATTTGTCCTATAGCACTACGTGCTATTCTTAATAGGGAAAAACGTCATGGGATAGGGATCCAAAATAGGATTCTGGGAGAATTCTAAGCCAGAACATTACTCCTGTTCAATCGAACGCACCCCTTTATACCCTCCCCCCTTAGTACCATAGCACTACGTGCTAAGCCGATAAATTGGGGAAATAAAGTCAATTTCGGTGATTTTGGGTGGCTTTTGGTGATTTGGGGGGATTGTCGGGTTGTTTGTGGTAATAAGATTTACCCTTCTACAATCGAACACACCCCCGAACATACCCCTGTCTTGTTAGAAGCCACTGGTAACATAGCAATCACGTGCTACCATAGAACCCAAGATAGCGGCTTCCAGTATACAAAATGGACGACGGAAGCTCGTATCACCCTAACAACACGCGCTGCGCATGCGCACTCACACCACGTATCACTATGGAGATGACGTCACAACATGGCCGCTCACGCGGGTTACCATGACAACACAACATGGCGCCACTACGTAACGTGACATGACGTCACTTCCGAGGTCCGGCACCGAGGTCCGGCAACCTCCACATGAAACGTGCATGGCATACTACTAACTTGTTAGTAAATTGTTGTACAGATGGTCGTTGAGGTTGCAACAGCCCAAACAAATTCTGCAGAGATATATTTGGGTTCTGCGTGATCTGCGAGCATCGAACCATTTAGGAGTAGGGAGTTTGTTTTTGTTTAGGTGTGAGTGAAAGTTTCTCAGAGAACTGTTTTCTCTGATTTCCTGTGATAGACTATTCCACAGTCTGGTTGTTGAGGGTAGGAAGGAATTCAGATGTGTATTGGTGCGGCAGTGTGGAATGTCTAAGTTGGTACCGCTGCAGAGAAAAATAGTCGTGAGTAACGGAGGCCGGTGGGGGAACTAAGGATGATATTAGCCTGGGACAGGTGATGAACCATTTTGGGTACGTTTATGCTTTTCGCTACGAGTACGGGGGGTTACCCAGCCTGTTTCCGCATATAGCGAGGCTATGTTTGCAATTCTTGTAGCACCAGTGACTATACGGGCAGCCTCCAGATGGACTTTTTCGTGCTCGGAACATTCGAAGTCATTACAATTAACCCAAATGGTTTCCACGTATTCAGGTTAGGACGTATGAATGTCGATCAACCATCGGGATGCCAACACATCGATGTTTTCTAGGTCGTCAGACATAATTTTAGCTGCCTGGACAGGGTCTTCAGGGATGAGATATAGGGAAGTATCGTCTGCAAAAAATTGGATGTTGGATACCAGTCCATTCGTGATGTCGTTTATATAGATTAGAAAGAGAAGGCGCCCTAGTATCGAACCCTGTGGAACAGCCGATTCTGTACTTCCCCACGAAGAGTATTCGGAATTAATTACGACGTGCTGATACCTATTGCTTACGTAGGAATCAAACCAAGCTAATAAATTACCGGTTATGTCGATCTTTTCAAGTTTATACAGAAGGCCCCTGTGCCACACTTTATCAAAAGCTTTACGTATGTCACAGAAGACAAAGGGAGGTACTAATTGTATGGTAGATTTCGGAAAGCTGGAGAACTGTGGAGTCTTTGGAGACGAAACCAGACTGGAACCTTGTGAGGAGGCAGTTCGTGCCAAGAAATTTTAGAAATTTCTTTGGTATACAACTTTCCAACACCTTACCGATACAGCTCAGGAGCGAGATCGGACGGTAGTTCATTACAATGTTACGGGAATCCTTTTTGAAGATGGGTGAAACATTTGGTCTTTTCCATTTAAAGTCAGATATTGAAAGTCTCGGCAAGTGACTTGGCTAGGGAAGAGGCGTATTTCTTCAGGGTATGAGGACTAATATTGTCAGGCCCACAGGCTTTAGTGACTTTAAGAGAATTCAGGACTTTCTGCACATCTTCAGGTTCAAAAATTTGGTCTACGGTAGGTAAGCTGGAATCAAAGGTGCGTGGTGGAAGGGACACATTTTCGTCATTAATGCTGGGGATCGAACAAAAATATTCGTTGAATGCCCCAGCCTTTTCTGTGTTACGAGAGATGTTGGAACCCTTGTGGAGGAGATTTAGTATATCGGTCTGTTTGTTTCCCAAGAGCAGTTTAAGGGTCCACCAGGTATGAGGGGGTTGTCGTGTGAGAGTTCAGAGTATTTTCTTCTTTGGTAAAGAAAATGCTTTAGATTTCCTGATGGCAGAAGTTGTTTCATTTCTTTTCTTACGGTATTTGACCCAAGCTGCTTCGGTACCACTGCGTTTGGCCGAACAATAAAGGCATTTGCGCTGACGAATTAAAAGTCTTATTTGGTTGTGCATCCATTTGGGTTCGTTAGGACGTGATGTAATTAGCTTTGTGGGCATGTACTGATTAGTCAGTTTATAGAGGTAATTTGTTAGTCATCAGCGATTGGGCGGCCTGGTGTGAAGATAGAATAGCAATCCAGTCTGTTTCTCTGATGCATGTGTTGAGGTTTGTAAAGTCTGCTTGAGAGAAAAGCCATATTCGTCGCTTGACACTTAAGGAAGCTTCTTTAGCGAACTTAAGATGGGCCGTTTTGGGGCAGTGGTAGCGAGTGAAATCTCCAAAGAGTGGGTCGCCGACATCATAGGATTAAAATATTTGAGGACAATTAGTTATTATTATGTCAAGCAATCAGGCTGATGTTTCGGTAAAAAAACGTTGGTTGCTGGATTATTTGTGACACGTTATAATGATTCAAAAGATTCTGGACGAATCTAAGTAAATCTTCGTTGAAATCACCGGTTATTATCAAGGAAAGCGATTGGGTATCTAAAGCTCTTTCGACAGAAGTGAAAATTAAGTCCCAAGTATCAATACCCAAATTTGGCGGCCGGTAAGAAGGTTTTTCTGGAAGGGAATTGTTGCAACCAGAGGCACTTGATAAAGTCAATTTCCAGTTCAGGTCGGCGTATAAAGACCGTAGTTTTCTTCAGTTAGACTGCGATACCACCACCCCTTGAGGGACGGTCCTTCTTTATAGGGTCGTGAAATCCATGGTGCTATCGTCACTGTTCTGGAGCCATGATTCAGTAAACACACATATATCATACTCTCCGAGCTCGCATTTTAACATGCCAAGTTTGGGCTTTAGACTTTGAATATTTAAGTGAAAAAGGCTAAGGCCTGACGACGCAACGAAAGGAGGATCATCAGTAGAAGAGCTGTCCGTGCTGGATGTTGCTGAAGACTGATTTGAGGGCCCGGGATTGAGCTCAATGTTCCCGGATAACAGAAGAATGGCATAAAGCCACGTACTAATGAACAATATGTTGAATGCTGGGTCCATTGGGATTGTTTGGTCAACAGCTAATACTTTCTTATCTACTGCGTTGTGTCTGAAGCATTCATTGATTTGGTAGGAAGGTTTGAGTCGAAATGTATAGTTGCATAAAGACAATGATGCACTCATTGCATCAGTGTTAAACCACTGATTCCAAATCGCAGAAGAAGATTTATGAACAGAATATCTAACGAATTACGACCTCCACCTTTATGGCGCAAAGTGGCTCGCGCAATTGGCAAATATAGACCCACTCAAAGTCTCTCCTGTTTGTTGAACATATGAATCCGATGGTTTATTTCAACACTTTGTCCCTCTTTTTCTTATTTAGCTCACATACATTAGGTATCTACTTAAGCAACCTTACCAACAGTACTGGTATATTGTCAGTAATTTTCTGTTTCATCTTACTAGTGCCGAATTCATGGGAGGAAATGTCATCCAAACTTGTGTTCTTGAGATACTTTTGAAAATCCATTGGTAAGCCAGCAAGACGTTCTTCAAAATCAACAGCCCATTGTATTTTTTCTATAAGTGAAAAGGAAATTTATTCGAATTATTTATCTTACAACGAGCATATATTTTGTCCATATAACTCTAACTGTTTGCACTAAATACCACATGCGAACGAGATGGAGATTTTCGAAACAGTACTCAAACATAAAAGCTGTCAAATATTTCAGTCTGTGTACATTCTGATGTCACTGCTCTTGGAAATCGTAATTAAGTCAAAAAATCTAACTGATTTAATATTCATAACAACGCCAAGAGCACTCGCAAATCAGTTGTTATACGCTCCACTGAACGGAAACGCTGTTGACAATGACATTGTTCTTAATCTGCGTGAATGTATTGCCCAGAATAGTCATAGCACTAATAGCAACTGCACTGCGTTTTGGTTTGCGCACATTAAATAAAATAGTTCCTTGTTTAAATGACTAGTTCGATAATTGTTAGGCGCGAAATATTCAAATAAATTGGTCATGGCCAGTCTATGGTTCCTAGATGGTGTATTCAAATCGCGACCTCGTCCCTGGGTCACATATCGACTCATTGTTAGGGCTCGTCAATATATGCCCACGGACGAGGTATCGACGTTAACACCACTTAGTAGTCCATAGGATGACCATAACCTTATTTACTTTCCGCTACTCATACTCCAATGGTCATCGGGTCAGAGAGGGTAAACCATTTTCACCCTGAGAAATTTTCGGAATGACGTTTTTCAATAACTTGGGTTATAATGTTACTTTATCTGGTTGTTTTCCTCTCGATAGCCTTATGGCTCTCACCGGGAAGCGCAAAGTGTGAAACCACAACCTTTATGTTTTTAAAAAAATGAAATGTGTTTTGAAAATATACCACACATTTGTAATGAGGATTGGTTCATTATTAATTTTCTGTTGTTCTTTATCATGTCCAAAAATATACTCTTTACATCGTGTGCACTGATTTCATATGGATATGATTTTCTACAAATATGTTATAAAGTTTCTTTCTGAAACCATTCATGTATGAAATCTGTTGAATAATATGACTAAATTTGGCATTTTTAAATGATGCGATATGGAAGTTCAATTTGTATAACTATCAACCCCACAATTGTTGGGCATCATCCACAGTTTCAGAGACACAATTCGCGTAAACATTAAATACTCAGTCTTTAGCGGGAACACCCAACAAGAGGTGTACGTTATATGATCAGAAAGATCCAAAGTGAATATAGAAAACGTTCTTAGATCAATAGAGTTTGTACAGCGAAAGCCGAAATTTCGTTCATGTGTTCCAAAACAACGAACGAAGATTGTTAACTTCGTGTTGATATAGTTTGATTCTTGGTTCTTGATACATTTTAGAGAACTACGTGTGATTTTGAAGAAGGCGCGCAAATTTTGCAAAGGAATACACAATAGATCTCAGAATATTTTTACAAGTATACTTTTTTCCAATTGTTTTTTGCGGTATTGACGAGCCTCGATTTTACAAGTCTCTATACATTCCCACGTGGCTGGGGGATAATAGAGTTCATCCTGTTATAAGTACATCATTTTACATTCGTGTATCTCTATTTCAATTGGAAAATATATATAGGGGGCGGGGGATAGAGTTGGGGTGAGGGAGTATGTGTCATTGGGGAAAAGAAAACTCGAGAGAGGAAAACAACAGAAGAATCCTTCAATTATTTTTACGTTGTATTATGTTAGGCGGTGTCGGAGATGCGGGAGAATTAATTTGTAGAGTTTGAGAGTTTGATGATATGTGGCAATACAATAACTACAGAACAAATGAGAGATCGAATTAAATACCCACAGCGTCACTCCGTGTACCTGCAAACCCGACATACCTGCCCCATTTCTAGAGTAATCTCCCGAAATCGGGAAAGCGCGTCCAGTCTGACAGGACACGGAGCTCTACCGAATGCATCAACCATCTTCAGAATTGCCGAAGTGTGTTTGAAATTCATGAAGACCTGCGAGAGCGGCAGTAACTCCTCCAAGGGTCGTTGATTTCTGTCCCCGCACTTTACCGGAGATGTGTTCTGTATTTATACCACGATTAAACTTGAATTAAGTGAATGAAGCTGATATTTTTAATAAAAATATTACCCCGGCAGTCTGATAACTTTCTTGCATGACACTGTTTCGTGTCAAAGCATTTCATTCACGTCATAACCTCACTCAAACGCTTAGCGTCTAATCAGATGCGTCCTAACATGATGTTCTTCTGTCTGTATTGCATCGCGTAACGTTGAATACGCACAACAATCGTGGTGTAATACAGGTTATTTCACACATTTGGATATTGCCAATATTTATGTCACAAATGATATATCGTTTGAATGGATAGAGTGTGTAGCAGGCAAATACTGCATACGTTTACATTCCGACAGTTTTCAGTGTTCGCACAGAGGTAACTATAAAATCTGCAGCATTTTATTCAAGTATAGATACACACAAGCCGTCACATGACGTGGCTATGAAAAAGAGAGCCCTAAGGCAGTTGCTGAACATGGATATGTCGACATGTCTTGCTTTAAAATGTCCCCGATGATCAAGTCTATCAAAACACGCCCTAGTTCAGATTTATTTATTTATTTTATTTTTTTCATTCATTTATTATTGGTGTTTAACGTCACATATCTCCTCCGTACAATGGCTAATCGTGATCGCCACATGGATATAAAGTCAAGTCCAGCCAATCGTTTATACCCATATTGCCCATTTAGAGGACTTCCACTCCAAACATTAGTTAATGGTCCTATCGGATCACAAAAAGTCAGCTTTTGTCATCGCAGTAAATGTGATCGAAAAATGCACTGATTGAAAGTATATATAGCAAGTACTTCTCGGTGAATAGAGAATGCCTGCAAAGATTGAATGTCTGCAAAACAAATTGTTTTATTGGTTTACCACAGAAAGCAAACGTTATCTCACTTCTCGTGGGTCCCCGGGAACCCTATTCAGGGTCCATCGATCCATGTCCAATACAGAGAGAAATATCAGGGTTACTTTTCGACAGTAAAGGCCTACGCATAATCTCAGTTGTTGGAAATAGCTTAATCGATATATTTGTAAGCAGAGGCGGTTCATAACGGAAGCATGTTAATTACTAACTGCAGAGAAATAAACAGCAGTAGCCTATTTACTTAAACGCCACGGTAATACCAATAACGGAAAACTATCCCGGGAATTTCCTAATTGCTTGCATCAAGGCTCGAGGAACAGTTCTTTTGGTATGCTATTTGTCTCCGGTCGGCTATCCACTAACAGATCAGAAACAAACAGCACGCATAGTGAAAGTTGATAACCTCAACTAATAGACTACGTGGACTTGGTTTACCATAATAGTTTACGACACGCAGAAGATGATATTCTCTCTACATGATATAGTGTCGGCCCGGGTCCCCATCTCCGGGATAAATGTGTATATATGACTGTTAGGCAGACAGTGGGTATGTGAGTATGTTTTGTGCCTGTGTGAGGATGTGTGTGTGTGTGTGCCTGTTTGGTATGCACTAGTGTCTAAGCCGCTGCAAAATCAGTCTTTTTATTGTTTATTATTTATTTTTGGTGTTGCTTTATACGATATTTTTGTGTAATGCCACATCATTTGTACACCATGGTCAAACAATAAATAGAGGATATCTAGTGTTTTTGAGTGGATACCAAAAATTATCTCACTTGTGACCTGGTATCCACTCAAAAACACTAGATTTTCTTTTTATTATACGCTTTTTATAAGAATCTGACAATTCCACTCGTTTCAACCTTGAATTGATGCATGAAAGTAAACAGCGCATTGAATCATTGAAACGCGGAAGTGATTTAATTGATACTCGGAACAGATAGCGTCTTGCCATCTGATTCAGTTGGCGGGTTTCTAGTCCAAACATGGCCTGAAAGTCCGTAATATAAGTTTTTGCTTTGGTACTTCCTTAAAAAAGACGTACCAAACCAAAAACGTATATTTCGGACTTTCAGGCCATATTTGGACTAGCGGGTTTCATGCATCAATTCAAGGTGAATACGTGTTGAATTATTACTGGAAATGATCGGTATCCACCCAAAAAACACTAGATTTACTTTTCATTATACGTTTTTAGTACAAATTGATCATTTCCAGTGATAATTTAACTCGTATTCACCTTGAAGAGATGCTTTGAAAGCCGCCATTTTGATTGATACTGTGAAAGTGAAAATTTCTATATCTTCACAGTGGGGGATACGACTTCTATCTTTCCGCAATTTCTTCGATAATCTATCGTTTAACGTATAATAAAGTATTCCATTCCATTCTTTTCTATTATATTAGGATTTGATGAATGAGACTGTTTTAATTCAAACAAAATCCTGATAATTTGCACCCATTGTTATGTATTTTAAATGATTTGCGTGAGGAAATTAAACTCAGATTTCTTTTTTTTGCAGGACTTGGCCGACATTTGTTCTGAAGCAGTTGACAATCGACAGCCGACATATTGAGTCCTCTCTGGACAAACAGACAGTTTAACATTATTTATTCCCATGCAAGAGTGTTTATTTTCTTCATTTTCCCGTAATCACGAACTGCTCTCCAAACAAAAAAAATGTCAAGATGCTACCCGAAGCAACACAGAGAATACGGTGATCATTCCTGCTTTTGAAACACCTACCCACTATTTCAGTCTTTGCAGACATTCTCTATTCACCGAGAAGTACTTGCTAGATATACTTTCGGTCAGTTTATTTTCCGATCACATTTAGTTTAAACAATATTTATTTTAAATTATGTTATTTGTATACAGTACGCAACAGGTACAAAGAAGAACAAGCAACATATTTAGTATGGATGCACAGTACTGTGATGACAAAAGCTGTCTTTTTGTGATCCGATTGCGACAGGATCATAACCACTCTAACCAACTGGTTGAGGTTTCCTAAATAAAATACTGCACAATCTATACTGCATCTAGAAAAACAAATGACAATAGCCTCGTAGATTTAATGTTCTTACATTTCTTTTTCCACGGGTGAGATTCCAGTGTTGTGTGGAGAAAAGTGCACAGAGAATTCTGACCGCATCATGAGCCGTTCGAAATTCTCTGTGCCCTTTTGTGATCGCTATACTGCTGTAACCTTCGATAAAACAGCACAATCTTAAATATTTCAGACAGCCTGGTCTACACTGAATGAAAAAAATGGTAATATGTTGAAATCGTATCCATAAGTTCACCGAAGACAACCAGATCAGATCATACCCAATTCGCATTCATACATTTTACAAAACATTTCCGTGTTTAAATCAACGTTTTGGCACCAAAAGGATCAGATATTGAGACGAAAATGATATGGGGAAGAAGTACTTTTTGTGATTTGTTGTGATTTGTTGCACAATTTATCAGACTGAGGCTAACGCAATGACATAAAGAGTCAACCCAATCCCTGACAGCCAGCTAATGAGGGTACCAATTTCTAGCATGCCATCTGCTGCGAATGCTACCTTTGCCACCAAGTAAACGCCCATCAGTGTATAGAGGGACTGATAGACAGTCCCTGAAAAACTCTGAAAATTTCCATGCTGCACTGCAAATGGTGTCACGTGCAGTCATTCCAAAGAAATATATCTGAGCCTATTTTTTCTTGATGTACACAAAGCACTTGAGCTCAGAGGACTTAAAGGGGTTGGCATAATCACAAAAGTTGTCATGGCATCAGAATTCACAAAGTAACTATGACAAGTAAGTTAGAATGCTGATCTGAATGGTGTAGTGTTGTGATTACAAATAAAAGATCTCTAATGAGTCGGGATTTCATATTAAGTTTCTGTACCGAGTTCACAAAAATCGATCTGATCTGAGGTTTATTGTACGAGGTTCGGAAATTTCATGTCAAATTTTGATGAATTTGAGATTCTTTTTTATCAAATAATATTTAATTTAACCTTTTAGCTGACATAACAACTAAAGGTGGCCAACATTGTTCACAAATATCGCCATCCAAATTTTTCTTCTCAATTTTTGCCTCAAAAAATAGCTTATGATTGCTCCGGAAATGAGCTCGTTGAGACGGTTCCAATGAGGCATCATAATCCAGGTTTTCGAGATAAAAAGGTCAAAATATTTAGTTATTCAGAAATTTTTTCTGAAAGTGTCGTCTGCTATTTTTGTATTAGGTAGATAGTTAATGAAAAATAAGAGAAGATTAATTCAATTCTACTTCTGGTTTCTCCTTCTGACACCAACTCATTCACAATTTTACTTCACTACAAGTGGTGAACATTTGGTACACCAAGCAACTTTGGGTATATTTTAATTATACCATGATCGTCAGATTAATAAGAGTTTAGATATTAAATAAAACAATATTCACACGTGCGAATCTGTTTGTTTACATGAGCACCGGTAGGCGGTACTTCCACTGGCAATTTTATCGCCGATACGAAATAGAAAAAGGAAAGGCGCAAATTACGGGTCCTTTTTCATTTTAATAACATAATAACACACGAATTCGAGTTATGGTTGCTTTATTAACACGAGACAACGTACCTTTGTTAATTTTTGGTCTATTATGAGATAAACTTTTTTAAAAACGAAATAAATAATTGCCAGTTTCATTTCACTCTTCACGAGGCGACGAGCAATAAATGTAGACACGTTTGCATTCAGGACGAGGTCACCAAAGGTCAGCCTGGGTGTAGTTCCACTGTAGGTGTAAATTTTAACTTCTGAAATCCCATTGCTGGCGTGTTCACCGTGATTGGTGAGTAAAGCTAAAATTTATGTCATATGCTTTTTATATATAGTAGAATAGATAATCATGGCATAAAATAAGATATGTGGTGGTGATTGTGTGAAATAAAAGTATAGAGAATTTGGGTCATAATCCATTAGAAATTCTGTGTCCAATTCCTCCCTCCAGCATTGTAGAATCTTATCCAGTGAGAAGGAAATGTTGAATATCAGATGGTATTGAATATCAGATATTTTGTTTGTTTATTTCCTCCCCCCTCCCCTCAGGGCCTGAATTCGCAACATGTTATTCATGGGGTCGTAACCCATAGATTCACAACCAGATAGCAATCTGATCAAGAAAAAGATCACTTTTATGACCCGAGTACTGTAACTGACAAGAGAGGAAGATTTGCTCTCAAACATGGAATAAATAAATAGTTCTGAAAACGGAAGCTGTCAAAGGTTTGAGATGGAGAGCATTGAGGAGGAAATATAGATGGCGCCACTACTAACCCAAAAGATAAATTTGTGGATTGAAGGTCTCTCCATATGGTCACCCCAGGAAACTGCATCTTTCCAGCTACAGAAATGAGTAGTCTCAACCAGCAGTTAAAAAGTTAATTCTAGATAAGGACAAATAGCGATGACACACAAAACAGTGCAAGAACTTTGGCAGCTCAGAGCTGATTCATTTACAAATATTTTGTAAGATTTATTTTTCTAATTCACTGTGATACAAAAGAAAATATTTGTATATCCATAATAGAGTATAGTACACATGTTAAAGTCTATGGCTCACGAATAACAAAGAGATGCTAGTGAAGCATCTCTGTGGGGGCCCTTAAGCTGGCCATTTTCATCAGTACCAAAACAAATCATTTGTAAAACTTAAATATAATTAGTGGAAAGTAAAGCATTTGAAATTCTATAACTATAAGTGAATTTTATTAAAAATCCAAAAATCAATTTTTTTTGATGATTTAGACTCACAAAATCTCAACAAGCTGTGATCAGAGTAAAAGGAGTTACACAATCTCAAAACTCCAAGATAACACAATCCAGGATGTAGAGCTTTTTCGTTTTTGTTTTTGAGGGTTATTTTGGTGGTAGTAAATTTCAAATGCTGGCAAGTTGTTTCCTTGAAAAATGTAAGTGAACTTTAATGTTGGGTCAATGGTAATTGCCTCGGTATGGAATAAGTTCAATCTAATAGAATATCTGACACACGACTAACCTCTGTGAAGGGCAGATTCATTATAGAAATGTCATTATAAAGAGTGGATAAGTAGTTATAACAATCTAACAAGTCCCTATAACGAGTTGTGAAGTCATTATAATGAGTTGTAATGTCATTATAATGAGTTGTAATGTCATTATAACTGATTCGTGAATCATTATAAGGAGGTGTAATATCATTATAACAAGTTGACATAACTTCCCATGTGGTTATAATGAGCATTGAAGTCTTTATAGCAAGTTAGGCTGTCCTTATAATGAGTTCTATGGTCATTTTAATGAGTTGTGATGTTATTATAACGAGCGAAGAAGTCATTATAAAGCATTGGCATGCTAGTTTAATGAATTTTGAATGTCAATATAATGAGTTGTCGCATCGTTATGAGTTGTGAAATTATTAAAATGGATTACGATGCCATTATAACTAGTTAAAAAATCATTATAATCAGTTGTGAAGGTGTTACAATTTGCAAGCCATTACAATGAGTTGACAAGTTGTTATGGCAAGTTGTAAAGTAATTATGCAATAAGTTGACAAGTTATAATGATGTAACAAGTCATTTTAACAAATTTATAACAAATTTAGAAGTCATTGTAATGAGTTGTGGAGTCTTTATAACGAATTGTCAAGTCAACATAATGCGCCGACATGCCAAAACAAGTTGTGATGTCATTATCATGAGTTGTGGGGTTATTATAATAAGATAAGAAGTCATTGTTATGAGTTGCTAAGCCATTACGATGAGAGGACAAGTCATTATAACAATTTGAAAGGTCAATGTAGTGAGTTGTGAAATTGTTATGACGAGATGTGACGTCAGTATAATGATTTGACATGCCCATATATCAAGGTGCAAAGTCACTATAATGGATGGTGAAGTTGTTATAAGAAGTTGTGGCATAGTTATACGAGTGACAAGTTGTTATAATGAGTTGACAATTCGATTCGTTATAATGGGCTGAAAATTCGTTTTAATAAGGTGTGATGTCAAGTCATCATAAGATTTCACAAGTGGTTATGATGAGTCAAAAATCATTATAATGAGTTGTGAAGTCACCATAACAAATTGGCAAATCATTGTGAATACCAAATGTTATAACGAGTTAACAATTCATTATGACAGGTTATGAAGTCATAATATCTTATAATGTATAATGTATAACCAGTTGTGATGTCATTACAGACAAGTTGACCTGTTGTTATAACGAGTTGTTAGGTAGCTATAAAGAATGACAAGTTAACTAGTTGGCAGGTCATTAAAATGAATCTTAAACATCATTACAACGAATTAACAAATCCAACATGACAAGTTGTGAAGTCGTTATCACGAGTTGGTAGGCGTTATAACAAGTTGGCGTGTCATTATAACAAGTTGTGAAGCTGCAATAACAAGTTGCAGACACCACCAAAAACAAACACCTGTCCTGTCCTACTTCTTACAACATAAATATATTTCCTCGTTAATTTAGCGAGATTGACTAGTGCCTTCAGACTTACAAAAAAAAACCCACAGATAAACCACCTGATTATTTTTTAAGGATATTACCCTTTCAACGATGTGGAGAATTGTGGGGGTGGGGGTGGGGGGAGGATCGCATTCAGTTACCGACAAACATATAACAAAGCAAAAACCGCACATAGCTATGCAATGCATTGCTAGTTACTGGTAAGTTCCCCCTCTTAATTTGGAAAATGTTTTAAAAAATGGATGTTGTCTGAAAGGTTTGGTTTACTTGCGGAACTAGCAATTGGCAATCAATTTCGCGTGAATGGACTATTTCGTCGGTAAAAAATCCGCCAGAATCTTTCAGTTGTCAATCTTTTGTTTAAACAATATTTATTCAAAGCATATGCTATACTTTACAGAACTGAACAACAGAAAAGTAAGAGTACAAGGCACAGTAGCTCACAATATAACATACATTTAACACTAAACAAATTGCTAAGTAGAGGAGTGATTTGACAGGAAGCTTGGAGCTTATGTGAGTCATCTCTAAGTCGTCAATCTGTTCCATGTATCTACGCCACTTCACTTGATAGAAATTGAACGCATCAAACAAGAAATTTAATTAAGTTAATGAACATTACAAATACTGTAGGAACAGAAACGAGATAAACATTCCTGTTATAAACAGAAGTTGAATGATGAAAAACACATGCGAGGAAAGCCGTTGGTGCGACTTAGGCCTACTACACAACATTTGGTTGTTAACAGCTGCAAGACGTCCGAAATGAGTATTAGTACATTTTCAAGGTTCCGTTTGTAAAATATAACTCACTCGTGTCGCCCGATGATTCTTCTGTAGTCAGTCGCGTGGGCTCGACTTCACCATTCACGTCCATCTCACAATTTTCTGTTTATACTCAAACCTTTAAAACACAAAAAGGAATATTTCAAAACATGTAAAACTAATTTTGGCATTATTTCTTCTGAATAGCAGTATTTGAATGTGGGCGGATGACCGGCGACTGATGAAATTATAGTATGCGGAGCTAAGACGCCAACACAAAAAACCTATCCACTTTTGTCTCGGTATTTTTAAGTATATTTATGTTGTAAGTACACTGTTGTGTACCTGTCAAGGAAAAGTCTTTTTAAGATGGCAGTATGTCAACAAAGAAAAAGGTAGGTGTCCACATCAAGACGTAAATTCAGTGCTTTTCATCTATATTGTTGGCATTGTATATATCCCTTTCGATGGAGGAATAATATATAATAACATAATTTTCCATACAAAAATCAGTAGTTTAGCAGAAAACTGGAAAGAAGGAATTGCTTGTGTTAAGGAACGGTCTCGCTTAATTTGTTAAGGCTGGTCTCGAAAATTGGTTAAGGATGGAGCTTTTTATTAAAGGATGGGTCACATTTCTCACTGTTTTGGCTTTGGTTCGACAGAGAAATAAGACAACAGGATAAACGATATTTGTTTGTTTTGTTGCCATAATTATACGCGGAAGGATAGACACTGTGACTAACTTTTGAGGTCTTCAGTAGTCCGATTTATTTCCAAAAAACGTACCATCCAAAAAAAAAAAAACACAGGCATTTATCACATGCTATAAAAATTACTTTTTATTTTGAAGGAAACTATGGCATATTCTGAAACCAATGACTGTGATAATTTTGAGCAAAATTAAAATTAAAGTTTTTAATATAGTTTTCAAATAATTTCCTTCAGACCCCAAAACAAGCATTCTGTTTGGCCTATGTTAGAACTAAAATGAGTATATTAAGTTTCAAAGATTGAACAGTAATGGACAAAAGAACAATCCTGGGAATTAACTTTGATTGTGCATTTTTAATGGAAAATTGTGTTTTTAAACTTATCAAATTTAACTGAACCTCAAATAAAGGAGATTCAATGGTACTTTTTATTCCTGTACATCAATCATTAATACTTCTCGAAGAAACCTTGAAGATAGTTTCACAGAACGTACTACATATTCTCTGATTTGGGGTTCAATGAGATTTCATGAGAAAAATTCCTTCCCCTGTTTTCTCCTAAAATACCGATTTTTCTATGGAAATTGCTCACTCCACATCACAAGGTACACGAGAGAATATATTTGACATAACAATGCTCAAATTAGTTAAGATTCCTCTTAGATTTGATAGTCAAACTTTCAACCGTTTTCACATCGTCGCATGAGAACCATAAGGTTCTATCTTCCTGTGGAAGATAGAACCTTATGATTCTCACACGGCGACATGAGATTTTCAAGAAATATTAAGACTGTCACGGGAAATGAAGATATGTACTATAAAGATAAATTGTCCCTTTATCAAAAGGAATATATACAATGCTAATAGTATAAATGAAAAGTTTTGATTTTGCAGATTGAAGTGGACCTCTACCTTTTTCTTTGTTGACACACAACCATCTTAAAAAGACTCTTCCTTAACAGGTACACAACAGTGAAGTAGGTCTTCAAGACATGGAGGGTCTTGGTCTTGCGTGTTTTTGATTAACTCAGACAGATAAGTGTTCCTCTGTTTCTTTCAGATTCCTGTATCCATTTTTGAAAAATAATCCCTAAATGAAGCAGGAAAGTCAGTACCAGTACCACCCACTTCCATGCATAGCAGAGAGAAGAAATAAATATTTATTTTAACCCTTATATCATCCCACATTTTACTGCACACGTATATAAATCCGTCCTACAGATAATAATATTGTTCTCGAATATACGTCATATCAAGGCAAGTTTAACATTTCAAGCATAAATATACTCATCGGCCAGAACCACTCTTGATGCGGACTATTTTTACTCTAATCCTGGTGCGTTTATGGTATATTCCATGTCTGTTCGATGGCATCAATTATTCATTTTCTGGGTGGAGACCAATTAATACTTTCAACGTGCAGACTCGGGGCTTCACGTTGGAAATATTGATTGGTCTGCTCCACAAATTCACTGGGCAGCTATCACGAAATTGGCTCCAAGACGGGTATTCGGATTCAAAAAATTAAGTCTCACTAGATTCTTGGTATATGTCAATCATACATTTATACCTCTCACAAATTCAAAAAATTTCGTCAGATCATTCCACTTTTTGTTCTGTTGAATCGACTATGTTAACTGATTCATCAGTAACTCAGCATGTACATGTCTTACATTTTTGCTCCGCATTTTACATCTCATCATCTTCTATCATTTTCTCTCATTTACTCTCGCCTCATCGTATCACATCATAAATATCATCATTAAACAATTTGTAGTATCAAGTCACATATCATCTGATATGTGTCTGTCCTTGAATAGAACGTGTGTTAAATTGGGGAACTGACACGTTATGTGTTCAATGAAAGAAGTCAACATGAAATCATAATTATTTGCCAACTTTGTTGACATCGGCGAAACACCAAATCTGGCTATATTGTTCCTTTGCAGCGTATAATGCATCCAGCTGATAATATGATGCGCTATAAGCTTTTGCCTCAAATTATATTTAGATGCTTCTGAATACATCAATTAATACTTTGTCTGAACAGTGCATATGCTGCAAATTAAAACACTCTAATTCAAATTCTCATTTCGTCCAACGTAAAATATTTAAGTAGGAAATCCGATCTTTTGTTATTACAATAATTTGAATGTTCCTGCAAGCAGAGAACATCCTATATACACAAAATTGGCGTTTCAATACCAAGAGGAATATTATACAAGCAACATCAGTTGGGCGAATTCATTTTGTACATGCATGGCGATTCGATAATAATTTAATCCTATAGTCTGAGAAGGCTGTTGGATCGAAGTATTACTAATTCATCTTTAACCCTTCAACTAGGTGTGCATACATTTTTGCGTGAAGAAAAAATTGGTGGTGACGAGCAGACGATATAACGAGCAAAAAATCGGAAGCGAGGCTCGGTAATAATTTAATCCAACAGTCTGACAGAACGGTTGGATTAAATTATTGCTGAACCTTCCAACAAACCAGGGTGGCTTCGACCACTTCGCTGTTGACAGTATTAATTGAAATGATACTTTCCAGAGCGACACTGTTGAAAGAGTTAATATTTGTTATTCTTTATAATTTTAAAACTAACCACCTAGTTTGTTTGTTTGCAAACATTTTTGGATATAGGATTGGAAAACCTAACTAATTAAAATTCTCAGCCTATTATGCATTTACATACTGTCGATCGGTTTCTTGCAACTGGTATTATTTGATCTAGACCAAGAAAGATGGAGACGAATGAATCCGTGTTTGTTGAAATTCCATCAATTCACATGGCTGTTTCCCTTCGGCTCGTGTCCATTCACGCCAAACCATTTGATGGCTATTACTGTTAGTAAAAGTATAAGTACAAATTTGCAGATTTGCCAAACAGTTTGAAGAAACGTTTTTAAAAGAAGTTTGAAGCATGTCAAGATGTCCGAAGATTTACCGAAATAAAATTGACCAATTTAGATATAACAGGATACGCAGGCGAGACGGCCACGGGACTGGGCTAATGTTGTGGTTGGAAATGATTCGGTTTTTAAAAATAATTTCTCATTTTCGGTTAACTAATGTTTTTGTGAATCGACTTTCTTTTGCTTTGGCGTTTTCATTTTCACACTACGCGACAGACGATCGATAATTGTATAACGAAATTTCGAAACTTTTCGAAGCGTAACTAATGACTCGATGGGGAAGGAACTTATAAAAAAAGCCGCTGAGAAAAAAGTTCCGGCTTGCACATCAACAGTTGAATACAGAAACCTTTATGTCATAGCGGCGATTCCGTTGAATAGAAGGGTTTAAAGTTTAATGGGTGTGTAATAAAAACTGATAATGCAAGGAAGGGGATTTACTCATTAAGAAGTAAAATTTCTTATCTTTCTCTTGTCTCATTGGGTCTTGGATTTTTATACACAAAAATGCTTATTAATATTTACAACATAAAAACGGATGGTGGTGATCTGTTAGTTTCTGACGACGTAAAAAAAATCGGCGAAAAAAGTAAAAGCCCTGATTCTCCAAACGAAATGCAGGTGGAAGGTGGAGGGAAAAAAACAGAGAAATGATTTTGCAGCCTGAAAAAAACAACACTTTACAGAACTGCGAATTTGTGAATAGCGCTCGCCTGATATGGCTATACGTTACGTAAAGTGTAAATACTTTATTTTATTTGGTGAAAACTTTATATTCGTTGATGAAAACTTTTATTTTGTTCCATGTTTTGGAGTTTATTGGCTGCCGCAATATCCAATGCACAAAAGCAGGTTATTGTGAAAAAGTACTCTTGTAAATGTTCCACGCTGACACTCAGCAGAGCAAGACTTTTTTTCATCTTCAGGTGCTTCGCGAAAGTGACCGATTGGGGCGTGTAAACCAAGTTTATCCCAGATATCATGAATCAAGTCCCGGCTGAATAAATATTCCAACTACATCATCAAATTGTCAATTGGGAGTTCAGTTAAAGAACTAAGGACATTTATTTGTCGATAAATAAATGTAGTAGTTCTGATGTAAGGGCTTCCCAACTTCTTATTTATTTAGCACCTACCGGACTCAAAATTTGCCACGTTATGTCCTCAACATCCCCAACGAGCCACAGACCCACAATTGCATTAGACAGGCGGTGTCTGTGATGTAAGTCAAAGAAGCAAGTCTAGTCCCCCACCCCAATAGTTACGCCCCTGCCCATCTTAGTAACTTTCACTACAATGAGGAATCCGAACCGTCATAAATAGAAAGATCGTTTTGTTTTCAATTTAAAAATAACAGACTATAAATATTTACCTAGATCTCCACCTTATTTGAAAACAGTTTAAAAAACAAGCAGTGCAAAGACCATCAACATCGAACGTCTCCTTCATGTGAAATCTGATTAAAAGTCATTCCACCGCCCCAATAACTCCCGCTTTAACAATCGCTGTCAGCAAAACGTGAACAAGGAAGTGCACTTGGCTTACATCTGTCACAATAACAGACCCCAACATACTCGTGTGGCCATGACATGTGGTTCCATTTTCCGGAGCCAATACGCGATAAAATCGTGTAATAAGATTGTGACCCAAGGGCAGACAATAACACGGTAGGACATCCGTTTAACGTATACCAGGCTATCTATCTGATGCACACGCAACATATTTTCAAGCATACAATGTAGTTATCAAATGAGCTACGTTCAACTGACCGACCACGAATAAACGAAAGAATGTTTTTTAATGGGCGAACTGCGCGCGTGGACAGTGTGTATCAGGTTTCCACCTTCGACCCTGACTGATAAGCCTTCTATGCATTTGGTGAGCAACGCCAAAATCGTGTTAGTTTCTTTCACATGAATGATTGAAGACAGGTTATCATAAATAATTGTTCTGAACCAGGATGTTAGAGCACATTGTAGAATTTAATAAACAGATTGTCAAAAGTTGCCGTGACATGAAATCTCATTCTTTTAGCATGCTCGAGTCTGTATTGTTTGACCTATGAACTTCAGAACTTTAAAATTTAATAAATAGTTAACCCTCTGAACCCTAGCGGCCGTTTTTCTGGCCAGGAACATGATACGTCATAATGTCATTATATAGGGTGGTTGTTCAGTAAATGTGTGGAGTAGACCAATCAATATTTTCAACGTGCAGCCCCGAGGCTGCACGTTGAAAATATTGATTGGTCTACCCCAAATAATGAATATGGACTCTTCTAATTGCTGCCATTGAAATGACATGGAAGATACCACTAGAGTTCAAAGGGTTAATAATTATGTTTAACTGCATGTATTTTAAAAACTCGTTGAACACTGGTCTCATCGGGTATGAATTATACTAGAGCAGCAACAAAACCAATTTCTTCTGATTGAAGCATTATGCAGATTGTAGTTAATTTATGTTGTATTACATTTTGTCAATTCTTTCGAAAACTTTTAAACGCCGTTAACATTCCATATAGCAAAAACTCCTGATGTCAGAATCAGCTTCCATGAAGGATTCACCTGTTTCCAGAACTTATTTATTGGGGTTCAACGACGCTTTCGACAGCCAGAATCACCTCCTGTGGGGCAGTTGTACGGGCGGACTACCCGAAGAGAACCACAGAGCAACGACGAGCAACTGTCAGACTCCCCAACGTGGTAACTCCACACAAGCAGGGTTAGTACTGGTTAAAGACAAGTGCGCCATCGACGCGCAGTACGCCTTAGTACACAGCGCCATCGTGACCCCACGTGCTCAGTCGGGATTAAGTGCCTTGCCCAAGGACACTACGCAGTAACCTCTGGTGGGGATCGAACCGTGGACCTTTCGATTTGCCGTCCAATGCCGTAATCAACGAGCCACCACGCCTCCTGTGTGTTTCCAAAATACAATATTGTTTAGTTCATCAAATATCTGTAACATTAAAATGTCTAATTAATCCTCTGCACTCTGATGTAAAAATATCAAAATTTCAGTCTGTAAATTTTTCCCACAATGCAATGAGGAAATTGAATTATCCAGGCTTGTTTGACAAGCGTCATAGAGCTCAGACAAGCAATATTGATATGGTTAACATCATAGTTTCATTGTTGAAAAATTGCTCCTTGGAACTTCGGTGTTTTCACATTAGTGTGCAAACGGTTAAGCGTTAAGCAAAGGGTGACCTGATATCGCGAAATGCCCAGCACCAAATTGATAAGGAATGATCGTTTTTTTCTGTCTATTTCTTGAGTTATGAACCTCAAAAAACAAAGAAAAAAATAAGCGATAATTCCTCATAATTAAACTTGAGGGGCAATAAATTTAAACACGCTCTAAAAACCAGGTCGCGTCATGCTTCCTAGTGATAACTGAATAAAAAGGTATAGTTTTCTAAAATTCTGTTTGAAATAACGATACATTTCGCTGAAACATGTTCTTGCTTTATTAAAATATTTATTCACCAGTGAATTGCGTAAGGTTAAAAGAACATCATAGACAACGCCCACACAAAACTTCACTCTACTTTTCAACTTGACGGGAGGGTGCTGTAATTGAAAGCAATACTGAGTTAAAATTTAATTCTGATTTTGACCATTTCCTGAGAAACTGATAGCGCAGTTTGTAAATGTGGAGTTCCATATAAACCCAGATGACATGAAGTTGGTTGAACTTTGTTTCAAAAAGGGTTCATTCAAGCTATTTGGAAATTGGAAAGTCTTGTTCGCGTGAGTTTCGTTCGTAGATTATTATGACCGGTTTGATTTGGGTAAAACGATGAACGCATCTATTGCATATTGACAAATAGAACGCGGAATAAAAAGCATGATAAGGATTTCATTGTTTATTAAATTTTATTTTGAATAGGAGATGGCAGGAAGACAGCCACTGGGCTATGCCGTCTCCTAACGATATGCATGTTTGTTACAACTTGTTATGGCCCTAGTTACATAGTATTGTTTTTGTAAAGCATCTACATACAACTATATTTGTAACAACACTACATGTACGTGAAAACTGTGAATAAAATATATTGTATTGTATTGTAAATATTAATTACTTTTCATGTTGAAACAATATGAGCGTACAGGGGTTCTTTTCCATTCGCACTGTGCAACGTAATTTTTAAGACAGACACTAGGGGCGTGGTTTAGTACGGGCCTAAATGCATTTTTTCGGTTCATTGTGTTATGAAAAGAAAAAAAAAACTTTGTCCAATCATTTTGCCTGAAAATGCATGAACAGAAAAATGATTTAACTATAAACAGTTGAACTCAAATTCTGAAAATATATTTTACAAGTTCATTCAAAAGCTTCCAATGCGGCAGTCATGGCAGAGCTTGGGAGATATCCACTATCCATTGAAGTACAGTGTCGATTTGTAAAGAACTGGCTTCAAAAAGTAACAATAATCGTCTTTTGTCACGAGCTTATGATGAACTACAAGTACTCGGACATTCGGGTATCTCTAAAATAGAAAATATCCTTTCAAAGGCCGGATTCCGAAATGTCTGGGTGGATCCTTCGACCACCCCATCATACTTCATTGGACATATAAGGACGCGTCTCCAAGACATGTATGCTCAGACATGGACAGATGATAGCGCTATAGAAAAACCAAGATAAGTCCATTCGAAGCTACAGTTTCATTATTCTATCAAGAATGGCTGTGCACGTGAATGGTACTTAGACAACCTCGATTTGAAATATAGAAAATGTGCCACATAATTTAGAATAAGTACACATCAATTGGAAATCAAACGCGGTCGATACAATAAGCCCAAACATGCCCTACGCGAACACCGATACTGTAAACAATGTGAGCTAAACCTCGTTAAAAACGAAATGCATGCTCTCTTTGTCTGCTCTAAGCACAAAGAGGTGCGCCAGGAACTTGCCAAGACAGCATGCAAACGATACGCAGCTTACGCCCATCTAAGTAATCGCGATAAAGTCCTGTGGTTTTTCAACCGTCAAGAGATTGATGTAACATGCGCCCTTGGACACTTTTTCCAACAGGGACCAAGTGTAATCACTCCACTCACCCGACGATGCTGAGAAAAATACCCTCCCCCTCGTGTATAAGTGCATGGGGGAGTATGCAGGTGTGTGTGGGGTGTGCGTGTGGGGTGTGTGTGTGTTTGGTATGTGTGGTGTGTGCGTGTCTCTCTGTGTGTGTGTGGTGTGGCGTGTGTGTGTGTTTAAGGTTAAAAAATCGCACTGGCACAGACATTTCCTACTGAAACGTTTTTTTTCTTTTAATATGCCGCCGAAAAATTGTTTTCATTTACTGAACCCTGATGGGTTTCCAACATGATAAAAAAGTACATAAAATTGATTTAAACTAAGTGATGAGTTTAGGAACTGGTTAAACTGACTGGCAATAATTGATGTTATTTATTGATGGGCTCTAATTTAGTCCTTACAAGGATGTTACACAAGCTTTTGTTTTTCTTATAGGTGATGACAGGTCGAAGATTCAAATGTTCATTTAATTTAGCATTGGTAAAATTGAATTCATCTTTTAACATTTTTGCTATTTCGATATTCATTCTGTTGTACGTTAAAGTGAAAGGAATGATGGACCTCCTTTCGCATTCGCCCTCTGATATATTCATACCAAATGGCCAGAGGGTTTGAAGCGTATTGATCCAAAAAGCTTCACGTTTGTTTCTAAATTCATCCGTTTCTTCTAATGTGTCTTTAATTGGTGGTTGTACAATGGGGTGGATTTCGAAATCGTCCAAAGAATGATCAGGAAGGTTAAATTGTTGTGCAACTAGGGCATCAGCATTATGTTTTATATCCTGTTTGTGTCTAGTAGCACGTTCTCGGAAAGGATTTTGACTTTGACCAACATACTGTTTCCGACACCGCTTACATGTGATAAGGTAAATAGTGTTTGGTGAATCACAATGGAGGGGGTTACGGATCTGATAATGATTTTGAGTTTGTTCGGAGGAAAATTCCTCTTTCTGATCAGGCATAAAAGTATGCAATCTACATCGAGGCTTTTTGCAATTAAATACCGCGCCACTACCATTCTGCAATGGTCTGTTGTGTTCAATCTTCAGTGGTTCGAAATCAGTAGTTTCAGTTGGACTTTCGAGCTTTTTCAGAGTTTGAGATTTTAAGGTACGCAAACAGCGCAGTGAGTGTCCTCTCGATCTGAAGGCGCCAAATAGAGTGGAACAAGCCTCACTGAAATTTACCTTATCACTTGAATTGCGGTGGAAACGAATGAGTTGTGATTTGATGATACCTTTAAATGTATGTTGAGGATGAAATGATTTTGTGTGCAACAATTGATGTGAATCAGTAGTTTAAAATATACTTTATAGTCTAAATAACCGGACGCCTGAAATTGCTTGCCTTTATACACGGTCACATCGAGAAAATCAACAGAATTTTCACTGATAGTAGCTTTCAATTTAATACTTGGATCATGATTGTTCAAAATTTCTAAAAATTCATCAAAATCTTCTTTTGAATGTTCCCAGATAATAAAAATGTCATCCAAATACCTGAGATATTCGAGAGGATGCTTTGCACATTTGCTTAAGGCATTTTCCTCCCATTCCGCTACATAAATGCTTGCAAAATTAGGACTGAATCTTTTACCCATAGGACAACCCATTATTTGTATAAAATATTCTCCATTGAATTGAAAGTCATTACCTTTTAAGCTCAGCTCTAAAAGATCCAAAATTTGTTCATCCGGGCGTTTTGCATCCGGATATTTTTCAAATGCATTTTTAACTGATTTAACACCTTTATCAATATCAATGTTCGTATACATACTGTCGATATCCAAAGTAGCCAGAATTGCATTTTTCGATATTTTGAATTGAGGGTGTGTGTGGTGTGCGTGTCTCTCTCTCTCTCTCTCTGTGTGTGTGTGTGTGGGGGGGGGGGGGGGTGAAGAAAGGTGTGTACGGGGAATGTCTCCTTTGATTTATTTCTAGCATAATGAAATTTTTTGTATCTCTGAATTATGTGCCATACCAATTAATGTTGTGGTTGTGCAGTAAAATCTATCTTGTCCTATCAACCTGCGGCTTCTCGTTTTATTCTTTCGCGATGGCAGTCGTACCATATCGATTAACCCATTCACACGCATGTGTCGTTCTGTGTATATGTTGGCGGAAATTCTGTAAAACGAAAACAGCCTGGCTGGCGTAGCAAAAGACAAAGCAAATAGAAAAGCATCACACCACTTTTTTCCTAATGATTCTCACCCTGTTATATAGCGTAACTTACTATAATAGTATCGTTCAGGGCCATACGTTGCAGTTTCACATAAGATTGTAAGGTTAAAGACACATTATGTGGTGAAACCCCCGTGGGAACCCCGAAAAGTGAAGCACTGCTTGGTTACTGTGGTAAACAAGTTCTGTTTTACTGGTAAAATAGGACCCAGCCAACAATGCGTGGGGTGGAAGTCCCCTAAAATGGGCAACATGGGTTTTAACGATTGACTAAACTTGACCTTGTCTCATATTGAGGTCACAATTAGCCATTGTGCAGAAATATGTGATCTTGAACACAAATAAATAAAATAAATAAATAAATAATATTGTGTAAATTAAGGAAAAGGGGGAACAAGTGGAGGTTTCCAATATATATACATACAAATTGTTAGTGGTCAGTTTCAATATTAATTTTATGTACGTATAGTGCAGGGACCGATCAGGACTATTTAAAATACGCTCTAGCCTCGGAGCCTATTTTTTCAATTCATGCGGCAGATTTCAATTTACGGAGTCACACTGATGTTTGTAACACACACTGCAAGTTTGTAATAGCTCTCATCATTTTCATTTAGTACACTGTAGCAAACATTAATCTTCACTGTGGTTTCTGATCAAGTCTTGGCTGCCTATTTAGGCAGCCAAGACTTGATCAGAAACCACAGTGAAGATTAATGCTTGGTAATTAAGACTTGAAGTATTAACTTAAGCACTCTACAACAATGATAAATGATAATCATATATATAATACATGTAAGAGTGTCTCTCTCGATTATCCATCGAAAGAATATCAAAATATGATCTGAGAAGTTACGCGCCAACTGAAAAGCCTATTTCTGACATTTAAGAGCCAGGTCCTGATGTTTCAGAACCAAATACGCACTGGCGCATGCCCAGGTCGGTCCCCGATAGTGGCTCGAAAATCTTTGGACCAGGTTTACTCTCAATGAGTATCCACACATCTAGAACGATAACACTTCACTTGACCGCTACTCGGTTATTGGTATAGTTACAACCTATTCTCATAAAACGCCCATCTTTCATTTTAACCATTTACCTTCACAAAAATCGTAATTCAAATTTTATTATTTTTTCTTTGTTTGCCAACAACTCACGTATGAAACTTCATTGGAACGAGCCTTTTCGGCGCTTACTAGTAAGGGGTCAAAAGCTATGTTTTGGAGACACATTTGTTTTTAGTTATTCAAGGATTTTTCACAAGTGTCGTCTCTATTCGTGTTCAGTAAAAGGTTAACAGGTCTTAGCATTTCACCATTTTCATTCACATCCGTTTTCGTTATTATGCATCAATTAAAGACGAAAGAAGTCATCTGACTTCTTTCAAAGTCTATCTGAGAAACATGCTATTTGAAAATTGGACCCCCCGCCCAACCGTGGACATAAACATGGCGGGCGGAGTTGCGGTGGCTCAGTAGGTAGAGGTGCAGGCTGCATCGAGAGGTCCTCGGTTCGAATCCCACCTGTGGCAGCCGCGTTGTGTCCTTGGGCAAGACACGTCACCCCCATTGCCCACGAGGGGGCACGGTGCCGTTATGTACTGATGCGTACTGCACGTCGATGGTGCACTTGTCTTCACCCAATGCTAACCCTGCTTGTATGTAGTGAGTATGTTAGGATGCCTGACAGTTGCTCTCCGCTGCTCGGTGGTTCACTTCGGGTACCCGGTTAACTCCACCCGTAAAAACTGTCCGACACGAAGTGCCCCCGTCTGTTGAAAGTGTCGTTAAACCCAATAAATAAATAAATAAATAAATAAATAAATAAATAAATAAATAAATAAATAACATGGCGGAGTGAGGGCTGATATTAGTAACGGATCTCTGAAACCACATACCCTCTAGTTCGTTTTGGTTTTTTGTAGGGTTGGGGTATGGCCATGTCCCGCCCCGTTTTTCCCCACGGACACCGTTATTTAGTATTATAACTGCCTTCTTACCTCGTTGCGCTAAGCCGTCGGACCCGACAGGGAACGCAGCACGACGGTCCAAAAAATCAGGATAGGGCGAAATCTGTGGCTTTTTGGGATGCACGTAACTCAAAATACGCGCTGTTTGGGGATCAGTTCTGCTCTTCGTTTAAATTCGATAGCTGTTTCATGGCGAGGAAAGGAAGAAGAGAAGCCTGGACAAATTGGCTTAGACGCAAACCAGAATTTTGGCTTCACGATTACGAAATGGGAAAAATGCACCAATATATGTCTATTGAAAGCCCGGAGTCACCAATCAGCCTATCGAGGGAGAGTGGATGCTGAACATTTGAGTCACTGGATTCTTCTTCAGAGATACCATATGCTGCAGAAATGCGCTCACCGATTCACACCAGCATTCCAGAACAATCATTCACGAATTCTCCCTGTTTGGGTGTAAACCATACAATTTTGTTTCCATCCTCGCCAGGTGCTTTTCTTCTCTGGGCTTTAACACGTGCATCCGATGTGTTTCAATCCCCATTGTGATTTCGTCGTTTTGAAGGTTTCTTACCGTTTTGGACATTAAGCGAATTCACTATCTGGACACATGCGTTCGATTATTCTCTGTGTTTTCGACAATTCTCCGACTGTTTCCGAATCGTTTCTTCATTAGGTTCTACTGTGTGTGGGGTTGGGGTGGGGTTTGATTTAATCGTCCCCTGAGTTTCAAAGTGTTCTATGTGCCTACTGGCACATAGAACACATTGGAACCCAGGGGAGTAATGTCGTGTCATTGCGCCACAAAAGTCAAACACAGGTAAGGCAGATGCCATACGGCACAATGTAACTTACTCGATCGATGAAACGGTTTCAAGCGGACTTCGTCATGAAGCGCCCTAAGCTCATATTCTTGATGACCTTTCTGCGACTTTTTGTAAGTGTAGATAGTTGATTGAGGGAGTCAACCTAGGTAAGGTGGACACCACACGCCATGTTAAGAGAATTTACTTGGTTCAGGTGTGCGCTTCAGTGCAGTTGACTTTTCCATGTAGGCTAGTGGGCTTTAATGCTTTATTTGCCACTGTAAATCGTCCCCTTTAAGCAGAAAAGGGGCAACTGCAATGAAATAAAAGAAATGAGCAGTTAATTGCAGTTTTTCTTTTTGAAAAGGACAAGAAGGAAAAGCAAAATGAAAAAATCAAACAAATGTTATTAAGTACAGTTTACAGAGGTACCCAGCTAGTTTCGCTTACGAGCAAACTGTCGGTTGATTTGTTTCGAAGTAAAACATTTTTATATGGTTGCCATCCAAGTTATACATTTTGAAAAAAAATAAATACAAGTTGCATGAGAGTGCCTCTGATTCGTGCCCCCCTCCCCACACACACCCTCTCTAGATTCTCTGGTGGTGGTATAAATGGGTAAAAGTATATTGTTAAAGTTAATGCTGGCCTTTTCTCCCTCTTCCTCACTATATTCTGAAAAGGTTGGGGCACGTTCCTTCTGTAACCCACAGTTCTTTAATCTCTGCGTAATAGTTAATTCTTCGTCCTGACATGGCTGGAGGATTACATTAATTCTGAACCCCCTGCACATACAAAGTAGATTTCCCCCATTTGACAATCATTTCAATATTATTGTCCTCTTGCATGAAGGGGTGGACAAAATCTTTACTCTTAAGATGTGCCCGAAGATTCTCTGATATGACAAGGTTTTGCCACGACCTCTAAAAAAAGTCTGGAAAACTGCATATTTGCGCCTCCATTTTAACTTACTATCCCATTGGGCCAAAACTATGTATGGTAGTTCTGTTGTGACGACGGAGACGTGACAATCGTTACTTATTCCCAGTTCCTTATTCGACATTCGTTATCAACCGAAAATTGGTTGATAACGAATGTTGAATAAGGAACTGAGAATAAGTAACGATTGTCACGTTCGTTTTGACGACATCGGTCAGCGAGCTGTGAAAAGTGATTAAACTGAACATATTTTTATTTTCCATTAAGAAAATGCAAATGGGGATTGAAAGGTAAGTGCTTTCCACTTAGTACACCTTTCGTGATTTTAGATACACCCTGACTCTTTCTTCTTTTAGGGGTTTGCACGTAACTTAAAATACTTGATAGAACAAAAGACAGGGTGTTCAAGTAAAATCACTTGAATATCTTTCGTCCACTGAGTAAATATGTATCCGTGTATTTTATAGACGGGGCCAAAAATGCAGGATGTGTTAAAGCTTCCAACTGCTTGCGAACAGTGAGTGACTCATGTGCTTCAACACGGAGAAGCGTGCTCCAGTTTCTAAATACCGACAGCGAGATTGGCAAAGACTTCGCCCTGTCCTTTGTTAATTGAAAAAAAAGAAGAAACGGACTCGGGTTTTCTCGAACACCATTTGAACATCCAGTCCGTTGACCTGTTTTGTACTTCATCTTGCATGCATTCCCGAAAAGAAAATAGAGCCAGGGTGTAATGGTCAATTAACAATCTCGCTGTCGGTTATCATGATTTTGAACAACCTGCCTACACGCGAATTGGTATCACTCACCGCTCGTGGGCAGGAGTATCAAATTCAGAATAACACCAGTTTATTTGATAGTAACTTGCACGATAGGTTAAAAATTCTCTGTAGAATATGCTGTAGAAAAAAATCACGCCACCCGAAAAAGCAACCGTTCGCGACGAATTATGTACTGATCTTGACATCTTGTAGATGGATTGCAAAGAAAGAAATCTATTTGTTGTGTCAAGGCCTCACGTTCTTTATTTAGTTCCCGGCAATTATTTACTTAACAACAATATTTCTTGGAAAGTTATTCAATCTGGTCAAAGCAGACAAGGAAGTGTTCCTACAGAGCAAACAAGTCAAGTGTCAACCGCTTGCTGTCAGGCCAATAACCAACCAACGTTTGTCACGCCTGTGTAATCAACCAATCCTTGATTTTTGAAAGGATGTAAACTTCCCCATACCACGAGTACTAATTCAATGAAGAAATATTCATTCATCTTTTCGATTCAGTAGGCAAAAAATTTTTTACAACTCTGCAATATGTCTGTAACTTAGCAAATCGGCACAATGATCGGCAAAACCTTACCTGGGCCAGTCGTAACTCAATTCAAGAATCTTATATAATACTGCAGTTTTACTAGTTTGCTGTGGATTTTTGGAGATAACCAGCAATAATTTAACCCTTGCCCTACGCAGACGATATCAATTGTTTTAATTTTAAATATTATTGTTTTCAAGTGTTTCAAAATATTTCAGCAAAACCATATAGTGTGACCCTCATTGGAACAAGCTCCGAGAGCTCGTTCAAATGAAGGGTCACACGATATGGTTTTGCTTTTTATTTCGAAAAATAATATTTTATCAACAGATGAATTTGTATATTACGCGGGCGGATGCGGCCGATTCGTTAAGTAAAACGTTAATCCCATGGCCCTACAAGGGCTGTAGGATCGAATTATTGTTGGCTGTCCTCATCAGTCCCAAAGATACTTGTTAAGTAAGATGAATGGTTTCGCGCGCCGTCGGCGCGCACGGACAGTTTAGGGCAAGCCCCTTTCGACCCTTCTTTGACGTTTTGGATTGAAGTTTTACGCAGATCACGACCATGGCAGGCGAAAGCAGAGGAGAAAAGACTGAGAGAGAAGGCTTTGGCGTTCTTGTTTATGTTCTGGTTGAAGTTATC
Source organism: Pictodentalium vernedei (assembly GCA_031216915.1). Lineage (NCBI taxonomy): Eukaryota > Metazoa > Mollusca > Scaphopoda > Dentaliida > Dentaliidae > Pictodentalium > Pictodentalium vernedei. The sequence goes on from CM062295.1 coordinate 158,194,747, forward strand.
TTCCCTCGGTTGAGGACCAGTGCGAGAGGGGGTCCTCTCGACAAAGGTGCTATCTCTCCCCGAGGGCGATGTGGTAGGGTCTTCAGGCAAGTATAATCTGCCACTTACTTTGTTTCCGGTTCTCAGGTCGGCATTGGAAAGTATAGTCTGTCTCTGGCAATTCTTGGAGGCGAAGAGCACATTTCGGCTTTAGCAGTCAAGTAACCATACAACTTTCACAGCCGACGGCCCATTTCGGGGTGCCACAGAAAGAACTTCCCTGGTTCGGGGGCAGGCCTGCATGTTAACCTATTTGGCAAGGGTCTTAATGCGCACTAGTGGCGCTTCCAAAAAGTGTAAGAAGAGGGACACAGAACCAACGCTTGCCTCCCCGGAGGTGGGTACCACCTTTCGGGATAGAGTGAAGGATGATCAGATTCCATAGCGGTTACCAAGTATCCATAGCGGTTATAATAGTTCAATAGCGGTTATTGGGGAACAGAAAAAGGGGGAAAAAAGAAAGACGAAAAAACGTGTGTTGGCCCCACAGTGGGCTTTTGTGGGAGGCAGCCTAGTCACTATACCTAGATACGGCATGATCTGATTAGGGGTATCCGTCGGGCCCGCAGACTCACTGCAGTGGCGGTGCCATGGGAGGTATGGGGGTACTTACTCCTCCACTTTTTTCGTCAAGCGTAGTAAAAAAAATACTATCATTTTAATTTTTGTATTGAACATTGTGGTGTAATGGTGGGTATGCTTAATTCCATATTCCCAAGTGCACTAAATCAGAGAAGTTTTTAAATTATGTTTGTGTGCACCCCCCCCCCCCCCCCCCCCCACACACACACACATTAGCTGCAAACAACAAACAAGAGTCGATGGCCCAAATTGCAACAAGGCGTGTCGCGTTCAAACGGTCTGAAACATACCGCTTAAAAGTACTCGAGGAATGCTAAAATCGAGAGCGTGCAACGCATCCGTTTGGAATGCAGCCTACTTTCATTTTCGATTTGAGTGTCGTTTGGTGCTTTGTGCTCGCACTTTACAACAGCGTTCTTCCGTTAAAATGTCACTATGTACGACGTTTTCTATAACTGAAAGACCTAACCAATAAGTTTCAAAAGGATAAAACTGTTTTAATTTAATAATCTGAGAATGCTCCAGAGAACACCATTTACAACTAAGTTTTAAAATTTTCTCAAACCGAGGCGGCAGCTACGCGGCGGCAATACTCAACTATACCCCCTCACTTCTGTAACTCTGGCGCCGCCACTGCCGCAGAGGGCCTTTGTTGATGAGGGATAGCAGTCTACAATCCTTATAGGCCACACACGAGGGTGTTTGCTGATTCCTTCTCACCGTCGTTAATGGTGAAGGCAGCCCATGATTTCTCTTAGGCGCACCGAAGTGCATTACTGCTTATTCCCACCATCGGTCATTTATTATTTATGATTAATGAAGGCAGTCCGTGATTTCTCTTAGGCGCACCGGAGTGCATTACCGCCTATTCCACCGAGATGAATAAAACGTTTCAGTGCGCCGGAGGAGCACAGAGACGATGTGAGATTGAAATCCCTTGCGACCCGAATAACTTTATTTGCATTATAGCTTTATTTGCTTATAAATCCACGAGAGTCGGAAGCGAGAGCCAATAATCTTATTTAGTTTGGGTGTGTGCACTGGCAGTAGGGTAGTGGGTTGAGATCCCCGAGAACCTCGAACTGGAAGATGGATAGGAATTTTGCATATCTACAAGAGTTCTGCTTCGTGTTTGCTCAGAGATGTGGGCATATTTATGGTAATACTGAAACCGCAGTTTGGTGGTTATTTTACAAAAAAGAAAAAGAAAGCCAAACAGTCACTGGTTTGGGAGCAGCCCCAGTATATTATCCTTAACGGTTACAAAAAGGAAAACATCCACCAATATGTGTTATTCCACCGTAAACAATTTGTTAGATTTTATTGGATTTTTGTTTAGTTGGGGGGGGGGGGGGGGGGTTATTTCCACTTTATATTATTTAGTTGATTGCCGACCTGCTTGTTGTTATTATTCATTGTCCTATGGTTTGACTATGATTGGCTTGTTTGGGTGCAATAACTCGCTCATGTTGACGTCCAAACAAATCAATTATGGCCAAGATTTTTTATTTATCGGTTTTAGGTCGGATTTTATTCTTTTATGTTTTTGGATTTTTGCCGACTTGCACAGATGTCGTTTAGTTCGAATATTAGTTTGCTGTCCTTGAAGTGTTCCCGGTTTTTGGCAGCTAAGTCGCTAGGCGGTTTTCAGTGGTTGGGATGTCGGCCCATTCGTGGATAAGTTTCGTTGGGGTATCGCGTGTGACACGAAGGGAAATTCTGAGCGCGTGATTTTGGACCTTTTGAAGTTTACTGAGGTTACTTTGATGTGTATCGCTGAGGGCAATGGCCCCGTATTCCAGAACAGGGCGATCGAATGTTTTGTATAATTTTAGTATGGTAGTTTCGTTGAAAGGATGTTCCTCGTAGCATTTTTACCAAATTCATTTGTTGGGTTGCTTTAGTGGCGATGTTGTTAGTGTGAAGGTCAATTTCAAGTCAAGGGTAATACCAAGGAATTTAGCTTCGGTGCATTCTGGGAGGATCTTATCATTTAGTTTCAAATCAAAATCGCAGTTTTTGAACCTACGGGTGAAAATGATTCTTTGGGTTTTGGGTATGCTGAGTTTAATTCTCCATTTAGTGCATCAGCTCTCGAGGTCGTCCAATGCGCTTTGAATGGATTTTTGGAGATAAGAGGGCTGACTGTTTGAGTCCCATAGCCCTTTGTCATCCGCGAATTGTGAGATTTGGACACGTTTCTGAGTAATGTTAATGTCATTTACATAAATAATGTATAGGAGGGGGCGCGGAGGCGTTGCGGTAACCTTTCTCGTCAGATCACCGAAGTTACGCAACGTCGAGCCCGGTTAATCCTCGGATGGATGACCGTCTTATCGATCGATTCGGACTCCCGCGTTGTATCCTTGGGCAAGGCACTTAACCCCGATTGTCCACATGGAGGCACGATGACGCCGTGTACTAAGTCGTACTGCATGTCGATGGTGCACATGTCTTCAACCAATCTAACCCTGCATGTGCTGCAGTGCGGAGTTACGATGTTGGAGAGTTGGCAGCTGCTCGTCGTTGCTCGGTGGTTCTCCCCGAGTACTCCGGCTTCCTCCACCCGTAAAACTGTCACGGTCATGATTAGCCATTGTGCATAAGTATGTGACCTTAAACACCAATGGATAAATAAATAAATAAATATAAATAAATAAATAAATAAATAAATAAATAAATAAATAAATAAATAAATAAATAAATAAATAATGTAGAGGAGGGGACTGAGGACGGACTATTGGGGTACCAGCCTCCAGGGGGACGTTGACGGACATTTCATTGTTGACCCTTACTTTGATTGTCCGATCGTAAGGAAGGCGGAGAGAAGTCTTAATAGTTTCATTAGGGGGTTTAGTTTGGAGAGTTTATAGCGTACTGCGTTGTGCTAGACGGAGTCGAAAGCTTTTTCGACATATAATAGGACGGCTGCGCCGACTTGTTGATTTTCGATTGCAGTTTTCATTAGTTCCACAAGGCGATGGATATGTTCCATGCCTTCCCTGCGGCTCCCATAGGCAAGTTGCCAGTCACTGAAGAAATCAGTATCTTTGAGATGCCCATTTAGCCGATTGATAAGGATTCTTTCGAATACCTTACCAATGCAGCTAAGGAGGCTGATAGGACGTAGTTGGCTCGATTTGAGAGATCTTTATCCGGTTTTGGTATCATGACACCTATAGCTGTTTTCCGGCACTTTAGGAAGTAACCATGGGTGGGGCATGCGTTGTAGAGAGTTGTTAGCCTTGACATGATGGAGTTGGGGCTTTGTTTAAGGATTTTGTAGCTAACTTACTCTTCCCCCGGCGAGGAAGAGCTCTTGCACTTTTGATGACATTGATTATTTAATCGCCTGTGGTGGGGGCGACTAGATCGCGATCGTCCCCTTTTTTCTGGTTCAGGTGATACTTGTTAAATAACAGCGGATAGCACCATATTGAATATGAGTACATCACATGCCAAATTCCCGTATTCGCATTGGCTACTTTAATAGAAACTACGAAAGCACAGTGCTCGGCGTCCTGCAATGGCGCATTCATTCATTCATTCATTCATTCGCAGAAAGGTACATTGATAATAACTTCCACACCCCCACGCGCACCCATTGAATTCGGATTCCCCTGTTTTCACTGCAGACGAAAAATATCTCTTCTTTGGTCCCCATTTACAATGCTTTCCACTCAAGGGACGATACGGCAGAGAAGAGTGTTAACATATTCGCAGAATATTGAATCTTTCAGAACACAACATTACGATAGAAAGACAGTTGAATGGACAAAACTCTCTTTTAGTTAATTTTTGTTCTGATTAGACAGGGATGGGGTCTAGAAATAAATTGCAGACACGAGGCTAAAAAAGTACACCCATTCGGACATACACCACCCTCTGTTGTGCCCCCCCCCCCCCTAAAAAAAAAAAAAGAAAAAAAAAGTACTTTAGAATTTTGGAATTTAGTGACCGTGATGTCATGAATCATCATGATTACCACCACATGAGTAACTGAGAACTGTGCGACTGTTTTATGTTTGTGATCTCTTTTTTGACTAATCAAAACAAACGTTGGAAATCGAATTCAGCTATATTTTTTTTCAAATCCTTGTACTGAGTCGAACGAAACAGAGTATCAGTGCATGATTCAGTTCAGCAGCAGCTCGGTTGATGTAAACAACGGCCTGAGCCATACCACCATCCTGAAATGAAGTTGAAGGGTGTCAGTATGACCAAAGGCCCTTTATCTTCTCTGTCGGGCCACAGTATATGTAATGTGGTTTCCAGGGGTTATTGGCAGGACCCCGGTGCAGGACCCCGGAAGTGACGTCATGTCACGTGACGTATTGGCGCCATGTTGTGTTGTCATGGTAATCCGCGTGAGCGGCCATGTTGTGACGCCATCCCCATAGTGATACGTGGTGTTAGTGCGCATACGCAGCGCGTGTTAGGGTGATACGTGTTTCCGTCGTCCATTTTGTTTACTGGAGGCCGCCATCTTGGTTTCTATGGTAGCACGTGATTGCTATGTAACCCAAAGGCCTATAACAAGACAGGGGTATGTTCGGAGGGTATGTTCGATTGAATCGGAGTATCACGAATTACCACAAACAACCCGACAAGTTGTATTATTTCGAATTCTTTCAGAATTTCCTGCTTCTATATATATATGCAATAGTTGATCACAAGGTCAGAATAACAACTAATCTAACAGTGGAGTTAAATGTGAAAATAAACCAACACTGTTCTGAACTATTCACATTAACCATTTATTGTCCAGACCAGACATTTCTTCTAAAAAAATTGTCATTCGCCGTATTTGACATTTATTTTTTGTTTAATTTTGTTTTATATGCCATGTTTTTTTCTATTTTTTTCCGAAGGGATGACAGGAAGACAGTCGCAAGACTATGTCATTCCCCACGGTATACATCTACTCATTTATCAAATCTTGTAACATTATTTTTCTCTTAAGACGTACTATATTTGTATTCTGTGAAATAAAAGTGAAATGAATTGAATTGAATAGTTTTCGTCTATCTGACTATGTTCCTTTGTCCAGTAGCGTAGAAGAGCCTATCAACTGGAACAGCTTTACTTATTTTTACTATATTTAGCTATTCTGGTCTATTCTTGTTAGTTCTGACCCTATTCCAAGTACTCTTGTTGTTTCATTTGTCTAGATCATTTATATAGATTATAACTAACCAATCAGATTGCTTGATTTCCCATAATCTGTATGCAGAGTTATCTCCCCTTATTACAAGGGAGTCGTATCCGATTCTCATCACCTCTATATCCAATGGCCATATCCCCAGGCACCCCAATGTCGGCATCCTTTTTTGTCGTATGAGGCCATGAGGGCTATGTAAAAGCCCTCAATGAGTCCTCATATATTATGCCTCATAGCCTCATTGAATTTTGAGGTTATGAGGATCATTAAAAATCCCTCAATGAGGTATAATTTACTACGACTCTTAGCCTCATTTCAGTATTTGAGGATACCTATGGCCTGGTATTGTATTATTCGAGGATACCTATCGAGGATACCTTTTGGAGAATCCCTTTTTTGTCGTATGAGGCCATGAGGACCATGAGTAATCCTCAATGGGGTCTAATGTCTAAAGCTCCAAGGTCACTACAGGTCTATGGCCTATCTGTCCTATCATTAGCTTCTACAACAATCTTGTTCCATTGCGGCCTTGTACCAGCTTCTGTTATTCTGCCCCATATCTCGTCCATTACTTCCTAGCTATACCTATCTCAGTCTCAACTATAGCATTGATCAAGGCTGAATCAGATTTCCCCTGTATACGTATAAGGCATTCCGTAATTGAGATTCCTAGCCGATTCCGTAAAATTTGGATTCCGCGTTTTGACATCAACACTCGAGGTATAGAAAGGGATTGATAACACCCAATTCAACAACTACAACAAGAACCTGAACAGAGACAACCACCTACTACAAAATAACAAAGGTACAGAACGAAGATCCAACAGAACCAAGATCGAAGTGAACATAACAAATTGAAAGAAGGTGAAACTAGTCGGATTGAGCGAACTAGTTGGACAGACTGAACAGATCTGATCAAATACAATCAAGATGGAAGGGAACAGAACCAGGCCTGAAAATAGGCAGCCTGACATTTGCAAATGAGGTCCCCAGAGGGTGAATTTGATGATGCTATCCCATATTGTGGGCCAATTTATCTTCTGGGTACCTCTTTCTGTTTAGTTTTGAAACCCTGATTCAGATTGAGGTCCACAGAGGGTAAATTTAGTGATGCTGCCCTGCTGTGCAGGGTAGCATCACTAAATTCACCCTCTGGGGACCTCATTTTGCAGATGACAGTCTGCTTATTTTCTGGCTTGAACAGAACAAGGTGAACAAATATCCAAAACAACTAAGATCGAAGTGAACAAAACAAAGAGACGAAAATCGAACTGATCTGATTCAAAACAACATTCCAAACTTTATCACAGTGTTTGAAATGAACTACAACCCCCATATGTAACACAGCGTTAACTCTCTTGAACTCTTTGGATGAACTCTAACCTCTTAATATATCCCAATGTTAACACCTTTCAACTGAACAAAGTTTAACTGAATGTAACAAAACTGCTCCAATCGTTAGGCTCTTCTACTCTACTGGAGTATACTCCGATTCAATCAAACACCCCTGTTATTGGAGAAAAAACACAATCTCATATCAAATAAAAGTTGCTTTTGGTGATTTGGAGAGATTGTCGGGTTGTTTGTGGTAATTCTGCGAATCGAGAAATTACTCTTGTACAAAGGAACATACCCTCCGAACATTCCCCTGTCTCGTTGTAAGCCTTTGGGTAACATAGCAACCACCTGCTACCATAGAAACCAAGATGGCGGCCTCCAGTATACAAAATGGCCGACGGAAACACGTATCACCCTCACAACACGCATGCGCACTAGGACCACGTATCACTATGGGGATGACGCCAGAAGATGGCCGCTCACGCGGGTTACCATGACAACTCAACATAGCGCCACCGGGTCAGGTGACTATGACGTCACATATGAGATCCCCCATGAGTTCGCCCCAACCGGGGACGGTAACATCATCTCCTACTACTGGGGTGTAGCCTTTCGCCAATTCGTTTTGCATTGTACATAAAAGATTTAGGAGATGGACTCCTGCATTGCGATGAGTGGGTAGCAGTTCGGGGCCCGAACAGTTATTTTTTTTACAGACAAGATGGTACTTGTGTCAGAAAGCAAAGGGGGATGGGTGGGGGGGGGGGGGGGTGACTAGAAAAAATGCAGTCAATTGTTGGGATATACGGGAACAATTGGAGACACGAACAAAATGAAAGCAAAAGTAAAGTTATACCCGTGGGTCGTAAATTGGAACCTACTCGAAGGTGGTGAGTGGGAAGTTGTGTATTCCGGGAGGTAGCAGCAAACTTCTTACTGTAGGAGAGAGAGGTGACTACGTGTATTTGGTGGTAAAAATAAACATTGCGGGAAGAGACGTTTACCGAAACCCCATAACACATACACTCTTATTACCTTGAAATTGATACTCCAACACTGATAGATTAACAAGCACCCGCCCACCCCATAACCACTAGAGTTAGTACTGTTATGTATCCATTAGGTACTGGAATATTTAGATACAATATATTTGTATCTGACAAATAAATAACTGCATTTCCTGAAATGAAGACTTCCATTTACTTGTTTAATAATAATAATAAATTCTTTGGCAATCCGCTGATTTACCGCGGTGCTCTTACTCTAACGAGGAAGCCTTCTACATCAACTCCGTGGCCGACCATGTCACTTCTCCCTCACCATCTCTCCATATCTCCCAACATTCTAACACAAACTGTTTTATTATTTCCCCATTGGCGCTTTCTCAATTTCTCCAACTATAATATTGACTCTTTCCCTCATATCATCCCCCATCCACTTATCTCTTTTGCTTTAATACTATTATTCCATTAGTATTTCAAACAATCTTATTCTTCTAGGCAATTATTTAGGGTATTCTAAAATGAAATGTCCAAGGGTCTCCGTTGCCCCTAAGCTTTACATTTGGTACCCTGTTTCATAGCCTTTCCCGATTTTTCACCCCAACTCGAGTGACTTTGATCCCACTTCGAACAAAAAAGACCCCCCCCTCCCCCCCCCCCCAAAAAAAAAAAACGATCCAGGTACTCCTCAAAAGCTAGTGAAATCATTTTTGTATAACCCGTCCAAAAGGTTAAGATATGGACACGTGTATAGTTCTTTTTGTGAAAATACACGAATACGTGTTTTTTCCAGCTGAACGATGCAGGCCGATGGATAACGCGGTCGAGTAATGCCGTAGCGCTAGAAGCAATCAGGGGTGAGCTTGGGTGGATGAGGATCAAGGACAGGATAGACCTGTTGAAGCTCGGTTATCTTAATTATTTGGTAAATCTCCCCGACAGCCGATGGTGTAAAGTAATGTTCCTGAGAATTTTCAACTCAAATATCAAAACGGGGTGGATGGTCCAAGTGAGGGAGCTAGCAGAGAACTACTCATTGAAGATCTCGGACCTGGACGTTGGGGCAAATCAGGGTAAAAAAATCGTGAGAGAAAGGGCCATGGAGGATTGTAACCGTAATTGGCGAGAAGGGGTCAAATCAAAGAGGTCTTTGGGTGGCCTGCGTGATAAAGAGAAGCCAGGTTTTGAAGAGTACCTTGGTGGCACCTTTGGGGGGTCACTGTTGTTCAAGCTGAGGTCGCGATCCCTGGAGCTGAGGGGGAAAATTGGGAAAGACGGTGAAAGGGAGCGCCAGATGTGTAACTTGGACATGGTGAGACCCTGGAACACTTTCTTCTAGGATGCCCAAAGTATCAGTCTAAAAGAATGAGATTCACTGGGAGTATAATGGGGAAGTGGGATGGGAGAATGAAGGACATGTGGTTAGGGGGAGACTCAAAGGAGAGGGTTAATATGCTAATCGGAGAGATTGGGAAGAATGGGACAAGCGGTATCATCAAGCAGTTCGTCTCCGAGTGTTTGGGAGGAGAGGAGAAGCGTGGGAATAGGGAGGCAGTTGGGAGTACAGGGATAACCATGGCCTTCTCGTCCGAGAACCGCGACAAATCAGCCGCTGGCCAAAGTGTTATTATATTATTATGTACAAAAAAGAAGTGATGTATGTCGAAGAGTTGATTGGAGCAGATACTGTATTCAATAAATATAACCCCAAGCATTGCAACACCTGGGCGATGAAGATTCACATTCAGATGCAGTGATCTGTATTAACCCTTTACCTATCGCGAAGGACAGACGACACTTGAAAATGGAGTTCTTGAATAACTATTGTTTTTTCATTTTCTTTGTATCAAAAACATAGCTTATGACCCCTCTTTGGAACGAGCTCGTTCCAAAGAGGGGCCATAAGCTATGTTTTTGAGACGAAAAATGAAAACATAACGAAAATAAAGAGTGGTTTCTGTGAATAACGCTGGCCGGTTTTGGCCTTTATGTTGGGTAAAGGGTTAAAGCAACTGGACTATTCTGAACTTCCTCGTCTGGGGATATTATACAACGTTTCACACATAAAATAAAACCAAAAAGTGCGATAGAAATGACGTTTTCCGTATAACAATAGCAATATTTTGCTGACTCAAAAAAGAAAGTATTGAAAAGAATGAGAAGAAAATGTCAAATTTAAGTTATTTTAATCGAGATTTTTTGTTGAGTCTTTCTTGCTGAGTGTGCGTCTTTTGTTCGTCCAAGAAAACAACTCTGTGACAAGTCGTTTACACCACATCAGCTCGTGATATTCAGCATACACTCGGGCAAAGCCGTCGTGAACACCTCGCAATTAAAAATTCCATATCACTTGCTTTCTGTGGTGTAACCTCTACGTATCGTTTAGAAGAAAACAAAACAAAAATGATCTAGTTTACACTAAAGGTGCAATAACAGGATATCATACAAATGCTACCTTGGGTCAGACATGACCATCAGAAAAATTGTTAATCATTCACACTGATTTGATTGACTGAAAATATTTTATTTCCAAACATACAAGATGAAAAGTACAGAAAAAAAATAGAGATTACACATTATCTATTGACTAAAGTGAATTTTTTGATTTGATTGGGTGATAGATACGTGGTATGAGACCATATTCATTGAAACCCACGATACGTCCGCCCAGCCACTGACAAATTCCCCATACCCAGTGGAAGCCTCGTTCCGAAATCTACAAATTGTCCATACCCCGTAGAAGACGCGTCATTCCAGTTTTACAGTGTACATGTATTATATTTTAATTTTTTATCTCCAAAATATAGCTCATGACCCCCTATTAGAATGAGCTTGTCGAGTAACCTCCAATGTGGGGTTCATAAGCTATGTTTTTGAGACAAAAAAGAAAAAAAGAAATTCAATATTTTTTTTATACTAGTCATATCGGCATACTTTCACAAAAACTCTTTTGCACAAAAATTCCACAGAAACCTGTATGGCTCAACAATGGAAGATAAAAGATCTCATGCTGTGTGTGTTCACACATGAAATAGATTGTACTTCTAAAACGGAAAGTCAATAGATAAATTCGTTACCCCGTGTCTGATCACGTGGTGCAGGTTTTTACCTACCCGAAGCCAGCCGTATCCCATTCGGCCTTCGGCCTCTTGGGATACGGCTGGCTTCGGGTAGGTAAAACCCCGTACCACGTGATCAGACACGGGGTAACTAATAATATTAACAAAGGTTGTGAATTGGACAATGGATCCAACAATAAGCTGATCCTTAGGTAAGCTGTCTCTTCCTTTAGAATTAAACGCTGGAGTATGGAAGACCGAAAAAAAAAATCACTTTTTGTCGTAACCATAAAATGTTGCAATTTGTAATAAAGGAGTTTTATGTTTTTTGAATGGTGAATCTTGTAATAGGAGGTACAGAGGTTGGCCTAGTTCGACTGATCGAGTGGATACTGCAACTATTGGGCTCCTATGGGATGGAGTGGATGGAATCAGTTCTAATGGCTATACTAAGTATCAGGCATGTCAAAGTACCCCCCGGTACCAAGATAACCGGTACCGAGACAGGACAGAGCCTGTCCCGCCGAAACCGGTAGCGGGACAAATCAACAATTGGATGACATATCGCAATCAGATGGGAGAAATTCACATTTAACCCGCCCCCGTTCCGAAGATCGCACGACAAATATGGCACGGTGCCAATTATTCAGCGGCGACATCAATGCAATCACAAAGCACGATAATCGTGCTTTATGATTACTTTGATGTCACCACAGAATAATTTCTTTGAAGTAGCCGATGGCGGTGCTTTCATTGTCTTTAGTGCGAAAATGAAAAGTCAAAATGGTCGGCCTTGTAGTGGTCGTGGTGCAGACAGAACATGCACCTGTAGAGTGTTTTGATTTGTTAATTCAAAAATAAGGTAAAAGTACTTCATGCAAGTGTGCCATACACGATTATTAGCCTGTTTACCTTCGTTCAGTTAGGAATTTCCCGATAAAATAATTTTGTCCCGGTACCGGTGGGACAAAAGCTTCAGAACCGGTACCGGATGGAGCATTAGGGAACCGGCGGTACCGGTTCAAGTACCGGTTGACATGCCTGCTAAGTATGGATCAGATTTAACCTGCCCCATATTCTAAAGTAAAATGTGTGTGCATTGTCCTGTCATGATCAAACAGGGACTGCCAGAGGGTAATCCCCGATGAGTCCCAATAGGACAGTTATTTCCACATAGGTTCTTGGTAGTCTGTGACTAGCGATGCTTGATGAAGAACACCTTAGTGAGTAATACCGCGCCACAAGTCTTCGCTACAATAGATTGCCACCCGGCCAGTTGAGAGAGTGGGCGAAGAGCGCAATCAGCTAGGGATCCTCACCAGGCTTCCACTTGAAACACAGGTGTTGATCGATCAGTATATTGAATACCTCATGGTAGAGATTTCAGTGTTGATTTTGGTCCGCGAACTACTAGGAATGTCAACCAAATCTACGAGTTGCCTCAATATATCTATGAATAGATAGTACAGTTGGTTTATACATTGTAACTGGCATCGCCGTAAAGAGAAGAGTTTCCACGCCAATGGCGTAAATAAGTTGAGTTATTGTAGCGTGTCCCTTCTTATATCCAAATAAAGAGAACAGTTAACCCTTTACCTAACATGAAAAGCAGACGACACTTGCAAAAAAAATTCTTGAATAACTAATTTTTTTCATTTTTTGTCTCAAAAACATAGGTTATGACCCCTCGTTGGAACGAGCTAGACGAGCTCGTTCCAACGAGGGGTCATAACCTATGTTTTTGAGACAAAAAATGAAAATATAATGAAAATTTATTGGCGATTTTTGAGAATAGCGCTGGCCGGTTTTGGCCGTTACGTTGGGTAAAGGGTTAAAGAAATAATGATGAATTGTTTCACGCTCCCCACAGCCACACAAAGGCGAGCAAGTGAGAAACTTATTGAACAAGTGGTAATTGAGGTTGCTACAACCCAGTAGTAGTCTACAGTGATATATTTGAGTCTGACGTGCTTTGTGGGCGTAAAACCAATTTGGGGTAGGAAGTCTATCTTTATTCAGGTATGAATTGAAGATTCCGAGGGAACTAGTTTCTCTAATGATAATTATTCCACAGTCTGGTTTTCGACGTTAAGAAGGAATGTAGGTGTGAGTCGGTGCGGCAGTGTGGGATATTTAAGTTCATTATTGCGAAGGAAATATCCGTGGGTAGCGGATGTTAGCGTGGAGACTAGAGATGATATATAACCTGGGACAAGATGATGAACCATTTTGTAGTACCGTATAAGATTGTTCTTTTCTCTGCTGGTACGACTGGTTCCCCAACCTGTTTCCTCATGTAGTGAAGCTCTACTTGCACTTCGTATAGCACTAGTGACTATCCGAGCTGCCTCAAGCTGTACTTTTTTCTAATTCGGAGCATTCGTAGTCGTTACAGTTATCTCAAACAATGTCAGTGTATTCCTGTAATGGTCATATAAAAGTAAAAAATATATTTTCCTGCGTTGTACGATCAAGGGAAAATCCATACTTCCTAAGGAGGGATATCCTGTTCCAGGCCTTGTGTGTAAGTTCCGAGATATGATTGCCCCAGGATCCAGGTTCGTTCAGAATAATGTGGCTTAGTGGACTTGCGTGATATTATCAATGACTCGGGTTTTGCAGAATGCAAGTCCACCAGCCATTGGGACGCCCACCGTTCGATCTTTTGGAGGACGCCGGACATAAGTCAAGCAGCTTGGGCATTGTTTTCAACGGCGAGGTAAAGAGATGTATCGTCAGCAAAGAGTCGAATGATAGACACCAGTCCGTCAGTTGTGTCATTTATGTAGATAAGAAAAAGTAAAGGTCCTAGAATCGAGCACTGAGGAATAGCCGCTCTGATATTTCCCCAGGTAGAATATTCAGAGTTAACAACGACACGCTGGTGCCTATTGCTAAAGCAGGATTTAAACCAGGACAGAAGATGGCCGGCTGTGCCGATCTTTTCGAGTTTGTACAAAAGGTCACAATGCCACATTTTATCAAAAGCCTTACTGATGTCACAGTAGACAAATCTTATTTCCCACTGATTTGGAAGTTCCTGACATCGATACCATCTAGACGGGCTTTATTAACCATTCTCTTAACCCTTTACCCAAAGTAACGGCCAAAACCGGCCAGCGCTATTCTCAAAAATAGCCAATTAATTTTCATTATTTTTTCCATTTTGTGTCTCAAAAACATAGGTTATGACCCCTCGTTGGAACAAGCTCGTTCCAACGAGGGGTCATAACCTATGTTTTTAAGACAAAAAATGAAAAATATTAGCTATTCAAGAATTTTCTTTGCAAGTGTCGTCTGCTTTTCATGTTAAGTAAAGGGTTAAAGCAACCACCTCAAAGATCGGCCAGCGCTATTTCCAAAAATTGTCATTCAATTTTTATCGTTTTTTCATGTTTTATCTCAAAAACATAAGTTATGACGCCCCATTGGATCGAGCTCGTTGAGCTCGTTCCAATGAGGAAGCATAAGATATGTTTTTGAGGCGAAGAAAAAAAACAGCAAATATAGTTATTCAAGATATTTGTGTGAGTGTCGTAGTCTGCAGTTCAAGCCGAGTGAAGGGTCAATATAAACGTAAATGACTGTTTGTTTTCATTCAATTTTGGAATTGCATAATTGTGTATAAAAAAGATCAACGAGAACACTAGTGGATTCGGAGAATTGTACCGCTTAATTAAGATAGTATAACTAAATTAGGGCTATGTTTCCAATCGCAGACAATAGTCCAAACAGACATGAACAATTCCCCCAGCACGCTGACATTTTAGCTGACCAATGGTAAAAATACCATATCATATTTGAACGTTGCTGAGCATCAATTGATGCAAGGAAATTAGATACTGGAAATTTGAAAAAAATGCCTCACATTCACAGTTATAACTTCAAGCAGAGAATGTAAATTATAAATGACTTAAATAAAAAGTCAAATGCAAGGTTTTTTCATCCCATAGTTCCTAAATTAATGCAAGACATCAACAGCGATTCTTGTAAATCTCTTGTGCGATCAGCACAGGCAAAATTGTGATAGCTCCACAATTCATTCCTATATTATTATTTTTTATTGGTGTTTAATGTCACATATTTCTGCACAATGGCTAATCATGACCTCGACAGTTTTACGGGTGGACGAAGCCGGAGTACCCGGAGAGAACCACCGAGCAACGGCGAGCAACTGTCAGCTCCCCAACATACTAACTCCACAAAAGCAGGGTAAGCATTGGTTGAAGACAGTACACCATCGATGTGCACTGCGCCTTAGTACACAACGTCACCGTGCCCCCACGTGGGCAATGGGGGTGAAGTGTCTTGCCCAAGGACACAACGCAGTTGCCGCAGGTGGGATTCGAACCGAGGACCTCTCGGCTTGCAGCCTGACCTCTACCAACTGACCACTGCGCCCCCATTCCTATAAATATATCAAATGTTTATAGGACTTAGCGATATGCGATGGGTTCATTTCGTTTTTGTAATGTTGCACCTGATAAGATTTCATTTTTTTTATCTGAAATAAAGTTTTTTATTTATTGCGGCTATGAGCTATGGATTTATTCTTTTATGATTCGACACACCTTTTGACGCTGTGCTATGATTTTATTCCATTTATATTATTTTCATTGATTTGACATACCTTTATTTTTGTGATCAAGTGGTAGACGTTTATTTTAGATAACCTGATATGGAAACGCATGGGAGGTGCTCAATAAAAATAAATGTAAGTGTTCTTTACTATTCATCTTACGCAACATAGAGAAGTCCATATTCAAACATGTAATAAACTCATTTTTCAGAAATATTTTTTCAAAGCACTTATTCTCACCGTGGTGAGGTCCAACTTCCACCAAACTGTACAGTGTTCTATCTTTTTGTGGAATATATGCGCTAAGGCGTGAAAATTTGATATATCTTACCACAAAGAAACAGAGTGTGAAAGTTATGAAAATCTGTTAATGAAGCGGAGATAAAGAAAAATCTACCATGTCAATGTGGCGAACAGAATTTGTCAAGAAAGTATGGAAGGTCATTTCAGTTCATAACCAGCGTTCATGCCGGTTTCCAATTCAGCCCATTGCACTAATAATTTTGTTTTGACACCAAAAAATCTTCATTGGCTACAATTTTGGCACCAAAAAAATGTTTCTTTCACCCTTTAGCTAACACGAAAGGCTGACGGCACTTGCAAATAAAATTCTTGAATAACTAATTTTTTTTCATTTTATTGCATCAAAACATAGCTTATGACCCCTCATTGGAACGAGCCCTCGCTGAGCTCGTTTCAATGAGGGGTCATAAGCTATGTTTTTGAGACAAAAAGTGAAAAAAATAATGAAGATTGGATGGTGATTTATGTGAGTAGCGCTTCCGTTATGTTGGGTAAAGGGTTAACTTGTGAAGGAAAGCCACTGCAGCAGTAAAGAGCACGATCGATGACCAATAAAACAACAAACAACAACAAACAAAACCTAAGACAAAACAAAACACTGAAGCCCAGTCCTTTTGTCAATAAGTGTTTGACTTACTGTGAACGTTAATTGTCAGTGAGTGGTAATGGACTGTAACAGGAGGAGAGATAAGTGCGGGAGCCGGGGTTCGAACCGTCGACCTCTAGCACACAAAGCGACCGATTTACCACGAGACTAAGAGATCCGGACCAACCAGGCTGGTTGGTAAATGGCCTTTATACCTCGACCGCTACACTACTCTCCCCTTCTTTTGAGATTCACCACATGTGAATCTCACCCAAGTTCCTTCCTCAGAGCGGTCGAAACACCCGCAGTGCCACCTACTGTTGAGGATCGGACGAGCCCCCAAATGTAACAGGAGGAGAGATAAGTGCGGGAGCCGGGGTTCGAACCGTCGACCTCTAGCACACAAAGCGACCGATTTACCACGAGACTAAGAGATCCGGACCAACCAGGCTGGTTGGTAAATGGCCTTTATACCTCGACCGCTACAGAAGCATTGTTTCTTCTTCAAAAAAACTTTGTAGGTTATCAACTTTACAAAAGGCAGCATTTAACTTGATTATGTATTTATGTATTGGTGTTTAAGGTCACATACTTATGCACAATTTAATTTAACTTGATAAATACTGCATATCGTTGCGAGTGACTCGCGACGGTATGAAGTACCTATCTAATTAAATGCTGCCTTTGGTAAAGACGAGCGACCCGCTTTGCCCAGATTAACAATAATTAGTCGATTAATCTGTTATTATCTTCGTGCAACAACATGTGTGCGTACCGACATCATTCAGTGTGATCATTAATTTAATCAGTGGCAGAAATTTAACTTAGGTAACCGCGCTTTTCGCCTACCGAGGATTTTCATCAGAACTTTCGAGTCCTGTTGGATTTTTCCTCGACCAATAATTAGTCGATTAATCTGTTATTATCTAAATGCAACAACAGGTGTGCGTACCGATATCATTCAGTGTGATCATTAATTGAATCAGTGATATAAATACCACTTAGGTAACCGGGCTTTTTGCCTACTGGGAAATTCGTCAAAACTTTTGAGTTCTGTTGGATTTTTCCGTGACCAGTTGTCCGTTCACTCTTGAAATAACTGCCAGATCATTCTTCAAACAACCCATTTGGCACCGAAACACTTTGTTTGACACTAAAATATTCAGAATGGCAAAACATTTGGCTCCCAGACAGTTTCTGACCAGCTTGAACACTGTTCATAACGTTTGCTGTGGAAGCATTCATTAACTCAGTCCAACTATCACTCTGTTGAAAAGTGCTTAATACTATGCTCACCCAAATATGACATGTGGGTTTTATTTGAATAAACTGGATTTAGCAAATAGGATGATTTAGGTACACCGACAAAGTGCATTTAGAATATTCCAAGTGGCATTGAAGGAGGAATGTTACTAATTATATGCTAGCCTATGAATTATCGCAAATTATCTAAAAGATATTTCTCGATATCCATCGACTCAAATATCTGGGCCAAATACACCCTAGAAAACATTATTGACAAGTACTGCCCACCATGCATTGTGAAAAAAACCTCCTAGTTCCCAACATGCATCAAGATAGCTGTTTTTACCTCAGCTTCATTAATATAAGTAGTATGTCCCACCCCAATTCTGGGGTACCTCGGTGGGGGACCTCGGAAGTGACGTCATATTTCGTGACCCAGTGGCGCCATGTTGTGTTGTCGTGGTAACCCACGTGAGAGGCCATGTTGTGACGTGATCCCCATAGTGATACGTGATATGAATGCGCATGTGTAGCGCGTGATGTTAGGTTGATACGTGTTTCCGTCGTCTATTTTGTATACTGGAGGCCGCCATCTTGGTTTCTATGGTAGCACGTGGTTGCTATGTTACCCAAAGGCCTACAACAAGACAGGGGTATGTTCGGTTGAACAGAAGTAATTGCCCGTTTCGTAGAATTACCACAAACATCCCGGCAAGTTGTACTATTTCGACTTCTTTCAGAATTCTCTGCTTCTATCTACCTATGCAATAGTTTTCGTCTACCTGACCATGTTCCTTTGTCCTGGAGTATACTCCAGTAGAGTAGAAGAGCCTATAAGCTGGAACAGCTTTGCTTATTATTACTATATTTAGCTGTTCTGGTCTCTTCTTGTTAGTTCTGACCCTATTCCGAGTACTATTGTTGTTTCATTTATCTAGATCACCCAATCACTTCACTTTCCTGACGATAACTAACCAATCAGATTGCTTGATTTAACATAACCTATACTTAACCGTACAGTTATCTCCTCTTATTACAACAAAGTCCTATCCGATTCTCATCACCTCTATATCCAGTGGCCACGTCCCATGGAATCCCTTTTTGGAAAACGCCTGTGGCTATGGAATCCCTTTTTTGTCGTATGAGGCCATGAGGTCCATGCGAAAGCCCTCAATGAGGCCTCATTTACTATCCCTTTTAGCCTAATTTCTTTTGAGATCATGAGGGTCATGAAAAAATCCCTCATTGAGGTATAATTTACTATCCCTCTTAGCCTCATGTCGGTATTTAACAGCCATATCCCATGGAATCTGTCAAGGTGATAGCCAAAAGTTGCGATTTTGTTGTATAAAAGTGTAAATATATTCGATAATATTTCTGCCTGGGTTAAATGTAAAGCGTAAAGACAGATATGTGACGGACCCCGAAAACAGATTTATCAAACTAACGATAATTCAAAAGCTTCTAAATGAAGTATGAAATTTAATGTCCATTATGGCGCACTTGTTGAACGCCACATGGGCTATCTGATAACAGATCAATAGTAAGAGAGACACTATTCTCTTCTGTAATAATTATCTGGGTAATTAAAGCCAGTTAAAATCTAATTGTTGGAGACAGTATATCACATATGTTTTGGACACACACCCATATTACGCATATATCCTGTCTCCGAAATTTCGAAAGGGTTTATCTCAAACGAAATTCACATTTATGTCTCTATCCATATCGAATTGCAAAGCACTCGTTATATCAGAATTAATATGTTTAAACTTTGCGTTCCGACTGTGTAAAGAGTGAAGCAGAATTTTGAGAGGCAGTTGGCCTGAGGGCACTCAGAGAAGGTCCGAGTTTTAGCCTTGTCCGTCGAGGGCCATAGGCACCGAGATTGAAAGTCCGCGTATTGTCGTAACCCTGTGAGGGTTGTAAGGAACCGATAGTAGTTTGTTAACGGGTGCGAGCCGTAGTGGCATAGTAGCCAAAGAAGTAAAAGCTGAAATGTTGAGGTATAGAAACCGTATTAAGAGCTTGAGTAAGCGCTTGAATAGCTCGCGAGTTAAGATAGTTTTAGGCGGTGCGAGAATTGGTGATGTTGAGCACAATTTGCAGATAATTTTTATGTAAGCTTTGTTAAGTATATATCTGAAGGCGAAGAATAACTTAACCCCGTGAGAGCTAGGCAAGGCGCAAAGTGATCGTGAACTGTGGTAGACGCCGATCGAATTGTGATTGAACTGTGAGAACGCTGATAGAGACACACATGCAGAACATTATACGTGTTAAGCCCGGATGACTGTGAAGTAACCCTGCGAGGAGGAAGCAACGAGAAGTGAATAGACACTTTGTATTTTTCACAAACCATGAGAAGATGAAGATGAAGTGAGGTTGATCCAGCGGACACAGCTAGCTGTGGGAGACATCGAGGGCTCTAAAGAATAAACTTTTATCCGCGTAATTAGTGTATTCTTGTGGATAATTTTGTGAGTAATTTGTTTCATATTATATTTCTTCGTACATGTAAATAAATAATCTTTTCAGTGAATTATCGTTGATCACCCTTTGGCGTTGTAAGCCACAGGCACCTTCAGGAATCACAAGAGTCCCAAGCGAATTGGGCATTGATAAGGTGGCAAGGTTTACGTTCGAACTGGGGTTCAGACGACAGTCACTGGCTGTCGGCTGAGCACTGATAAGAACATAAATTTTCCTCCATCATTCGAACATCAATTCAACCCCGTAATCCTGCGACACTGGCGAGGCGTACACAGGATGTTCTAAAAGGCAATATTTTTAAGGTAAAGATCAACGATTCACTCAAAGATAATTTATTTCACGGAGCATGCTTTTTGAAGTTTACATATGAGTTTTTTGCAAATGGTTATCAACATGCTCTGGGGAAATAGTGGAGAGCCGTAAAGGGTTAAAGGTTTGCAATTTTTAAATTTAAGTGGGTTCAGAAGCAAATGACGCGGTAGCTAAATAATTATTCGCCGTAGAAGGGTTAAGCGCGACGATAGGCGCGAGGAAATTGTTATTTAACGTAACTGAGTAGATTTTAAGTGTTTAAAAGTGAACTAATGGAGGCTTTCATGACTTTGGACCAGTTAATTTCGGCGGGGGAACGCCTGGGTTTTTCTGGGGGTGAGCTGCAAAAGTTTGTCAGGAACGAACAAAAGCGAGTAGCGAAAGAGTCAGCTGCTGAAAAGGAAAGGGCCCGGGAAGAAACCGCGGCCGAATTGGAACGGCAGGTGACTTTGAAGCGCGAGGAGGCTGCCTTACGGGCAGCCGAACGAGAGAAAGAAATACAGGTAGAGCGAGAAAGAGCTGCGTTAGAGCGTGAAAGGGGTGAGAGAGAAACTGAAAGGAGGGCGGCCGAGCGTGAAAGGGAAAATGGAAGGTCTGAAAGAGAAGCCGCGTTAGAGCGAGAAAGGATAGAGGGAGAGGCAGCACCGAGAGCTGCGGAGCGAGAGAAGGAGATTCAGGTGGAGCGCGAAAGGTCGGAAAGGGTTGAACGACAGGCTGAGATTGAAAGGGAAAGGGCCGAAAGAGAACACGAGAGAGAGCTCGAATTGAAAAGAGCTAGGGCCCAAGTTCAGGAAACCAACGGGAGGCAAGGGGAAACGAACGGGGGTGGTCATGGTAGGACCCCTTTCCCAAAACTCCCTAAATTCTCAGAGGTTTGAAAGGTTTGCATCGTGTCATCAGTAGCCTGAGTAAACTTAAGCCCGTTGTTAACGGGGAAATCCTTGCAAGTATATGCAAGTATGCCTCCTGATTTGGCAAATGATTATGGTGAGCTAAAGAAAGCTATTTTAAAGAGGTACCAGCTCACCGAAGATGGATTCAGGGCTAAGTTCAGTGAATGTAAGCCCGAGAGAGGGGAAAGTGTATTCTAATTTGTGGCGCGGTCTACTAGGTATTTTGACCGCTGGGTTGAGATGTCGGAAACCGACGAAGATTTTCCGTCCCTCAAAGATCTGCTCATCCGAGAGCAGTTTATTTCAACTTGCGCCCCAGAGTTGGCCCTCCTTGTTAAGGAGAGGAGGCCAAACAGTGTTGATGAAATGGTTAAGGTAGCCGAACAGTACTTGGAAGCCCACGGATGTAGTATAATCCAGTCCCGGCCGGGAAGATTTGGGGGGAACCAGGTTTCAAAGGCACCGGTTAGGATTAACCCTCCAGAGCCGGCTGGTAACATGGGTAATACTGGGCCACAGAGCCCTAAAGAGGTGTCTTGTTTTGTTTGTGGACGGAAGGGGCACCTAGCGAGGGACTGTTAGAAGAAAACTCCTCTTAAAAAGCCAAATGGCGGGCCTCATAGGAATGGAAGGAGGGACCCTTCACCAAAGAATTGGAGAAACGGGGGTACGACCCTGGGACAAAATGCAGACGGCCGCGTTCTGCCAGACAGTTGGGCCAGAAAGTAGTCCACTCCGGGATGCTATTGAAAAGGGGGAGCTCGTGTTAGAGGGTGTAAAGGTCCTCCCTATAATTAGTGGAATGTGCGAGGAAGTCACAGCCTCAGAAGATGGAGGGAAAATGCCCGTGTATCCGGGGTATGTGGGTAAACATGAAGTGCAGATGCTTCGCGACACGGGATGCAGTAGCGTAGCAGTGCGTAGGCAACTAGGACGACCAGCTATTGGGCCGCGACCACACGTGTATGCTGATCGATGGTACAATCAGGAAATTCCCCCTTGCGAGTGTTAAGGTGGACACTCATTTTTATAGTGGCCAAGTAGCGACTATGTGTATGGATAGACCTGTGTACGACTTGGTCATAGGTAATATATCGGGGGTGAGACCACACCGCGACCAGTCGTGGCTTGAAGAAAACCTACCCCGGGCTGAGGCCAAAACAGGTGACCCAGAAGTAATGAGAAGAGCCAAGGAGATAGGTGTGGGTCCGGATCAGAACCGGACACAGGGACCGACCCCTACCCGTGAAAGCTCAGTGGGGGTCGACAAAGGCGCAGAAAGGCGATCGCTTCTGCATCGCCCAGTAGCTGGTGGACACAAGCCAGGGAAGATGTGCCCAGGGAATGTCGGGCAGATATCATCCAAGATACTCTACGAGGTGAGCCCGATAAGGTAGCAGCTGTAGTGACACGGTCACAGGCTGCCAAGGAGAGGCGCCCAATTAAGCCACTGAACGTACCAGTGGAAGTGATCGAAGAAGTTCACGCGGAGAAACTGAAAGAGGCCCAAGGGGCCACGTCTAATTGAAAAGATACTGGGGACTGGACGACAAAGGTGATCAGGTGATCACCAGGGGCAAGGACCGATACAAGATGCGGATGGAGAAAGGAGTTCTCTATAGAGTGTATGAGCAGCGACGAGGAAAGTCGCGGACAGAATTGAAACAAATTATGGTTCCAGAGAAGTTTCGGAAGCAGGTCATGACCCTGGCCCATGAGTCTTTGGTTGGGGGCCACTTGGGGTAGGGGGAGACCCTCGACAGGATTACGGCCTGTTTCCACTGGCCCGGCATTAACGGTGATGTCACCAGGTTTTGTGAGTCGTGTGACATCTGTCAAAAGACAGCGTCAAAGGGCAGTGCCATCAAGGTACCATTAGGGGAAATGCCTCTAATGAATGAACCATTCGAGAGAATCGGGGTGGATCTCGTCGGACCTATTTCACCCGTGTCGGACAAAAGAAACGGATACATCCTCACTGTGGTGGATTATGCCAACGGGTATTCAGAGGCGGTGGCCCTACCCAAAATCGAGACGGAGCGTGTAGCCGAGGCCCTGCTTGGGGTGTTCTCGAGAATAGGTTTTCCGAAGGAAATCCTAAGCGACCAGGGGTCGCAGTTCACATCGGGGCTGTTAGAGGAAGTATGTCGGCTGGTGGCGGTTAAACAGTTATTCACCGGTCTATATAACCCGAAGTGTAACGGTTTGTGTGAGCGGGTCAATGGCATTTTAAAGGGAATGTTGAGGAAAATGTGCCAAAAAAGGCCAAAGGATTGGGACCTAAGAAATAGGTTGGAGGAGACCTGCCAGCTGGCAAGGGAAAGCCTACGGAAGGCACAGGGTCGACATAAGCACCACTACGACCGGGGTGCTAAGGATAGAAGGTTTTTGGTGGGGCAAAAGGTGACGGTCCTCCTGCCAACGGACCATAACAAACTGCTATTGCAGTGGAAGGGGTCTTACGTGGTGACCGAAATAGTTAGAAATATGGACTATCGGGCAGATGTAGAAGTTAAAAGCAAGATTTATCATGCGAATCTGTTAAGGCGTTACCATGATAGAGAGGCAGAGGATGCAACACGAGCCGTTAGCCGTAGTGACTCCGACCCTCAAGGGGCACAGAAGGCTGCGGGCTTAGCCATAATAGAGCCTGAGGATGAGACTGAAATAGGGGTCGTGGACGAAGACAGCATGTTAATACTGGGCGAGCTGAGCGGCGTGGAGACCCATAGGGATGTCAATATCAGTGACAATTTATCAGATGAACAGCGTCACCAAGTTGTGAAACTCTTGAAAGAATTCGGGGATGTGTTTTCCGAGGGTCCAGGGCCCACAGACCTCGAGGAACACAAAATTGAACTTACCATTATGGAGCCGGTAAGAGTGAAGCCTTATAGGATTCCCTATGCAAAAAGGCTTGAAATGCGGGATGAGGTGGAGAAGATGTTAAAGGCGAGTGTCATTGAGCCTTCAAATTTTCCCTACATTTTCCCCAGTGGGTCTTCTGAAGAAGAAAGACAATAGCGTCCGATTGTGCATTGATTTCAGGCGATTGAATGCCATAACTAGATTTGACAATGAGCCCATGGGGAACATGCAGGACATAATGACTGGGTTGCAGGGTGCTGAATTTTTCAGCAAAATAGATTTGAGCAGGGGCTACTGGCAAATTCCTGTTAGGAAAACCGACAGGCATATGACCGCATTCACAACCCCGGATGGTCTCAGCTCATATATACTGGAAAAAGATAGAACTGTAAGTACAGTATTTTTTGTAGAGGATGCATTGTAGAAAAATGAGAATAAGTGCTGAGAAAAAAATTCTTTTATGTGAGATAATTCAATATTTCAATTATAAAATCACTTTTGAAGGTCTCGGCATATCGTATTTATAGTATAAAATGCAAGTGTGCCAAGAGAACATAGTAACCTATGAATAAAAACAATTGCACACAATCACTGAAATATAAAACACAAACAGCTCGGCTCTCGCTAAAGAAAAGGAAATACGATTCTCTGTCTGTAACGTTATTAAAACATTTGATAGTTTGGCAAAAGGTTTATTACACAAACCAAAGAAAATACGCATTTTTGGGCAAATTATTAAAATGGTTTGAATCATACCTGACGAATAGGCAGCAACACATTGTGATAGACTCGTTAACAACACCAGAGACATCTGAGATGGCAGGAATACCACAAAGGTCTATACTTGACACATTGCTTTTCGTTTAATATTAATGATGCAATTGACGATGTACGTGGCAACATTCGTCTTTTTGCAGACGTTTACGTACTGTATTTTGCAGTAGAAGATCCGTCTAAGGCTGCATGTCTCTTCAATGAAGATATTTTAAAAATCCAACAACTGTTTAAAATGGCTTGTCGATTTCAACCACTCGAAAACTGAAAACACGTTAATTTCTCATAAAAGTGTTAAGATTATTAGTCCCTTCCTACACATGGAAAACACTCATATTTTAGATGTCAGTCACCCCAACATTCCGGACAACCAAAAATAATGTAGGATTCTGAGAAAGTGATATCGTCGATCATTTCTTTAAAACAAGGAAACGAATAACACTACTTCACAAACATATAAGTTATTTTTTTATCAGAAAATAATCATTAAAAATGTTAAAATAAATTATTAATCTACCCCCCCCCCCTTTCGTGGTGGAGAATTTGTCTTGCTCCTCCAACCCCATATAGAAACTCCATCGCAGCCACTGGAAAATAATTGTAATTTTAAAAAAGATGCAGTTTCTTCTTCATGCATCCAAGTGGGGTTGCTACATCCGCCACTCTCAGGATCCGCAATTGCCAAGTACCATAAACTATGGAATGACCTACCCACAGATATACAGGGAAGTAATACACCGACACAACTCACGAATTAGTTCAGTCGAGACAACGTACTTGTGTCACAATGTTTCTTTTACAGTAAGTCACGAAAAGCCCAGGTACATGAACAACACTTTACATTGCGCTTATCGTGTATAATTTAAATGACCAACCTTCAAACATTATTATCTCTCGGTTAAACCTTATTGTAGATGTAAACAAAACGTGACCATCGACATACTCACTTATTGTATCAATGTTAATATCACACTAAATAGAAGCGTTCGTTACAATCCTAAAATTAACACTTTGAACCACAAAGGCCGTTTTTCCGACCGTGCCACAAGCTACGTCATAATGTCATTAAGTGGGGTGGCTACAAGGTAAATGTGTGGTGTAGAACAATCAATATTTTCAACGTGCAGCCCTAAGGTTCCGCTCTACAGTTTCGCACTATTGCACAGGGGTGAAATTTTAAACATAGGGTATATGTTGAAACTGAGGCCATGTAAAATAGAGATATATTTTTAGTTTCAGATAGATGATTGCATTAGGCTTTTTGTTGGACAAGAGAATTTGAAGTTTTGGTCCCAAAGTTGGAGTCTGATACATAGGGATAAATTACCAGATGAATTATGGGAAACAGTGGCTTCGAAAAATTGGCTATTTTTTAAAATGTAATTTTTACACTGGTTTGTTACCAGACATGTAACTAAAAAATGAAAAGGAAACATATAATTTTTTTTACATTTAAAAACAGGGGATGCTATGCTCCAGGGGTAGGTAGGTGGGGGTGGTGGAAATATTCTGCTTTTGAGGCTGCTGGGTGGCTGAAAATGACTGGTTTCGGCATTTTTTCATGCAAGTTTGCAGATTGAAGTCTTTCCTTCAACAATAAATTATTCCACCCATATTCAGATTGTTTATTTCTACTTAGTCAGATAGTGTTATATGTTTTTTGTGGATTTGGAAAATGTAATACATGTTATGGGTTAGATAACCAAGTTACAGAATATTTGCATTCGAAGAGAGTGTATGGCATGTCATTTTTGGAAATGCCTGGAAATATGTGGAGCTGAACCTAAAGCTGCACGTTGAAAATATTAATTGGTCTAACCCCAAATAATAAATGTGGACTCTTCCAATTGCTGTCATTGAACTGACATGGAAGATACCACCAGTATCCAAATGGTTAACTAGATGGTTTTGAAAACGCAACGCAAATTTCCAGAAGTCATCCAATGAAGCGCGGGAAATGTCAGTTTGGGTACAATTACGATGTGTATTGTGATTTTGAAAGGGAAATGTTGAAAATGAGGTTGAAAAGATAAGGTAAACACACAAGAACTTAAAGTTGGCATAGCTGGCATGGGGGTGGGGGGGGGGGGGTGTTAAAAATTTAATTCAAAATGGAGGTAAACAATTTCAAATGAGTAGAAAAGTTTATGTGAAGTTTTATAAATGTGTAATGATATGTTATGTAAACTTCTAGAATCACAAAGGAAGAGTTTTCAATGAGATATGGTCAAAATAGCCAAAACATTGAATTGCCGAAAAAACGTCAAAATAGCTATAAATCGAAAACATACACACAAAAAACCACCCCAAAACCAAAACACCCCCTCCCCTAATAAATAGAGGATATTCACGAAAATTTGATGAATACCGAAAATATCTCGTGAGTGGCTACAAAGAAATATGAGGATCTTCACGAGCGACTGCGTCGCTCGTGAAGATCCTCATATTTCTTGTAGCCACGAACGAGATATTTTCGGTATTCATCAAATTTTCGTGAATTTTCTTTTTATTTAATGCTCTACGACTACAAACTCTCCAATTTGTGGCCTTTATTTGCCATTAAGGCGCAAAATTTATGTGCCGAACCGGCGTCCATACAAAAATTACAACAACCAAACTCCAACCATTGGAAAGTGTGAATATCCGCACAAAAAGTAGTCCCGTCTTATTTCTCCCCTAACTTTACGATTTACCAAGGCTGGCGAATTGAAATAATCGCAATGTGTTTCGAAGAAATAGAACAATAACAAAAAACACCACTTTCTTATTTTAAATAACAAGACACGTCATTTTATTTTTTTTGAACTCAATGCACTGAAGACGTGTGAAGTTGAACTGAAGAAATTTGAAAGTGATTTCGGCTTTTCGCTGGAAGGTGAATGAGAAAGTCAAACTTTGAAACCGCTGATTTAATGAATTGATTTAGTCACTGTCACTATCAATTATTCGAATTCGTTTGTATTTGGGACTCTGGAATTCATTACTGATGTGCTGACTCGTTTAAAGTACATGTGATTCGTCATCCGAACCTACGATGAAATATCGATTTCTAAATATCATTTTGATATTTCGTTTTGCCGACCGACAGGGGAATATGACTTAATTTTTCAGCGTGAATTGATGCCTGAGCATTAAATAAATATGTCTTATTTGTTAGCTCTTCGGCATACTAAAATTTCAAAAAATTAAAAAATTCTCACGCATTATAATTTTTGGCTCTATGACACCCCCCCCCCCCCCCCTCCCCATGGCGTTACCTCCGAGTTCGACCATAATGGTTGGGAATTTCCTTTTGTCGACACCACATTTTTAGATAGGCTGAGGCTCAAAATGAGATTGAGACTAAAAGGTCAAGACAAAGGCGTAAAATTGGCATGCCTAGCATCGGCAATCGACATTTAAATTCCAAAAAGGCAGATGCACAATTTCAAATGACTAGAAATGGTGTTTCAACCTGCGTAATTTATATATCATGAGCTACCGGAATAAAAAAGTAGCGCGTTTTTAAAAAAAATATGACAGAAATAGCCTAATTTTGGAAGTGACGTAGAAATGTTAAAAGGGCGATAAATCGGAAAACTAAAAAATAGCAATCTCCTATTTATTTAGCTCTACAACATAGTAAGATTTCATAAAAATCCGACGCATTTATTTTTTGAACCTATGGCCCTCTGTGACGTCACTGGGAGTTCGACCATAATGATTAGGAATCCCCACCAATGGGAGCGCCATACCGAAACCCCACCAATGGGAGGGTCATAACCACCCCACCTCAGGCCTACGGTATCCCCCTCCCATTGGTAGGGGTTCGGGTGGGGCTCCCGAGAAAATTTTGAAAATTCAATACCGTCAGAGTGAATCTGGGACCCTCTGGTGCTTTAATTTTCCCATTTTGAGGGGGTCGGCGGTGTACTTTTTAGAGTGGCCACCACCCCCCCCCCCCCCCCCCCTTGTCGAAAATTGAAAAAAAATTGTCTAGAATTGTGCTAACTGTCTACATGTGTGCCGAATATCATAAGTGTGAGTGAAGGAGAAGTGCCTTAAATTTTTGTCTGAACAAAAATGTCTGAACAAAAATGAAAAAAGAGAAAAAGGCTAACGATCGCTATTAGTCATTTCAATTTTGTTGAATGACTTTACAAAGAAATATTTGAACACTTTGCGAGTATATAATTTTCACTCAAAGGTTCAAACCAGAAAAAATTGCACACGGTGAAGTGGGGAGAATTGACGACGAAGAATACGCCATGATGAAACCCCATTGACATATATGTTTTGTATAAGCCTATTTTGCAAAGCAAATTTACACAAATAAACAATTTCTTTCATGTGGACGCAATTGCGTAAAATGTAATATACAGTACAGTGGCCGTGGAGTGGTCATCATCCACGCGTGGGCAGTGATGGTCACTCATGCGTTTAACAGGTAATAAAATTCATCAGCAGTAAAATTGTAATTAATGAAGCACCGGGTGTGATAATTATTCCTATAATTAATACTTGGAATCTAACATTATTGCGTCCCCGGAAATATTGCCCACTCGTGGAAAGTGACCAGATTTCAGCGGCCGCTTTGTAAACTATGTCGGGGGCAGGGGTAAATGTATCTTTGTATCTATGTCGACGTTACTCACATGTCGTTTATGCAATATGAGCGCAAAGCAAATTTGTTCATACGAGTATAAATAAAAAATTTAAGTGTTTTGATTGGAGAATAGTTATAAATAAAATACAAGTGACCTTAATGTCACTGATAACAGTGACCTCAGCACTCAACAACAGCAGTGCACCAGGAGTACATAATTTCACATTTCCTGGTTCTCACGTAACGTCACATCATTATTTATGATGGATGTCACGTGTTTCGGCATGATAATACGTGTGAGCTGCCATGCAAGCTTTCAGGCCAGCCGTCCAATTCTGTTGGGAATTCGACGATGGTATCGGCTATTTGTTTACCCACTTTTCGTCGAGTTTGGGCGGAAACTTCCGTTGATGTAATGTAATGTATGTCAATTCACAAAGATATACAGATATTTTTTCGTGCTCAATTTATAGATATTCCAGTTAATAAGAATATGGTTCAGCTTGCAAACATCAAAATGTTACCACCATCAGTGTAACTAGGTGACGAAATCATAAAACAACTGATGTGACGATCCTTCATTCATAATTGTTGAAAAAAGAAACATGTCTGATGGTGTTCGTAAAGTCATTAAAATTCTGTTAAGTCAAATCTTCACTGAGAAACATTTCTTGGTCGATTAAAAAATGTATTTTTTATATACAATCGTCTCGAATATTTAAGTTGGTTGGAAAAGCGAACCGTATTTGTGAATAGTGCTGGCCAGTTTGGGCCGTTACGTTAGGTAAATGGTTAACCCTTTACCTAACCTGAAAAGCAGACGACACTTGCAAAAATAATTCTTGAATAACTAATTTGTTTCATTTTTTGTCTCAAAAACATAGGTTATGACCCCTCGTTGGAACGAGCTCGACGAGCTCGTTCCAACGAGGGGTCATAACCTATGTTTTTGAGACAAAAAATGAAAAAAATAATGAAAATTAATTGGCGATTTTTGAGAATAGCGCTGGCCGGTTTTGGCCGTTACGTTAGGTAAAGGGTTAAACAAAGATAGAAGATTACCATTAGTTTGTAGATAGTAGACATGGCCGTTATTGCTTGGTCATCTTCACTCTCAGTGTAGGGTGGAGTTGGTCATATCCAATGACGACGCAAATAGATAGAGGATATTCACGAAAATTTGATGAATACCGAAAATATCTCGTGAGTGGCTACAAAGAAATATGAGGATCTTCACGAGCCACGAACGAGATATTTTCGGTATTAATCAAATTTTCGTGAATTTTCTTTTTATTTAATGCTCTACGACTACAAACTCTCCAATTTGTGGCCTTTATTTGCCATTAAGGCGCAAAATTTATGTGCCGAACCGGCGTCCATACAAAAATTACAACAACCAAACTCCAACCATTGGAATGTGTGAATATCCGCACAAAAAGTAGTCCCGTCTTATTTCTCCCCTAACTTTACGATTTACCAAGGCAGTATAAGGTCAACATCTTTTGGCCTCTTGTATGCCATGAATTAAATACCAAACACTGAAACACCCTGATGTTAGAAAGTATTTCAAACAACAATTAAACTTCAGCATTGAAGAGTGCAGCTACATGGATCAAACACAGTTATTGCATACTGTTGCCGGTAAATTTAACGGAGAAATGAGTGTGAGGTCGGTGTTTTAATTTGTTGTTCTGAAAGATGCTTTATAATATTGTCTTTATCAAATGTTTCTGTATCCTCATCCCCTGGTGTAAAAATAACATATCCCGAGCGTTAGTATATTCCTTAAAAAGTTTATCTCATACTTTGACGACCTAGATACCAACAAACCTTTAGGCCGCTTCAGAAATGATCATTACTTTGGTAAGTTTTGCTTGAACCAATGTTCGGTATGGCCGCACTTATTCAAATATGCTTTCATAATTAGACCCAGGTTCACGTTGTCCTTTATGAATTCCCATTCTGTCATAATAGTTTGAAATAAATTGAACAACAAATGCGTCGTCCTCTTCTTGGCCGAAACCTTCTGTCCACCAAATGTTACTGTATGCCGCCGACTTGCTGATCTGATTTGGAAAATACCATTTTAGCTTTAAATGCAGCTTCAGTTGCATCACTTGTGCAGTTGAGGAAAATTCTTTCTCCAACTTTTCGTTTCTTTGTTCTAGACAGTATCGTCTAAGATTCAATTGCAAGAAGCATCTGGTTCTAACGTCCTTGGCACACTGCCCCCGTAGTGAGTCGTGTGAATGAATTTTTCAGCAAGTAGGGATTGATTCTTCCTCCTTCTTTGTGAAAGGGAGCGGGGCCCAGGCTATTGGGAAAATTTACATTATGGGGCTCCAGTTGGGAATTTGTTTTAGAGGGGAAGAAACGTACAAAGACTAAGAAATTCTAATTTCGAATTCAACAGAGAACATTAAGCTTAACCGATGCCTAACCAAACAGTGGTGGCGCCAGGGGAAGGGGGGGGGGGGGGGGGCTACAGCCCCCCTCCCGCCTGAGTGGTCCAGCCCCCCCCCCCCGCCCCCGTCGGAGATTTTTAGTAAATCCGTCGGAGAGTCTCGTAAACCCGACTTCACGAGAAATTTCCGACAATCGAATGCAGATATCTCGTCTTGTCAGTCTCGAACCCGGCCAGCACTGGAACTTTGATAGAGAATAGTGGTTCTCACGAAATTCCTTGATGTCGTTCGTCAAACTGGCTTTATAGATGAAATATTTCCCGACCTTATTATAATATGTTTACTTTAACCCTTTACATAAGGTAATGGCCAAAACCGGCCAGCGCTATTCTCAAAAATCGCCAATTAATTTTCATTATTTTTTTCATTTTTTGTCTCAAAAACATAGGTTATGACCCCTCGTTGGAACGAGCTCGTTGAGCTCGTTCCAACGAGGGGTCATAACCTGTGTTTTTGAGACCCAAAAAATGAAAAAAATTAGTTATTCAAGAATTATTTTTGCAAGTGTCGTCTGCTTTTCAGGTTAGGTAAAGGGTTA
Source organism: Pictodentalium vernedei (assembly GCA_031216915.1). Classification (NCBI taxonomy): domain Eukaryota; kingdom Metazoa; phylum Mollusca; class Scaphopoda; order Dentaliida; family Dentaliidae; genus Pictodentalium; species Pictodentalium vernedei. The sequence goes on from CM062295.1 coordinate 158,227,568, forward strand.
AATAATCAACAAACATACTCAATTTGCTTCTATTTTAGTTCTCCAATTTACCAATTTTCACTCATTTTCCTTCGTTTGGGAGGTCAAATGTTATAGCCCCCTGTCGGAGAGGTCAGCCCCCCTGTCGAGAAATCCCTGGCGCCACCCCTGTAACCAAATGCAACAAGTAAGTTTTATAACAAACAGTCACATGGAATTATGTTCACCCCAGTCTCTGTAGTCTTTATTAAACTGTTCTTACACTGTTAAAGAATGACTTGATTTTTGCTTTTGAATTCAATCACTTTCTGAGCTTCGTTTGGTAAGCGATTTAAATTTAATGCACAATTGGTGTCCAGAACTGCGAGGTCATAAGGCCTCAGAAAACCAATGGTTTTCTGAGGCCTGATGACTACACAGTTCAGATCACTAATCGTGAATTAATTTGTTTTTGAGTGGGGACTGAGATTGTGAAACTTGGGGTTAGAAACTGGGACAAATGATGCCCAAATGCCACTGGGAAAGGGTCCCGTATTCGGCCCCTGAAGACACCCAAAAGAATCACTGAGAAAAAACGAATTACTGATATCACACTATCACAGTGTCTAAATTGTAAGCAGAAATTAAACATTATTGATTGTGACATTGTTGCATCGTTCGCATCACATGTCTTCATAAGTATAAAATTATTTTTTTAGTTTGCTAATCAGGTTTAAAAACAACTTTTTCTTATCGTTCTCATTTTATCTTGTATTGTTAAAAAAAGAAAAGCAGAGAAATACACGTACATGTTCGTTGTTGATTTTCAAGAAGATTTTAGTAAAATTGAGTTAGCACACAGAAGATACCCTACATAAGCACTGAAGTGAACTTGGCCACATTCACACCCCCCACCCCCAATGACCAACCTCAGTTCACTATTATAAATTCATTATTCAATTCATAAGTATTGAAAAAAGACACGGACAATCATTTTCTGCAGAACGCTCATCTTGAAAAACTCTCCTTAAATCATGGATGTGGGGTCTAAGCTTGAGAGTCCATGTTTCATTGTTTTCATGTATCATATTTTGATGATTTTCTAAAAAAAATTAAATAAATAACAAAGAAACTTACCATAAAATATTTGATAAACATATGATGTTTCAACAATAATTATCTTGTGTGTTGACATCTAGGTTATGAACGCCTAAATAAGTGAACACGTGACTTGGAGCATTTGACACCCAAAAGTTGTGAGTGGGATTAAATAGGGCTGATCAGCCGATTGGTTCAATATATTTTGGCTTTGAAAGATTAATTAAAATTTGGATTTGTCCACTTTAGAAAGGATTTATAGTAAGTTTGTGTATGATTTTGTGCCGGAGTGTGTGAAGATCTGTCAAAAACATGAGGCATGAAAGAAAGTGTCGAGGTCATTCATTGCAAGACCATACAGCAGTGTTGAAAATTCGAAATTGAAATTGAAATTTGATGAGGGGCCATATATTTTTTCCAGTTTATTTTTTTCAAAAGATAATGTACATTATGGATGTGGAGGTAATGTTTTTCAAAACAACTTGGTGTTTTGTACAGAGCGCTAAAGGTTAGAATTGTTGTCAATGGGATTTTTTAGGCGTTCATAACCTCTATGGCAAAAGAGAAACGCGAGGTTTAAAAACTGGGTTAATATATAAACTTGGAGATGAAAATGTCAGTCACGAAATTGGTCAACTTCTTATACGCGGCCAACCTCGTCACAGTTGGTAGTAATTTATTAAACAGGGGACGCCCCTCCACACTCGCTACAGTCAATATCCTCACCACAGGCAAATAGTTTTATGAAACGACGATCACATGGATATGACTAATTTACCGCAATACCGGTTACTGAACTGAACTTCATCAAAAATGAAGACATGGCAAACATCGCCGATAATAGTTGGAAGATACAGTATCGTATTGACTCCGCTAAAGTGAAAAAGAAATTGAACAAATATTTCTTGCTGCGTCAAAGGACCTGACGCCACAAGAACTATTTTTTCCGTTTCTGTTATTCAATCGGGGATAAATATGATGCCATCTAAATGGTGAGGGTTGAAATACGGAATAACGAGAAACTCTCGTGTAAAATAGCCCCCAATGTTCGTTGGTCATTTATACATTTGATTCCAACCGAGTTTTCCATTCAATGTGAATATCTTTATCCCATTTTCAAGCAACCGTCCCCACCCCTTTTGAAAGTTCAAAATATGCACACCTCCAAAACACCCCTGTTAGCTAGGTTTAGTGAGAAAGGTACTGGCCTTGACATTTCTATGGCGATTATTGTGCGCATCTTTGGGCGTATGTTTTTTTTCCATTGCACTCAATTAACTTTTGGGATGTAAATGTGCACACACATAGATTCAGGACACACAAGAAAAGTTTTGTGCAGAGCACAAGCGCGCAGACAAAGGAACATGAAGAAAATACAATTCGTGAAAACATTCAATAAGATTTCACATTAGATTTACAGGTTAGAAGTTATTTACATTAAAATAAACATTGTTTGTGCTATATTAAAAAATGAAATCCATAACATTTGATGAATTGTTTTAATTTAAATTGCATTGTCTTATACTTGATTTTTTATTAGTCTTCAATGTTATCAGCATCTGTGCTATACCATGAGAGAACATGAACATAGATTAAAGTTTTGCCAATTGTTTATGTCGCAAATTTACTAAACATTTGCACCCCATCTGTGTTGATCATATTTTACCATTGTGTGAGAACAAATATAATCAAATCTATAACCCTATTTGCCGCCTAATATGCCAGTCTTGGGAGAAAAATAATAATATATATTAATTTTACTCACATCACCTTTAGGCTTTGGTAAACTGGCAGGATTTAAAAAAATCAACAGCACTTGTGTTTAATTAGTCTTGACCTAAAGGTTTAATGTATTGGAATTATATAGTGCATTATTAAACAAAATCGGAAATTCATGTTTGTGACAAAAATATCTTTTATTAATAACATAAGTATAAAAATAAAATTACATAATATACAATAATAAAATTGTCGATGACACTCTATCTCAACTTCAATATGACAGGAATTTAATATTGCTGTAACCAAGTCAACAATAATTAATATGACATTAATTATTATTTGCTGTGACCAAGTCAACAACAATAAAAGAATTACAAGTTGACTGCAATAGACTAAAGATTATGATCAATCATTTAAGTCAATTTTCGAAACAATAAGATGGGAAATTGTCTTCAACCCTTGTCAGAGAAAAAGAAGTCACAAAATATCATATTGGTGATAATGGGAACAATATTTTATGGCAGGCAGACCAAAAACTCTGCTACATATCGATTCATAGATATGACCTCTAACCCGATCGTTATTGACATGTGCACTTACTTTGTGTATGTGGCACTGAATAAATCAAAGTTAATCTAATTTGCATAATTTATTCACGAGAAAAACACCTGTATTATATGTGATGCATGCCAAGTTACTAAACATTCATATACAAAAATTTATTCAAATCACTACTTTCATACAGAAGTTCTGTACAAAAAACTGATTGCACCTAATTTCGTTAAAAAATGGTTGCCGGAGATCATCTTAAATTTCGTACCTGAACCCAAAACACTTGTTCTTATGCCACAATGATAACATAGGCTCCCCAGAAGTTTCGTAAAGATGGGTTCATAAGTGAGGCCTCTAGCCCGAGCCTTATTGACATGTGCACTTACTGTGTACAAGTTGCTCTGAATAAATCAAAGTTCTCATCTAATTTGCATAATTTATGCATGAGAAAAAACCCATATGTGATGTGTTCCATGTTACTAAACATTCACACAAAAATTTATTCAAATCACAACATTCAACTTTCATGGTCTCTAGCCCGAGCCTTATTGGCATTTGCACTTACATTGCTGAAATTAATACTGAATAAATCAAATTTAGTCTAATTTGCATAATTTATGCACGAAAAAAAAAAATATTATATGTGATCTATGCCATGTACTAAACATTCATAGAAAACATTATTCAAATCAGAACTTTCATATGGAAGTTCTGCGCAAAAATCTGATGTCACCTAATTTTGTACAAAATGGCTGGCAGCGGCGATCTTGAATTTTAGAACGGACCCCTAAACACTCGTTCTCGTCCCACGGTGATAACAAAGATATCCAAAATGTTTCGTAAAGATCGGTTCATAAATATAGCCTGAGCGTATTCGCATTTGCAGTTACAATGCTAAAAGTAACACTAAAGAGATCAAAGTTAGTCTAATTTGCATAATTTATGCAAGAGAAAAACCCATATTATATGCTATATATCTCATGTTACTAAGCATTCCTACAAAAATTATTTAAATCAGAGCTTTCATATGGAAAATCTGATTGCACCCAATTTTGTACAAAACTGTGGTAAGCGACTATGTTGAATTTCAGACCATACCCTAAAACACTTGTCCGCGTCCCACGTTGATAAAAAAGTTACCCCAGAAGTTTCGTAAAGATTGGTTCATACATAAGGCCTCTAGCCCTCGCCTTATTGGCATTTGCACTTACACTGCTGAAAGGAACACTAAATAAATCAAAGTTAGTCTAATTTCCATAATTTACGCATGAGAAAAAAAACCCTTATTATATGTGATATATCTCATGTTACTAAACATTCACACAAAAATTTATTCAAATCAATACTTTCATACAGAAGTTCTGTACAAAAAACTGATTTGACCAATTTCGGTAAAAAAAATTTCGGCTGGCAGCCATTTTGAATTTCGGACTGCACCCAAAAACATTCCTTCTCGTCCCACGTTGATAACAAAGGTACAAATAAGTTTTGTAAAAATCGGTTCATAAATACGACCTCCAGCACGAGCCTTATCCAATTGTTGACGTACATACAGACAAACAGACAGACTGACAGATGGACAACGGGCCATGACAAAACCTGAAATTTGACTTCGTCCGTCAATGTTGAGCTAATGACACAAAGGTAAAATATAAAATAAAAACATACAAATGCAAATTAAAAAATTTTTTTTTACTAAATAACAAGTTTCAAAAAGAAACAAAAATCATGAGTCATTGTCAGATATATCATAATTACACAATATACAATAATCATATAAAGTTAAAACTTTTGTTAATATAATAAAAAAAATATGCTAAAATTCAAATGTAAATGCGAAACTTCAGCTAGTAAACTCTAAAAGTGCATACGTACGTTCGGGCTCCTCTTGTTAAAGGGTTAATGAGTGAAGGGTTATCGTAGCAGGTAATATTCACTCCGCCCAGATTACACCTTATCAAAAAGATTTACACACAGATGTCAGCTCAATATTTCTGAAAAACGTTCGAGCTCCTTTTGTTAAAGGGTTAATGGGTGAAGGGTTATCGTAGCAGGTAATGTTCACTCCGCCCACATTACTCCTTATCAAAAAGATTTACCCACAGATGTCAGCTGTAAGCTCAATATTTCTGAAAATGTAGGAACTAACTCCACATCACTGTTGTGGATGAAAGGTTAATGAGACGCACACCTCGACGGAAACCTCTCATTGAACCTGAAATATCGTGCATATGTTGACAAATGTGTCCAAAATACAACAGAGTGCAGACACCTCACAGAACACGCAAATCAGAATCTTAAGCCAACTGTTAAACGCACCAAGTTTCACCATGGCGTATTTTTCCTGTATCTCTTCTGAAATCGATAAGAGTACCTCTGAGTTTATCAAAGGAACATGTCCCATCCACCAACCTATTTAAAACTATTCTTATGTCAATTAAGCCAGCAGTGAATTGTTTGTGAATCTCTTTAATAATACTGACCATCAAATAGTGAGATGTGCAAACATTCGCTAAACTAATTAAACAAATCCATTGAAATTTGAAACGCCATACACACATAAAACGTATGTAGAAACGAAACTTACACAGCTTACAATTTGAAGCGAGTACATTTGACCTACATAATGAATATATTTATAAAATGACGTATCTATAACGAGAAGGTGAAACCTATAATTTGAGAGTACGGCGGCCTTTATAAGAGAAACGTGTCCAAACCTATTTTTAAAACCCATTATGTAAAATCGTTTTCAGACTTCGAAAACGAAAGACTCGAAGTGTTATGACGACATCGTTTATAATATATTTAAGTACGCCTTAAATGCAGCAGAACTATTTATTGCAAGCTTTTAAGGTTGTGTAATATTTTAACAAATTGTATATAAAATAACAGGCCAAAATTAATTAAACCAACGAGAGTTAATATCGAATGTGTCCGGAACAATAGGATTCTATTTTTTTTATTTTTGGAGTCAATTCAAAATATCAAGAGAATTGAATTTTTCTCTTAATTGTGTGAAACAGTGTACCAAATTGCGCGCGCATGTGGGCTAAATAAAGTACGTGATAAATGTATGTGAGTTTGCGCGACACGAAGACAGAATTTAGATCATGGGTTCGTAAGAATATCATTTTATCTAGTTCATCCGTTGCTGAACCCAACGCCGACGATATCAAAATATATTATTTTAATTTTTCTTCTTTCACATTTTTCAAAAAAATTCAACAAACCATATCATGTGAACCATTATTGGAACGAGGTCGACGAGCTCGTTCCCATTATGGGTGACATGACATGGTTTTGTTGAACTTTTTAGAAAAGTATTTTTTTTCAACTGCTTAATTTTTAAATTACGCGGGCTGTTCGAGTCCTCCTCACGCGGTATAAAATAATCATTTGGAAAATATAATACTTTTGCATTTCCATTTTCAAAACATCCTGTTTGGAACAAGCTCGTTGGGCTGTATTTGCAATCTTAAACAAAAAAATTAAGTTATTTTTTCAAAAAACTTAGGATTAAAGTTGCGTTTTGCACTATTTAGAAAGTGAAGCTAATAACATTTTTCTGTAATGTGAGTTGACCAAGTTCGTTTGCCTCAAACTGACAACCAGGTTCTATGCTTTCTATTGAATCTGCATGAATGATATTTCATAAATAATGAAAGTCAGAGGCCGGAATCAGTTTTCATAAGAATGGAAAGTATGGCACCAATGGAAGGATCTGATAGTATTTTTACATACCAGCAGGGCTCGTCTGATTCACATTTGTGTGAAACAACTGGGAACAGATGTTTGTGACTGATAATTCATGCCATTCAATTAAAATTCAGTTTAATTCATCAAATGCATGCAATGCCTGTTGAGGATCTTGGACATCGTTCAAACTATTATTTAAAGTGAACAGAAAGAAATTTGCTTGACAAACTAGGCACTTCCTGCCATCAACTTCTCTTTTTGCAGTATGGTGACCGCCATGATGGCTCCGTGGTTCGAGTGTGACTGGATATCGTCTGCTCACGTGGCATGCATTTCTATGCGTGTGCTCAAAACTATAAAAGGCACACATTCATCAGAGACTAGATGAGCCACACAAATCACGTTTTTTAAAATCATAAACGCGCTCCCCGACACACTCAGTTATGTGCATGTATGATGTTACTAAAAAAATTCTTGATATATTAATATATTGAATTGGTTAAATACAAGTTGCTCCCATTGGAAAAAATTGCACGTTGTGTTGTTAACTCGTTCCCTGAGTTCCAATATGTTCTATGTGCCAGTAGGCACATAGAACACTTTGGAACTCAGGAGACGAATTGACATCAGTGTATTGGGGGTTAAAAACGCATCCATTTATGCAATCAAACGTGTTGCCTCTGCTGCAGAAAGGAAGATGAATCAAGTAATCATGAGAACTACAGCACTATCGTCGTATTGTAGGCAGCGCGTTCCACACTTCCATGCTGCTGCCACAAGGAGGGTGAACCAGGTAATTATGATAACTTCATCTAAAAAGCTAGATTCCAGCCACCGTTTTAGATGGTGTGCAATGGGCTAGTGATTTAGGTATTGGACTCCTGATTGCCAGGCGGGGTTGCCGAGGGTTCGACTCTCGGCAGGGGATCAGAAACCAACATTCCAAATTCCTCTAAAACATGACTGTGCCCTTAGAAAAACACACACATGCCACCGCCAGTCTCCATCTGAGGTCAACCATAGCACCTTCGTTCTACTGTAGCCAGCGCGTTCCACACTTTAATGTTCCTGCCGAAAGGAATGTGTTGAGAACTTCATCTAAATGCTAGATTCCAGTCATCGTTTTTGACGGTGTGCAATGGGCTAGTGGTTTAGGTGTTGGACACCTGATTGTCAGGCGGTGCGGCCGAGAGTTCGGCTCTCGGCAGAGGATCAGAAACCAACATTCTAAATTCCTCTAAAACATGATTGTGACCTTCAAAGAACACACACACACACACACACACACACACACACACACACACACACACACACACAAAATCATTTCATCCTCAACATACATTTAAAGGTATCATCAAATCACAACTCATTCGTTTCCACCGCAATTCAAGTGATAAGGTAAATTTCAATGAGGCTTGTTCTACTCAATTTGGCGCCCTCAGATCGAGAGAATACTCGCTGCTCTTTTTGCGTATCTTAAAATCTCAAACTTTGAAAAAGCTCGAAAGTCCAGCTGAAACTACCGATTTCGAACCACTGAAGATTGAACACAACAGACCGTTGCAGAATGGTAGTGGCGCGGTATTTAATTGCAAAAAGCCTCGATGTAGATTGCATATTTTTATGCCTGATCAGAAAGAGGAATTTTCCTCCGAACAAACGAAAAATCATTATCAGATCCGTAACCCCCTCCATTGTGATTCACCAAACATTATTTACCTTATCACATGTAAGCGCTGTCGCAAACAGTATGTTGGTCAAAGTCAAAATCCTTTCCGAGAACGTGCTACTAGACACAAACAGGATATAAAACATAATGCTGATGCCCCAGTAGCACAACATTTTAACCTTCCTGGCCATTCTTTGGACGATTTCGAAATCCATCCTATTGAACAACCACCAATTAAAGACACATTAGAAGAGACGAATGAATTTAGAAAAAAACGTGAAGCTTTTTGGATCAATACGCTTCAACCCTCTGGCCATTTGGTATGAACATATCAGGGGGCGAATGCGAAAGGAGGTCCATCATTCCTTTCACTTTAACGTACAACAGAATGAATATCGAAATAGCAAAAATGTTAAAAGATGAATTCAATTTTACCAATGCTAAATTAAATGAACCTTTGAATCTTCGACCTGTCATCGCCTATAAGAAAAACAAAAGCTTGCGTAACATCCGTGTAAGGACTAAATTAGAGCCCATCAATGAATAACATCAATTTTTGCCAGTCAGTTTAACCAGTTCCTAAGCTCATCACTTGGTTTAAATCAATTTCATGTACTTTTTTGTCATGTTTGAAACCAGTCAGGGTTCAGTAAATGAAAACAATTTTTCGGCGGCATATTAAAAGAAAAAACGTTTCAGTAGGAAATGTCTGTGCCAGTGCGATTTTTTAACCTCAAACACACACACACACACACACACAAACAAAGGCGCTAACGCACTAAATAATACTGCACTTCACCCACCTGGTGTCCAAAAGCAGCAGGCATTTGTCCCCCAAGGTTTTAAATCCAACAAACTGATCTCACATCGATGTTATAATAACGAAGTTTTCATTTTAAATTCCAAATTTCAATCATGTGCCGAATCTTTAAATACAGATTTTCGTTTATTTGTGTTTGGCATGTGTTCATGTGACTACTGAAATTCGTAAAATATTTTAGCTAATTATTTGCATTTCATCAGCAGACATCAGAAGTAGAATGTTTAAAATCCTATAGAATATTTAATATCATTTGGGGTTTTCTGGGTTTGCCATTATCAAGCAAATGTGTTTACAAAGTAGGCAAAGACGTTGAGAATTCGTTGGAGAGCAAAACCGCATTTATTTTCTTAAACTTTATCAACTCTTTCTGGTTTAAGACTTCAAGGTGTGAGAGTGGAGTTTTTTATATACTACTCAAAATTTCTTAAGGATCACTCCTACCCCTCTACACGTTTGCACATAAAAGATAGACGTGTACATTCTTAACCCCTTGAATTCTAGTGATATCGTCCATGCCAGTTTAATGTCAGCAATTAGAAGAGTCCATATTCATTATTTGTGGTAGACCAATCAATATTTTCAACGTTCAGCCTGGGCGCTGCACGCTGAAAATATTGATTGGTCTACCCCATACATTTACTGAACAGTCATCCTATTTAATGACGTTATGCCGTATCATCTTCCTAGTCGGAAAAGCGGTCGTTCGGGTTCAAAGAGTTAAGTTTGTTTATTTGTTCATTCGGGTTTAACAGCAACCTTTGTCATATCATGTCGAACAATTTTACAAGTGGAGGAATCCGGACTACCCAAGAAGAACCACTGAGTGACTGAGTTACTGTCGTATTCCCCAATTTGCTATCACGACACAAGTAGGATTAGCATTGTTTAACGGCATTCGTAGCACCAACATGCTGTGCGTATATGGTAAACGTGCTGTACACTTACGGTAAACATTCCTTCAACCAAAACCAACCCTTCTTGTACCGGGATAGTAAACTAGATAGTCCTACAGTTACTCACTTTTGCTCAATGGTTCTCCTCGCATACTCCGGATTCATGCACCAGTAAAATTGGCTGATATAATACGTCCCAGGTTCTTGAAAGTGTCGTTAAACCCTTAACTTATAAACAAACCAAACATGTACATATTTGCCCGTTTTGTATAAATATGTTGATAAGTAGGTGTGATCCTCAGCAAATTTTGAGTAGTATAGATGCATACTGCTGTTGGGTATTATGGAACATAATATTTTCTCAGAGGCGATCAAAATAACGTATTTGAAGGAAAATAAGATTGTGTCATGTAAATTTGAATACAGAAATATCTTAGTTCAATATTGGCTCCAGACAAGAGAAAACAGGGGTCCATCACCTCTTAACCCTTTACCTAACGAATCGCCCGCATCCAGCCGTGTAATATGCAAATTCAGCAGTTGAAAAAATATTATTTTTCAAACAATTTCACCAAAACCATATCATGTGACCCCTCGTTGGAACGAGCTCGTCGAGCTCGTTCCAACGAGGGGTCACATGATATGGTTTTGTTGAAATTTTTTGAAAAATTAAAAAAAAATGATATTTAAAATAATAAATTTTGTTATCGTCTGCGTTAGGTAAAGGGTTAAGAGTGATTTCAAGAAGGAAGTGAACCGATGTCAGTAGTAGTGCTCGCACGTTTCGACCCTTATTAGCAGGACCCCGGTGCAGGACCCCGGAAGTGACGTCATGTCACGTGACGTAGTGGCGCCATGTTGTGTTGTCATGGTAACCCGCGTGAGCGGCCATGTTGTGACGTCATCCCCATAGTGATACGTGGTGTGAGTGCGCATGCGCAGCGCGTGTTGTTAGGGTGATACGTGTTTCCGTCGTCCATTTTGTATACTGGAGGCCGCCATCTTGGTTTCTATGGTAGCACGTGATTGCTATGTTACCCAATTGTTCTGTAATAGGACGGGGTATGTTCGGAGGGTATGTTCGATTGTAGAAGAGTAAATCTAATTACCACAAACAACCCGACAATCCTTCCAAATCACCAAAATCCACCCGAACTTTTACTATTTCGAATTCTTCCAGAATTCTCTGCTTCTATCTATATATGTAATAGTTTTCCTCTACCTAGGCATGTTCCTTTGTTCCAGAGTATACTCCAGTAGCGTAGAAGAGCCTATTAGTTGGAACAGTTTACCTTATTATTACTATATTTAGCAATTTCTGGTCTATTCTTGTTAGTTCTGACCCTATTCCAAGTACTCTTGTTGTTTCATTTATCTCGATAATAACTAACCAATCAGACTGCTTGATTTCCCATAACCTGTATACAGAGTTATCTCCCCTGTGTATAATAAAAGCCTATATCTAATGGCCATATCCCATGGAATCCCATTTTGGGGAAACACCCGTGGCTATAGAATCCCTTTTCTGTCATATGTGCTTATGTGAAAAAGCACAATGTGACACAATGTGCCCTAGCACAAAGGCACATGCTTTATGTGCCGATATGTGCTTATGTGAAAAGGCACAATGTGACACAATGTGCCCTAGCACATAGGCACATACGGGTATTTGAGGATACCTATGTCCTGGTATTGTATTATTCGAGGATATCTACTAGAGAATCCCTTTTTGTCATATGTGCTTATGTGAAAAAGCACAATGTGACACAATGTGCCCTAGCACAAAGGCACATGCTTTATGTGCTTATATGTGCTTATGTGAAAAGGCACAATGTGACACAATGTGTCCTAGCACATAGTCACATACGGGTATTTTAGGATACCTGGTATTATATTATTTGAGGATACTAGTTGGACTTTACATCCGGGTACTTCATGCTACATCCGGGTACTTCCGTTGGGAAAGGTATAAAAGGGGTGTTGGTACGCAAATAAATTCATTTGTGTCCTGACCGTCGTCGAGTGAAGACATGTTACCAGTTCGATGCAGACACTGTTCCAAGTTATTTTCAAGATCGGATAATGCTCGAAGACACGAAAAGGACCATCGTCGGCTCCACTGCAGATATTGTACTAAGTTGTTCGCACAGCCATACAATAGGAAGAGACATGAAGAACATAACTGTACAAGAAGAAGAGAAGAGGAGAGAGATACTGAACTGACTGACCAGAATAAAGCACTTTTAGAATTTTTACGGGATGCTGACAAGGAGGAAATCGATGCCGTTCTACGTGCTGCTGATGAAGATTTGATTACCTGTTTATGCAAATGTGCTACCAACATTCTCGAAGATAAGATACCACTGAATTTAGCTGAATTTGATGACCTGCGAAAATACGAACATGTATTGAAGCTGCTAACAGATGATGGAATTTTTCCAGATATCAAAAGAAGTATATTACGAAAGAGTTGCTTTCTCTCGGCGCTTATCAACCCAGTCCTAGCTCTGAAAAAAGTATAAAAGGAGTGTTGGAGTGAAAATAAATTCATTTGTTCTACGACCACGAAAGAGTACAGTCATGAAAGTCCATTGCTGCAGATATTGTGATAAAGAATTCTCCAGGAGCTTCACACGTAAGAGACATGAAGAGGATTACTGTCCCATGAAGAAATCGGAAACATCGAGCAACACTACAAGATTAGAAAGAAATTTAGATACACTGCGCATCCTATCTGATGCGAATCGATATGAAACCAAGACTATGCTGAAGATGGCCAGTGATGATTTGATAGAATGTATATGTGATTGTGCTTCAAACATCTTGACGGGCGCAGTGCCTATAACCAAATCTGAGAGAGCAAAGCTGATTCCACACAAGTACGAAATAAGGAGAATTGCCTCACCAAAGAGAGAACTATCTTATCGGAAAAGAAGACGCATCATACAGAAAGGAGGGTTTTTAGGAAAGTTGATCAAACCCGTCATCAATGCTCTGTCCGATATCCTATAAAAAGGTCGTGCTCATAAGAAATTTGTTATTTGTAATCTGACCTTCGAAGAGAGCGGCCACAATGCAATCCAGCTGTGCACCAAAAAAATGGTCAAGAGATTCGGACCCTGATGAATCGTCGGAACTATCAGAAGATATGGAATATGAAGAAGAAGAAGACGAAGAAGAAGACGTTTCTATGATGGGAGGTATCGTTCAAAGTGCCTTTGACAAATACCAAAACGATTTTGACAACCTCATGAACAAATATATCGAAGATGGAATGGATAGTGAAGATGCAGTTGAAACAGCATATAGAACTCTTCAAAAGAATGTTAGAGAAGCCATTAGTGAGAAATACATTTATACCCTTGAGTACATTCGAAATTTTTGCAACGACTCAATTCACAAGAAAATTCAAGAAACTGCCAAGCGTCTTCGTGAAGAAGAGGATTTTGACTTTGAAGAATCCCAGAAATATGCCTTGGAAAAACGAAGATTTCTGTTCGACAACCTTATGACAAACTACTCATTCCGAGTAGATGATGATGAAGAAGAAGAAGACGATTAGAAAAAAAGTATAAAAGGAGTGTTGGTATAAAAATAAATTCATTTCCGTTTTGAACGTCGAAGAGTGAAGATGTCTGTGTCAACAACGGTGCTCAGATTCAAAGATGACTTACATATACAGATCTTCAAGAATGATGCCGGATTAAAGCTAACTTCCCAGGAACTGACCCAAGTGAATCGTGTGGTAAATGAAGCCAAGAGAAAAAATCTGGACATGGATGCTGGTGGAAAGAAACAAAGATGTGTGGATACTGGCCGATCAGTAAACAAAAGAATAAAGACAGAACTGACTCACAATACAAACAAGAATGAAGTTACTACTGCGAACAAAGTTTCTACAGAAACAAAGAAAGATGTTTCCACTAAGAACGAAGTTTGTACTGAAGACAAGAAAAAGATGCCAGCTCCCATAAAGAAAGAAGTTACCACTACGAATGAAGTTTCTACTGAAGATACGAAGGATGTTTCCACTCAAACCACGAATGAAGTTACTACTAAGAAGACTGAAGTTACTACTATGAAACAGCAAGAGAAAGAGGAACCCAAAGATGCCAGACAGGAAACTAAAGCAACCAACAAAGCCAAGTTATCAAATGAGAGAATGTGTTTTATCAAGAACCTAGCTATGCAATGGGATGAAGCTCCAGCCCACAAGAAGATGAAATGGTTAGCCCATGCAAGAAGAACTACAAAGAGAAATGCCTTGAGACATTGAATTGTATACTTGAATAAAAGAAATTTAAATTTATATTCAGTGTTGTTTGTTTTTTATCAACTACCCCAACAGAAGTACCCGGATGTAGCATGAAGTACCCGGATGTAAAGTCCAACTAGTATCCTCAAATAATATAATACCAGGTATCCTAAAATACCCGTATGTGACTATGTGCTAGGACACATTGTGTCACATTGTGCCTTTTCACATAAGCACATATAAGCACATAAAGCATGTGCCTTTGTGCTAGGGCACATTGTGTCACATTGTGCTTTTTCACATAAGCACATATGACAAAAAAGGGATTCTCTAGTAGATATCCTCGAATAATACAATACCAGGACATAGGTATCCTCAAATACCCGTATGTGCCTATGTGCTAGGGCACATTGTGGCACATTGTGCCTTTTCACATAAGCACATATCGGCACATAAAGCATGTGCCTTTGTGCTAGGGCACATTGTGTCACATTGTGCTTTTTCACATAAGCACATATGACAGAAAAGGGATTCTATAGCCACGGGTGTTTCCCCAAAATGGGATTCCATGGGATATGGCCATTAGATATAGGCTTTTATTATACACAGGGGAGATAACTCTGTATACAGGTTATGGGAAATCAAGCAGTCTAATTGGTTAGTTATTATCTAGATAAATGAAACAACAAGAGTACTTGGAATAGGGTCAGAACTAACAAGAATAGACCAGAAATTGCTAAATATAGTACTAATAAGGTAAACTGTTCCAACTAATAGGCTCTTCTACGCTACTGGAGTATACTCTGGAACAAAGGAACATGCCTAGGTAGAGGAAAACTATTACATATATAGATAGAAGCAGAGAATTCTGGAAGAATTCGAAATAGTAAAAGTTCGGGTGGATTTTGGTGATTTGGAAGGATTGTCGGGTTGTTTGTGGTAATTAGATTTACTCTTCTACAATCGAACATACCCTCCGAACATACCCCGTCCTATTACAGAACAATTGGGTAACATAGCAATCACGTGCTACCATAGAAACCAAGATGGCGGCCTCCAGTATACAAAATGGACGACGGAAACACGTATCACCCTAACAACACGCGCTGCGCATGCGCACTCACACCACGTATCACTATGGGGATGACGTCACAACATGGCCGCTCACGCGGGTTACCATGACAACACAACATGGCGCCACTACGTCACGTGACATGACGTCACTTCCGGGGTCCTGCACCGGGGTCCTGCTAATAAGGGTCGAAACGTGCGAGCACTACTACTGATGTCAACGTCATTTCTTTCTGAGAATGACACCAAAACTCACTGACAACTGCATTTTAACAGTTGATTTCATCAAGCTGTCCTCGTTTCAATCTAATATATCCACAGTTTTGCACAAATTGAATAAAATGTTGGAAAAATTATTTTTGCAAAAAGATATTTTTCTAGCCGGTAGATGAGCGGGCTTAATTTTGACACTAAATCAATTCCGGATACCATTTTTCAAGTCGAATAACTCTCATTGAATTATTTGATATTGTTATAAGGAACATAATGGTGGTGTGTGGTTCTTTGTAAAGGGATTTGCTAGTGGAGTGGAGAATACCGAAGTTCAGAGAGTGAACCTCCGAGCACCGATAAAAAGAACCAATATTTTCAACGTTCTCAACAAATTTAAATGGAAGTTGAGTCCAGGTCCCCGTGGATGAAGAAATATACGCGTCAACGCACTCCTGCTGACGCAATTGTTGTTCAGCTTATTTTATTAGCTGCAGTATAATTGTATACCCTAACTTATTCTTGGGTGCAGACGACAGTCGTGTGTGCCTCTCGAACACCCCTCGCGAACCACAACAATTAAACCATACCTAGGACACCGCAGTCCATATATTCCAGTATTCTGTCGACTACTTGCCACTTTAGCTGGCCCTGACTAACTTCTCGTCTCTGGCCCACTGACCGAATCAACAGCTGAATTGCTCAAACAACCGATCAGAGTAAATCTTTCATTTTGGTTCCACCCAACTTTTATTACGCAGTAATCTCCAATATCAGAACCTTGACGCCTTATCCACTCTGTATAGTGCACAGCTAGTCGAATGCGCTAAATAGCCACAGTAGAAACTCCTCGGAGTGCTTGTTAGGACTCGTGGGAAGATCGTCAGTCATGTTTGTGTATTGGCAGAAAATCATTCTTGGAACCGTGCCTGTTGGCGAGACCAATAAAGTCAACAAGTTCCAAAACTGTTCGACGATCGTGGTTTTCGACTTTGTCATATGGGTTTACGAGGCCCACAATGAACATTACATCCCTCATGCTGTCATTTAGATAACGAAGGGTTGGTTATTTTTCAGTAGTCGTGTTCTGGATGATCATCATCGGTTGGTAACAGCATCACGTGGTGTTCGATTTGTTATTGTGACTATGATTCCATAATTGGAATTTCTCCTTATATAGACCCACCATGTTCTCACCAGGGGATTCAGAAAATCATCGGGTAATGTTGTGCACTATCGACTCATCACTACCGTGCAGCTTTGAACTCGTTTCAGTGAGGGTATCACATGATATGATTTGTTGAATTTTTTTTTAAATTTGAAAAAAATAATTTAAATAACAGATTTTTATTGGGGTTTAACGGCACTTTCGACAGCCAGGGCTACCCCGTGGCGGACAGTTTTACGGATGGAGGAAACCGGAGGTCCCGGAAAGAACGACCGAGCAGCGGCGAGCAACTGTCAGTCTCCCTTACGTACTAACTCCGCGCGAGCAGGGTTAGCATTGATTAAAGACATGTGCACCATTGGCGTGCGGTACACAGCGTCACCGTACGGGCGCAATTGAGCTTCAGTGCCTTATCCAAGCACACAGCGGAGTTACACCGGGTGGGTATCGAACCGTAGACCTTTCAGTTTGATGTCCAGTGCCGTAATCACTGAGACACCGTGCTCCCAAATAGCAAGTTTTGATATGGTGTGCGTTTTGTAAAGGGCAAATTAGCCGACATATAATGTGAACAGTCAATTGATACAAGCTATTATAAATACCAGTACTACGGCTACTACTAATTGCGCGTTTGTTTACACCACGTTGCTATGTCTTTCCTAGAGTTCGAAAATACGTTTATATATAATGCTGTGCAGGCAGCATCCCATTACGTTTGATAACAGTGACAGTGACATAAAACATTGATAGATATATTCAACTGTAACCCAGCACAATCTCTAGTGTGTATATAAATAATATTATATCTCACGTGACTTCCTTGCATTCTGATTGGCTGAAAGATGATACCATATTTCGTGTAGTTTGCATCCACAGAACTGACCAGGCACTACACCCAGGCACTACACGTTTTCTATTTTTAGCACACTACTATATCAGTTTTCTTTTCATACTGGGCGAATAAAACTGATCAGGCTAAATTTAAAAATCGATTCACCGAGGCACAACATCCACAAAACGACCCGAAAAGAAATCTTTGTAGAAAAATGTATCGTTTTTCCATTGTTGAAGTCACAGTTTTCGAGGCGTTCATTTTTTCCTTGAGAAGATGATCCATATCTCGTTTCGAAGAGGATGATCCATACCTGGGTCCAACTTTCATGAGAACACGTCCGGATATGAAAAATTGTTTGTTTCGCTGCTCATATTATTTCACCATTTAATTGTATGTTTTGGGCAGAAAAAGAATAAACAATGGAATTCAATTGAATCTTCGGAGTTTGTATCCCGTGCTGACCCATTCGGTAATGTATTTGTGTGACAAATGTGTGGAAATTATCAAACTGCGTTGTCAAATTTCGAAAATTTTAGTTTTCATTCGCGAGTTGCGCGATTCTAGAATACACAGTTCCGTTTGGGGGAAATGTTTTGTTTACCCTTGCCGACCGATTCAAAATCTGTCTTCTGCTCATATCAATAATCAAAGTTAGCCGTGTTTTGGAAGAAGAAAATGTTTTTTAAAAACTACATGGTATTTTTTTCTTTATTACGCTGGTTGGTAGGGCTGCTACCTTAGTAATAGATTAAGAAATCGGACAGATGTTTTTCTTGATGGGTGTTCGATATAATATAAGGATTAATGCATGTCTTGTCGTTGACTACACCCATATAGTGCCCAGTGAGGTGGTGTAGTTCCCTCCGCTTCGGGCGGGAACTACACCACCTCACTGGGCATTATATGGGCGCAGTCAACTCCAAGCCATGCACTATTCCTTAATTATTAACTGCTACATAATCACCCAGGAATGCAATATAATTTTTCATACTGGTCGACCACAAATATCATTATACCATTATTAAAATATCAACGTGTTTATTTTACGAAACTCTATTTATAGAGTAATATACTGTATTTTGACATACTGTGTTCTTCGGGTGGTGGTGATCTTTTCAACAGTGTAAATATAATCTTTTGGTATGTACATTTATTTTGAACTCTCGATGCTATTTCACTTTAATCACGATATTGGTACGTCGACTAATTTTATCTTGGCACCCACAACACTGCTGCTTTCTTAAGCCTGCACACCCACGTCTATAATTACAAATATCATGTTTGGGGAAGTGGCCCTAAATTAAGGGGGGGGGGGGGGGGGTTCTGTGATTCTGACCTTTAGATGTGAAGTAATAGAGAGAACATATAACTACAGGCTACAGCCAACCCTGATATTTTTCAGACCAACTACACACCAGTATATATTTCTATCTACTACTGTTTATATTTCTAACATTCACCAATGACGTATCTATATTTCACTCTATTATATCTCACATGACTTTCTCTTTCTTTGATTGGCTGAGAGGTACTACAATAGTTTTACGTAGGGTTCTGAAAACCCGTGTGCTAAACACTTTCGAAAGGCTGAAAACAGCAGTAGAATATTCTAGCAAGTTGGACTGACGTGGCACAACGTGCCCTTTTAACAAAATCTTTCCCGGAATTCTTCTTCTTTATTTCGGAGTTCAAGAATGGAAATGATTGCCTTGGACAAAACCCTTGTGTACTTAGAATTGAAATTTTGATGGGTAGCAAAATTCTTCCTGTGTTTGTTCGATATAAGATCACAGTCATTGACGCCATGTCATTGACTGTGCCCAAATAATGGTGCTCAGGGAAGATTAGAACACGCGTCTGCGACGCGTGTTCTATTCTCCCCCGAGGACCATTAGTTTGGTCTTCCTCGGGGACCACTATTTGGCATAGTCAACTACAAATTGTACAATCATACCCCGCTTTCCAATTCAGCTGACTAGTTCAAGTGGGCGGTTATCTCCCTTTATCGACTATCAGAACCCATCAGCTAATTGCTTCACAGATGATCGGACAAGGTGTGAGAAAAGTAATCAGATTATACACAATTTTAGACATCAAAGGAACAAAAGTCAAGACTTGTGCCTGATAGATATTTTTACAAGACAGTAGACACAAGATCATACTTTCCGAACTGATGCTCTTCCCAGTCATCTGTCAAACCAAAGAGCGTACTTAGATGGCCAAAAGTCAATGGAAACACTGGTTTTAAGCATTTATAGCATGATTGCACTGGAGAAAACAGTACATTTTATAAATGAAAGGGGAACAAAACTCAGATGGTAAACTGCCAACATTCAACAATCACTATACAGAAATTACATTGAACTTTCAGATGACATGCGCTTCCATAATGTAATTTTTGAACGTTTAATTTAATCTTAGGAATTGTAAAACTTACCCATCTCCGTAATGCAAATTTCTACTCTCCAAAACGACCATATCAGGGGAGATAACCAGCCCGTTTTCCCACTAAGTTGAAGATAAAAGCTGGACATGATTTTTAATATCTTATATTTCAAATGACCTTCACTTTCATTGATTGGTTGACAGGTACTATGCTATTTTATTTAGTTTTACCTATCAATGATTCTAAACATAATCGTGCACTATATACTTTCTAAAAACATAGGCGTGGAATATTCTTGGACGTTCGACTGACGAAACACAACACGCCCTTTTTACCCTTTGAACACTGATGGTATCTTCCATGTCAGTTCAATGACAGCAATTGGAAGAGTCCATATTCATTATTTGAGGGAAAACCAATTAATATTTTCAACGCGCAGCCCCAAGGCCAAATATTGATTGGTCTACCCCACACATTCACTTAACAGTCATCCTACTTAATGAAATTATGACGTATCATGTTCCTGGAAAAACGGCCTCTCAGGTCCTAAGTGTTAAGAGATTTCTTTCGTTTCATTATTTCTAAGTTCAAGAATAAACAGCTTGCTTTGGGCCAAGGTTCTTCCTAATACTACTGAGGATTGGTATCCCGATGAGTATTTCAATCATACGCTCTGTCTTGGCCTTACAGAAGTATTTCAAATCCCTGACAATTTATCTTATTGTCTAAAAAGGTATCTCCAGTTACAACAGAATACAAGACACTGTGACGACGATGGACGTGGGGATGTTGGGCTCTTCATTAAAGCTGATGTAATATTTAGTGTTCTGCATAACCTTTCTATCTTCATACCACATGTCTTTGAGTCACTGTTTGTCGAACTGAAGTATAAGAATTCATCGAGAATAGTTGATGTAATGTATAGACCCAAAAGGGCCCCTAAAGCAGACATGGACTTATTCATATAAAAAATCAACTACTTAACTGATGTACTTAATAAAGAAAGGAAATCATTGTTAATCATGGGCGACCTCAATATTGACCTTTTAAAATCAGCTTCTCATTCCAAAACGAGGTTCGTTCCGATGAGGTACCCCATCCTCCACCGGTCATCTTCAAGACGCCACTGATTCGATTCGAGGTCCAATTCGCTTTCGAATAATAAAAGTGATCTCTTCTTCTCTCTTTATATCTATAGCGCATTTCTTAAAAGTTTGGCTAATAGTTATCCGGTGAACATATTCCGCCCTACAAGTTCCGCCGGGAGAAGTAAACATAACAACATTGTCACATTGTAGAATTACAATGAAGTACAGAAGAAGTCTATTCCTAACAAGAGGCGTTTTGAGAAAGTGGTGGAAAACCCTAATTTTGACATTTTTTTGACAATTTTGGCGAAAGAAGGGTTAAATCGAAAATTCCGTTTCGGTACATATTTAGATTTTGTGCCACTCGTGCGTGTGCAGTATTCTGTGAAAATCGATCCGAAAATGGCTTCAGAATCGTACGAACAAAATGTGTGAAAAAAATAAAAATAAACACCCCCCCCCCCCTCCCAAAAAAACAAAACAAAAAAAACAAACAAAAAAATCAACAGAAAAACAAATATCTTTTAATCCGGACCGGAGGAAAAGCCAAATTAACTTCCGTTGACTCATATTTAAAAAAAAAACAAAAACAAGTAGCAAATATTTCATACTTACAATCATTCGATCCTTTCTCTAAACGAGTATAGTCCGTCAAGTTGCACGTTTTTGTCAACTTTTATCTTAACGGTTTAACGAGAATGAGCTACAGGTGAACGTGTTTGTACCAGGATGTAAGGTATGTGTATATTACTAGGCCTGTTTATAATCATACGTCGAATACAATTAACCTCGTTGAGATATAACCAGGAAGTTTTTTAAAGACTTCAGACCGATGTTCTCCGTAGCCTATAGTCGAGAATTGAAGAAAAATAGTTAGTCGTTTGACAGATGCTGGTTAAGAAAGGATGATTCAGCGCGATTTCTATGTTTGTTGTTTCGATTCAGTTTTCTTTGGAGGCTGTTTTTTAACATTCAGGTTAGTATGTGTATGTACTACATCTATATTTTTGTGATTCAAAGTTATGAACGGATTTAATGCAGCCCTGATCGAGCTTGCAACCCGCCCGTTTATCAATGTTTTAAAGTATTCAGTTTCTCATACACGAGAACGATATGTTGGAAGACAGTTCGTAATGCAGTGGAGCTAACTTAATTGGATATCTCTTAACTACATAACCCTGTTAACTGAATATAATTCCCAACACAAAACTACTTACCATACCTCGGGTACAAATTTACCTGTTAATTGAATATAGGTTATAGAGTAAACTCCTGTTAATTGAATAAAAAATCTTGCAACCTGTCGAGAAATTACCCCAACTCTTCCCAGTTTTCCTTTATTTATAGACCTATTTGGCCTCAGTATATTGAATACAGGCATTTAATTTGTTATATCTTGTTTGACAGAGCTCATGGAGCTCTGTCAAACAAGATATAACAGAATAAATGCTAAGTTTATCTCTAGAATACAGGAAAGTGACATAATCCCTGTTAATTGAGTACTCATGTTAATTGAATAATTTTCATTGGCAAAGTAGGTATTCAATTAACAGGGTTCCACTGTAATTGTCAAATGTACAAACTTAGCCTTTGTTTATAAATACAGAACTGCCCTGAGGCGCAGTGTTCGCTCTGTCAGGTGCCAATTTACCCAACTGCACAACAAATTGGAATTGGCACTAACAAGTCTTCATTGGCTAAACGTTTGGAACCACAAAAGTTTCTTTCACTAGTGAAGGAAAGCCATTGCGCCAGTAAAGAGTACGATCGATGACGAAACAAACAAAAAAAAAAAATGTGTTTGTTAGAAATAATGTTTGGATTAACTGTGAACATCGGTTGTCAGTGAGTGGTAATTGGTTATTGTTTTTCTTCAAGAAAACATTGTAGGTTATCGACTTGACAAATGCCTGCATTTAATTAGATAAATACTTCATGCCGCCATGAGTCACTCGCGATGGTGTGAAGTACTTATCTAATTAAATGTTGCCTTTTGTAAAGGCTCACAACCCCGTAAGCCCAATGGATTAACAGTAATTAGTCAATTTATCTGTTATTATCTAAGTGCAACAACGTGTGTGTGTACGACATCATTCAGCCCGATCAGTAATTGAATCAGTGGCATAGATATAAGTTAGGTGACCGCCCGTTCGTCCACCAAGGATTTCGTCAGAACTTTCGAGTTCAAACGAACTTTTTCCGTGAGCAATTATCCATTCACTTTTCAAATAACAGCCAGTTCATTTTTGTTAGAACTCGGGCAATTTATCTGGATCAGACAGCGAAGAAACATTCCCATTGACACCAAAACACTTTGTTTCGCACTTAAATATCTAGAAGTGCTATAAACTTGGCACAAGGCATTTTCGGACCAGCGTGAACACTTCTAAGGCGTTCTCAGAATATAATAATTAGCATGCGTCCAGATTCAAGCTGAGCAGTCCAATTGAATTACTTCTGTTTAATAAAGTTATATTACGGCAAATAAGAATACAGTCAACCAAAACGATCACCCTCACTTACACACGATCCAAAGGCCTAAACATTGTTCTGCATGTTATAGCTCTGAGACATTCATTTCTCCATACCATTGTCGTTTCTTTTGAAGATAATGGATACGCAGAAACCATAAGCTTTTTATTACGGTTTTTATTCAGTCAGTTCATTTCATCGCCGTTTGTATTAAGATATCTAAAGGACTGATTCTCTGACTTGCAATGTTTGCACAGTTCGACGAGTTGACTTGCCCTTTGAACGGCATTGTTCTCTGCATTTCCTCGCGCAGTTGATGTGGCCACCAGTATCTGCTTCTCAATGCACCATAAAATTAATTGCTTTAGAAATCGCTTCATAAATGACCCGTTTGGGTGGCTGATCGGTATATTCTCATTTTGGCAGCAGGCGGGAGTAAGATATTTTCACACCTCCACTATAGTCTGCATTAATATTGGTGACAGATATTCAACCTTTTCCCGTCAGTCAGGAATGGAATTAATTGGATAAATTCCCAACTGCGTTATGGGAGAAAGTTGATTATATTTTAATTCAACAGTGTATATCGTCCCTTGAGTACAACAGGGCGCCATCTGCAACCCCTAAGCATTGCAGAGGCGCCTTGTTGCACCCAAGGGACGATATGTATAAACTGATACAAAAATTATTCAGTATTTAATGTATATGCGCGCAGAAAATGTATGTACAAATTAATATTGCTGTATTATTATTTATTTATTTATTGGTGGTTAAGGTCACATATTTCTGCACAATGGCTAATCATGACCGTGACAGTTTTTACGGATGGAGGAAGCCGGAGTACCCGGAGAGAACCACCGAGCAACGGCGAGCAACTGTCAGCTCCCCAGCATACTAACTCCACACAAGCAGGGTTAGCAGTGGTTGAAGACAGGTGCCCCATCGACGTGCAGTACGCCTTAGTACACAGCGTCACCGTGCCCCCACGTGGGCAGTGGGGTGAAGTGTCTTGCTCAAGGACACAACGCGGTTGCCACAGGAGGGATTCGAACCGAGGACCTCTCGGCTTGCAGTCTGCACCTCTTCCAACTGAGCCACCGCGCCCCCAATATTGCTGTAAGCGCACTTATTAATGTCTCAGATGTATAATTTAATCCATTTAATTTATTTTTAAATTATCACAGACAATAATCACTAAAACAGATTTTCAAAGCTGTATCAGTTGATATGTATTGAAATAAACCAACTGAAATACCCAGACCTGTAAAACTTTACTTTAAATCTCTATTGTCTGAGTCATTAACCCTTTACCTAACACGAAACGCAGACGACACTTGCAAAAAACATTCTTGAATAACTAATTTATTTTCATTTTTTGTCTCAAAAACATAGGTTATGACACCTCGTTGGAACGAGCTCGTTCCAACGAGGGATCACAACCTATGTTTTTGAGACAAAAAATGAAAAAATAATGAAAATTAATAGGCGATTTTTGAGAATAGTGCTCATCGGTTTTGTCCGCTATGTTGGGTAAAGGGTTAACACCATTTTACAAGAACAATACCCGCTGACAAAGCGAGAACACCCGGGCTAATCGTCTTTGAATTACACCTGTATGTGGTATCTCCAGTTTCCAGTTTGATGAGATCTATCCATATTATTACCCGCGGCTTGCCCATTATTAGCCGTTTTTATTTCCCTTAGATTGTCTCGCGTGTTTTTATTATTGTCCCTTAAATTATAAATTCTCTCCCTCAAGAATTCAGACCTTGCGCCACCAATTTCAGGAATATATTTCTCGCGACCCACTATTGCTCATGTTTCTTATCTACGGGTTTTAATTATTATATATTCCAACGCGACGTGGCCATGTTTTGACGGTGTTGTTCTGCCTAAATATGTTTATTTGTGATAAATGACCTGTCCCTGTGGCTGATCGTTTTCGAACTTTATATTGTAGTCTGGTTTTCTGTTTGGTGAGATTTATCCATATTGTAACCATTTTTATACGTTTTGATTTCCCAAAGATTATCTCCCTCACATGTACTGGTTTGATTATTGTCATTTTGTTTCTCTCCTTCTTGGGAATTTCGAGTCTCGCGCTGCCAATTTCGGGTATATTTTATATGATGTTCCATCACTATGTGACCATATTTTGGCGGTGTCGTTTCAGACCTAATATTATGTTCATTTATTTACTGGTGCTTCTAGAGCCTTAACCCTTTACCTAACATGAAAAGCAGACGACACTTGCCAAAAAAATTCTTGAATAACTATTTTTTTTCATTTTTTGTCTCAAAAACATAGGTTATGACCCCTCATTGGAACGAGCTCGACGAGCTCGTTCCAATGAGGGGTCATAACCTATGTTTTTGAGACAAAAAATGAAAAAATAATTAAAATTAATAGGCGATTTTTGAGAATAGCGCTGGCCGGTTTTGGCCGTTACGTTGGGTAAAGGGTTAATAGATACCGGTACATATACATTATCATGACCCTGTGCATGTCGTGTAATTTGTATCAGATTTGAGGTAGTGTTTACAATCGGATTACAACGAGCCCGTTAGAGCGAGTTGCGATCCGATTGTAAACACGACCTCGAATCTGACACAAATTAAAGAACATGCAAAGGGTCATGATAATACATTTATCTAACAATCCAGTTACATAAAGCCCGTTTTCCCCATTTTTAAGTTTAAATTGGGTTGAAATTGCTCAAAATTTTGAATTTCAAGAAGTATATTTTAATGCGTTATAACAATGCATATATGTGATAGAACTGTGTTTACAGGCAATTGAATCTGTCTGATACGGAATCGGAACGGGGGGAGGGGAGGATCTAATACAAATGTTTTTTCCGAGTTTTGGGGAGCAAATTAAGTTGATTGTTATATAAATACTTTTAAATACATCCTAGTTTATATATCGCAGTGCGTGCTCAATGTATTCCAACCGTTCCCTTTTTTCAAATACCTTGTTTCAGCGAACCAATACTTGACGTCAATGCGCCATGCTCACCAACCGATTTACATGATTCCACTTCCATTGCTCCCTCCCGTGATGGTCACTGCAAATAAAATAGTTTGGTTGGGTCTGGCTTGACACGCTCGTTTAGCAACCTGCTCCCCCTCCTTTTACCTATGTTCGATGGGTCGTAAGGAAGCAGAGCCAGGTCGGTTATAAAAACAAAAACTAGTTTCTTCTCTGTTTACCTATCTTTTTCCTTCGAGCGCCATCTTTTACCATTTGCGCTAAAGCAACCACTATGTTTTTCCAGCTGTGATGGGAGATTCGAAGTGTGTTCCGAGGTTTCCCCAAATTATGTTTTCCGTTTTCAGTTAATGAATGTTCTTTTTAATTTAAAATCGTCAGCTTTACACATCTTAATTGGTAGTACGATTTTTCATACGTTACAGCGAAGATTTACACGACGCTACACCACCGCCATGGTGACATTTTTCTAAATACTCTTAGTTTCTAATTGTACTTTTCTCGGGTGTCCCCAATGAATAACCACCCAGGTCAACAACTGTGTCCGGTTGGTATGTAAAATTCTTTATTTCTGAGTGTTCGTTTGTGTACATTGTAATTCAATTAAATAACGTTGTCAGAACTGTGATCATATTAATGGAAAATGTCTACCGCGTAATTGTGTCCATAATTACATGTACAACGACAAAGTTTTTAACGGTCATGTCGTTGATTTGTGTGATGTGCAGTGTACGAGCCGATGTTGATTGTGATGTCATATTGATTGCCTAGCACATTTTTCTTAGGGGAGAATACCACGGGACCCCACTCCACTAACCCATCCCTGGCTTAGGTGAGTTGATGTTCGAGGTCCCAAGGTATTCCGTGGTGTTCGCCCCATGGCGAAATTTGACTATGCGCTATCAATCAGAGTCGTAATGTTTACGATACCGCAAATACCAACCGGTTGTAGTTAGTCCAAGAACGACAACTTACTTTCTGATAGATGTTATACTATAAAACTTTTACAATTGTATTTTCCCGAATTCTATTTTCTAGCTATGACATTAAATGGGTTAAAATGAACCATAAGCATTTTCAAAGATGTGGCATTTTGCCAGTTGGCAAACTGCCATATCTGTCAAAATGCTAATGATTCATTTTAGCCAGTTATATTAATAGGCAGAAAATACAATTCTAGAAAATACAATTGTACAAGTTTTATACTATTCGCTCTTCGAATTGATTGATTGAACGCATGCGCAAAAAATCGAACACATTTATGAAAAAAGCAAACAATGCCGCTTATGGAAAATAATAAGCAGGTTTGTGTGGTGCCGAAATTTTCCTTTAGTGGCCGGCTACCCAGTATGGGTTACAAAACTATGTTTTCAACTATGTGATAAATTCTCACCTTCGGGTTAGTTTGTTTACTCGAACCGCACGAATTCGTGAGAATGATACATATATATACACTGTCATGACCATGTAATATATACATCGAATCTGATACAAGTTACAGGACATGCACATGGTCATAATAATACATTTATCTAACAATCCCGGTACATAAAGTCAGTTTCCCTCATTTTTCAGTTTAAATTGGGTTGAAATTGGCAAAAATGTTGAATTTCAGGAACTATATTTTAATGCATAATAACAATGCATATCCATATTGTTTACCGGAAATTGATTCTGTCTGATATGGAATCGGACTGCGGGAGGGGGGGGGGGGGCTGATACAAACGTTTTTCCGAGTTTTGGGGTGCAAATTAAGTTGATTGTTTGATAAATAAAGCATGAGGATCATTGGACATTGTGTTTTTGTCAAATGGTCAACTTATTAATTTATTCCAAAATCGCTGCTTGTGGTTAATATGTTAAATGCTCAGTTTATTATTTTATTCCACAATCGCTGTTTTTTTGTCCATTTAACAATATGCTATTTTTACTAGTCATGTCCTTTGTCAAGCCCTGTTAGTTTTGACCACAGTTCTGACGCTTGTTTTCTCTATAGACGGCATGTCTCGCTGACTTTTGTCCCAACTTTGGGCGTTACTCATCTTGGCAATTCATTGTTGCCTGATTACTGTGGGGTATTGCTTTTCAGTCCCAAGGAATTTAGGCCCAGTAAATTTCTACCCCTATTTTAATTTAACATTTGATTTCTTCCTGATCAGTTTTGATAACAGTTCGTGCTTCCCCTTATCAATTTGCTGTGTCCATTTCGGTCTTCCCTTTTCTTTAAAAGATAACGACATTGTGTTTTGGATAAATTATCTCCTCTAAATTCGGCACATTCAGAATAAGCGTCAATCATACTTCACTCTTCTGAGATGAGACTTTAAAAGAGCAGAAATACCAGTATATCAAACGGATTTTGTGCTCGTGTTTACTATTATCCATATTCTCTTGTTCCGTGTATTAATGTATTACCCATGTATTTATTCTTTACCCATTTACACTTTTATATGTGTGGCAGCAGGTCTGTTTGTCGTTGGTCTTCGGCGATCCCCTTTTCCTTTATTTTGTGTATTTTGTCGCAACTTTTAGTTAAGCTGCAGTTGTTACTTGATGAGGGTGTTCGCCTATCCTTTTATTATTTATTTGTCGAGGATCTTCATCTATCCTGGTACCCCTTTTGCGACCGTGGTTTTTGCGAGGGTCTTCGTCTGTTGTCCACCCTCTTTCACCTCGCGTCCACACTCGGCGGTACTGACGTGACGCCTCTCATTTCCTGTGCAACGAATCTCCACTCCACTGAAACAATTGTCAGTATCGTAACCGGAATGTTAAGTCCTGGGTCTATCAACGTAGACAAGGCCCTAGTGTTAGGTTCAGCACTGATGATCAAGTTCGCACAGAACCTTCCTGGGGATTCTACGACCCTATTCCAATGCCGGTGTAACAGGAATGGAAGTACGTAGGAAAATTAGTCCCTCTGGACTATTATTCCGTGGAATTATGGTCCTAGGGTTAACATTTCTAGGAATAGTAGTCCGCCGGACTACTATTCCTAGAAATGTTAGACCTAGGACTATAATTCCGCGGAATAATAGTCCAGAGGGACTAACGTTCCTGCGGACTTCCATTCCTTTTACACCGGTCCAAACCATGTCTGTGTCAAGAAAACTGCCATGGTTGGTGATGTTGAAGTATATATCATTCATTGGCGAGACTAGTGACATGCGGGGAGCGCGGTGGCTCAGTAGGTAGAGATGCAGGCTGCAAGCCGAGAGGTCCTCGGTTCGAATCCCACCTGCGGCAACCGCGTTGTGTCCTTGGGCAAGACACTTCATCTCCATTGCCCGTATGGGGGCACGATGACGCCGTGTACTAAGGCGTACTGCTCGTCGATGGTGCGCATGTCTTCAACCAATCTAACCCTGCCTGTGCTGCAGTGCGGAGTTACGATGTTGGGGAGCTGGCAGCTGCTCGTCGTTGCTCGGTGGTTCTCTCCGGGTACTCCGGCTTCCTCCACCCGTAAAACTGTCACGGTCATGATTAGCCATTGTGCATAAATATGTGACCTTAAACATCAATAAATAAATAAATAAATAAATAAATAAATACTAGTGACATGCAGATTTCTAAATCAAATTCGGATTTAAATAATAAGACAATGGTTGTTTCGTCTAACAGAATGGTTGGCAGGGGGCATACAGCTGTAGTGATAGATGGCTGTACATTGTTGTGGATTCCACATTGGCCAGTTTCGGGCAAAATGCATCAAGCGACAGTTATGGACTTTGTAGAAACAAACAAGGTTAGCAGGTACATCAGATATGATAACACTGATGAATAAAATCACCAAACACCAAAACATCCATTAAAAATGTATATAGGCCCGAATGCAACCTCTGATGTGCGCTCGGAATGTTGTATTAGCCGCAATCAAACATTGCAATCCGGAAATGTTACTCTTACACATTCCATCGAGAGAAAAACATTGGACGTCACTTTAAGGTTACGTGCCCTGGCGGTCGGACTTACCTAGAATGTTGATAAATTGTGTAATAAAGGAATTATGAGTGAAGGTTCAGTAAATATATTAATAAAGCTGACGTAAACAAAGAACAACCATCTTAACCCTTTGAACACGAGCGGCGGCTTTTCCGACCAGGAACATGATACGTCATAACAACATTATACAAAATGGCTCTTCAGTAAATATGTGGGGTAGACCAATTAATATTTTCAACGTGCAGCCCCGAGGCTGCACGTTGAAAATATTGATTGGTCCACCCTGAATAATGAATATGGACTCTTCTAATTGCAGCCATTGAACTGGCATGGAAGATACCACTAGTGTTCAAAGGGTTAATGGATGTTAGTGTGTAATTCTTTGTTTCAATGCGTATGGTGGGCAATACCTGTCAGTGAAGTTATCCAGGGTGTATATAGCCCAGATACCCCGAATAAACCACTACTGAAACAGAAAAATCATGGATGGCCAGATTTATAATGTTTGAGAATCCTCGTGGATTGCTTTCATACAACACTTTATTGACTGAATATGATGCCGCCGATACAGATGTGATTACGTTTAAAAGAAGTGTCAGTTTGAGGTCGTAATGGTTGACTCTGATAAGCTAAAATATTAAGTAACACGTTTCCTTTAATGCACCATTTAAATGATCTTTTGGGGCACATCTAAAACATGTTACCTGCTGAATCACACTCATTCAGCTCACATCTGAGTGTTCCTTGGAATGGTCGTTTCCAACATAATGGTCAGAGGCGGACTGGCTGTATGGTCCACCGGAAAATTTATTGGGAGCCACCCAGTGCCCCCAAAGTTACGCAGCCCAACACCTATTGGCGCACGAAATTTCGTGAAAATGCCCAAAAGACGACATGGATCTGATTGCAGAGACTGTCGATTTACCGAAATGCCCATGAAAGGAAACAGCGTTCTCTCGGATCTAAAAATCATAATTTTCTCCCATATGGCCGAACTAAGAGCCGCTTGATGAGTCCGGGACACCCTTTGGTGCAACCATTTTTGCCAAATGAGCGACAAAGGTGATGCACAAATGCTATAGTAAATGTCCTCTATGTGGACAGCCATTGATCGTTCAGATGCAAGGATGCAGCATTCTTTCGGTTCGAAAAATCAAAAGTTTGGCCGGGTCCGGAGTCCGGAGTATCCTTGATAAGTTTCCCGGCAACCTTTTTTAGCCCAGTCCAGTAATGGTACCCAGGATGAGTTAAATACTGTCATTTAAAACCGGCAACCGACAAATCACTTTGTTTCAATATCACAGTCATCACAGACATTCGAAAGAATTACCGCCACTAACAGTAAGTGTGCATTATTTTTAAGGATATTTTTTATATTTAAAATAATAAATAATGACCGGACATTCTTTTAAATAATGCACTGTTATTGTTCTAATACAAACATTCAGTCTGGCTCAACCTAGAATTTACCTCGATTTACTGCCGTGCCCTGCGTGCGTGGTCTCTAATGAGTTATCCCCAACCAATGAGTTATCCCGTGCCCAGCGTGCTGTTGTCTCCAATGAGTCATCCCGAATCAATGCATTATTCCGTGCCCAGCGTGTGCGATGGTCTCCAGTGAGTTATCCCGAACCAATGAGTTACCTGCGCCCAGCGTGTTATCGTCCCCAATGATTTATCCCAAACCAATGACTTGTGCCGTGCCCAGTGTGCTTTTGTCTCCAGTGAGTTAACCCGAATGCTAACTCAACGATCAAAAACTTTCGCATTTTGAATGTTTGTTCTTCCATTGTTTTGGAATTGCTTTCCCTTTTTTGCATTAACCCTTTGAAGCTGAAAGACTGATTTTCCGGTCCAGGAACATGATATGTCATAATTTCATCAAGTGAGATGGCTGCTAAGTGAATGTGTGAGGTAGACCCAAACAATGAATATGGAATCTTCCACTTGCTGCCATTGAACTGACATGGAAGATACCACTGGGGTTCAAAGGGTTAAAACAAGAATGTAATGTGAAGTGGGTTTAAGTCAAATAATACACTCGCCCTCGACCATTAACTGGCCGAATATCCAGGATTGAATAAATTATCCTTTATAGAAAACTTATTGACTCAAATGACTTACCATATTTTTAGACACCACCCCCCCCCCCAAAAAAAAAACAAAAACAAAAAAAACTGTTGGCTACATCAGCAGAGCAGTTTTTTTTAAACATCCGCTCCATTAACATATTTTCGAAATTTTCGCACTTTCTTTCCCTGTGGCACAACAGAGAAAATTTTCAGGCCTCAGCTCAAAAATTCCGCAAAGTGATAGAATTATTGGTGTTGGTTTCGTCGAGATTGGACAGCACCACGATGAGAATAAGTGCCCAGAAAACAATATTCTTTAAGATTGAACTTATTTAATATTTAAGACTATGGGCCCACGGTTTTGCTTGCTCACTTCTGCTCATTGTCTATTTTCATATGTTAATATGTCCATTTTATTGGCAAAGGGAGCTGCTGGGGACAGATTTGGGAAATCCCCGAGATATGTATTTATTCTCAGCATGAGGTATAATATTTCTATAGGGCCCAGTTTCTATGGTACCTTAACCCTTTGAACCCTAATGGTATATTCTATGTCAGTTCAGAGGTATCAGCTAGGAAAGTCTATATTCGTTACTTGGGGGAAGTCCAATCAATATTTTCAACGTGTAGACCGGGGGTCTACCACACAAATTCGCTGAGCAACTATCCACTTTATGGATTCATGTCGTTTCACGACCCTGGACCGGAAAAGCGGTCTGTCGTGTTCAAGGGGTCATACTGTATTATACAGTTTAACTCCCTGAACACGACAGACCGCTTTTCGCATTTTTGTTTTTTGAAAATCGAACCCTCATAGCCCTTAAATTGTCAAAAACAAAACAGAGGCTCTCAGTATTCTTTATTTAAGGTATATATGAATTGAAAAGACACCATAAATTAGAATCAGTAGCCTCTTTTGTCCAGTGTGCTATTTGATAATATTATATCTCACTTGACTTCCTTGCATTCTGATTGGCTGAAAGATGATACCCTATTTCGTGTAGTTTGCATCCACAAAACTGATCAGGCACTACACCCAGGCACTACACGTTTTCTATTTTTAGCACACTACTATATCAGTTTTCTTTTCATACTGCATGGGCGAATAAAACTGATCAGGCTAAATTTAAAAACCGATTCACAGAGGCACAACATCCACAAAACGACCCGGAAAGAAATCTTTGCAAAAAATGTATCGCTTTTCCATTGTTAAAGTCACATTTTTCGAGGCGTTCATTTTATTCCTTGAGAAGATGATCCATATCTCGTTTCGAAGAGAATGATCCATACCTGGGTCCAACTTTCATCAGAACGCGTCCGCATATGAAAAATCGTTTGTTTCGCTGCTCATATTATTTCGCTATTTAATTGTATGTTTTGGGCAGCAAACGAATAAATAATGGAATTCAATAGAATCTTCGGAGTTTGTATCCCGTGCTGACCCATTCGGTAATGTATATGTGTGACAAATGTGTGGAAATTATCAAACTGCGTTGTCAAATTTCGAAAATTTTAGTTTTTATTCGCGAGTTGCGCGATTCTAGAATACACAGTTCCGTTTGGGGGAAATGTTTTGTTTACCCTTGCCGACCGATTCAAAATCTGTCTTCTGCTCATATCAATAATCCAAGTTAGCCGTGTTTTGGAAGAAGAAAATGTTTTTTTAAAAACTATATGGTATTTTTTTCTATATAACGATGGTTGGTAGGGCTGCTACCTTGGTAATAGATTAACAAATCGGACAGATGTTTTCCTTGATGGGTGTTCGATATAATATAAGGATTAGTGCATGTCTTGTCGTTGACTACGCCCATATAGTGCCCAGTGAGGTGGTGTAGTTCCCTCCGCTTCGCGGCGGGAACTACACCACCTCACTGGGCACTATATGGGCGTAGTCAACTCCAAGCCATGCACTATTCCTTAAATAGTTTCTTCCTATTGTTTCTGTTTACATTCGTCTTACTCCTTTCAACCTGTAAAGACCAATTTCCAAGCCAGGTTCGTCAGGTCTAATTTCTTAAAGCAAATATTTTCTCAGTGAATTTGTGGGATAGTCCAATCAATTTACTAAATATTAATTGACCTATCTCCCCCAACTCCTTCCAATAGAAGAATTAATCTCATATGGGAGATTCCATCTGATTTTAAGGGTTTAAATGAGTTTTGTTATGAAGAAAGTCCACTGAACATAAGCCCGCTTCTCGAAGTGTTTCGTACGATTTCGCTTCAAGCAGTACTAGATGTTTTACCGAAAATTTACAGTAACCTTATCGGCAGCTGGTTGCTGGTCATTTTGTCGTATTTGTAACGGTATTACATTTTTGGACAATGCTGGGGCTAATGTTTGAGAAAAGTCGCCACAGAGTTCAGTGAGTTGTTTTTCGACTAATAAATTATAACAACAGTTTTGATTCTCGGACAACTGTAACATGAGCCTAAATTAGAGGTAAGAATACGTCTCGATAACTTCCTGTCAAAAGACCTAGAAAACAATTTCAGCGTTGAAGAGCAGATGGTTAACAGTCTCCCCCGTGAACCAAAAGAATACTAATTTGTTCCTGTGTCTCCGCATTTTTTTTCAACCGCTTTTATAGACATTGTTAACCTAAAACCAATCCGTCAATTGTGCTTTGACGCCTTGGCGTGTAATCAGTTTATGTTACACGTTAGGGATTTCAAAAATTTTGTTCAGGATATAACACACAATGCGGACATTTGAGGTCTTTTAAACCGCAATGGTCGGTAAACAAATCAATTAAAAAATTGAGATTGACCTTACGTATCAAGATGTTATAACAACCCCCCCCCTCCCAACCCCCCCCCCCCCCCAAAAAAAACAAAAAACTTCTGAAACCATCTTTCAAGTTTCATCGTTAACCCTTTAGTCAACGCAGATTATTTTAAATATCATTTTTTTAAATTTAAACAAAAAATTCAACAAAACTCGACGAGCTTGTTCCAAAGAGGGGTCACATGATAAGGTTTTGCTGAAATTTTTTGAAAAATAGTATTTTTTCAGCTGTTGAATTTGCATATTACGCGGGCGGATGTGGCCGATTCGTTCAGTTCTGTTGGCATAATTTAAATGAAACAATTAAGCAGTGCGAACATCAGCGAACATTACAAATTTTGTGTAGTTCAGTATGACGAAGGCGATTTTGAGACAAAATCTCTTTCACATCCGAGCGCACCGAGTGTCTTGCTAAAGGACACACCACAACTGTGTTAAATCTGATCCACGACCCCAAGAACACAAACCAAAGCGCCGACTAAAGAACCACAACGCGAACATAACATATGAATCTGTGGCGACGAGTATAATCGAAAAAGCAACACCCCAGAATTCCAGAGCGACATCGAGTGAATAGAGGAAGTTTTAACCATTTATCAAGTATAAGGGCCAGAAACGGTCAGCGCCATTCACAGAAATCGGATTTAAAATTGTTTTTTGTTTCCTATTGTTTGTCTCCAAAACATGGCATGTGACCCCTCACTGGATTGAACTCGTTCCAGTGAGGCAGCATTAGCTGTGTTTTTAAGGTAAGAAAAATAAACATTTTAGTCATTCCAGAAATATTTTTTGCAAGTGTTGTCTGACCTTTGTGTTGGGTAAAGAATTAAAAGGAAATCCGTCTGGAGATCAACCTAGATTTCAATACAGCGATCAAGAGCTGATACTGAATTGGAATAAATCAAATGGGTAGCAACTAGTATCAAAATGCATTTAACCCTTTACCCAACGAATCGCCCGCATCCGCCCGCGTAATATGCAAATTCGGCAGGTGAAAAAATATTATTTTTAAAAACATTTCAACAAAACCATATCATGTGACCCCTCTTTGGAACAAGCTCGTCGAGCTCGTTCCAAAGAGGGGTCACATGATATGGTTTTGTTGAAATTTTTTGAAAAAAATTAAAAAATGATATTTAAAATAATAAATTTTGAAATCGCCTGCGTTGGGTAAAGGGTTAAAGTCGACACGCTTATTTCGGGGCACGCATTACTGTTTTTTGTAGGGT
The DNA here is from genome assembly GCA_031216915.1 of Pictodentalium vernedei. Lineage (NCBI taxonomy): Eukaryota > Metazoa > Mollusca > Scaphopoda > Dentaliida > Dentaliidae > Pictodentalium > Pictodentalium vernedei. The sequence continues at coordinate 158,264,492 of CM062295.1, forward strand.
GGAGAAGGCGTTTTTTGTTTTAAAAAAACCCCACAAATCAGTTGCAAGTTATTTTTGTGGGAATTGTAAAGTAGAAAACGAACGAAGACGATCTGAACCTTGCAATATGGTCAATTGAATTCAAAATTGTTCTCTCATCAACCCGACATGGGTGCATGAGGTACAAATAACATATCTACATAAAATACTGGTGGTTTCATATCTTAGATATAAACATAAAAGTAGCACAGTACATTGTGATAATTAAATCGACTAAACACAGGAATGCGATTGGTGCATACCAACACCTCGTATTGTCCCTTGAGAGGAAAAAGGTGCCAGCTGCAATGCTAAAACATTGCAGCAGTCACCCTTTCACTCCCAAGGGGCATCGTGTTACTCTGAGGTTTGAGTTAACCCCCTCAAACCCTCGCAACAACTCCATGGCACGATATGACCATGAATTCTTTGTTTGGGGTTACTGATGGAGATTAAGTTCACTTAGTTGCAATGGTTCACCCTCCTTCCCAGAAATACGCAAGACATAGGGAACAGTAAGAGGTTTCCTTCTTGCTCCGAAAAAGGGAAAGCTGGTACACTATTGACAGTGTCGTATTTGATATGCAGTGAAACTCAAGGATAAAAAGTGAACCATACCATTATCCCGAAAGGCCCCTTATACAAGATCAAGCAAGGAGTAAACATCAGGAACGGTAGGGTATTGAGGAAACGCCATCAGTATCTCTGTTAAAACCAGTCGTTTATACTGAGGACTACCTTTGTCGCAAACAGGTACTATACAAAAGAGATCTTAAGGACTAGGATGAAATTATAGATTGCAACCATTCTGAAGAGAAGAATGTATTACAATAGATAGCTTTCATTGTACGCGAAATGATGAGTTCCTGTTTAGAAAATTTTACCAATTTAAGGATATATCAAAATTATTGTGCATTCCTGTCCCTTCATGGACAAGGTTCGGAGGAATATTTTTATTTTACAAATGTTCGGTCGGTTGTTAGTCCACACTGGAAGGAAGCTTTTGCGTAATTCCTTTACGCAAGTACACTCGATGATGTAATGGTATTCATCAGCAACTGTATTCATGTCACAACTCAGATATATGCAGTCATTTCGGGGAATATTACCCCAGGAACCAACGTCTGTGGGAAGCCGATTATTTGTCAGTCTGAATTTTGCCAAAATAGATCTGTTTTGGGGTCCAATTTTTTTCAAATAAGTTCTAGAAGAAGAACGCTCTTGAAACTTTAAAAGGTAATACATTTGGGAGAGGCTGTCAGTTTGGTTTGCCAATCCTGTTCATACCGACGCATCAATACATATTTAACTGTATGGACTAATTCATATTTATGATCTACTTGTTGGTAGAGCCAAATACCAGACAAGCCGATCATATTTAAAATCGTTTCAACGAATACAATCCATTTACCGCTGATTTTGCCAGCAAGATGCTGGTGCAACAAATACCGATAAAGAACTGGAAGTAAGTTATGGTGGTAGATCAAGTGATTTTTCGAGTCACATTGCTATTTAAGGACTGTATTACACCAAATATGTCTAAAAAGGAAAAGCCTATTGAAATCGAAGAAAGTAATTGCGCTTAAATTAATCTTATTTGATGATATTAGAGTGGCATTTTGTATATATTTGCTAAAAATGTTTCATTAAATTTATAGTTTTCAACAAGAAATTGGTCTTTTAAGGTGCCATATAAATAATGGAAAGTTAAAGTGAAAATAGGCGATAGGTTGATTTCGATGGTGTCAAAAATCTAAGAAAAAAAATAATTTGTTACTTTTTTGCTGTCCTTCGGTATCTATGAACAATGCCACCCAGTTTTGAACACCAAACAATTAAACATTAATATTTTTTGGATAGCTGACGCCATTGAAAATAACATGCCACCTATTTTCAAGCTAAATTTCTCATTTTTATATAGCACCTTAAATTTGAATTCTTGCCAACAAGCTACATAAATATCTAATTATAAAAAATCTGAAAATAAAGCAACCAAAACTATAATAATGCGTTTATTATGACACTTTACTGAAAAATGTATTTAAAAATTCTCTCAGTTTCTTTAAACTGTGCTTTTTTACAGCCTCGATGGTGGTATTATCTCCAATTATTTGAGGTTGGACCACTGACCTTTATACGGCTGGACTACTGGAACGCCCATTGGTCACATATACGGCTGGAATAAGGGAACGATCATTGGTCACACTAAAAAAGTGTCTTCACCGCCGCCATCTTGGTGAGTGGGACGGAAGTTGCTATAAATAAACAATGCTCAACAATAACAAAATTATCGAAGGTTTTCATTTTTAACCAGAATGCGCAATGAATTGCAAACGAGTTGGGTAACAAAGAACCTGCTAAAAGAAGAAGGCAGAATTAGTCTCGAATAAAATATAATAAATAAAATAAAATAAAATAAAAACAAACAAAAAAACCCCACAAACATTTAGCTGAGTCTGTGAAGACAGCCCTTTCTGGTAGAAGGCCAAAGCAGAGCTGTTAATCTGCCTGTTGGTTCACCTTCTCGTTCCCTAATTTATTTTGAGGCTTCCAATTTTTAGTGATTTTAGCTGAGTCGGTGAAGACAGCCCTTTCTAGTAGAAGGCCACAGCTGAGCTGTTAATCTACCTGTTAGTTCACCTTCTCCTCCCCTATTTTATTTTGAGGCTTCCGATTTTTAGTGATTTTAGCTGAGTCGGTAAAGGCAGCCCTTTCTGGTAGAAGGCCCCAGCTGAGCTGTAAATCTGCCTGTTAGTTCACCTTCTCTTTCCCGATTTTATTTTTAGGATTTCCGATTTTAAGTGATTAGTGCATTCCGCCCTAACCTCCGCGGATTGGATCCTATTTACATGTTTTTTACATTATATTTTAATTTTTCCTGTTGAAAGGGGGGGGGGGGGCAGGCTTTAACGAAAGAGCCACACCCGGGAGTGTATTCTGCCCTAACCTCCGCGGATTGGTTCCTATTTACACAGTTATTTCACTATAATTTGGCGTATTTGGGTTTCTGTCGGCTTTCGCAAATTACTTCTAGCTCAGAAATTAGTTGGCTGTCGGCTAACCGGTATTGATTTTTCGCGGCTAGGGAGGCAAGGTGGTTTTTATGGTGGGGATTTCGGCTCCGTCTTGGAGTGTTCTGATAGGTGTACCCCATGGGGCACGGAGGACGGCTCTAAGCGCGTGATTTTGGACCTTCTGTAGTTTACCCATATTTGTTTGATTGAGCTCAGTTAGGATGATGGCCCCATACTCGAGTACTGGGCGCACAAAGGCTTTGTATAGTTTAAGTAGAGTAGTCTGATTGGCTCCCCAAGAAGTTCCCTTTAGCAGTTTTAGTAAATTAATACGTTTGGTTGCTTTACTGGCAATATCGTTGGTGTGTTTATTTAAGGATAGGTTTTGATCAATGGTAATGCCGAGGAATTTCGCCTCTTTGCATTCTGGGAGGATTTTATCCCTTAGCTTGAGGTCAAAGTCACGGTTGTTTATTTTGCGGGTGAAAGTGATTCGTTGGGTTTTGTTGGCGTTCAGCTTTATTCTCCATTTGGCACAAGTAGTAGTACTCGCATGTTTCACACCCTATTTGGGGGACCCCGGTGGGGGACCCCGGAAGTGTCGTCATGTCACGTGACGTAGTGGCGCCATGTTTGGTTGTCATGGTAACCCGCGTGAGCGGCCATGTTGTGACGTCATCCCCATAGTGATACGTGGTGTTAGTGCGCATGCGCAGCGCGTGTTGTTAGGGTGATACGTGTTTCCGTCGTCCATTTTGTATACTGGAGGCCGCCATCTTGGTTTCTATGGTAGCACGTGATTGCTATGTTACCAATGGCTTCTAACAAGACAGGGGTATGTTCGGGGCTGTGTTCCTTTGTAGAAGAGTAAATCTGATTACCACAAACAACTCGACAATCCCTCCAAATCACCAAAATCCACCCAAAATCACCGAAATTGACTTTATTTCCCCAATTTATCGGCTTAGCACGTAGTGCTATAGTACTAAGGGGGTACCGGGGGTGCGTTCGATTGAACAGGAGTAATGTTCTCACGTTTTTCCCATTAAAAGACACGTTCCTATGGTCATTACCCAGAATTCTCTGCTTCTATCTATATATGCAATAGTTTACGTCTCTCTGGCCATGTTCCTTTGCTCTAGAGTATACTCCAGTAACGTAGAAGAGCATATTAGTTGGAACAGCTTTGCTTATTATCACTATATTTAGCTATTCTAGTCTATTCTTGTTAGTTCTGACCCCATTCCGTGTACTCTTGTTGTTTCATTTATCTAGATCATTTATATAATTTATAACTAACCAATCAGATTGCTTGATTTCCCATAACCTGTACTTAATCGTATAGAGTTATCTCCCCTTATTACAACGAAGTTGTATCAGATTCTCATCACATCTATATCCAATGGTAATATCCCCGGGCACCCCAATTTCGGCACCCCTTTTTTGAAAAACATATGACCTTCGGCACCCCTTTTTTGTCATATGTGCTTATGTGAAAAAGCCCAATATGACACAATGGGCCCTAGCACATAGGCACATGATTTATGTGCCGATATGTGCTTAAGTGAAAAGGCACAATGTGACACAATGTGCCCTAGCACATAGTCACATACGGGTATTTGAGGATACCTATTGTCTGGTATTGTATTATTCGAGGATACCTACTAGAGAATCCCTTTTTTGTCATATGTGCTTATGTGAAAAAGCACAATGTGACACAATGTGTCCTAGCACAGAGGCACATGCTTTATGTGCCGATATGTACTTATGTGAAAAGGCACAATGTGACACGATGTGCCCTATCACATAGTCACATACGGGTATTTGAGGATACCTATAGCCTAGTATTGTATTATTTGAGGATACCTATCTAGGATACCTTCTGGAGAATCCCTTTTTGTCATATGTGCTTTTGTGAAAAAGCACAATGTGACACAATGTGACCTAGCACATAAGCACATGCTTTATGTACCGATATGTGCTTATGTGAAAAGGCACAATGCTTCTAGGGGGACACAATCGGACATTTCATTGTTAACTCTGATTTTAATTTCACGCTCGTTTAGGAAGGAAGAAAGTAATCTAAGCAGTTTCATTGGGAGTTTCATTTTAGATAATTTGAGGCGCATTCCGTTGTGTCATAAAGAGTCGAATGCTTTTTCGACGTCTAACAGGACTGTCGCGCCTATTTGTTGATTGTCAATCACGGTTTTCATTTGAGTGACTAGGCGGTAGACATGTTCGATGCCTTCTTTACGGTTTCTATAGGCTCTTTGCCATTTATTGAAAGAACTCGGTATGTTCGAGGTGCCCCCTCAGTCGATTGGTAAGGATTCGTTCAAACACCTTTCTTATGCAACTGAGGAGACTGACTGGGAGGTAACCGGCCGGATCGGAGAGGTCTGTGTCAGGTTTTGGTATCATGACACCAATGGCTGTTTTTCAACATTTAGGAAAGTAGCCATGGGTGAGGCATGCATTGAATAGTTTATTGAGTTTGTCTATTAGGGAGTTTGGGCTTTGTTTTAGAATTTTGTAACTCACTTCATCCTCACAGGGCGAGGAAGAATTTCTACATTTTTTAATGATGTTGATGATTTCATCATTGGTGATGGGGGTGACGAGGTCATCGTCATCCCCTTCTTCTGGCTCGTTATCGAATTTGGGGTCACGGTAGATATAATATCCGGGTGTTCATTGATGAAGTCATCAATGGAGTTTATGATGGCGTTATCGTTGCCCGGACCTTGATACGGTCGATGCGTTTTTCTAAGGAGGTCGATAAAAGTGTCGGCCTTGTATTTGTCGGTGCGCGTGAAGGCGCCATCTCCTTTTTAAGGGGTTTGGCTGTAGCTTTACGGCATTTGTTTTTTTTTTTGCCCAGTTAGGGTTTTGAAAGAGTCCCAGGGTATTTTAGCATCCTTGACCCCGTTTAGGTTGGCTGTTGCCTTTTCCCAGTTGGCTTGTTTTTCAGCTTTGGGGGGGGGGGGGGCTTTCTTAACCTCGCGGTTGTATGTTTTTTGAGGTCAGTTTTTCTTATGGAGTCAGTTTCCGTTTTAAGAGAACGAAGAGCTTTCCGTTTGGTTTTAATTAATGAAAGTGTGTCGCCCGAGATAGTGCTTCTCCAGGGGCGTACTTCTTCTTTTGGGCATATTTCATTAAGGGTACAGTTGATGATTTTTTCTATGCCCTCGCATTGGGCTTCGAGTTCAGTTGCATTTGATGGGGAGCTGTTTGTGAGTTTGACATCAATGATGTCGCGGTAGAGGTTCTAATGGATTTTTCTAAAATTCCTGCGGAGAGTGTGTGTGTGTGTGGGGGGGGGGGGGGGGGGGGGGGGGAGTACCTGAGTGGGCCATTGTCTAGTTGGATTGAGGCATGGACAGGGAGGTGATCGCTGCCTAGGTCATCATCGCCGACCCAGTGGTCGTCGATGTGATTTATCAGGGAGTCGCTGGCGATTATTAGATCAAGGATTTCAGATTGGGGCTGGTTTTTTTGCAGCCAAAGTATTGGAGTTTGGCATTGAAGTCGCCGAGGAAGATGTAGTGTTTGTATTTCCTCATAAAAAATTCAAAGATGGTGTCAGAGACAGTCTTGCTTGGGTCGTTGTAATGTTTTTATTGTCAACTGTGATTTCAGTTGCAATCACCTCAGCATCAAGGTGATTAGTTTTTATGGTTTTAGTTTTGATATTCTGCTTTATTAGAAGAGCAGCACCGCCACCTTTTGTGAGCTGTCGGTCTCTTCTAATAATGCTGAATCCACTTTGTGAGAAATTTTTGTCGGGATTTAACCAACTCTCGCAGATACAGACTATGTCTGTATTTTCGAAATATCGGCTCATTTGGAGTTTTTTTTATTATTAATGCTTCTAGCGTTCCACACGGCTATTTTCAATTTATTCATGATAGGGTTTGATATTTAATCGCGGTGTTTGGATAAGAATAAGCGGTGTCTTTAATTAATATTGATGGCGGCTTTTACTAAGGATTCGGAGATTTGGGTCTTGAAAAGCCGGGACGCGGATCAAATTGGTGTTGACATGTTTCTGCAAAACCGAGTAAAGTGCGCCCGCGATAAGGGAGCACACAGCATGGGGTGGGGGGGGGGGGGGGTGAGGCATTGTCAGGCTTCGTTAGGTGTAGGTTTTTAAGTTCTATGCTTGTTTTAACCTTCGTGTAATGGGGACATCCTCGGTAGTTGCTAGGGTGTTTCCTTTGCGATTGGGGCAGGATGGGGACTCTAATCTGCATGATTTGGTGAGATGATTACCTCCACACTTCATGCAGGTTAGGATCCCTCTGCATTTGTTGGCTATGTGTCCGAACTTCTGACATTTGTGGCACTGAATCGGAGGAGGAGTACATCTGTATTCCTCCGCTACGTGCCGTCTATTGTTAATATTTATTCCATTTGCTAATATTCTTGATTTGGTTTCCCGATTGGGGCATACGGTTTTGATTTTCTAGGTCGCCTTGCCGGTGGCCTTGGACGTAAATCTTTCCCATTTGCAGTTTTGTAACCCCTGAGTTATGATTTCCATGGGCGTGTCGGGGTGAACCCTGGTGACTACTACTACAAATCCAAAGGAGCTGTGTTCTTTGCTGTTTCTTTGGCTATTCCTACCTCCGTCTTTGCCTGTGGCACTGGTGGAAGCGGGTGGAATCCGTTTCACCCTATTGATATTGGGGTTTTGGTTGAGATTGTTAATATTATTTACTGCAACCTTATTCCAGGGTTTCTCCATGAGAGGTGGAATACTAGGTGTAGTTTTGGAATCTGAGGCTGAGACTAGGTCGGACCTTGAACCGGAAGTGGAAGCAGAGGTGTCAGAGGGGGAGGAGAGGCAGTTTCTCACATTTTGGGCTGTCTATCGACAGTGTGAATGAACCCCTCCTCATCCGCTAACTCCTGTGTTTCCACCTCAGGCTCTAGACTTATTTTCTTCCTTTTGTTGGGTGTTTTGGTAGATGTGGTGGTGCTAGGCCAGTAATCAGGAGATTGGGCTGACTATCACCCAGACCTTTCTGAGAGGCCAACATTTCTACTATATTCTTGTCAGGGCAGAAAGCTTTGCTATTCAATGGATCCGCGGGATCCAGTAAACCTATTTCAGCTGTGGCTACTGATGGCTGAGCACTCAGTGTGCCCATTGCAGCCACCTCCTGTGCTGCCTTGACCCCTCCCGCTACCTCAGCGTAAGTTTTATGCCCCGTGAAACCCTTAGTCTTAGCGATATCTGTCTCTTTCTGCTCAGCAGGTGTGGTCAAGACTTGAGTTTCAGGGACTTTGTGGACCTCCGCCACTACCTGAATCTCTCTGATAGGTGAGACAGGTGATGGTATTGGTGAAGTAAGACTCCCCTTAAACAAATCCCCAATGAAGGCCTAGTTCTCCTCGATTTTGGCCTCCCTCTCTTCTAATTTGTGAGGTGGGCGGTCTGTCCCTAAGTCATCTGAGTTCCTCCATGAACTGAGCAGGAAAATAACCCTCACACTCTGAACTGGTACTGTTGGTCCTATTATCACCCCCGCATTAGAGTTAGAGGTAATAAGATTTTAGTTTAAACAAAATTTATTCATGAGAAAATATGATACATACATATCATTATCTACAAGATGGTTGTTACACAGAATACGTAATACAATGGTATGCATTAAAGTTATGCGTCAAGAACGAGATTTGTTGGAAGGATTCAGCATTAAGCTTTTAGCTTTAATAAGATTTTGACTTACCTTGTTCCCTAGAGACGAAGCTCTTCTTGCAGCATTCGCCCTATCCTCCCTGTCCTGCTTCCTTTTTCGTTTTCCTCCCGTCTCTTCTCCTGTATGTTGAAAGTAGATTTTTCATAAAAGCTGCCATTCTATTCCTATCAGATGATCTGAACTCAGTGCAAACAGCTAGAACAGACAGTGCATATATAAAGTTTAAACTCTTTTAGAATTAAGAATATGATTAAAATCACTTTTCTTAATTTTCTTGATTTTCTGTAAGTCTGTCTAACGATGATGCGAACCGATGACCTGTATGAAGACCGGATGACAAAACAATTAACCCAGTAATTTTACTTCTTTTACAACTTTTATGGCACTCCCACGTACATTCCCCCGCGCATCACGGTAAAACAAGGTGATTCCTTAGTAACTGTGTTTCCTTGGAAACTGCCATGCCCCCTAGTATAATATCAGAATTGACATGTCCTTAGTTAATAGTTAATGATTATAAACGATTAATATTTTCCAAATTATTTTTTATCTAAAATAGGCAGACTCTGGCTTGTATAATCACTTATTAGCACTAAGTAATCTTTGAATGTACCCATCAACATGTCTACAAATTCTCTTAAACAGGATCTACTTTTAGCCCGCTAATTGTTTATTTGGGTTACATTTGTTTACTTGAAATTGGGCAGAATCATCTAGAGCCTTAATGAGGTGACTTAGTTCAGCCACTCAGAATGAAACAATAGAATACTGGAGACATTTTGTATTCTAGAACTTTCTATTTGAAGATTATACAAGTCTCTAAACAGACTTCCGACATTCATTCATTTCACACAGCAATGTGAAGTGACTGAGTATTGTTTATACATTCAGCTTTGGAGCGTATTATTACCGACCATGCATTATTCTGCATAGCAGCTGAGTTGAATATATTTTCTACGGAATATTATTTTGTGATCTGAGCACCTTTTGTGCTGGAAAAGTGTTTCCAAAATTTGAAGAGAATTCATTCTTACGTGAACCATGATTTATTCTTGTGAAAACCTAGGATTCAACTGGATAATTTTCAAACTACCTGAGGAACAAATACTTGTTGGATATTATTTCCATTTGAATGTTGCTAGGTGCTTTATTGGAATGTATTGGAGCCTGCTGAATTTTGAGTGAACATTTCATTACAGTGTATTGGATAGTGTTTCTGTAGACACATTCCTGGACATTATAATACCAGAAAATTTCTTCATCACTGGAGTATTGGATTCTATTGATTTTATTTTGGACTAACTGAGAAGTATTTCTGTTTTATTTCTCTGCAAACCATACTGTGTAAAAGATATTTCATTTTCTTTCCATATTACTTTTTTATTAAATTTTAGAATAGTTAAATTGGAGTTATTGTTGCGGGATCTCAGATTTCTTTCTGTTACGTATATTAATTTATTACACACCGCAACGGTAACTGCAAACTAAACGATCAATTTTGATGTAATTTTGGATGCCCTCCCACAACCTATCAGGAAACTATACTGTTTACCTGATTTTAACCCCATGCGTTCTCCCTTGCAGTTCGCGTGATTCAACGCGCACATTAGATGTTTAAATTTTATGTAATGTTACATGTGGACCCACAATTCATTAGGAAACCAAACTACGAAGCTATTACAGAGTCACGAGACCCCCTAGCAGCCACTGTGCTCCTTGAAAGACGGATGAATTATGAGGCAAAGTTTAGTATAATCTCCTAAATGTGTCCACATTTGAGGGGGTAGACCAGACTAAGAGTTCTACATCAATGCGAAACAGTACCTTTAGCATTCAACGTGTTTCTCTAGCAACAAACAAAGGCCAAATGCTAATAGTTATTTAACCCTTTACCTAACGTAACGACCAAAACCGGCCAGCGCTATTCTCAAAAATCGCCAATTAATTTCCATTATTTTTTCATTTTTTGTCTCAAAAACATAGGTTATGACCCCTCGTTGGAACGAGCTCGTTGAGCTCGTTCCAACGAGGGGTCATAACCTATGTTTTTGAGACAAAAAATGAAAAAAAATAGTCATTCAAGAATTTTTTTTGCAAGTGTCGTCTGCTTTTCATGTTAGGTAAAGGGTTAAGCATGGGCCCACAAATACTTGAGAAATCAAACAAAGTACTCAGGTGCAACACCACAATATCTGCCACTAACAATCAACGTGCTTTCATAGCAACTGCCAGGTTATAGGTTCGATTTGGATGTAACGCTTGGGAGGAACCTCAATTTATTTGGAAACTAAATAATGCTACACGACCTCCTAAGCAACCAGTGTCTATGCGCCGCAGTGGAAAAAGTGGGAGGCCGATTTTGATATAATTCAACTAAAAACGTAATTAAAATATCTTGCGATCGCCCCAGCATCCAAAGTACACCTAGCGAAGGTGAAGACTGTAATTTTGTATGTGGTCCCACAGCTCATTGCAAAATAAAACCAAGCAGACAAACAATGTCTCATCATCCCTCTATCAACAGGTGTGTAGTGCTATGGCCGATTTCGATGGGATATTGTAAATGAACCCATCCCCAAATCATTGGTAAACCAAACAAAACAATCTCCTTAACAACATAGCACATTCATAGTAATGAGCGAATCCTTGAATCAGAAAAGAACGAATAGTCCATGATTGGTTCAACCACACTAAGAACTAAATAATAAAAGCAAACAACTTTCCCAGAAAATAAAATGATCTTACCCATGCAACGACACTGCTGCCCATTATCAATCGGTGTGCTCTCTTGGCAACAATTGGATATTGATATAACTTCTGTGTAACCGTGTGGGCCACGGCTTTCACTAATTCAGTGGCACGCAGTAATCAACGTAACTAGAAACTAATAAACTGGTACAACAGTTTTAAAGGAACGCCCAACCCATTACAAGAGCACTTCGAAAACATGGACATAATTTGTCTTTGTAGCTCCATTTTGGGCTAAATATAACTGAGATGACATTGACATGACGGGGTCATAGTTTTCATTTTCTAACATCGTCCTCTTTTCCATAGCTTTGATATAGTTTCTTCTTTTGTAACTAAATCCGTGTTTTAGGTACAATATTTCTTCAATATTATACTCTTCAATATTTTTCAATTTTCAAACCATTTTAATTGTAATTATAAATAAACCACGTGCGGTGGGGGGAGGGGGGGGGGGGTGTTAACTCTTTCAGGAATGGCGCCCTGGATGGTATCATTTCAGTCAATACTGTCAACGGCCTAATGGGCGACACCACCCTGGTTTGTCGGGAGGTTCAGGAATAATTTAATAAATTATTACCAAGCCTCGCTTCAGGTGTTTTACTCTTTATATCGTCTGCTCGTCCAATATCAATGTTTTCTTCATGCAAACATTTATGCACATCGAGTCGAAAGGGTTACCTGGGAAACATCCTCGGAAGTCATATAATTCGACTGTTGTGAATATACAGTAACATCTCCTGGCGTGAGCCAAATAACCGTTAGAAAAGTCCTGGGTGTGCATTTCGGAATACATTCCGCATTTACGCTCTCTTTGACAAGTGTATTTTCTTGGATTACTCCCCATTCTAGGTCCAAGATATCTGGTGAGTAGCTCACCATCAGCTCCCTCGCCTGCCCTATCCTTCCTGTTTGGAATATCAGTTTACAACACCCACTGCCAGGTGGATTTATCAAATAGTTGAGCCAACAGTTTCCACACTCCGAACTGCTTGGTTTAAAAGTACCATATCTTATACTTGGAACACCAACCATCTCCCAAATATTTTTCAGCAACGACCTTTTGAAGCCACCATTCCTTCCTAAAACGTTTAGCTGGTTATGAATTCGCACCCCCTTCAGGCCCAGTTTGTTTGTGCTGCTTCTGCAGATACCTGTTTCCGTGATGTTTATATTGAGCCCTAAATGTTTGTACTCATCCGTCTCTCCCTCACTTAGCAAGTTGCTGTCAACTTTGGGAATAGTGAACTTTCCCACGCTCTACCTTCGTGTATATACTATTCTATTGGTGAAGGGTATAACTTTACTCTTGTTCCATTCAATTTGAACCTCCGATTGTTCCCATAGCTTACAACAATTACCAGCATTGTCTTTAGCCTCTCCTGATTTTCTTGCAGTAGCACCATGGCATTTTAAAAAATGACTGTTACACCATCTGCACTCTACATGATATGTCCCATATCTTTGATGTACAATCTAAACCCAATTGGTGAAAGGATACACCCTGTGTGAGTCCTATCTCCACATGGTCCCGTTTTATCGTAACATTATCTGGAGTGAGATCATGCTTTCCCTCAGTCCCTGCCCGGTTATATCGTTTTAGCAAAGGTTGTGGGTTAATTAGAAAATAACTGGCCATTTGATTTCCAAACAAATATCAGAGTAAAATACCTTCGACTCGATATCTAATAAATTAAAATGACGATAGGTTGGAGAAACCTTCATCCACTGAATTTCATCATCAGCATGTACAGTGGAGAGAATCAATAAATATGTTTTTATGTCCTGTTTTATGAATGGTGAGAATATCCAAGTCCGCGCGTTTTGTTGACTGAACAAAGAACAGGGTGTTAGTGCGTCACCAACCTCGATGTCGGTATTTCACAAATTTGAACAACCTGCCCCGTGCTGTAACATCTAGCCGCTACAAAGTTCGATGTCACTCACCGCACTGGGCAGGTTGTTCAAATTCATGAAATGCATCCAGCTCATTTGGTAATTATAACGTCCCCGCTTTCTGTAACAGAAGGAAGTCTGCTCATCGAACTTGCTTCCACTTTTATCATAATAGTCAAGTAATAGCTTAAAGTTAATTCGATTATTTGAAATGAGTGATAAGTACAGAGCTCGTACGAACTGAACATCATTTAATTAAAATGATGAGAGATACCGATTAATAGAACAGTCAATTGATCGGAGTCGTTATATTCCGTCTTTGACGAGCACCATGTCAGCCAGACATGTATTTGTTTATTTTTTTGACGAAGGTTTGGGTGGGGCATGGCTGGGTTGGTGGAGGGGATTTATTACTTATTTTAAATCCAGCCCTAGAAGGTCTGGTACATGATTTTGTTGACATCTGTGTTCTCAGATGTGTTTGAAATAAATTAGCAGTTCAATCAGGTTCAATGTTTAGTAGTTTTTGTGTTACATACTTCCTACAATGGCAATAAGAGTCATTGGTGTTTTCGTAATAGGTCTGGATACATCGTTGTACAGAATTGTTCCTGCAGATGAAATCTGTAACTGTTTCTGACTTCACATAATTGTCTTTGCTCCTCATCTAAGCCAGCCGATCTCACCAGGGTGAACATATTAGAAATTTAATCAAACGGAACACCCTCAAGATAACTTATCCTTAGAATGCAGTGTTTGATAATTGCAATTAGTGATGCATTTTAACTTGCATTATTCAATATGCCATACCTTGTATCACTATAAGCCGAATCATAGCTCAGCCGCAATAACAGTTTTATAAACGTACATAACCCATGGTAGGTACTCCCTGATAACTTGAGTGTCTTTTTATTGGTTCTTGAATGATACTTCACTGATTGTTTCTGAATCTTTTCACTAAGCCTGAAGTTTCCTTTTCTCCAACTTCTAGTTCAGCTATCCGAACGCCTCGGCTTCCCTGCCATCCAATCAAGTTCAGATTTTTTACAATGTAAAAAAGTAAACGAAGAAAACTAAAACATACTGCCCAAATGGCATTTTAAAGGGAAAAACGAATAATTGATAACTCCACATTAAAATATAGTTCCATCAGTGACATAAGTTTTGTCGTGAATAACACAAAATTAAAAGTATTATTTTTATTATTTTTTTTAATGAACAACATTGTTACTTTTAATACATATGCCACTATTATAAACTATTTTTTTGAAGTTTGAAAAGAAAAAGAAAATCACATTGTCTGCATATTCAATTTTTACACCGTGCTAAATCAATGTGTAAATATTTCAAGTGGGTAATTGTATTATTTAAATCGTACCTGCCATCCAATTAAATCGCTAGATTACAGTCTGTCAAGAAATAATGTAATGTACACACAAAGCTTCTCAAAGGGTAGATGAAGTAGGAGCAAACCCACTTTTCCAAAAGTGTAAAGTATCAAACAACAAAATAAGGCCAGTACAAAGTGACAAATATATCGGTACCCAACTTGGTTGAAAGGTGTTTGGTTGTTGGAACTGGAATGTGTTGAAAGCTTTCAGGTAGCTTAGCCGGTGTGTGGTGATCCCAGTTGGCCCACGACCTACGAGAACCAATACATAACAATGAAGACAATGATGGATAAGTTGAGTAATTAACCCTTTACCCAACGTAACGGCCAAAACCGGCCAGCGCTATTCTCAAAAATCGCCAATTAATTTTTAAAATATTTTCATTTTTTGTCTCAAAAACATAGGTTATGACCCCTCGTTGGAACGAGCTCGTCGAGCTCGTTCCAACGAGGGGTCATAACCTATGTTTTTGAGACAAAAAATGAAAAAAATTAGTTATTCAAGAATTTTTTTTGCAAGTGTCGTCTGCTTTTCATGTTAGGTAAAGGGTTAAATGGTTTGTACCACGAAAAAAACAGCGGTACCTTATAAATGTTTCCTGTTGCTTGTGCATCCTTCGAACGTGATCTGTAGTCACAGTCAGACCAAAGTTTGGCCACTCCTATGTTCACTATCATACTAAATGTGCTCCACTATCTGAAAGTCATGTGAAGATCCTTGAATAAACATAAAGTGAAAAGTCAATGTTGTTTAAGTCGCTGCACGTTATTCTCCGGTCGAACAATAGTGCAGACTTTCGGTGACTACTGTCTTGCGTGCAATTTATTTCAACCACATATTGCATGAAATATTGCTCATGTAAAATAGATTTATTGCATCAATTTATTGAACAAATTTAGAACCTGTCTCTATTTTCTGCAAGTTCATAATAATATTGCATCTGAAACTTTTCTTCTCAGCCAATCAATGTGATTACATTGCAATATTGCACCTACAATTTTTGTGAGTGAAGAGAACAAAAATATTTGCGCAATATGTTGATGCAATTTATTGGCGCAATTTCTTGATCGTGTAAAACCACCTTTATAAAAAAATGATACAGGAGTTTTCCTGAACAGTAGCCCGCGCAACACATGACAAGTAAATAAGTGTTGCCGTGGAGTTTGAGGACACTTCTATGATCTTTTTTCGGCATTTCTTCTTATGGAATCTCGCAATCCGTAATGCGAATTGACCAAGTATGCGCCGGTGATAGTGTTTTGATGCTTCCGGGGGTCAGTTTGGCTTCAATATATTCAGCGTTCCTGGAAACTGAAGAGATGCTCTCTACTGATCGCGTAAACGTCATTGGGAAGGGAGAAGGTGATGTAATGCGCATGTGATTGGACAGGTCTGCATAAAGAGAGAATGACAATATGGTCAGTTTATCGTTTGTCGAATGTTCGTTAGCCTTCATTCTTTGACTTTAGGCAAATAGCATGAAATTTTTATATATTTAGGCTGTGATATTCACGTCGTATCGCTTGAATAACCATTATGTTTTGGGATGATAAGACAATGTGATTTTCTGTGACTGCTGAAAGGTGCTCTAATACCTTTCTCACAGTGTCTCACATTACTGCACACATGTGCATCGCGAAGATAACCGATATGGAGGGAAGGCGGTGTAAACCTGATTTGTCGCGACCGCGATGGCTCAGGTTCCGATTGACTAATATTCCAACTACATCATCAAAGTATGCCAATATTTTGATGGTTTGGGGGTGTATTAAATAATTATTAATTGAAATATCTGTAATGGAGTATGAAAGAATAGCTGTATATCTCTGCTAGTGAAGGAAAATCACATTACATCAACGATTGCCGGCACGCAGACCCTATGGAAATGGGTAAACAAACAGCCCAAACAAAATCCTCACAGGATTAGACTGGTGATCCGCTAGCTTGGGTGATTGCGTCTTTTGGACATGCATTTAAAACAAATCTTTTCATTATGAAATAAAGAGACACCATCTCTTGATATTGGGTTTGAAACCATAAACATTCTAACAGAATTTAGTATTGTGCAGTACAGTCGCCGTGGACTAGTCGTAATCCACGCGTGGGCAGTGATGTCCATGCATACATTTACCAGGTAATAAAAAACATCATCAGCAAAATTTTAATTAATGAAGCACTGGGTTGTACCCGGTGCTTCATTAATTAAATTTTTGATGATTATTCCTATGATTAGTGTTTGGAATCTGATATTATTGCGTCCGTGGAAATATTGCCCACCCGTGGTAAGTGACCAGTCCACGGTGGCCGAATTGTAATACGTTGTTGAGACCACTTTGCATGGCTGATTTCTTTCAGACGTTTTATGATTTCGCCTCACCACGAATTAAATCTCTCTGCGCCTCTGTTCGTTAACAAAAGTTCTTTGAAATCTGTCGTCTCCCTCACATTTTAATTTTAACTCGTCAAGAATTTTAGAGATCGCTCATATTTAAATGGCAATGAGTTGCAGAGGCGGTGAAACCAGGATAAGGCGACTAAGAGGGCACATGCCCGCCATCTTTTTTCCAAAGACATATTACACGATTACACGAGCTGTATGAGATAAAAAGTTACAGCATGACAAGATGTCAATATACAGTCATTCTTATAATGTGTAACCGAATTGTCCGTCACTTTTTTGTACCGGGGTTGAATTTTGAATTACGCCTTAGTCTTTAAAATTTGTTACATTTAAAACATTATTTATTCAGGTAAAATTGGAATTCCAGTCGACTCGTCTCAAGTAGGATATATCCGTACTAATAGCTAGATTAATACTACAAATTGGTATTACTAAAATTCACTATTTTCATAAGTTGATTTATATATACTACTCAAAATTGCCAAGGGCCACCTACTAAATTTGATATAATTTCTTTCTAAATGAGTCAGTTTGCACAGAATTGTAATATATGTTTATTGACACATGTGTCTCACTATTTCCTAGTGTTTGCCACTACAGTCAATCAAGCGTAACCAGCGGAACAGGTGTAAATGATACTCCCTGTTAGAACACGACATTGTAAAAGTTTTGTGTCGCACCTAACCTCTGTCAAATTTTGTTCTTAGACACCCAAGCTAATGTTTCTGTTGTTAGAAAGCTCCCTTCATAAAAAACATGCCTCATAGGCGACGAATAAACCAGAACAGATTTATTGTAACATCTTCCCCCAGAAATCGCAGCGCAAATGCAACAACCCTCGCCAGGGACCTCCAAAACGCGACAGGAGTCCTGGTATCCAACCAGACAGTAAGAAACAGACTGCACGTAGCTGGATTGAGAGCCAGAAGACCAGCAATCCGAATCCCTCTTCTCAGAAGACACCGCCAACACCGCCAACACAGGCTTAACCCTTTACCCAACGTAACGGCCAAAACCGGCCAGCGCTATTCTCAAAAATCGCCAATTAATTTTCAAAATATTTTCATTTTTTGTCTCAAAAACATAGGTTATGATCCCTCGTTGGAACGAGCTCGTCGAGCTCGTTCCAACGAGGGGTCATAACCTATGTTTTTGAGACAAAAAATGAAAAAAATTAGTTATTCAAGAATTTTTTCATGCTTTTCATGTTAGGTAAAGGGTTAAGTGGAGGAGAGAACACATGGATTGGACTCCTCAAGACTGGTCAACAGTGCTCTTCACAGACGAGTGCAGATTATGTTTATAGACTTTAATAATGGTCGTACTAGTGTGTGGTGTCGATTAGGAAAAAGATTTGCAGACGCCAATGTGGTGGAACATGACCGCTATGGTGGTGGCCCTGTTGTGGAATAGGGTGGCATTAATGTTAGGGGACGTTCAGACCTGTATGTCATTGAACATGGAGCACTAAATGCCATAAGTTACAGGGGTGAACTTCTTGCAGTGTTTGAGTGGTCTTATGCAGATTCAGCAGGTCAGGATTTCATTCTTATGGACGGAAATGCCAGACCTCGACGAGGCAGGTCTGTACAAGAGTACTTTGAAACCACTGAGCGAATGGACTGGCCAGCGTGTTCTCCAGACCTAAATCCAATCGAACATGCCTGGGATGTGTCACAGGAGCGTATTTCAGCACATCCAATCCAGCATTAGACTCTGCAGCAGCTTGATGAAGAATTAACCAACATTCCACAAAACGGGCTTGCTAGTCTTATCCAGAGCATGAACCGACTGTGGCTGTGATTAATGGTAGAAGAGGACATTCACGGCATTAAAGAACTCACCTGCAGCACCTTTAAACATTTTTAAATTGATTTTTGTTTATTCTGGAAAAATGCATAAACTTATGAATTTTGAGCTATCGTCTGTAAAACGTTCAGAAATGCTGAAAATTATGCAAGATGTTAATGCTTTTTTTTATCTGTTTTCTTACATAAGGGAGCAATAAACATATATTTGCCTTAGAGGTTCTTAATTATTACGTTTCATAAAATTATATATGAAAATATCAGTGATCCATAGCAAATTTTGAGTAGCATACATTCGCGGTTACAATAAACAGCTGTGTTAACAAGCAACAAAAACAGATATATTTTAAAACAAACTTGAATTCGGTATTGACAGTTTGTTTCAGTAGGCTGTAATGAAGATTAGAAGGAATTCGTTCAGCCCTTAAGCTGTTCCACATGCATGATGGATAACCGATATAAACCCCCGATTAACGTTTCGAATTACATATGGGAAAATGTGCGAAAACCTTCAGGTGCTTTTTCGGAATAATAAAATATCCTAGGTTTTAGCCTGGTGATAAATATAGGATATCTAGTGTTTTTGAGTGGATACCGAAAATTATCTCATGAGTGACCGAGACAAATGTTTATTTTTGGTGGGCGCTCGCGCGAGCGAAAATAACCATTTCTATCGGTCACGAGGGAGATAATTTTCGGTATCCACTCAATAACACTAGATTTTCTTTTTATTATACGATTTTTATCAGAATCTGATAATTCCTGTCGATAATTCCACTCGTTTCAGCCTTGAATTGATGCATGTAAGTAAACAGCTGATGCGCATTGATACGCGGAAGTGATTTGATCGATACTCGGAACAGGTAGCGTCTTGCGATCGGATTCAGCTGGCGGGTTTCATGCATCAATTCAGTGTGAAAACGTGTTAACTTATTGCTGGAAATGATAGGCATCCACTCAAAAACACTAGTTTTTCTTTTCATTATACGTTTTTAGAACAAATTGATCATTTCCAGTGATAATTTCACACGTATTCACTTTGAAGTAATGCTTTGAAAGCCGCCATTTTGATTGATACCGTGAAAGTGAAAATTTCTATATTTTCATAGTGGGGGATACGATTTCTATCTTTCCACAATTTTTTCGATAGTCTATCGTTCAGCATATAATAAATATATATTATCTGCAATTGTACACAAATTTAGCTAAGTTTGGCCGAACAATTCCACCCTTGGCCTTTTTTCAGGCTGTCGACTGTTGATCAGTTCGAACGCTCCACTAGACCCACCGTGGTGATACCTGCCAGGTAATCTTGGATTTTCCAATACCACCTGGAATGGCTCCAAAAAGAAACCCTACCAGAAACCAAAGAAGCCAGCAGCAAGACCATCGGCCTGTCTGAGGAGTGGTAGTACCTTTGCCCAGTCGGGATCTGGTCCACACCCAGAGAACCCTGACAGGGCCAAATGCAAGAGAAAGAAGAAAGGCCCGTCCTCTAAGCGCTGGGGTGTCAAGCGCGCAGAGGCATGGAAGAGAAAGGTACCTGAAGAATCCCGCAAAGAGAAGGAAGAGGAAATGGAAATCCGCACCTTCATCCCGCCGGAGAACCAGAAACAGACACCACCCAGTCATCAAATATATCTCTCTCCAGTTCCATCTCTTGCTTGGACCCCCACGCTAAAGAGGAAGATGATGAAGAATTAAGCAAGCTCGCCCACGAACTGAAACAACAGATCGTAGGAACAGAAGAGTCAACCCACAGCTCTCCCACTAAAGCTGTAGAGCAGAAACCGCTCTCACAGTCTATGGAGGACCTGGCAAACCAGCTGGCACAGCTCAGAAAAGCAAAGAACACACTAGAATCCCACGTCAACAACAACACTGGCAACAACACAAGCTCAGCATTTAAAAAACGGAACCTCAGCCCCACCGCTAAAAGTCAAGGAATCTCCACCTCCATGTCCGCCACCCTTGGTCGGTTCAGTGGGTCTATTTGACTTCGGGTTGGAAGATGACTGAAGTAGAAGTTATGGGCCGAACCATTACCAGGTCGTGGCATGCACACTTAAAATTTAGTGTAATGGTTCTGACATACGATTATAGCACATTGTGTGACACGCAAGAACGTCGTTTTTAAAAAAAAGTATAGTGTATTTTTCAATGTACCCACTCCCCATCCCCACATGCAACACTTTTAACACCTCCCATCGCTCTCGTCGAAATCTGAGAATCAATGAAATGTAATTTCTGTGGATCAATTTTTCAACTTTTTTCAACACCGAGCCGAGTAATGGTATTTATTTATTTATTTATTGGTGTTGAACGACACTTTTGACAGTCGGGGTCACCTCGTGTCGGACAGTTTTACGATGGAGGAAGCCAGTGTATCCGGAGAGAACCACCGAGTTGGCGAGTACTAACTCCGCCAAGCAGGGTTAGCATTGGTAGTGCAGAACGCCTGGTACACAGCTTCCCCTCCCACATGGGCAATCGCGATTAAGCCCATTGTCAAAGTCACAAAGCAGTTACCCCTGGCGGGGATCGAACCCTGGACCTTTCGAGCCACTGAGCCACCACGCTGTCCGTCAAAATAAAGCCAGGTTGCCGCCCTACTTCATCTCCTGTGTGGGTGCGAACAACACAACATCAATGGCGATCTGTAGTAGAATTACACAGATTAAAAACTTAAAGGAATCATTAGCATTTTAAAAGATATGGCAATTTGCAAGCTGGCAAACCGCCAGATCTTTGAAGATATGGCAATTTGCAAACAGGCAAATTGCCAGATTTTTGAAAATGCTAATGGTTCATTTCAATCCATTTAAAGTCAAAATTAGAAAATACAATTCTAGAAAATACAATTATAAAAGTTCTTTAGTATTGGCTCCTGGCGATTCTCTTGTTAAGCTTGTGAATGTACACGGGGAAAAAATAGATCATTTCCTAGCAACTTTCATTGTGCCACGACTGTTCGACAGACTTGGGGGCGATTCCACTGACGACACTTTATTGCTGGGCGGTGCAGTGTCGATATTGCCCAAGCACATGCAATTCTGAAACCTGTACAGGGACGACATTTTTAGGAAAAACTTTTTTGGGAAACACTATATCGTGTTCATGGCTGACAATTGACGACATTGGAAAAGATTTACAGGAAAGTTAGCTCCCCTTAATTTTCTAAATTTTTCAGAAAGTTTAATACTGAGGGTATATGGGAATTTCATATAAGAATTAAAATGTCGAAATATTAGCGAAGTTATATCATCCGTGTACGCGTCACTTCACCGGCGTTTTTCTTGTAGAGTAGTATAAAAATACAGTAGTTGTGTTTTTAGAATTTTGCTCTGTCAGATTGAACGTTTGACTATTATTCTCTGTTTTAACTCTTTACCTTACCTGAAAAGCAGACGACACTTGCAAAAATAATTATTGAATAACTAATTTTTTTCATTTTTTTTGTCTCAAAAACATAGGTTATGACCCCTCGTTGGAACGAGCTCGACGAGCTCGTTCCAAAGAGGGGTCATAACCTATGTTTTTGAGACAAAAAATGAAAAAAAATAATGAAAATTAATTGGCGATTTTTGAGAATAGCGCTGGCCGGTTTTGTCGTTACGTTAGGTAAAGGGTTAATCCATTTAAAAATAAAAAAAAACGGCGCTTTGACCATCTTTTGATGTTCTATAATTATTTCTGTTCATTATATCAACAGCGTGCGCATCGTGACATTTTATAATGGCACTATCCTTTACACTAATACAATAGTCTTGGAGGTAAGATTTGCTAATTTTTTTCCTAGGAAGAATAAAAACTTGCAAATGGCTGTACAGCACATTCGCCAAACAAAAAGCCAAAGTGGATGGTTACTGAGTTGCTTCTCTTTCCATAAAAGGAAAGTTTCCTTTTGTAACTTTTAATAAACAAGAACAACAAAGAGTTCCGAGATCTGTCTGTTGTTTTCGTTTATTAAAAGTAACAAAAGGAAACTTCTCTTTATTTTCTACGGATGCCACATGTGTTTTCTCAACAATCACATGCTTCTTAATTGGCCCTCCTCGCCCGTTTAATAATTATAGGGGAGATAACTTTATCGAGAGTCGATTTTCATGACAAGATAAGTCAGGGGTATTGCATGCATCGTGTGAAACAGAACAGCAACCCTGTGGATTCTTTTCTGGGATGAAAAGTGCTAGTTTTAAAGGCTAAGCAGAGTTTCTCTTTCTCCTCACAAGATCAGTTCCTTCTTACAGGGAACAGTCAGCAAGTAATTTTGAGTAAGCTTGTCAATCATAAATGGCGACTCTATGATGAGGCCAATGGAACTGTGCAACATTTTAGCAGTGGGTCTTTTGCTTTAGCACGAACGTTATATTTAAAAAGTCACAATAACATTGCTTGTTTCTTTTATTATTATCAACTTCGTCATGTTTATGGCTTTGGCTGTGATGTCCTTCCATGACACGACTTTGAATATATCTAGGGCGACATGGGAAATGAGATTTCTGGGATTTTTGTGTAATATGTTCTTTTACAGCATACGCCCACTTAAAACAAACAGGCCTCATCTTGTCTTGTCATGTTCGATAAAACAAGGAAGCTTGTTTATGTTATCGAATTCAGTGTCCATTTGACACAAACTCAGTTGAAAAGATTCAGGAAAGGTGCGTTAAAAACGAGGGACTCGATTTCGAAATGTCTCACCTGCACCAATAGTATCTGGTTGTCTTCGGTGTCTTGAGTTTTTAGGGCGTAGCGGAAGTGCACCCCGCGTCGAAACAAAGACGGCAACGCTTCGTACAAACTGAGCAATGCAGAAGGCAGCTGTATTAGTGAGTCTATATATTTTAGTGTTCTTGGAGGGTTCATCTAGTTAGTTCTTCGTGTATGCAGTTCCATTTGCTATCTGGGCTGTGTGTAGAGGAGTAAGGTCCCCGATCTGATGATGAGACTTTGGGAGTAACTGCCTCAAATGTCATGGTTGCTTCTGGATAACCCGAACCCTCTCTACTGATATATTTTTATCGGTATATAATAACATTAAATGTTGGTAAACTATCAATTACAGTTCTGTGATCGGAACAGCAGTCCATTAAGCGATTAGATACTCTACAGTGTTGCGGAGAGGACTGCGGATCGAGCACTTCGTTCGGATCGCGACCCAGTCGCGATCCAGTTGGAATTCTCTGTCCGCTTTTGTGATCACAGTACATAACGCTGCACAATCAACGTTACATTTTTTGTTATTATTCATTTAAGCAATGATAAGTAAAATTTATCCACCCCGCGGGTTGTCTGCAAATTCGTTCTAAGAAATGTCAACCAACATTTTTTTGGCGGTTGATACATTTTGTTGATCTATTAGATATATGAAAATTAGGACAGTTCTGCGACTACCTCTGGGTAAGATTTCACTACTCGAAGGGATGTGATGATCTCATTGGACAAAATGCTGGCGTTCTGTTGTCATCTATTTTCTGGACCATGCAACACTTCCATTACAGTCTAAACCAACATTATCTCCGTGACTGCCTCGTAATGTCATCGATAGGTTGAACTGAAATGACCAAATCCCCTTGTATTTATTTTTTATCGAAAACTTATCCATGTCGGAATGCTATCATGCACTCACTGAAGTCCATACTCTTATCTCTTTTCCTCCGATTGACATTTCAGAAGCACCTGAATAAATAAGAATTCATTGACATTCCGTTTGTCAAGCTCTTCTGTCTTCTGCTTGATAAACACCCAATCATTTCTGTTGTGGTTAACAGTTAACTTCATATTTATTTATTTAGTAAATTATTGTAAACATGACCTACTTAAAGAAACGCCTCAAAATACCGAACAAATCAGGTGGGCGGGGTTCAATTATAAACGTAAACAGGATGTGATTCAACTGGACAGGTTTCTTTGGTTGTTAACCCGTTAACCCTTTACTCAACCCAGACGATATCAAAATTTATTATTTCAAATATCATTTTTTGAAATGTTTCAAAAAATTTTAACAAAACCACATCATGTGACCTCTCGTTGGAACGAGCTCGACGAGCTCGTTCCAACGAGGGGTCACATGATATGGTTTTGTTGAATTTTTTTGAAAAATAATATTTTTTCAACGGCTAAATTTGCACATTACGCGGGCGGATGCGGGCGATTCGTTGGGTAAAGGGTTAACCAACTCACACGATATCAAACTTTATTATTTTTTCTATTTTGTCATAAAATTTCAATAAACCATATCATGTGACCCTCATTGAAATGAGCTTTCTTTTTTTTGTAAAATGGGTTTCAACGGAGACTTATAGTCAAACGTTCAAATTCAAATAGGAAAAAAATGTAAAAAAATAGCTTCTGTATTTGTATACTGCAGAAAAATGCCCGTGGTTTGTGAAATGAAGCGCACATTGATGATACAAAATCGCCATTTCGAAATTCCAATCTTTATATGAAATTCCCTTATTCTCAGTGTTAAATTTACTGACAGCTGGGTGAAATTACGGGAAGATAACATACCTGAAATCTCTCCCAATAACGAAAATCCTCATCTGTGTGGATTAATCTGTGAGGATACTGACCGATGACAGCCACTGACCCTTTTGGTAAGCAAATGGTCAACTTGCACACATATGGTGCATGTTGAGGGCCGCACCCCATGGGATCTTTCAAGCGACTTCGTTTTCTTAGTTTTCTAATTACTGTGGAGTTGGTCATAATTTTGTTTGTATTCAGTAACCTTGAGTTGAATATTGTTGATTTTTGTTTAACCGTAGTGTAACGTAACGGCCAAAACCGACCAGCGCTATTCTTAAACAATCGCCATTTAATTTTCATTATTTTTTGTCTCAAAAACATAGGTTATGACCCCTCATTGGAACGAGCTCATCGAGCTCGTTTCAATGAGGGGTCATAACCTATGTATTAGAGACAAAAAATGAAACAATTTGTTATTCAAGAATTTTATTTGCAAGTGTCGTCTGCTTTTCATATTAGGTAAAGGGTTAAGCGGGATCTTTTAATCATTTGAACGCGAAAGGCCGCTTCCCGGTACAGAAATACAACCTGAATTCATAAAGTAGATGGTTGCTCAGTGAATTTGTGTGGCAGACCAATCAAGATCTTCAACTTGCAGACCCAAGGCTGCTCGTTGAAAGCATGTATTGGTATTCTCTCAGGTAATGAATATAGACTCTACCAGTTCATGGCTCTGAACTGGCATGGAATATACCATTAGAGTCAATTTTAAATCCCACTATGGTGTGATCTTATGATTTTAACATATGATATAATATTGTTTTTAATGTCAAATACAGAGTTGATTACACTGTTCAAATTTATCAATCTTGATTGATTGATTGATTGATTGATTGATGGATGGATTGATTGATTGTCTTTCCTCCAAAGCATGAAGATTATAGTATTTAAAGTACAGTCAATACAATGCTTTGTTTGAAAATTTGAAGAACAAAAGTTAACATGTTGGATGGTGCTGTGATAATTATAGGTGTATATATATATATATGTATGTAAGTGCTATTGTACAGGGTTTGCTGAAATCAAACATAAAGTGACTGATAGAAACATAAGAGAACAAAGTGCATATCATATGGTATGATCTCGGGATATGAGCCGTATGCTGCGTATTAAAGTACCTGATTATTAGCTGCATTATATGATTGTGTTTTTGAATAAACTTTCTAGTTTCTCAAGTCATAGAAAAATTTACAACAGACGAAGAGAAAACCATGCCAGTTGTGCGGTTGAGAAAATTTGTTAATTAAATCGGGATCATCTCTTCCGAGCATCGGGCAAAGTTTATCTTCATCGGTGCTTTGGTCCTGGTAGATGTATACCTGCAAAGGAAATTTATTGATGATATCATCTCAAAGATGATGACGTAACTGAGAGGAAGTCTCGGAGGGACATTTTAGGGCAACGTGCTCGCTTTTACTGATTGATTCTACTTGCCGATTACAAAATCTGCACAGGAATGGTGCTACAATTGTAGTTTCCGCTAAAAATATGCTTGCTGCCCTGTATATATGAAGATTACGTGGGTTACGCCTTCCCTTTTTGAGAGAAATGTGAGGACCCGCTAGCACGGACTTTACGCCTTTTATAAATTTGAAGCACCGATCACACGCTATTCGGACCTTCCATGCATCGTTCACGTGCATATTCATATTTTGTTTCATCATGCATTTTCAAAGTGCCTGAAGCGGAAACTCGCCCGAGTCCAGAAAATCGAGCAGAGTTTCTGTGAGGTCGTACTTTTTAAGCAGATTGAGCGCGTTTGTTTGGAAACTGTCGACAGATGTGCCAAAAAGAGCTGTAGAATGCAGCCTGAAGTAGACGATGTATTTTAGAACACTTGTTTGGACAGTACAGTTGAGCAGTTGACCGAACAGGAGGAGGCATCGATATTCTATGTCGGCTTGGAGTGGGCGTTGTCCAGTTAAGCAGAGGATGGCGTCTGTTCGAGTGGTCTGCGGAAAACCGGTAATCGTTTTCAAGCACATTCGATGAGTGCGTTCTAGCCGTGTAAGTCCTTCATCCGAGATGTGATCCCACATTTCGCAGCCATAAAGCATCCGCGGTTCCGATACACCTGCGTAAATGTTTATATGTGTGGCGGCGAAAAGCCCTGCATCGCGTCGCTGTTTATAACTGGAAAAAAGCTGCCTCTCCCATGGCTTTCTGCCGCAGATATTCTTTGATCATTTCGCCCTATTTTGATAAAAGTGATGCCAAGATGTTTATGTTCTTCGACTTCTTCGATTGTATGTTTACCGAGATGCCATTTGCGTTTACCATTTCTGTATGCATACATGCTTTCGTTGAAAACAACAACTTTTGTTTTTGCTGGTGAAAACGAAAATCTAAAATCTCCATTTCAGCAAATACGTGTGACAGAGGGATATCATATCGTCTAGACCGTTTTTATAAAGAGATATGAGAGTTACGTTGTCGGCTGTTGAGGGGGTCGAGCAAGGAAGCCCATTCATGGAGAATGCTAGATCATATTCCATAATGGAGCCAAGCAGGTCGTTAGAAAGGTGAGAGAACTCCACCTTGTCTAGTGTCTTGTAGTATTTTGAACGGCAGAGATCGATAGCCTTGGTGTAGGACGCAGGCGGGGGCGTCTTCGTGCAGATTAACAATAATTCTCCAGATCTTACAACGAATACCCAGCTCCCAGAGTTTGTAGAAAAGACCAGTATGCCACACAGTATCAAATGCTTTCTTGGCATCTAGAAAGCAGACATATAGTTTTGAGTGATTCTCCTTTGCATTCGCAATTGATTCATTGAAAAGGAACGAGTTCATTAGACACGATACACCTTTTTGGAATCCTAATTGAAGTTGATTCGGGAAAGATTTTGAGACGGGCCTTGTTTCAAAACGAAGGAGGAGAATTCGTTCAAAAAATTTTAAAATTGTTGATACCAGTGTTATACCCCTATAATTGTCATTATGAATGGTTATGAGAACACCCATTTTCATCTTTGGAGGAATATATTCTGCCCTCAGGATTCCATTGAAAAATGTAGACAATACACTATAGAGAGATAAACCACCATAGATAAGGTGCTCATAACTTACGTTATCGGCAACAGCGGCCTAAGAAGTTTCTGGCAGACTTCGGCTAAATCTCCTTCACTGGTGTTCTTACACCAAGCATGTGGGTCGTTTCGGTTAATGGACTCTACTCGAAAATACGTTAACTTTGGATTCTATTGGCCTTCGAAAATCATCACCAAACTCGGGGCAATGTGAGGGTTTGTACAAAGTTTCAAAGTAGATCCCCCAGCGTTTGGCAATGCCATCTGCGTTACGAATAACTTCCCCGTTGAATATCATGTCTGAATTGGGTCCTATTGCGTTGCTTTGCTTTTTTTGTTCACTATCTTCCAGAACAGAGATTGGTCGAGCTCCGAGGCTTCCTCTGCGTCAATATATTGCTGATGTAAGAATTTATTGACACATCCGCGGTGGACACGCCTGAATGCTCTTTTGGACTCCTTATAGTTAACATTATCTGCAGCTGAGGTACATCTTGGGCGGCCGGTTTTTACCCAGATTTTTCTGAAATGTCGCATTGAATTGTGAAGTGTTTTCAATTCATGGGACCAGTATGGTTTGAGATAGGGTTCCTCCTAGGGAGACAACATTCGGACGTTTTGCGTATACAGTTAGTAATATCGTCGTATAGATTGTCTAGGCTTGTTTTGGATGGTGTTTCACTGAGAGGGTCAGTGGTCGCCAGGAGATTATTCAGAAGTGATCTGTAGTTGTCATTGACGTCGGGAGACGTATTTTCCCACTTACACATTAGTCTGTCTGATACCACCTCTTGTTTTGGGGAAATTTCTGTGATCCCGAAAGAAGTTAGGATTGGGTAATGGTTGGAAACATTGCAGGCTGCGTCATCTGCAATGCAGGTTTTCTGAAATAGGTCTAGTTTAGAAATCGGAGATATAAAGTGGTCAATTAGGGATTTACTTTTTGTCACATCGAATGGGTAACAGCTGAACATTCCGCCACCGCAAGTGTGTTGGACAGTTAAAGACATCAGGTTGTTGTTTTCAAGGAAAGCCTACATATGCATTGTGCGTGCGTCTGCTTTAATATCTGTCGTTTTGTGGCCAGCAATTTGGACATTACAGTCCCTTGCGAATAAAATATTCCCATTACTGGAGAAGCTGTGATAAAGTTCTTCCAGGGTAACTAGCGATTTTGAGAACGGGTCAATGCCATATTTGGCTGTTGGGGAGTAGACTTGAAATATGAAGAGCGTTTCTGTATTGAATTTTATCTTCACACCGAGAATTCGCTCGTTTACGTCAATCCGCTCGCATAGAGATTTTAGTTTCCGGTGTATAAGAAAGCCGACGCCACCTTTTCCTATGACAGCTCCATAATTTAATTTTATTTCAGAGGCAGGGGAAGAGATGGAGAAAAAATCGTCATTGACGTTATTCATCAAATCAAAATCTGCTTCCAGCAACCAGTGCTCAGCAATACCGCAAACACCGATCTCATTTTGGGCGAGAATGTTTCTTAAGAAAAAAACACACCGGATTTCATGCCGGTTGCGTTCCATGGGCATATCTTTATTTTGGTTTTAGACATAAAAGAGGTGAAGGTTTTTTACTTGCAATATAGGCAGTGAGAAGACTTTATGACTGCATATTGGAGTAGCCCCGATTGATAGACTCGAATCTTGACTTGCTCAACCACGGTCGGCATGAGACACTTGTTGGCCCAAATGTTTTGCTTATTACTCCACAATCATCGGCGATAATGTTAACTCGGGCTGATATGGTGCTGGCACGCTTGGACTTCATCAAGCGAACAACTGAGTATTTCACATTTCCGTCTTTCAGATACGCTTCAATGCCAGAGAATCGTCTTGTTTTAGGTCTGTGAACACCTACAAAGTTATTTGACGGGGTAAATTGCGTGTTTCTGGTAGTGGCGCACTCATTGGTGCTTATTATGACTGGAATGTTTTTTTCATAAGTGTTTTTGGATTGATGAGTTTCTTTTTCACGTTCTACTGCTACCGTAGGAAGCTTGCTCGTATCACTCGCGGCTGGTGGTTGATGGATGTCAGCAGTTATGGATGTTTCATCTACGGAAACTATTGTCTTATCTTTCACCGAGGGGTCCTTCCGAGAGAGATAATTTCTGTTTGAGGTACTCGTGTCGTTTTTTGGGTCGAGGTGCCATAGTGCTCTCAATGAATCTCTGATGTTCGTCAAGTCGGTTTGACGCTTGATGTACCATTTTATGAAGATATTCGGATTGGTTCGACGTTGAACGAGCAAGTTCGTTGATTTTTTCTACAAAGCCTTTTATGACGTCACTCGCAAATTCCTCCATTCTTTGATCCAGGTATACTCGATAGTTACACAGTTTGGCTTTGGGGATTTCAGAGATTCAATGTGCTTCTTGATTTCGGCAAGTTTAATGTCCTAGACATCAATACAATGTCAAATATAGAGTTGATTACACTTTTCAAATTTATCATTCTTAAATTTCTCGAGTGAAATTCATCAAACCTTGATCTGTTAAATATCCGTCTCGAAAATTGAGCGCGTAAATCAATCCTTGAGTCGATGGCTGAAGGAGCACATATATATCAACGTGATTTGTGCCTCAGGAAACTATATATAGTGTATGCTTATCAAACAGGTCAGGCTCATGTACACCACAATGCTCTGTAAATAATATTTTACTTCCTTATTAAGTGATAAAAGGCCTCCACGAGAAAATGTTTTCCACACCCAAGCACCCAAGGCAATGAAGACGCCTACCAACACCAGCGTAGTGTCTAGAATTTGTTTGTAACTTCCATCGCCCCTCCTGCGTTCAACGCAGAAAATCATTAAAATTATTAAACAACATAATGTTAAACAGCAAAACACAAATATTATTACAGACAAAAAAAGAGTCAGGGGGAAAGCTTGTAACATCTACTGGTGAATATACCACCTAAAGTATTTCACTTGTGAAGATACGGAAATTCTCTCATTGATATTTTACCCGTTCTTAATGTTATTGTGGAGGAGAAAGCTTATAATAATATATTCATTGTAGCTTTTGAATTAGTTTCGATGGATATTTCATCTTATGTATTTCACTAGAAATTCGCCCATTGATATTATACGCTTTCTTAAAGTTATTTTGGAGGAGAAAGCGTACACCTTTTTATTCTAGAGCTGTAGGTTTTTAAATTTCTTGTTCGGTTTCGGTTTTGGTTTTTCAGGTGGAGTAAAACCTCGGCTCGGTTCGATTTTTGGTTTGTTCATGAGGCCAAGTAAAATTCAATAAAACTCATTCTAATGTCCGGAGTCATAACTGAATGGTAGTGAAATTGAGTGAAACGCAATGAATACTCGAAATAAGCTATAATACATGAAGAATCAGGAAGGCCAATATAATAATTACCGAAATATACAGAACTTTTATTGTGCTTGGCCATTTTTCGAGGTCTGACACCTACACGCAACTTGAGGAAAGCTGCAAACACAACTAAACTGAAATGTCGGAAATTCACAGAATGTAGCCTTCCCAGAGTAGTGAGAGTACCCAGACACTGCCATTGCCAGTGTATGGGTGCTCTCACTACTCTGGAATGGCTACATTCTGTGAATTTCTGCAGCAAGAGAGAGTATTTAATAAAAAACGAAAAACCTTTGATTACGGGATGTCGACGGTTTCGGTTTCGGTTTTTTAAAAAAACTAAAAACCTCGGTTCGGTTTCGGTTAACCTACAGCTCTATTTTATTCCTTGTAGTTTTTGAATTAGTCTCGATAGATATTTCACCTCTCGTCCTCTGGTTAATGTTAATTTACCTTGGATGTTGAGCCTTTTATGTACAGCTCACGGAGAGTGGATAGTTACTAAATCACTGTCACCACTCAGACAAAATGCCCTTGTCTGGGAAAAAGCATTAGAACGACGAGCAAAGTTACAGCCAAGGGACCGCCGGGTCGACCCCGGAGGTCCATTGGCTAAGCTGTGCTTGTCCTTTTCATGCATTACCACATGAACCGACTGTTATTGTCTGGGTGGAAACGTCACTCCACGGATGTTTTAGTAATTATTCACTCTCCACGTACGGTATGTACCCTAAATGCTTTAGATGTGGATTATAATGTTCACTCAATGTTAACCTTCTTCGCTTGACATTCGTATAAAAATCGCAATACCTTACACCGTTTAACTAAAAACTTCAATCTTTTTGCTTTAAAAACGGAGCTTAAGACCACTCATTAGAACTATCCCGACGTACTCTTTACAATATGGGATCATAAGCTACGCTTTGCAAGTAAAAAGGGATAGAAAATGACAGCAAATACAGGACGGGGTGGGTGGGTGGGTGGGTGGTGGAGGTTATTTTTTAGGAGACGTTTGGTTGAATTATTTTGCCTCTCCATTTTTAGCACCCACACACCCTTTTCCACATCGAATTTTAGTCACTAACCTCAAAACAATTGATTGATTTCTTACTCTGATATAGTTTCTGACATCTCACAAACAACTGGACTGTGAGTCCTGCTTACAGCCTCTCATGGCACCTACCCTATGTACCCTTTAAATTTACCCAATATAAACGGCAGCATGTGCTGCTGATGGTCGCAGAATTTTTGTTGTTATTTTTTAAAACTTCAAACAGAGGGTGTATAGGTAGAGGTAATCTCTGTGCTAAGACATGAATGCCATTATCCCTTTACCTAACATGGAAAGCAGACGACACTTGCAAAAAAAATTCTTGAATAATTAATTTTTTTTCATTTTTTGTCTCAAAAACATAGGTTATGACCCCTCGTTGGAACGAGCTCGACGAGCTCGTTCCAACGAGGGGTCATAACCTATGTTTTTGAGACAAAAAATTAAAAAATAATGAAACTTAATTGGCGATATTTGAGAATAGCGCTGGCCGGTTTTGGCCGTTACGTTGGGTAAAGGGTTATAAGAGGTTTATGCCAAGTAAAACTGGGTAATGTCTCCGGATCTGCACAGATGAGAATGGTGTCGTGTGTGCATCTGTGAATTGGCATAGGCCCCAATCAGTGTATGTCCAGTAATAAACTTGGAATTCGACCTTCCAGACAAGTAGCATGTATATAGGCTTTCTACTGTATGAATATGTTTAGACACGAGACCGTTCATTAGCATTTGGAAAATTATTTCCAGTTTCAACATATTTTCATAGGGCCCATGAGTGGCACAATCACTTCCGCGGATCGTCCGAAGAGGCATAGTTAACCGTTCAGCAATGCACGACGTGAGTTCGAAGCCCGACGAAGTCGCTTGAAAGATCCCATGGGGTACGGCTCTCAACATACACCATATGTGTGCAAGTTGGCCATTTGTTTACCTATACGGTCAGTGGCTTCACCACACAGAGAAAAAACTCATTTATATATTTATGTGAGACAAGCATTTATGCCGGGAGTGCTATTGGGGTGCTTTGTGTTCACCATTAAAATCCACATGTTGCTGTGATAGCCAGAGAGAAGGTGCAATGAAGATGCAGTAAAGAACAGTTTGAACCATCCTATATATACAAGTGATTATAAATATTATCTTGTTCATACAGGATGGATCAGAGACTACCTCGCGGGTCCTGTTGTGTTTTCGTTTATTTTTACTGATTTTATGGGAATTTGCCTGTGTTTGTTTTCAATAAATATTATAAAACGTTACTGATTAGAATCTGTATATATTTACATGCCCGTGCCCTGGCACTCATGCTTAAAATGGGATAACAGTTTTAATTGTTAGATCCAAATACTTGATTTTGACATTTTAATTTAGTGTAAACCCTTTAAATAATAAAGAATGTTCTCTTGGACAAAACCAATGGAATTTCCAGCAACATCCTGCAAAATCACACCCGAATTGTGAAATATTTTTTTTTAAACGATGCATGCAAATAATTTCCTCTCCGATATTGGTACCCACCCCCATGAGATGACTCATGAAGACCAATTTTTCTTGAAAAAATTAAAACATGGGGGCTGAACTATCATAGTAGTGGAAACATTATTGCTTTTCTCACCACAAGTAATCATAAGAAACAACAAATATGATCAAATAGATTTGAAAAAAGGCTTTTAAAAAAATTGCATAATCCAGAAAAAAATGTGTTCTCGAAGCTCAGGTACAACCCCACCCCTATCTAAAGTCCTGCAAAAAAAACAAAAAACAAAAATCAGCCGCGGCAAATACAGAAAAACAGAATTTCGAGAATGAAACTTATTTTCTTTAACCCTTTACCTAACATGAAAAGCAGACGACACTTGCAAAAATAATTCTTGAATAACTAATTTTTTTCATTTTTTGTCTCAAAAACATAGGTTATGACCCCTCGTTGGAACGAGCTCGACGAGCTCGTTCCAACGAGGGGTCATAACCTATGTTTTTGAGACAAAAAATGAAAAAAATAATGAAAATTAATTGGCGATTTTTGAGAATAGCGCTGGCCGGTTTTGGCCGTTACGTTAGGTAAAAGGTGAAACTTTTGGCTCTCTTAATTTAACATTTATTGTTTTCCGGGACAACAGTTAGTGGTGAGTGAATAATTTCTCAAACCCCAGAGAAGTGAAGTTTTCCCCTGACAAAAAAATCGATACCACGTAGACATCCAATCTGGCTATGGTATCACCAAGCGGAAAACATTTTACTTTACCAGAATAGTTTATTCAAATGATTTGTGCTAGTTTTTGTATACTGATGAATAAAGTTATCTAAATACTCAACCTGGCGGGCTTTTGATTGAGACTTTGCCTGTACCTTCTATGATTTTCCACAGAATGGGACAGACCGTCTGAGTGGAATTTCCACCGCCTGGTTATTTCAATTGTAATTCAACTTGGACACTTGTTTTTATTACATATTCAGTTATATGTTTATGTGTAAAAGTAAATAAATATCATGGTACTTCCGACAGTCTTCGAAAAGATAATTACATCATCAGTGTATGTAAAGTTTCACAGTTCTCTAAGGCCTGATTTAGTCGACGGATTTTTGACGCGTCGAATCTAATACCAGCGTAAAAAATGAATTAAATTCGTCGGTGATTCGTCGACAATTTCAATTAGATGCGAGTAAGACGCATCACCGACCAATCCCCGTCCAACTGAGACGAATCTCCGTCGGTGATGCGTCTGAAATACGTGTTTGAAATAGTCGACTGATTTTTGACGCGTTGAATCTAATACAAAGTGTGGAAACAAACGAGCGCTACCGATCAGCCGAATGCAAATCATATGGTAATGAGGAAAGCACATGTCAGTCGCCGGAAATACACATCCTACGTCATTTCAGTGTTAAGTGATCGAAGGCTTGATTCGAGATTTTTCAAAATGACTGAAGCATTGGTGAGAACGAAAATCAATTTATCAAAAGGACTGAATAAGAAGTTGAAAGGTGATGGCGAAAATCGGTTTTAAACAAACAGCATCAGGCTTGCCTACAAACTACGTTGATAGGTTCAACTTTCGACTTTCGTGGTATTATTGTTGCTACGGGCAACGTAAGTTGGCAAAATATTCTCGTTCAGAAAAAAACTGGGGGAGGGGGGGGGGGGGAGGGGGGGAACCACCGAACAATCAGCGAGTAACTACCGAACTCTTCAACGTACTGACCAGGGTTAGCATGCGGTTGAAGGCATGTGTACCAGTGACGGGCCACACGCCTTTTTGCGTTTTTTTTGGTAGGGGTTGAAGGCTAAACAGGTAATCGGACGGATAAATATGCTATTGGCAAGGATGTTATTGCTGAAAATAAATCAAAAGCCGTTAATTTTATGTTTTTTCTGTTGGGGGGGGGGGGTATTCCTCAGTGCTCAGCCTTTCTACCGGTCTTTAGACGGCTGATCAAAGCATGAGCATTAACTCTACAGCCTCCAATTTCCCCCAGTGCCCCGAGTCTCAATAAGCTGAATCAATAATTGTGATTTCTGCAGGGATGTGTTTTCCTTTCAGTCGGAACATCTTTGTGAACATTTCTAGGTACAAGTAGAACACATGCCACAAAAATATTTAAGTCCATCCAGGGAAGGTGGGTGGAGGGTGGCAGTGGCGGCGCCAGAGGTACAGAAGTGAGGGGGTACAGTGTGGTATTGCCCACCGCGCAGCGGCGGCCTCGACGCGCAGCGCCGAGCCGGAGTGAATTTCTAGAGGGGTGTCCCCTCCCGAAGTTGAGAAAATTTTTAAAACTTACGTTGTAAATGGTTTTTCTCTGGAGCATTATCAGACAATTAAATTAAAACAGTTTTATCCATTTGAAACTTATTGGTTAAGTCTTTCAGTTGTAGAAAACGTCGTACATGGTGACATTTTAACGGAAGAATGCTGTTGTAAAGTGCGAGCACAAAGCACCAAACAACACTCAAATCGAAAATGAAAGTAGGCTGCATTCCAAACGGATGCTTTGCACACTCTCGATTCTAGCATTCCTCGAATACTCTTAAGCGGTATGTTTCAGACCGTTTGAACGCGGCACGCCTTGTTGCAATTTGGGCCCTCGACTCTTGTTTGTTGTTTGCCGCTAATGTGTGTGTGTGTGTGGGGGGGGGGGGGGGGGGCACACACAAACATAATTTAAAAACTTCTCTGATTTAGTGCACTTGGGAATATGGATTTAAACATACCCACCATTACACCGCAACGTTCAATGCAAAAATTAAAATGATAGTATTTTTTTACTACGCTTGGCGAAAACAGTGGAGGGGTAAGTACCCCCTTCCATACCCCCATGGACTGGCTCAGGGTGGGGGGATAAAACATGATGCATCCCTTTGCTCGAGTAGGATCATGGAAGGCACACATAGGATATCAAAGTTAGGGGGGGGGAGAGCAAGAGTAATATCTAAGGGGCGTACTGAATATGATTTGCAGCATCACCTGAGCAACGCAGCGGCGAGATGGGTCAAGCACGACAGGGAGTGTCCCCCGTTCGTGGGCCGTTCGAGTGGGCCCGGGGTGAGGCTTCCCTGGGAAAGATTTTGAAATTCGAGGCAAAAACTGCAATTTATTTGACTCTGAGTCCGTTTGTGTGCTTAATTAGTTAATAAGTTGTGAGAGGCAACATTAATTAGGCCACATCACCTCCAAATAGAATCCGAATAAATTATACGTACACATTAGTAAATTGTCCATTGTATAGGGACAGTCTCGTAAAACATCTCATCAAAAAGGACAAAGAGCAATATTGATGAGATGTTTTATAAAATTATATAATATTGTTACCGATTGCTTCCAACAACATGGCAAAATAGCAACTAACAGGTGAATTATTTAGTGCAGCGCCATTTCAGTCTTGAGTACGATGGTTTCCTGTATGGTTGTTGACACAACACACGTGGGTACACACTAAAGTGCACCTCAAATAATGTCCGAAGCATGTGACGTTTCAAATGAATATGAAAAAAAATAACCACGGAAGATATAAATTATGGAAGACATACAAAGCATCCCTGTTTTGATATTTTGTTTGGAGAATTGACGTGATATATAAGTGAAATTGTGTTCAACAGAAGGCTGAAATATTTGGAAATCCAGATGCTAATTTTACTTTCCCTGCAATTCACGTATAAATTTGCTATGGCGCACCCTCTCCACTCAAACATTTTACAAGTATAAATATCTAGATTTTAAATTTCTTGCCTGATATTCCCTATATCAGGCATATGGATTAACATGGGGTGGAAGGGGGGAGGGGGGGTCATGACTGAATTTGATGTGTTTTGATGGGGGGGGGGGGGTGCAGGTTCGATTGGATCATGGTTGCAGTGTGGTGCTGCAGGAGGCGTATACCACGTTGACGGTACACACGCCTTCAACCATTGCTAACCCTGCTTGTACCGATTTAGTAGCTCTGATAGTTACTCACTCCGATCAGTGTTTCTCCGGGATTTCCGAACTCACCCGTAAAACTGTCCGACACTGGCATTCGAAAGTGTCGGGGCGCCCCAGAAAATAAATAAATAAATAAATAAATAAATAAATAAATAAATAAATAAATAAATAAATAAATAAATAAATGTCGCGCCCTGGGTGCAAAAACAAAATGACCGAAGGAACCAAAAGTATGCCGGTCGACCACGATTGGCTGATCAATTGGATTCGACGCGACGGTGATGCGTCTGTATATTTCAAAACTTCTCCGTGTCACATCAGCGACGGATTTAATACAATTAGATTCGACGCGTCAAAAATCCGTCGACTATTTCAGGCCTAAGGAGTATTTTTCCAATGAACCTGACAATTTTTTCCAATGAACCTGACAAAATGAGACATAATAAAAAGGGACCGATTACTTGCTCCGACCGGGGGCCAATATCATAAAACTTTTACTGTTGCATTTTTCCGAACTGTATTTTCTATTTATGGAAATAACTAATTGAGATGAACCATTACCATTTTCAAAGATGTGGCAATTTGCCAGTTTAAAATAATAATGATTCATTTCCGTCATTTATATTCACTTGTAGAAAATACAATTCGGGAAAATACAATTGTAAAAGTTTTTATTGTATTGGCCCCCAGAGGTGGTACTCTACAGTCGTTTTCTGCAATAGATTTGACATGAAAAATGCAATAGTGTAGATGAAATTGTGGTAAAAGTCATAACTGTTTAAAAAGCTGAGGAAAACCTCTGGTGGAGTATTTAACACTTACGCTGCCGAATGCGACTATTGTTACATATTTTATGATGATTATCTGTACGTTCTGATATGCGCAGATCAAACATACCATCTGATTAATTGTTGGAAAGGGCTCAGAGAGCCCTTTCCAATAATTAATCAGATGCTAGAGTTTCAAGTATGTCAGAAAGTTTATTAAATCTTCTCGCACACTGGCGTACATAGAGGTCCTCCATATATGGATAAAGTCGGCGTGGCAGTCAAAGGGTTAAACTGATTAAACACTTGGCTCCAAAACTGACTGCTTTCATTTTTTTTTTTTTATTCAGGTTCAACACGAAATGAATGCCGCCGCGGTGACAACAGAAACTCCAAGCCGTGCAGTCTTCAGGTACAACCGACGCATACCAGATGAAATTACTCGTCATTTCCCAACGAAGTTAATACTGAAACGATCTAATGATTCATTAGTTATTGGGAGAAATGAAGACGCAGACATCTTCCTGAACGATGCACACATGTCTCGTTCCTACGCACATTTTTGGCACGATAACACTGACCCGTTTGTCTTCCATATTAAAAATGTAAGCGAAAGAAAACTCTTGACGGTTGGCGGTAAAGCTCTGCGATACAACGAATCGTGTCAAATTGTGACCCAAACAATAGTTCAGTTTGACTTCATTGAATTTTTGGTAGAAATTTACCCCGGTGACTGCAAATGTTCAACATACGAAGTAAGTGTTGAAGAATCGAAGATTGATTTTTGTGATATGTCATGTGGACTAAATAAGGGAGTTACACCCCATGACTGTAAACAGATGCAGCAATTACTGACGGTTGATTTCTCACCCCCAAAATTGCCAGCAGTCGGTCATAGCTCCACTGCCGTGTACAGCACAGCTGCCAGCAGTTTTCCATCTAATGATGGATCGGTTCGTCCACGAGATCGTTTAGTTGAAAATAA
Source organism: Pictodentalium vernedei (assembly GCA_031216915.1). Taxonomy (NCBI): domain Eukaryota; kingdom Metazoa; phylum Mollusca; class Scaphopoda; order Dentaliida; family Dentaliidae; genus Pictodentalium; species Pictodentalium vernedei. Next base: position 158,304,602 of record CM062295.1, read on the forward strand.
TTTAGATAAACCTGACAACAAACATATGGCGGAGAAACTGTTTGTACCCAATTTATTCAATCTGGAATCGTGTTCAAGCACTGCGGCAGCAGGAATCAGCACTCAATCTTCTACGGATGACTCCAATGAGAACGTTAGCTCAAAGGGGCCTGTTGAAAACGAGGAAGAAGGCACCACCCCCTCTCCTAGTAACCCTTCTAGTGAACAGCAGTCACCAAAAACAAATTAATAATTGGGCGACCGTGCGTACCAAAGGATAAGATGAACCTTGGGATGCGAAAGTGCACACTTTTTCCAAATCTGACAAAAAGTGTTTTTTCAGCTTTGGAAAAGATATTGGCACTCACCTCTTTACCTTTGTTTGTTTGTTCATTTTATTGGAGTTTAACGATACTTTCAACATCAGGGTCACATCCTGTCGGACAGTTTACGGGTGCAGGCAGCTGATGAGAACAACAAACTTTTCGAGCTTGGTATAGGCGTATAAAATACGTTAATTTGCGCGTGAGGCCGTGTGCACGTGTTTACATTTTCGTGAATCCCTCCATTCCAACCAGGTATGCAGAATATGTACATTAACCCTTTAACTAACGTAACGGCAAAAACCGACCAGCGCTATTCACAAAAATCGCCAATTAATTTTCATTATTTTTTCATTTTTTGTCTCCAAAACATAGGTTATGACCCCTCTTTGGAACGAGCTCGCCGAGCTCGTTCCAATGAGGGGTCAAAACCTATGTTTTTGAGACAAAAAATGAAAAAAATTAGTTATTCAAGAATTTTATTTGCAAGTGTCGTCTGCTTTTCATGTTAGGTAAAGGGTTAAAACAAAAATCGATAGTCAACGAACAGATACACAAGCATCATCAATTTGTTGAGAGAAGTTAGTAAGAATTTAACCCTACAGCCCTATAGGGTTTAAAGATAAAATTATTATCGAGCCGCTCTGTACAAATGCAATTTAATTCGCCTATATCCTATAGAGAGCATTCTGTACGACTCTATCAATCAGGATCGCAGGGCCGAAAGGATGGAATCGTAAATCTGTTGACGAGACAAACCGAATGATTATGGAAATAATGACGTGATTCAACGTGGGCGTTCAATTCGTCGCTTCACTAGAACTGTCGTTTACCTTATCACTTTGGGTTTTTTTCAGAACTACATATTCTTTGAAAACAATTTGTAAGACACTACACATTCCTTACTGTTGGAAGTACAAGAACTCCGCACATCACCCGGTCTGACTGTCGGTATCAAAATCGATCTCCTTCGACCAAAATGCTGTCTCGGCTGATGTGAGTTGTTTGAGCGCAAGATTATTCTTTCTCGTCTACGCTTTAACCCTTTACCTAACATGAAAAGCAGACGACACTTGCAAAAAAATTCTTGAATAATTAATTTTTTTCATTTTTTGTCGCAAAAACATAGGTTATGACCCCTCGTTGGAACGAGCTCGACGAGCTCGTTCCAACGAGGGGTCATAACCTATGTTTTTGAGACAAAAAATGAAAATATTTTGAAAATTAATTGGCGATTTTTGAGAATAGCGCTGGCCGGTTTTGGCCGTTACGTTGGGTAAAGGGTTAATGATAATACATGCCTGTCACATTGATTCGTGGACAACTGTCATGGAGCCAATACTATAAAAGTTTTACAATCATATTTTCTAGAACTGTATTTTCTATCTATTATTAAAACTGACTAAAATGAATCACTTGCATTTTAAAAGATATGGCAATTTGCCCGATATTTGAAATGCTAATGTTTCATTTCAACCCATTTGAAGTCATAACAAGAAAATACAATTCTAGAAAACACAACTGTAAAAGTCCTATGGTATTGTTCCCAGTCAGGAGCCAATACTATAAAACGTTTACAATTGTATTTTTTAGAATTGTATTTTCTACGTATTAATATAAAATATAACTGACTAAAGTGAATCATTAGCATTTTAACAGATATGACATTTTTCCGACTGGCAGATCAGGAGGAGGGGTGGGGGGGGGGGAACAAAATGCGTGAACATAGGTGGACATTTTTATTTTGCAGATTTGTTGACCCACCCACCCTTTCCTGCATATTTTTTGCATGACATTTTTAGGGACCCAATGCACAGCAGCGATGGTCTGGCTGTTCATATAGACATTTTACTATATTGGTGTAGCAAATTCTAAGAAATTTGTTTTATCCTTATATTGACGTCTCTGTGTGGTTGAGCTTGTTATGTTAGTTCCTCCCCAGTGGTTGGTGGATTCCTTACGCCGTCCAGTGGATCTGTTTATGAATTATACCTTAATCTTGGGAACTAACAACGTTGTGCTACAGGCATCATATAGCCATAGTTGTTGAAAAGGATGTAAAACCCCAATCAAACCAGATCAGAGTCAGACAAACTAAATGTGTTACTCAATATTCTTACAAATCTAGTTTCTCGGCGTTTACCTTGCAAATGAAACTTAATTATTCTTTTTCCCAGAAGCCTTTGATTTTAAATCAAATTTAAATAAACTTTTCCTAATGTTGGTATTCTGATATGCAGTGATATGCACTTCAAACAGTCTAGTTTCTGTAAATCATGGCATATGTAGGCATATGTGAGCATTATACCCATAATTAATTCACCACTGCTTATACCGTAACGGTGTATATGCAAATATTGGTTGCGTGAAAGGGAACTTGTTTTTGTTCTGACTCAAGAAGAGTAAACCTTGTCCTTTGTTTTTGTCATGGCATCTGCATAGCAGGATAGTTATCAAAAAGACATTTTTGTTTGCGTTAAATCAGACTTTTTTGTTTTTGTTGAAATAAAAATTAATATTTTCAATTTTTTCATTTTGAAAAAACAATCCCACCTAGCTATTATGACTCAATATACAGTATTATATATACTATGCTCCATTTTAAAGAATATTCCATAAAAACCCTCGAATATGAATGAATTATGTTGTGAATGGATGTTTTGTCGACTTTAGAAGAAATTTTCGGACAATTTTTTTTCCGTTCAATATCGGACACCCAACCTCATCCTCAAGACAGGTTTTAATAAAATTCTCCAATATTTTTCATATTAAGGGGGGTTACTTTTGTTAATAATGCTTCTAAATAGGCTTTTATGGTCAATTGTTGACATTTTGTTACTGTTTGGGGCACAAAAAATGCCATAATAGTGACAAAGGAAAAAATTACATTAACTGTTTACACACATTTTTTTTGGCACTTGACCACCCACCCACCCCCACCTATGTTCGCGCAATTTTTTCCGCCCCCCTCCCCTCGGACAGAAGTAGTATGTCATGTACCCGGACAGGGATGGTTTGGGGGACCCCGGTGGGGGACCCCGGAAGTGACGTCATGTCACGTGACGTAGTGACGCCATGTTGTGTTGTCGTGGTAACCCGCGAGAGCGGCCATGTTGTGACGTCATCCCCATAGTGATACGTCGTGTTAGTGCGCATGCGCAGCGCGTGTTGTTAGGGTGATACGTGTTTCCGTCGTCCATTTTGTATACTGGAGATCGCCATCTTGGTTTCTATGGTAGCATGTGATTGCTATGTTACCAATGGTTTCTAACAAGACAGGGGTATGTTCGGGGGGGGGGGGGTGTTCCTTTGTAGAAGAGTAAATCTGATTACCACAAACAACCCGACAATACCTCCAAATCACCAAAATCCACCCAAAATCACCGAAATTGACTTTATTTCCCCAATTTATCGCCTTAGCACGTAGTGCTATAGTACTAAGGTGGTACCGGGGTGCGTTCGATTGGGCAGGAGTATTGTTCTGGCTTAGAATTCTCCCAGAATCCCTTTTTTGGGTCTCATGACGTGTTTTTCCCTATTAAGAGTAGCACGTAGTGCTATAGGACAAATTTACCCAGAATTCTCTGCTTCTATCTATATATGCAATAGTTTACGTCTATCTGGCCATGTTCCTTTGTTCTAGAGTATACTCCAGTAACGTAGAAGAGCCTATTAGTTGGAACAGCTTTGCTTATTATTACTATATTTAGCTATTCTAGTCTATTCTTGTTAGTTCTGACCCTATTCCGTGTACTCTTGTTGTTTCATTTATCTAGATCATTTATATAAATTATAACTAACCAATCAGATTGCTTGATTTCCCATAACCTGTACTTAATCGTATAGCGTTATCTCCCCTTATTACAACGAAGTTGTATCAGATTCTCATCACATCTATATCCAATGGCAATATCCCCGGGCACCCCAATTTCGGCACCCTTTTTTTGAAAAACATATGACCTACGGCACCCCTTTTTTGTCATATGTGCTTATGTGAAAACGCACAATGTGACACAATGTGCCCTAGCACATAGGCACATGATTTATGTGCCGATATGTGCTTATGTGAAAAGGGACAATGTGACACAATGTGCCCTAGCACATAGTCACATACGGGTATTTGAGGATACCTATAGCCTAGTATTGTATTATTTGAGGATACCTATCTAGGATACCTTCTGGAGAATCCCTTTTTGTCATATGTGCTTATGTGAAAAAGCACAATGTGACACAATGTGACCTAGCACATAAGCACATGCTTTATGTGCCGATATGTGCTTATGTGAAAAGGCACATTGTGACACAATGTTCCCTATCACATAGGCACATACGACCAAAATGGGATTCCATAGCCACAGGTGTTTTCCAAAAGGGATTCTTTAAAAGGGATTCCATAAAATGGAATTCCTATCCGACTCCGTAAAATGGGATTCCGGGTTTTATCATCGACACTCGATGGTATGGAAAGGGACTAATAAAGCCTAATTCATCAACTACAACAAGGTTGAAGGGAACACAACATAAACTTTGACTTAATCTTAACACCCAATATATACAATAAAATTTTTAATCTGAATGGACTGTAACCCCCAAATACTACATGCAACAACATAACTAAACAGACACTACATGAACGAAGATCGAACTAGCTGGAAACAACTGAACAGAGACAACCAACCACTACAAAACAATAAAGGTACAGAACGAAGATCCAACACAACAAAGATCGAAGTGAACAGAACAAATTGAAGAAAATCCCCGTATGTGCCTATGTGTTAGGGCACATTGTGTCACATTGTGCCTTTTCACATAAGCACATATCGGCACATAAATCATGTGCCTGTGTGCTAGGGCACATTGTGTCACATTGTGCTTTTTTCACAAAAGCACATATGACAAAAAAGGGGTGCCGAAGTTCATATGCTTTTCAAAAAGGGGTGCCGAAATAGGGGTGCCCGGGGATATTGCCATTGGATATAGATGTGATGAGAATCTGATACAACTTCGTTGTAATAAGGGGGGATAACTCTATACGATTAAGTACAGGTTATGGGAAATCAAGCAATCTGATTGGTTAGTTATAATTTATATAAATGATCTAGATAAATGAAACAACAAGAGTACACGGAATAGGGTCATAACTAACAAGAATAGACTAGAATAGCTAAATATAGTAATAATAAGCAAAGCTGTTCCAACTAATAGACCCTTCTACGTTACTGAAGTATACTCTAGAACAAAGGAACATGGCCAGAACGTAAACTACTGCATATATAGATAGAAGCAGAGAATTCTGGGTAAATTTGTCCTACAAGCTGGAGTTCCTCAAGGATCTGTCCTGGGACCTTTCCTCTTTTTAGTCTATATCAACGATATTGCAGACAATTTAGAATTCCTTACGGGATTGTTTACTGATGATACATGTCTCACTAAAGGTAAAAGTTCCAGTTCTGAACTAATAACCATTTTGAATAATGATCTGGCCAAAATATACTCCTGGTCTCAGAAGTGGCTGGTGTCCTTCAACCCATCTAAAACGCAAGCTGTCTACATTTCTCGAATCCCTAATCATAACCATCCAGATTTGTTCTTTAACAAAATTCCGATAAATTTCTCCGATTCACATAAACATCTTGGTTTAATCCTGCAGTCAAACTTGAAATGGGATCGCCAGATAGCGGAAATTTGCAAAAAAGTTAATGCACGCTTGTCCAATCTGAGAAAACTCAAGTATAAACTTGGGAGGAAAACTCTGGAACAAATATATTTCTCATTCATCCTGCCACTCATTGATTACGGTGATACCGTTTGGGACTGTGCTCCTAAGCTTCTTCTAATGAAACTAGACCGACTACACCACGATGCAGCAAGAATAGTGTCTGGTATCACACGATCGGTTTCATCCGAGCGTATACTCTTGGAACTTGGATGGCGCTCACTCTATGAGAGAAGGCACCATCACAAACTGTGTGCTTTTTTTAAAATATCTAATAACGATGCTCCAGATTACCTTGATGAATTAATTATTACCTCGTACTGTAGGTGAAACAGCAAATTACAATTTACGTAATTCTAACAACTTATCCATGTACCAAGCGCGAACAGAACAATTTTCAACTACATTCTTCCCTTCATCTTCCAAAATTTGGAATGAGCTCCCATCTAATACCAAAACTGCGTCAACACTTTCTGTTTTTAAAGGCAACCTTGATAAACTGAACCCTTCTGTTAAACCACCTTCATATTTCTATACAGGAACCAGGAAAGGAAACGTCCTTCACTGCAAACTACGAAACTGTTGCAGTGATTTAAACCACGACAAATTTAACAATTTTATCTCCTCTACCCCACAATGTACCTGTGGCAATCCCCAAGAAGATGCACACTATTTCTTCTTTCAATGCCCGAACTACCACCCTCAAAGATTGACCTTTTTTACCTTTTTTAATGCTGTTATCACGCTCAATATATCTAATGTCGACGAGCTACTTTACGGAATAATCGGTTTAACAACAAAGCAAAACGAACTTTTATTCAGGAAAGTTCAAACATTTATCCTTGCAACTGGCAGATTTGAATAAGATCACCTGAACCCAAACGATGCATATTGCACCCTTGGTTGTGTACTAGCGTGCGTTGGGACAACCGTGGCGTGCTGTGGAACTGCATTTTAATTTTAATTTCCACCAATTTGTTCTTAGCTTACACGCTCTCTTTTTCTAAAGACGATAGAGATCCAATAATGCAAAAGTCAGCAGGCGAGCCTAGACAACGGCAATCCTTCACTCTCTAATCCTATAACTCTTTAACACCTCGAGCCCCGGAGGCCCTTTTTCGGACAAAGCCAGTGGAACACCCCGTTTTCCGTGACAAAATAATGTTAAATAAAAAAGTAGTACACACCAACCACTGTTTCCAACGTGTGGCCCCAAGGCTCCTCGTTGGAAATACTGATTGGTCAGCTATAAAATATTGAAAATATTGAAAATAGACCCTTCTAGCTAATTCTACTGAAATGATGTGGAAGATACCACCGGAGCTCAAAACGGTTAAATCATTATCTCTCTAAATCTCCAATCTTCAGCCCTTTAGCTGATGACTACACTAATTCTGAGTATTTCTATATTGTATATAATTGTGCCGCAAATGTTTAATTATTCTTGTTTAAGGAGAGGAGTTTTTGTAAGTTGTGATAACTTGTTCTCCGATCCTTTTTGCTGTATATAGTGGCAAATAAAATATGTTTAAACTAAACTAACAACAAGAGTACACGGAATAGGGTCAGAACTAACAAGAATAGACTAGAATAGCTAAATATAGTAATAATAAGCAAATCAGTTCCAACTAATAGGCTCTTCTACGTTACTGGAGTATAATCTAAAGGAACATGGCCAGATAGACGTAAACTATTGCATATATAGATAGAAGCAGAGAATTCTGGGTAAATTTGTCCTATAGCACTACGTGCTACTCTTAATAGGGAAAAAACACGTCATGAGATCCAAAAAAAGGAATTCTGGGAGAATTCTAAGCCAGAGCATTACTCCTGTTCAATCGAACGCACCCCGGTTCCCCCTTAGTACTATAGCACTACGTGCTAAGCCGATAAATTGGGGAAATAAAGTCAATTTCGGTGATTTTGGGTGGATTTTGGTGATTTGGAGGGATTGTCGGGTTGTTTGTGGTAATCAGATTTACTCTTCCACAAAGGAACACCCCCCCCGAACATACCCCTGTCTTGTTAGAAGCCATTGGTAACATAGCAATCACATGCTACCATAGAAACCAAGATGGCGGTCTCCAGTATACAAAATGGACGACGGAAACACGTATCACCCTAACAACACGCGCTGCGCATGCGCACTAACACCACGTATCACTATGGGGATGACGTCATAACATGGCCGCTCACGCGGGTTACCATGTCAACACAACATGGCGCCACTACGTCACGTGACATGACGTCACTTCCGGGGTCCCCCACCGGGGTCCCCCACCGGGGTCCCCCAAACCATCCCTGTCCGGGTACATGACATACTACTGACAGATCTTTGAAAATGTTAATGTTCATTTCAACTCATTTAACACTTTACCCAACGTAACGCCAAACCGGCCAGCACTATTCTCAAAAATCGCAAATTACTTTTCATTTTTTGTCTCAAAAACATAGGTTATGACCCATCATTGGAAGGAGCTCGTCGAGCTCGTTCCAATGAGGGGTCATAACCTATGTTTTTGAGACAAAAAATGAAAAAAATTAGTTATTCAAGAATACTTTTTGCAAGTGTCATCTGCTTTTCATGTCAGGTAAAGGGTTAAATCCATAACTGGAAAATACAATTCTAGAAAATGCAATTGTAAAAGGTCTATAGCACTGGCCTCTGGTATTATCGATAACGCAGAAACGAGAATTAAATTTTCTGTGGGAATTCCACAATATACTTAGGCTCGTACTTTACTTGAACCCATCCTTGTAATAGTGTTGTGCGTGTATATATGACTGGATAAATGGCAAACCTTTTTACTCTATTTATACTGTAATTAAATGCCCTCAGTAATGGGTGTTGAAATCAAATTGCGATTACTCCACAGCGTCATATGGAAAATGGGTAGGTATGGGATCGGGAACTGTTTTTCATAAGCTTTGGCTAAGAAAACCATCAGAAGGTCTTCGAAAAAGATCTCCTTGTGCCACTAGGATGCAAATCTTTGCCTCTGCAGTAAATTCAATTCAATTGCGTAAGCAAACTTTCCGCTGACGAACCTCTGATTAAACCTATTTAATCTATTATCTGCCGTTTTGTTTGTGTTTCTTAACCCTTTCAACACGGTGTGCAAAACTTTTTGCGGGTAGAAAAATTTGATAGTGGACGAGCAGGCGATATAACGAGCAAAGCATCTGAAACGGGGCTATATAATAATTTAACCCAACAACTCAACAGAGCTGTTGGATTAAATTATTATTGAACCTCCCAACAAACCAGTATGGTTTCGTCCATTTCCCCGTTGACAGTGTTGACTGAAATGATACCTTCCAGGACGCCAGTGTCGAAAAGGTTAATGCTTCTTTCTTATCATTTTATCTGAGTGAAGCTCCCCTCTTTTTCTCGCAAATTAACCCTCTGCACAGTGATTTCAAAATAAAATTTCAAGTAGTGATGTTTCTCATAATGTAATAAGAAATTTAACCCTTTACCCAACGTAACGGCCAAAACCGGCCAGCGCTATTCCCAAATATCGCCAATTAATTTTCAAAATATTTTCATTTTTGGCTTAAAAACATAGGTTATGACCCCTCGTTGGAACGAGCTCGTCGAGCTCGTTCCAACGAGGGGTCATAACCTATGTTTTTGAGACAAAAAATGAAAAAAATTAGTTAATCAAGAATTTTTTTTGCAAGTGTCGTCTGCTTTTCATGTTAGGTAAAGGGTTAACTAAATTTGCAGGTATATAAATTTTGCTATTTCGACATCAATATTCAGAGGGTGAATTTATGTGACCTATCAAATTTCGTCCATTCAGTTTTGCAGAGACCTAACAACAGGCCAGGAATGGCGAGTAAAAGTAAGCTATCAAACGCACATGTCAGAATATTGACGGGTACGTACCAGATGCTCCCCCTCACCACTTCCGACACCCCTGAATATTATCTCAGACTAACGGGATATTTTAATTACAGTTGTAACGAACAGTTCGAATAGTTCCGGATTAACCATGGTACTTTCTTCTTCTTCTTTACTTTATAAACACCGCGTTTTCAATGTTTATACAAATTGTTTTATTGAGGTTTAAGCCTTAACCTAAACTTTACCCAAGGCAGACGATATGTATTATTTTAAATATATTTTTTTTAAAAATTGTCAAAAAAGAATTTCAACCAACCCATATCATGTGACCCCTCATTGGAACGAACTCGAAGAGCTCGTTCCAAAGAGGGGTCACATGATATGGTTTTGTTGAAATTTTTTGAAAAATAATATTTTTTCAGCTGCTGAATTTGCATATTACGCAAACGGATGTGGCCGATTCGTTGGGTAAAGGGTTAACTACCCTTTCGACACCCATAGTCACCTCGTGTCGGGCAGTTCTACTGGAGGTCGGTGTACCTAGAGAGAACCAGTGAGCAGCAGTGAGGAACTATCAGACTCCCCGGCGTACTAACTCCGCACCAGCATGGTTAGCATTGATTGAACACAAGTGCACCATCGACGTATGGCTTAGTACATAAGCTCAACCGTGCCCCTTGCATGGGCAATCGGGATTAGTGTTTGCCCAAGGGTACAACGCAGTTACCGGGTGTCAGAATCGAACCGTGGACCTCTCAGTTTGAAGTTCTTTGCTCAGACCACTGATGTTTCTACATATAGAGCGTCTTGCTTGGTTGTTTCGTCTTCAACCATCAACTTGAGGAGCTGGATATTGTAGTCGGGAGTGAGAATACCCCTCTCTATCTCTCTCCCACAAAGGTGGGTCGGTAGTTGTTCTATCTCGGGAAAATTATATAATGTAAGCCATGAGACAACTCAGCAATACTAAACATTATAACAAAATAGATTCACTTATTTGGCCAAGTAATGTCGAAAAATTCAATAGGATCTTAAAAACGAAGGTCACATAACCAAAAGCAATTGAAATATTTAACAGCTAAGCTCAGTGCTTAAACAAGACAATTTTACATCTTACCAAAGATCCACAAGGATCGTTCTTCGTGGACGGATGACTTAACTCCACCCGGAAGGCCAATTGTATCAGATTGTAACTCAGAATCTTATGCGATCTCGGAACTAATTGATTATCATCTTAAACCAATAGCAAATAGACATCCGAGCTGTCTAAAAAATACACAGGATTTCCTGTCCAAAATTTCGAAATTGAAAGTATCCAAAAATGCTATCCTGGCTACTTTGGATATCGACAGTATGGATACGAACATTGATATTGATAAAGGTGTTAAGTCGGTTAAACATGCATTTGAAAAATATCCGGATGCAAAACGCAAATATCCGGATGCAAAACGCCCGGATGAACAAATTTTGGATCTTTTAGAGCTGAGCTTAAAAGGTAACGACTTTCAATTCAATGGAGAATATTTTCTACAAATAATGGGTTGTCCGATAGACAAAAGATTCAGTCCTAATTTTGCAAGCATTTATGTAGCGGATTGGGAGGAAAATGCCTTAAGAAATGTGCAAAGCATCCTCTCGTATATCTCAGATATTTAGAAGGCATTTTTATTATTTGGGAACATTCAAAAGATTTTGATGAATTTTTAGAAATTTTGAACAATCATGATCCAAACATAAAATTAAAAGCTACTATCAGTGAAAATTCTGTTGATTTTCTCGATGTGACCGTGCATAAAGGCAAGCAATTTCAGGCATCCGGTCATTTAGATTATAAAGTATATTTTAAAGCAACTGATTCACATCAATTGTTGCACACAAAATCATTTCATCCGCAACATACATTTAAAGGTATCATCAAATCAGAGCTCATTCGTTTCCACCGCAATTCAAGTGATAAGGTAAATTTCAATGAGGCTTGTTCTACTCTATTTGGCGCCCTCAGATCGAGGGGTACTCACTGCGCTTTTTGCGTAGTCTGAAATTTCAAACCCTGAAAAAGGTCGAAAATCCAGCAGAAACTACTGATTTCGAAGCACTGAAAATTGAACACAACAGACCGTTGCAGAATGGTAGGGGCGCGGTATTTAATTTCAAAAAGCCTTGTTGTAGACTGCATACTTTTATGCCTGATCAGAAAGAAGAATTTTCCTCCGAACAAACGAAAATCTTTACCAGATCCGTAACTCCCTCCATTGTGATTCACCAAAATATTATTTACCTTATCACATCTAAACGCTGTCGGAAGTAGTATGTTGGTCAAAGTCAAAATCCTTTCCGAGAACGTGCTACTAGACATAAACAGGATATAAAACAAAACATAATGCTGATGCCCCAGTAGCACAACATTTTAATCTTCCTGGTCATTCTTTAGACGATTTCGAAATCCATCCTATTGAACAACCACCAATTAAAGACACACTAGAAGAAACGGATGAATTTAGAACAAAAACGTGAAACGTTTTGGATCAATACGCTTCAAACCCTCTGGCCATTTCGTATGAACATATCACAGGGAGAATGCGAAAGGCGGTCCATCATTCCTTTCACTTTAACATACAACAAAATGAATATCGAAATAGCAAAAATGTTAAAAGATGAATTCAATTTAACCAATGCTAAATTAAATGAACCTTTGAATCTTCGACCTGCCATCGCCTATAAGTAAAATAAAAGCTTGCGTAACATCCTTGTAAGGACTAAATTAGAGCCCATCAATGAATAACATTAATTATTGCTAGTCAGTTTAACCAGTTCCTTAGCTCATCACTTTGTTTAAAACAATTTAATGCATTTTTTGTCATGTTTGAACCCATCAGGGTTCAGTAAATGAAAACAATTTTTGGGCGGCATATTAACGTTTCGTGCGTGTTTTTAACGCACGCACGCACAGACACACACACACACACACACACACAAAACGGTGGAAAGTAAAACATATGTCAAAGACAGGAGGGGTTTAAATCAGTAATGAAGAATGAGACAAGTGAAGTGAATAACATAAATCAACCTGATGATTTGAGACCCATGATTTGCATTCATATTTTTACTGCTATAGCAGATTAAAAAGTCATCAACATACAATGAAGAGTCTACCATATTCTCAATGCCCTCAGTGATACTATTTATTTTTAACGAGAAGAGGGTAACCGGTAAAATACTACCCCGAGGAACCCCAATTCCTGATCATGGGGATCAGATAAAGTATACCCAAACCGAACCTGGAACTGACGATCCTTTAAAAAATATTCTATAAAAGAGGCACAGGCCCTCGCAATCTCATGTTAAAAAGATCTTTTAAAATCCCATGCTTCAACGTTGTATCCTATGCTTTCTCCAGTTCAAAGAATATCTTGATCACATGTTCTTTTCTGGTGAAGGCATTTCTTATAAACGTTTCAAGTCTAACCAAATGATCCTCTGGCTCCTGAAACCACACTGAACATTCGCAAGTAGATTGTTCGATTCCAGAAATCAGACAAGGCCATCATTGACCATCCTTTCCATGGTTTTATGCAATAGGTCTGTAATTACTTGGGTTGTTGTGATCTTTATCAGGCTTTGAACTGGGAATTAGCTTTCCGCCAGGAGGGTGGAAAATGACCACTCACCCATATTAGATTGAAAATTGATAATAAAAGTTCATGTGATGAATGTGGCAGATGTTTAAAAATTTGGTTATGTATTTCATCGGGTCCAATGGCAGTATCCTTTGCTTTGTGCAAAGAGTAACTCAACTCGTCCATAGAGAAAGGTCCATGGTAATCTTCCAAATTGTCGGAGGTAAATTTGGTCTTTTGTTTTCCTGTTGTTTTTTTAAGTTAAACGAATTCTGGATTACAATTTTCAGACGACGAATGTTTAGAAAATGTTGAGGCCAATTTGTTTGATATTTCATTCTTCGATGTAATTTGTGTGTTGTTGTCGTTGAGGTGTTGTATATCGGAACAAAGCGCTCTGAAAGTGTCCCAGTTTGCTTATTTGAAGTTCCACATCGGACACCCCTTCATCGAAAGTGGCCACTCCCGCATAAGTCATCTTCAACATTCTAAGAAAACATTAAGGAAGTCTGAAGGACATGCAATTATAAGATCGATTGAAGTGCAAATACCAGTTGCGGGGTGTAAATAAGTGTCTGAACCGTCACTGAACAAGCACAGGTCACCTTTTGAAATAAGCTCTTCCACTGTTTTCTCTTTGAGGTTTTCTTTACTGTATGACTCACCTCAAAGAGGCTATGTGCATTAAAGTTTCCCACCAAAATATATGGGGTTTTAAGTTGGTGAACCAGTTGCTCAAGATCATTCACCTGAAGGGTCTTACTTGGTGAAATGTAAATAGAACACAATGTAACTGTCTTGTCCAAAGTTTGGCGTACCGCTAAAGCCTGTAAATTAATTTGTAAAGAAACAGGACTGTGAATAAAGTCGTTTCTCTCTTAGATAGACGGTCCACGAACATAAAGATCAGTTTCGTCAGCCCAGGCATCATAGGACGCATAATGCATAAAAGAGGAATGATCTTGAGTGTCTGGTTTCTTTAAGGCTGTTTCCAACAGACAAAAGCAACTGGTTGATATTTTAGACTCAGAAGGCGCAGTTCATTAAAATTCACTTGAAAACCTCCATTGTATTATATTGTGTTTGGTTGTACTCTCCATATTTGGTTGGAGATTTAGAGGGTGGACGAAATAGCCCCTGTAGATTTCTCGGGGACCCATGTTGAGATGTGTTTGGACTCATTCATCGACTGCCATATCTTCAAAGGTATTCTCCCTGACAACTATTTTTGTTTTTCTATTTTTTCCTGATTCCTTCACTGACAGTGACTATGATTATCGGATACTGGTGTCGGGTTTGGCTTTGTTTTGTCATTTTTCTGTTCTGATTTTGACTCCGTTACTGTTCTCTCTTCCGCTGTAAGGTTGTCTTGTCCTTTCCGCGGTTTCGTTTTAAATGTTTCTTCTGTTTGTGTTTGAATGGTTGGAGACAGTTGATCGCTCTGCTCCATTGTGAAGGCTTGTAGTGAGGATAATATTGTGCCCTTGAGCCATGGGTATTGTGTCTGGCACTCCACCGACTTTGTTGGTAACTTTTGTTATAATTTCGAAGCGTATGAGGTAACTGACGGTGTCATGCCAGGCATTGAGGACGCAATATCTCTGGCCTCTTTTAAACTAATTTTTCTTTCACATTTTATTTTTCGTATTGTATTTTCTTTTTTCCATACAAGGCAATCTCGTGACAGTGACAAGTGATTTCCCTAGCATTTGGAACTTTTAACAGTATTGCTGGTGCATTGCTCTCCATGTTGTTGGCTGCATCTGTGGCAGAGCTTTTGGCCTCGGCATGCATCTTTACTGTTTGATACTTGAAACATCGAAGTGGATTTGGTATAAACGAATCCACTTTGATGTTTAAATAACCCAGTTTTATAGATGTTCATGGCGTAGCAGAACTGAATGTGAAAATGGATGTATTGGTCGGTACTATCTTGCCTTCTTTTTTAAATTGTTATGTGTCTTATACCTAAAACACCATGTGATTCCATTTCTTTATGGATTTCGAGTTCATCGCTCTTTGATAATTCACGGGTTCGAATAACACCTCTGCTTTGATTGAGAGTCTCGTAAGAACATGTATTTACTTCTATGTCAAAAGATTTTGTTGTTCTTAGTAGGGACAAGGATTGAACTTCCGTGTCAACTTCGATTAGAAGCCCGCTTGTTCTTAGTTTTTTTTTATATCCTTCACTATTCACAAGGTAATACATATCATCATCAGAAAAAAATAATTAATGAAGCACCGGGTTGTACCCGGTGCTTCATTAATTAAACATTTGATAAGTATTCCTATAATTAGTGTTTGGAATTTTATTGCGTCCGTATAAACAATGCTCACCCGTGGAAAGTGACCAGTCCACGGTGGCCGTACTGTATCTGTATTTCTTTATTGATGGTGTTTGTTTGTGACACTGATTCTTCGAAAGCTTTCTGTGAGCTTCCCAAGAGCGAATGTCAGGAGCAAAAATCATTATTGGAAAACGAAATGGTTTCACCGTCTTCCTACAACATAATTTGACTGTAGTTGAACTGTGATTGGTGTCAAAACCAGGCTTAATTATATATAAATGTATTAGCCGGGGTCGACTTAGTATAGGTTTTCTCTATTAGTTATTTACCTGCGGCAGCCTCGTTGTGTCCTTGAGCAAGACACTTCAGCCCATTGCACACGTTGGGACACGGTGACCTCGTGTACTAAGGAGTACTGCATATCGATGGTGCACTTGTCTCCAACCAATGGTAACCCTGCTTGTGTGGAGTTAGTATGTTGAGAGCTGACAATTGCTCGCCGTTGCTTGGTGGTTCTGTCCGGGTACTCCGGCTTCCTCCACCCTAAAACTGTCGTGGTCATGATTAGCCATTATACAGAAATGTGTGACCTTAAACACCAATAAATAAATAAATAAATAAATATTAGTCATTTGTACTAGGAATCAACCATCACATGGTTATTCCGGAACTGATTTCATTTTGCAACACATGTGATATGTTTGTTGTTGAGCGTAATGATATCGCTAAATCAATGTTGAAATGTTAATGTATGTTGATTTAAATCACTTTATTGTCATTTAATTTTATATTTCATAGAAACATTTTTTTCTGGGTAGGGTTTTCCACTCAACCTTGCTTAAACTTAAGACAAACAGAGCGACAAAGACGAACCTTTCAAGATGCCTCACAATCCATAAATCTTAATCCGGGTTGTGTTCAATTTTCAATCCGTATTGATAGGGCAGGTGCAATGAAGAACCTAAAAGAAATAGATGTATTTTTGGAATAGGCTAGAGACAAATACCGTTTCGAAGCTAATCTTGGCAGGTTCCTTTTTACCTTATCCGAACCTCTTGATACAATACACGGTGAAAGTATGGATGATCGTTTCATGGAGGACTTCAACTGCAGTTGTTCATCTAATGTAATGACCAAAAACCGTCCAGCGCTATTCACAATCGCTTTTCAAAGTTAATTATTATCAATTTTACCTTAAAATATAGTTTATCACCCCTTATTGGAACTAGTGCGTTTAGCTTGTTCGAATGAGGGTTCATAAGCTATGTTCTTAGGTAGAAATGTTTGCATGCGTCGCCCGCACTTCGGATATGTAAAAACGTTAATGTGTGCTTAACTGCAGAACTGAAATGAACTGAGTTTATTGAACAATATACACCTATATAATTAAACTTTTTTTCGGTTCATGCGTTTTCAGATAAAACGATTGGCTCACACGATTCTCTTTTTTCTTTTCATGACTCAATGAACCGAAAAAACACAATTAGGTCCGCCCCCAGCCACGCCCCTAAAATACCAGTCTTCGGAGTTGCAACATGGTGTCAAATTAATAGAAGTTAGAACACTGGCACGTTCTAAATGTGAAAAAGAAAAATAAATATATATTACTAATTTATCACCATGAAATTATTTATAAAATATTTAAATGACCGTGGTGGGTCAATTTTTCTTTTTCTTCACAACTGTATTTATTTGACATTTCAATTTTTACGCACACTAGGTGATCGTCTGCGTTCACCGTTTTACCCAAATCGATTGTAAACAATGGCTGGTCACGACGAATACGGCAATTTTGACATTGCAAATCTGAATACGGCAATGTCATCTGGCTTTATATCTAACTCCACTTTTACAAACTGTATTTTTCGGTTCTCGGGAAACGGTCAAAACCAAAATACAATGTAATACTGATGGCCCACTTCCACCTACCACGGAACGTAACTTTTACGTGAAGTGAACAGTTGAATGAAATTTGAGAGAAGCGTGTTTTATGACGTTTTCTTTGCATTGCGTAATTCATTGGTCAATAAAAAATTTAATGACATAAGTCAATTTGACATGGAAAGTGTGTCAATTGCTACCTGCATTTCAATAATATGCGTCCTCTTTTATGCCAGAAAAATAATATGTCTACCAGTTTTAGTTTTTAAGTCTTTGTTCGCTGAAGTAGAGGACGACTAACACTATTTATTTATTTGGGTCGCGAACGATTAATTATAAGGAATGATCGTTTCTTTTTGTCTATTTCTTGAGTTATGAACCCCAAAAAACAATTTCCAAACATCGCGTAAATGGGCTACAGTTTGGACTTTATTTTTTGGGGTTCATAACTCAAGAAATAGACAAAAAGAAACGATCAGTCCTTAAATGAATATATAATTAATTTCAAAATAAGTTTCAGCACTCTCACATGTTTTTTGTTTGGGTACAGATTATATCAGAAAACTGACCGGTATCGATGTTTCATTTTATAGCTGTAATTACAAAAAGAACCCAAAAAACCCAGAGGTATTGAATAACAACAGTCACGAACTGGTCATATTTTTAGTAATAACAGTGATAAATACAATCCAGGAACTATTACCACTTTTGTCAGCGATCACTTTGCACGTTTTGTCATTCACAGTAAATAATTTTAACCTTTTCAACAGGTTATGCAAAGACTGAATTTTGTGCATAAAAGGACATTTGGAAATGGACGAGGGGCCGACAGAATAGACATCTATCTTGTGAGAGGGAACAATAGTAATTTGATAGGTCTGTGGGAGTAAATTATTACTGAACCTATCTTCATCTATAAAACAGACTCACTAATTTTTCTGAAGAGAGAGAATGATTACAATACAGAATCATGGGGTTGAATAGGTTAATTATTCCAGATGTCTTTTATTGGCATTTTACTTCTCAAGCTATGAAGTTGCCTTGTCCCATAGAAGGCTATAACAATTTCTTGAGTACAGTTACAGCGCCTTTAATCGTGCCTTTCCGATATAACCAGGGGCCAATACAATAAATCCTTTACAATTGTATTTTCAAGTTACGACTTTGAATGGATTAAAATGAACTATTACCATTCACAGCGCATTTAATCGAACATTTCCGTTCTAACCAGGGGCAATACAATAAAACATTTATATTGTATTTTCTAGAATTGTATTTTCTAGTCATGACTTTAAATGGGTTAATTAGCATTTTCAAAGATATAGCAATTCGATGACAAGATGGCAAATTACATATCTTTTAAAATGCTAAGAATTCATTTTAGTCAGTTATATTAACAGGCAGAAAATACAGTTCCTAAAAATACAATTGTAAAAGTTTTATAGTATTGTCTCCAGGGTGCAAAGCAAATTGAACACCAAACTCTAATGACAACGTGACTTTTGCAACCCTCCCCCGAAAAAACCCCAAAAACAAAACAAACCAAAAAAAAAAAAAAAAAAGTAAATTTTATGTCTGGCCTTTTTGACCTTCATATCTGATTTCTCATCATTATTGGAAATTCTTGGGAGCGCGGTGGCTCAGTGGTTACGGAATTGTACTTCAAACCGAAAGGTTCACGGTTCAATCCCCGCCAGGTCTGCGTTGTCCCTTTGGGCAAAACACTTCATCCCGATTGCACACACGGGGGCACGGTGGCCCTGTGTACTAAGGCGTACTGCACGTCGATGGTGCACTTGTCTTCAACCATTGCTAACCCTGCTTGTGTGGAGTTAGTACGTTGGGGAGTCTGGCACTTACTCGCCGTTGCTAGGTGGTTCTCTCGGGGTACTCAGGCTTCCTCCACCCGTAAAACTGTCCGAATCGAGGTGACCCTTTCTGTCGAAAGTGTGAATAAATAAATAAATATAAATAAATAAATAAATAAATAAATAAATAAATAAATAAAAGAAAAAAATAAATAAACTGGAGATTCTTTCAGAATAAAATTACCATTGGGAGGCCACACACCAGGCAATACTGTTTTCGTGTTTTGAAAATTTATACTTTTGTCACAGACAGCGATAAAGACTATATATATTGTCAACAATAAGGGGTTTGATACATGCAAATTCTCATCTTGGTCAAATTTAGCTTCCGGACGCACACAATAATCTCTACAAAATGCCAAATAACAGCACCATCTACTCTGTTAATAGATTTATGTAAGCTATGGGCCCCCAAACTCCTGGAGGGTGATTCCAAACTGTCAAACCCCCTCAAACTCAACATACAACCATACAGCCAGAAAACCTATATTACACTTCCATTTACTGATATTTGGAAATTTTTACCAACTTGTACTGTCAAAAGCTTCGTCCAGGGAGCATTTTTGGAACACATTATAATGGATGCTTGGAACAAAATGACATAATAAAACGACCAATGTGAATTTATGCATAGCTATCAATATAGTTGTACAGTACTAGTGCTGACAAGTTAGCCATGTTACAGTACAAAAATGTCCTTGGGCAAGACACTTTGCCACCATTGTCCACGTGGGGGCACGGTGACGCTGTGTACTAAGGCGTACTGCACGTCGATGGTGCACCTGTCTTCAACCAATGCTAACCCTGCTTGTGTGGAGTTAGTATGTTGGGGAGCTGACAGTTGCTCGCCGTTGCTCGGTGGTTCTCTCCGGGTACTCCGGCTTCCTCCACCCGTAAAACTGCCATGGTCATGATTAGCCATTGTGCAGAAATGTGTGACCTTAAACACCAATAAATAAATAAATAAATAAATTGCCGTTCTTTCCTATCTTTATCTTTGATTGTATTAACCCTTTACCTAACGTAACGGCCAAAACCGGCCAGCGCGATTCTCAAAAATCGCCAATTAATTTCCATTATTTTTTCATTTTTTGTCCCAAAAACATAGGTTATGACCCCTCGTTGGAACGAGCTCGTCGAGCTCGTTCCAACGAGGGGTCATAACCTATGTTTTTGAGACAAAAAATGGAAAAAATAAGTTATCAAGAATTTTTTTTTGCAAGTGTCGTCTGCTTTTCATGTTAGGTAAAGGGTTAACTCTTTTCTTGCCTCTTCATATATTTCTTTGGCCTTTTAGCGACTGTATCGTTCACCCTCTTAAGGTTTCTACTTCTTTTAAATGCAGCACATTTTCTTCCTCTTCCTCGCTTTTATTACTATTTTGAGATCATTATTTACTCTATATCCTAATTCCTTTGTCGACCCTTTAATTCTCCCTATGCTTCCCTACATGCATGCTAGAATATTGAATCAGCTAACTCCTGGACGTTATACCCGATTGGCACATTTTTAAGTTTGGGTTTTAAATTCTCCCCAAAGTGCTCCCAGGCTGCTTCTTTTCACTGTTGCCAAATGCCCTCAAAGTTTGCCCTGTGATTTGCTACTTTTTGTTCCTAACCCTTACTGTTATCAAGTTGTAAACATTATCTATTTCAGAAATTTCTTCCGTCATCTATTTTTATTTTTGTACCAAGAACCCCTTCCATAACTCTTGGTGAGTGCATGTACATAGCCAATTACTGTCTTTCTGTTCTCCCTTTCTCAAGTCCATTTACCCTTGAACTTTACATTCTCATTTAATATATTTAGTCCCAGTTCCTTTGTAAATCTCTAGAGTTGCCTTCCATTAATACTAATTTTCTTATCTTCATCCACAATACCCTCCAGCCCCAATGTGTCCATAAAATCTCCCATTAGCACAATATAGAATCCTCTGTTGTCCAGTCCTGTAAAATTGGATCTGATGGTCACATATATTTCATCGTTCCGCACAAACTTGTTTCCTTCAATTGTCGAATAAACATCAACCGCAACACTTCTCTTTTTCATGCATGTCTTCGCTCATATCAATTCGCTTTCTTTTGGGTCGTTACATTTACTTCAGATACGTCTGTGATTATCACACGACCTTACTCCTCCTTGATGCCTAAACCTTCCTCCTCCCTTTGTAATGATGAAAAGATTGGTGGGTGGCGTTTAAATCATTTACTGGAATGCATCTGAATGTGTTTATCCAGAGGTTGCATGTTATCTTTGCGGGATAGTATCAAACGTTGGAATGGAAGAAAAGAGTCTTCTTTTCGGTTCGCTGATTTTTCAATTTATTCTCAAGAACGTGCCCAGTTAATCATTTTTCATAGTACCACTAGTAGTGAAGGATTCCACTATAAAGAGAGTTCTTTTCGGAATACTATATAGGGGCACTTAACACTTTACCTAACGTAAAACAACGGCTAGGGCTTTTCACCAAAATTACTATTCAAATTTTCATTTTTCATTTTCGTCTAAAAATAGCTTATAAACTCTCATTGGAACGAGATTCTTCCACCAGAAAGGAGTACCTCTGAACTACAAAATGAAGTAATACTATTGATCAGAACTGGTCAGAACGTAACAGGAAGCTAGAAATTGTACCCAGTAAGCTAAAGCTGTTGAAACTTAAAGGCTTTTCCACTCTCTTGGAGACCACTCTGTCCTATAGACCTACGTGCTAATCTTATAAGTAGGATTCTCCAGAAATCCTACCAGAAATAAACAGGTAGAAACCGAGGATTTAGTCGGAAATCCGAGTCAAATGAATAGTTGTCTGGCTGTGGTAATTAGATTTACTCTATTGAAAGGAACGCGCTTATTATTGACAAAAGGGGCGGGGGGGGGGGGGGGGTCTTTTGGGGGGGGGGGATGTTAGTGATATGGGGTGTTTGTCGGGTACATTTGGGTAATTAAATTGACTCTTATACAAAGGAACGCCCTTATTATTGGAAAAGGGAGGATTCTGAGATATTTTAAACAAAATAAAGTCCGTTTGGTAGATATTGGTGATTTGGGTATTTCTTGGGTCTCTTTGGGTAATTATATTTACTCATATTAAATTGAATACACCCTCAGAAAATACCCCCGTCCTAATAGAGGGTTTTGGGTCACATAGCATTGCAAAGGGTCATTGAAATAATAAGGCGTATTAATAAATTAATTTTCTTGATGAACATGATTTTATATTTTAGTATTAGTTTGGCTTCAACTGAATTCGTTAAATTTCTAGGGAGCTGGGTCAGTTATTGAATAATTCGTTTCTAATGCATAAAGCGGCATTATTGCATAATGCATTGATTTCATTGGACATTTGGCCGTTATTTCATAACGCGTTGTTTTTATTATCATGCGGTTGCACAAGGATAACAGTACTGGCAGTGGCGTAGATAGCTTTTCACTGGCGGAGGGGCAAGCCTAAAATTTTCCGACAGACCGAAAATTTTCCGACTGTGTAACAACAACAAAAACCCAAACAAACAGAAAGAATCTGTTGTTTACTGCAAATGTACTGAAAATTGGTCTTTTTTTTACCCAAAATGTACCCAAAATGGCATGTTTTTATCCCCAAAGCCAGCATTTTAATGTTATTAGGCATACATTCGCCTAAAAATGGTCCCAAAAAATTTCCGACAAAACTTCTGGTGCCCCCCCCCCCCCCCCCCACCTCCCCTTTATCTACGCCTCTGAGTATTGGATATCTTCATTTCACTGTTACGGAAAGCAATTTCTGTCTTGAAAGTTGATCCGATAACAGGGACAAGGATTGTGACAAAATTCCATCTTGACTTATGAGACCATGTTTGAAAATTGCACACCCCTTAATCCACAAAATATTCTCCGTTTTCAACGTGTTTAATTCCCTAAAATAGTGGAAAGATTTCTGTATCTAAAACAGGGCAGAAAATAACCGATCCTTTAATAATTACAGATCTTTTAACCCTTTACCCAACGTAACGGCCAAAACCGGCCAGCGCTATTCTCAAAAATCGCCAATTAATTTTCACTATTTTTTTCATTTTTTGTCTCCAAAACATAGGTATGACCCCTCGTTGGAACGAGCTCGTCGAGCTCGTCCCAACGAGGGGTCATAACCTATGTTTTTGAGACAAAAAATGAAAAAAATTAGTTATTCAAGATTTTTTCTTGCAAGTGTCGTCTGCTTTTCACGTTAGGTAAAGGGTTAAACATTTGCCTTCTATTTCAAAAGATCATTAAAATAATAAGGCGTACTAATAAATTAATTTTCTTGATGAACATGATTTTATATATAAGTATTAGTTTGGATTCAGATGTTGTACCATTTACCAAAGATTATACCTTGCCGGTTTGTTCTGAATTGTTTTTACACGCTAAAAACTAAAGTGTTAAAAACTACATTTGAAGTGCTGTATTTAACACTTACTAAGTGCTGAACTAGCACTTTGTTCAAGTGTAGATATCCCAGAACTTGACAGGTGTTGACAATAATACAACTTGACAAGTGTAATGTCGCGACACTCTCGATCCTGATCCGCGTAATCTGCGTTGTGTCCTTTTAATTACGTACCCACCAAGCGCAAATCAAATTATGGACGATTCTGGAAGAACCACCAATGCTAGACACATGGGAAGTGCCATCCATTCAAGTTTCAGATGTCTGGCGATTGTAATGTCTAAGTGCTTAACCCTTTACCTAACGTAACGATCAAAACCGGCCAGCGCCTCCTCAAAAATCGCCAATTAATTGTCATTATTTTTTTATTTTTTGTTTCAAAAACATAGGTTATGACCCCTCGTTGGAACGAGCTCGTTCCAACGAGGGGTCATAACCTATGTTTTTGAGATAAAAAATGAAAAAAATTGGTTATTCAAGAATTATTTTTGCAAGTGTCGTCTGCTTTTCAGGTTAGGTAAAGGGTTAAAGCATTGCACTTTGAGTGGTAAAATCAAACCCTAAGAGTTAGAATGGGTTTAACACCTTCAAAGTGTCAGTTTGAACACTTTAGTTTTTCGTGTGTACCCCCCTCCCCCCAACTGTATAGTCAGTCAGTCGTTACAAATTTTAGCCGACTGAGAAACTCGTGGTACAGTGACTTTCTAATGGGATCGAAAGAATGAAACAATTTGTTTCGTTTCAAGAACA
Source organism: Pictodentalium vernedei (assembly GCA_031216915.1). Classification (NCBI taxonomy): domain Eukaryota; kingdom Metazoa; phylum Mollusca; class Scaphopoda; order Dentaliida; family Dentaliidae; genus Pictodentalium; species Pictodentalium vernedei. The sequence goes on from CM062295.1 coordinate 158,329,282, forward strand.
AATCATTCGACCTCGAGTAAGACTTAGAACAAGTCTGTGCCTTCGCGCAACCACCACCCTGAAGTTGGTGTAGTCCAAACTGGGGCAGTAAGGCAGTGGGTGCGTGCCTGAACAATACGTACCATACCAACAATTAATATCTTGCCGTTCACGTTTGTACAGCTGTTAGTAAGGCACACGCTGATTATCGTGTCATATCGTCCATCAAGTGCAACAAGGTCCCATCTGCAACGCGTTAGCACTACAGATGGCGCTTTGCGGCTCTCTTGAGAGGATATGTAATATATCTACCACCATGCGAAATGCGTATCGCGGTATTGAGGGGGTTCTTTGGGGGAAGAATCGTGGCTTGTTATTACCATATGCTACATTATTAAATTCTACACAGCAGATCCAGATGAAACAAGAAAACGTTTGTGCAAGCACAAGCACGCGAATAAATACTCATGAAACCTTTTTATTTTGTGCATATATTATTCAATCTCTTCGTATTAGAACATAAACAAGAAACATTCTGTGAACAAAGTTGAATCTCTCTCACTAAAAGAAGGTGAATACCACATCTCATTGTATTGTGACTGGTGATTCACAAGGAATTGGTTTAAAATAATTTAAACTTTAGTGGACAGGGTTTCAGGCTGTGGGGGTTAACATCTTCCTTCGAAAAATACTTCAATGGGCACCTCTCACACATACAAAAAACACCCAAAAAGATCAGCTTTTTGGGCGAATGTCTCTGTACGAAACTCGACTTGGAACAAAAAAATGCCGAGGTGATTTTTGAAAGAATCTACTCCAGCACCGTCTCAAATATTGTCGGTAGAGGTTCTCTGAAATTCTTTTTAAAGAATTTCAAGTTTATTGGACAAGAGGGAGGGGTGGGGGTGGCTACACTTTGAATATTAAGATCTCCATTCAAAAAAAAACTTGGAAAATTACCCAACCCCTCCACACAAAATCAACAAAGCAGAATGCTTAAATGCTGGGTACAGACATACCGTGAATTGGGGGAAAATATTCCAGTAGTTATCTCATCTAATATATTCGAGGGTGGATTATCATAACAAAACTGTTTTTAAAAAAGTACTTCTAAGTTTGGGGGTGGCATAAGACAACACGAATATTGATAACATTGAATACGGTTAATCCCAGTCAAATTACGAATTCCGCATACCAGTGTATCCAGTATATTATACGGTTCCATTTCCATTGTTTTCCAAGTCAATTAAATCTACCTAAGAAGGCAGTACCGCGTGATGTAAACGGCCCAAATAGGCTGGGGAAAAAGAGTAGCGAAATGCGCTGTAATGACCCAAAGACGACGCGAAAAATGACAGTGGTGAAATGCACCGTAAAGGCCCCAAAAGGCTCAGAAAAAAAGACAGTTGCGAAATTTGCTCTAATGGCCCGAAGAGATTGAGAAAAAAAAACAGCAGCGAAATGCGCGTAAAAAACCCAAAGAGGCGAAGAAAAAACCAGTGGCGAAAATGCACTGAAAAAGCCCAAAGAGGCTGAGAAAAGAAAATACAATAGCGAAATGCACCGTTGAAAAGGTTTAATACTTGCCAGACCAAAGCCCGGGTAAAAGATGTGGGGAATTGATAAACTGAAAAAAAAGAAAAAAACAAGAAAACAAAAATTCACTGTAGAAAAAAAACACTATGGATCTGCCAAGTTTTTATAATTGCCGGTCCTAAACCCGGATAAAGGATGAGGGGCGTTGATAATTTAAAAAAAAAAAAACAAAAAAAAAACAAAACAAAAAACAGAAGCAAAATTCGGTGCAGAAAAAAAATCTCTGAATCTGCCAAGTATTGCAGTTGCCGATTTTAAATCCAGGTAAAGAGATGAGGATTGTTGATAAATTATGAGCTATTTATTTCAAGTCAAGCTGGAAACTTTCAAAATGTTCTTCTTAAACCCGCGATAAAGTATGCTTGGAGTTTTAATTGTTATTTATACCAAATAACTATAGGCCAATCCACTTAATTGGCTCATTTCAGGGAAGGATTTCCGTATTATCTGTGCATCGGTGGCTGGTAGGAAATGAGACCGCAAATGTGATTTTCTATCTGACATTAAACATAAAAAACTAAGGGGTTAAAATCAAGATATTATCCCCATCTTTAGAATAAATTCTATATATGATATGTAGCATTTTCTTTCGCGTTTATTTTAACCCTTTACCTAACGTAACGGTCAAAACCGGCCAGCGCTATTCTCAAAAATCGCCAATTAATTTTCATTATTTTTTCATTTTTTTGTCTCAAAAACACAGGTTATGACCCCTCGTTGGAACGAGCTCGTCGAGCTCGTACCAACGAGGGGTCATAACCTATGTTTTTGAGACAAAAAATGAAAAAAATTAGTTATTCAAGAATTTTTTTTGCAAGTGTCGTCTGCTTTTCAGGTTAGGTAAAGGGTTAAGAATAGTTTACTTGCGGGTCTCTGTCCCTGCTTGCGAAAATTGAGACCGCAAATCGGAAGTCGCTCTCCATTAAAAGTTGAATTATGTAAACAATTGGTTCGGACTTTCTGGCTGAAATGTTTTCATTTCACTCTTGCAAAAGCACTTCAGTAGACGGCATAAAAACATATATGTAATACGGATTGCTTTGCTTGTATAGTTCAAAAACAATGCACAGAGAAATGGAAATAAAGCAAAGCCAAATAAATGAGAATTATAAAGATTCGTTTCAGAGTTTTGCAAACGTCCATTTTTTTCTCCAGTTAAGATTGAAACTTCCTGAGAATTGAAGTCACCATGAACTCTGTCAAAAATTGTTTTAAATATTACGCGCGCATGCGCGCTAAATGACTGATGTTTGTAGTTTTTGATCTGGAAATGTTACCGTACAGGTTTGGAAAAGGTGTGAGAAAGCTTTGAAATTACTGACTTTTGGACAGATAGGATATCTGCAATTACTACAGCTTGACTGTGTTGGAACCCAAATCGATCTGAATGGACTAAAAATAATACAGGCCCATCAGACGAGAGTTATTTATAAAGCATGGTATTTTCTATCTAATGATAATCATTGTCTCTAAAACTGGTTATTAGAAAGTTGTTCTGGAGAGCTGTCCAAGAATACGCTTTAGAGCTGTTATAAAAGATAACGAAGAAATGAGAACTAACTCGTCTGTGCTTATCTCACAATGTATGTATATATGACTGCATAAATGGCAACATTTTTCCTCTATTTATGTATTAGTTTAACCAATGAAAACTGATATCAAAGTGTCGAAATATCAAACACATTTTCCTGTAATGTTTGATGATGTAAGTAGGAAGTAACCCTAATTCAATCTTGTTTGACAGAGCTCGATGAACTCTGTCAAACAAGATTGAATTGGTTAAATTTCTAGTTGCATTATGGGAAAAAAGGCGGCTTGAAATTTCGATATTTCAACATCAGTGTGCAAGGGGATTTTAATGATGGGTATAATATCGTGGGCGTCGGAAGTAAACTGCGATTCGTCCGGCAGCGTCAGCTGGTGTGGGTTAGTAAGGGGTACTTTAAGGTAACAGAGAGAAGATATTTGAAAAAAGGCCGTTCTGGTGACATTATGGTGTTATTCTTAATAGCTACTTCTGATGTGAATGAGGTTTAATTACACAAAGTTACTGCTGATAGAGCTCCGGGTTCAACCCGGAGCTTCATCAACGTATATTTTGTTGTGCTATTCTTAATACTCATTCTTAAAATTTCATATATCATTGTAAAACTACACGACCTGGGCGTTGCCTAAGTACATTCCACTTCTTCTACTATATGGCAAACGTACCCCATTGAGCTTTGCAGCCATCCAGCAACAGACCAACGATAACAAGAAAACGTGAGCGAGGCAGGGGCAGAGGCAGGCAAGATGAAGGAGGAGGTGGAGGAAGAAGCGCAATTCTTTTGTTTCTCCTCTTCATTTCAGCTCGTGTTCGGTTAGAGATATGCAGCCCCCACAGGTGAAGGTGTGGGATCCTCCACGGAGAAAAATAACTTTTCAAGTCAATCGAAGCACCCTGAGTACTTTTGAAGGCCCAAGTACTCAGAAGGTGAAGGAACAACTATAGTAAACGACCCAAGAAATATCAGGGGAAGAGTACATGGACCAGTTTTAGGAATTTCAGGCACGAATGCATATAAGGTTGGGGTGGGGGTACGAGTTATCTTTGACCTCCCCTCCATGACAGGTCCGCTGCAGCGATGGTTTCCACTTTCAAGAATATTGATCCGACACGTGCCGGACCTGTCGGAGCGATTGCGACGCCCCTGAATATTATCTCAATCTATCAGGTGATTTTTGTTTTAGTTGTAACGAATAGTTCCGGATTAACCATGGTACAATTAGTACAACATTTTCTCCTCACTTACCACATAAACACGACGTTTTCTGTGTTTATACGTGCAAACGTTATATTGTTGTCGAGATAGTCTTACAGATTTTATCGTTTCGTTCCTCATTTGACATTAAGCTCTTTCGAATGGTCTACACAAATGTTTGAATAAAGATAAACGTCAGCGTTGGCGGGTAGTCTTGTATGGTTTTAGTAATTATTTAATGCTATGGCCCTAGGAGACCGAACAATTTAGTTATTTTGAAGCCATTTATGAGCTGTAGGTTAAAAAGCTAACTGAATATCCCCAGAGATACAAAATACATTGGCCCATCTGCTGGAACAGGACCCTCTCCATTTATCACACACACACACACCCCTCGAACAACAGATGAGGTAAATATGAGAACTTTATTTACTCTAACTCAGTCAAACAGCTATACATAACAGTTGGCAATCCGTGAGTGAACAACACAATAAACATCTGTATGAATAGGAAGACCAGTGATAATTTAATCCTTCAGCCCTTTAGGGCCGAGGGATTAAATTATTACTAATCCTCCACAAATGCAAAAATAGACTCCATTTGGATGTACACTGTGGGATATAAGCAGGTACCATTTAGGGCGTCAAAAGTTCAGAATTAGGTTCGCAATCAACTTTGAGTTTATCCCATACACCCACCATATAAAGATGATTCGATAAGTGCCCAAGGGATGGATGGCATGAGCACTTTTTTACGGTGACCGCATCCCCACTCCCGATATCACACTATAGTCTACCACAAAGTGGGGTATAAAACCTTATCACGTGATTTAACTGAGTAACTGTACAACATTTTATAGAGCTATTGCACTGGAAGTAAGAAGGCCAGAGGCAATACCAATGTCTTACTTGAATTTCTACTTTTTGGAATGCACTGGAAGTCGTGCGGTTCTTGTTTTCTGTGGTAAACAAGTTCTGTTTTGCCTCTATAAAAGGACTCGGTGACCAACAGTCAGGTGAAAGTCCTTTCAGTTGGGGAACGTAATCGTAAAGGATTAGCTAAACCTGACTTTACACTTATACTGCGGTCACGATATAGCCATGTGTGCTGAGATTAGAAATAAATAAATAATTAATACATATGCCACTTCTTGGCATGGAATCTCTGAAAGCTCACCGTGGTCGCTTTCCAAGAATCAGTGTGAGATACTGAAAAAAAAAAGTTTTCACAGTTTTCTTACAACACAATTAGATTAACGCGGCGGCATCTGCATGGAGGATACCTATTGTTCCGGAGTGGATATCATAATTATTTCGTGAGTGACTTGCAGGTGAAAAATCAATTTCACCGCGCGACAACAGGTCGTGTGTTGAAAGTTTATATTTCGCCCACTTGTACAAATGAAATAAATGTGGTAACCACTCAAAAGACCATACTAGGTATTCTTTTTATTATATGCGTTGGCTGCCTATTCCAAAAAGATCTTTGCCTTTTAATCCAAACTTAATTAAATGTTATTGCTTCGAACGCGAGAAACGGTTTAGTTTAAAAGCTGTCAGCAGATAGCCAACGAACCACTTCCAGCGACGCGAAATTAGTCGTTCGCGTAAGAAAATAGTTCCCTCGGCTTTTTCAGTAAAAACTACACAGGAACGTTAAAGGATATTAATTCAATATCACAAATTACATTAACAACAACTTTTTCCCATGAAATAGTAAACATTTTTCACGCTTATAACATTTTAGCGAGTTTATTTCGTATTCGTTGATACTATTTTTACTTTGATTCACCGGTTGTACACACAGTGAAAAATAACATTTCTGGATAATGTAATCGTATGTCTTGTGTCAGCCTAGACGAAAAATACGACGTCTATGTTTTCGTAATTTCCTTATATTTTTAGCGGAAGCATATAATAAATAATGTTATATACACGTGCTAGTTGGGGCCTGTTTAACCCCCTTCACTCTTATGTCAAAATACCAAAATTTCAGGAAGAATTTCTAGAAATTTAACCAATTCAATCTCGTTTGACAGAGCTCAGTGAGCTCTGTCAAACGAGATTGAATTGATTAAATTTCTAGTTGCATTATGGGAAATTTTTTCTGCCTGAAATTTAGATATTTTGACATCAGTGTGCAGGGGGTTAACGGGGTCTCCACATGATTAACCCGGAACTGATTTTATTTTATAATGTGTGTTTCATTTTTGTAACATTACGTCTATAATGGTATTTTTGTATTTTACTTTAATCCAGTTTACTGTAATTTAAGTTTATAATACTTGTTAAAAGTTATTTTCTGTAAATGGGTTTTCGGCGAACCGTTTCGTAGTGTTGCGACGGAGTAGATTTCGGTATATAGATGTTTGTCTCAACTTGCCAAGTTGTAGATTCATTTTTACTTACTTTTATGTAATTACAGTGTATGAATCCCTTTCCTCAAAAATCGGTTAAACTTTAGGACATTTTGGAAATACTATATAGATTGTAATTTTATAGATGCTTTACTTTAATGTCAAATTTACCGTATTTCGGTGACTTTGTATAGTCCACCATTTCGGAAGTTTAGCCGAACATTTTCTACAATCCGCACTGCGATTGGCCTATTCTGGATAATGTGGCCAATGCGAGCCTGGTTTTTGGAAGGTGTTCAGCGGTGAAATCCTATAATCTCACCAAGTTATTCTATTGGTTGTTGTTTATATTATAAGCCCGGTCGCGGCCTCCACTGCCCTCTTCAAAAGAACTTCCAAGTGCGAACCATTCCGGGTTGGTGGCGTGCTTACTATAATAAAATGCAACATTAAATAATAGTTTTCTTTTGGCCACACCATTGTCACTGTTCTGCCATTGGTATGAATAGATTTTAAACCGTATGGGTCCTCTGTCTTTAATTAATTCATCAATAAATTGTCCAAAGCCACACAATGTAATTTTCTCGAAATCGTGTTGTCTAGGTAGTCTATGTGGGCATTGTGGACCTATGAACTTTTACTATAAATTACAGAATATGTCAGTGTGATTATTTATCTCAAATTGCTGTAACTCATGTGAGAATTCTCTTTGGTATGTGGTAGTATTGGGGGGTTACTTCCATTCCCATAACTTATAGCTAAAACTAGATTTAGAATTACTGATGGCAAGTTGTTTTAACCCTTTATCTAACGTAACGGCCAAAACAGGCCAGCGCTATTCTCAAAAATCGGCAATTAATTTTCATTATTTTTTTTCATTTTTTGTCTCAAAAACATAGGTTATGACCCCTCGTTGGAACGAGCTCGTCGAGCTCGTTCCAACGAGGGGTCATAACCTATGTTTTTGAGACAAAAAATGAAAAAAAATAGTTATTCAAGAATTATTTTTGCAAGTGTCGTCTGCTTTTCATGTTAGGTAAAGGGTTAAAAACTGAAACAAGCATTGGTCTCAGAAAGACTTTGTTTCACGCCTTCCTTCTTAAACATACTTCTTTGTATTTTTAAAAATAAAATTTATCAGTGCCTTTTATCTCAAGTTGTTGAATTTTTTGCAGTTACTCGGCAGAACACAGTTCAAGCAAATACATATCTGGGATTATTTGATAGGTGCAGAGGTCCGAGGTTGAGTAGTCTCATGGGAGATTTTGAGTGACCTTGACCCCGTACAGTTACAGTGTCAACAAGGCGACAAGAGCACACCTTTTAACATACGAAACAATCTCCCAATCTTTATCTCGGCTATATTCGAGTCGTTATAGAATTTACCACAAGAAAAAAAAGTATTTTTGGAAAATCTGCAGACAAAATTCCGCTCCAAAGCAAATCCTGCCTTGTCCATATTAAGCTTACCCTGACTAACTGATACAATATTCTATGAAAACTGAATGCCAACTTAATGGATGGATTTCAATTAAAATGTATTTGTTCAGCTTCGGTAATCATCAGACAACATCGCTGTTTGTTAGTTTACTTTTAAATTTCATGCTAATAAAAACTACCACACACAGATTGTGGTTAGGTTTTGTTAACACTCCACATACTGATGCCAAAATTACGAACTTTCAAATAGCAATTTTCCCATAATTTAACAAATTCTATTTTGTGTGACAGAAGTCACTGAGCTGATTCAATTCCTAGCTACTTCTATTACGACAAATCACGAAAGGCACAGATACTCCCCTGCAGGCTGCGTTTATCCAGCAGCATTCTATAATAGCCAGTTTTTATTTTTTGGGGGTGGGGGGTGGGGGTGGGGGTGGGGGGTTGGGTGGGGGACAAAAATTATATTTGGAAAGCCGTCGTGGCAGAGGGCGGGCCTACCCAAGTCCTAACTAGACCCTCCGATCGTTACCCCCCATTCCACTTTCCCGACGGCAGGAGGGTCCTAATTAGCAATAGGTCCCCCTCCCCGAAAATGTTTTGCAAAATTCAGCCTACTAAGACATCACATAAATAGCGATATTCTACTAAACGATCCTAGAGGTACGTGCACATGTGTACTCGGTCGAACACACGTGTGATTGTACGTATTTATGCACACCAGTCTGCGCGTGGGACGAGTGCATATGCATGCGTGGTAATGGGAAAAACAACACAGTTGATGACCGGTGCGCGGACGTCCTTACTACGATTGAATTCTCTGTCTAGTCTCTGTTCTTCCTTTATTTTCTTCCATCTTTTTTTTTATCTGCTTCCCTTCTTATTTCCCTCTACGAAATCTATTCTATAGCATCTGTTTTTTCTGAAATCTAATTTTTAAAAAAAATGATACACTGTATACCTTACTGTCATAATTATATTCACGTAAGTAGTAGGAGATGAGGTAACCGGCCCACATTGGGGGAGGGAATGGGGGAGGCGGAAGTGACGTCATGTCACGTGACCCAGTGGCGCCATGTTGTGCTGTTATGGTAACTCGTGTGAGCGGCCATCTTGTGACGTCATTCCCATAGTGATACGTGGTCCTCGTGCGCATGCGCAGGGCGTGTTGTTAGGGTGATACGTGTTTCCGTCGGCCATTTTGTAAACTGGAGGCCGCCAGCTTGGTTTCTATGGTAGCACGTGGTTGCTATGTTACCCAAAACCTTCTTATAGGACAGGGGTATGTTCGGAGGGTGTGTTCGATTGAACAGGAGCAATTTTTCGATTCGTAGAATTACCATAAACAACCCGACAATCCCTCCAAATCACCAAAATCCATCCCAAACTATGATACCGAGAGGCCCCTGGGTACCGAGAAGGCTTCTAGGGGTAAGTTCGATTGAACTAGAGTAGTTGTTCTGGTTCGGATTTTACAAAGAATCCTTTTTAGGACCGCCATACCATGGCTTATAATAGTAACACGTAGTGCTATAGTACTGAGGGGCCCTTTGGATTATAGATAACTGATAGACAACCTCCATGAAAGCCTATATCATTCCTAATGCCAAGAATCTACCGAGTAGTTACTGATAAGTCATTGCTCGAACTACTCGAAACCCACCGAGCAAATAATCCATAGAGTATTTACTCGAACGAGTGACTCGCACATACGACTCGTAGCCTCATTTCGGTATTTGAGGATACCTATGGCATGGCATTGTATTATTTGAGGATACCTATCGAGAATACCTTCTGGAGAATCCCTTTTTTGTCGTATGAGGCCATGGGTGCCATGAGAAAATCCCTCAATGAGGTCTAATATAATATCCCTCTTAACCTCATTTCTTCGAGGCTATGAGGGCCATGAAAAAATCCCTCAATGAGGCCTAATTTCCTATCCCTCTTAGCCTCATTTCGGTATTTGGGGATACCTATGGCCTGGTATTGTATTATTTGAGGATACCTATTGAGGATATTTTCTGGAGAATCCCTTTTCTGTCGTATGAGGCCACGAGGGCCGTGTGAAAATCCCTCAATGAGGTCCAATTTACTATCCCTCTTAACCTCAATTCTTTTGAGGGCATGAGGGCCATGAAAAAATCCCTCAATGAGGCCTAATTTACTATTCCTCTTAGCCTCTTCTCGGTATTTAACAACCATAGCCCCTGGGGCCCCAATTTCAGCACCCCTTTTTGAAAAAACGTCTGGCCTTCGGCACCCCTTTTCAGTCGTATGAGGCCATGGGGGCTACGAGAAAATCCCTCAATGAGGTCTAATTTACTATTCCTCTTAGCCTCATTTCTTTGAGGCTATGAGGGCCATGAAAAATCCCTCAATGAAGTCTAATTTACTATCCCTCTTAGCCTCATCTCGGTATTTAACAGCCATAGTCCCTGGGACCCCAATTTCAGTACCCCTTTTTGAAAAACGTCTGGCCTTCGGCTCCCCTTTTTAGTCGTATCTGGTCATGAGGGCTATGAGAAAAACCCTCATTGAGGTCTATTCTACTATCCCTCTTAGCGTCATTTCTGTTGAGGCCATTAGGGCCATAAGGGTCATGAGAAAATCCCTCAATGAGGTCTAATTCACCAGCCCTCTTAGCCTCATTTCGGTATTTAAGGATACCTATGATCCAGCTCCTATACAGCTCCTATCTCCTATATGGCTCCTATACAGCTCATATCTCCTATATGGCCCCTACACAGTTCCCATACAGGTAGTCTTATCAACGGCTTCCATCTTATCTCCAACGCTCCAAGGCCACTACTTGTCTATGGTCTATCTGTCCTATCATTCGCTTCTACAGCAGTCTTGTGCCATTGCGGTATTGTACCAGTACTATAGGCTATACTATCATCCATTAATATTGACTTATCACACTACTTCCTACCTATACCGATCTCAGTCTCGACTATAACATCGATCAAGGTTGAATCATATTGCTTCATGTCCCCTGTATACATATAAACGGGGTATATAAGACATTCCGTAATTGAGATTCTTGTCCGATTCCGTATTGAGGGAGTTTCTCATGGCCCTCATGGCCTCATACGACAAAAAAGGGATTCTGCAGAAAATATCCTCGATAGGTATCCTCAAATAATACAATGCCAGGCCATAGGTATCCTCAAATAGCAAAATGAGGCTAAGAGGGATAGTAAATTAGGCCTCATTGAGGGATTTTTTCATGGCCCTCATGGCCCCAAAAGAAATGAGGTTAAGAGGGATATTATATTAGATCTCATTGAGGGATTTTCCCATGGACCTCATGGCCTCATACGACAAAAAAATGGATTCTCCAGAAGGTATCCTCGATAGGTACCCTCAAATAATACAATGCCATGTCACAGGTATCCTCAAATACCGAAATGAGGCTAAGAGTAGTATGTGCGAGTCACTCGTTCGAGTAAATACTCTTTGGCTTATTTGCTCGGTGTGATTCGAGTAGTTCGAGCAATGACATATCAGTAACGACTCGATAGATTCTTGGCATTAGGAATGAAATAGGCTTTCATGGAGGTCGTCTATCAGTTGGATATGATCCAAAGGGCCTCTCAGTACTATAGCACTACGTGCTACTATTATAAGCCATGGTATGGCGGTCCTAAAAAGGATTCTGGGGGAAATCCGAACCAGAAAAACTACTCTAGTTCAATCGAACTTACCCCTGGAGGCCTTCTCGGTACCTAGGGGCCTCTCGGTGCCATGGTATGGCGTTCCTAAAAAGGATTCTGAGGGAAATCCGTATCAAATAAAGTCAATTTCGGTAGTCTGGGGTGGCTTTTGGTGATTTGGAGGGATTGTCGGGTTATTTGTGGTAATTCTACGAATCGGAAAATTTCGCCTGTTCAATCGAACACACCCTCCGAACATACCCATGTCCTATAAGAAGGTTTTAGGTAACATAGCAACCACGTGCTACCATAGAAACCAAGATGGCGGCCTCCAATATACAAAATGGCCGACGGAAACACGTATCACCCTAACAACACGCGCTGCGCATGCGCACTAGGACCACGTATCACTTTGGAGATGACGTCACAAGATGGCCGCTCACGTGGGTTACCATTACAACACAACATGGCGCCACTGGGTCACCTGACATGACGTCACTTCGGCCTCCTCCCATTCTCTCCCCAATGTGGGCCGGTTACCTCATCTCCTACTACTCACGTATGTCCGATTTGTCACAAAAAGATAGATAACAAAAGCTTTTATCTTGCAGCGGAATCCATTTTCTCTGGTTATGTAACTGATTTCCTTATTGTTTCAATGTTATAACATTATGTATCTGTAAAACAAAAATAATGTTTAAATTAAATTCCTTGGTGCATTACGAGAAAATCAGTAGTAGTAACAGTAATGAATTTGCTGCGCTCCGTGTACGGTTGCTCAACAAGAGCAGAAAAGACTACAGCCTGTTGCGACGTTTCATCTATACATAGGTAATTTGAATGATGTTTGACTTGAACACGACCCGCCCTTAGTACCTCATCAGGTGGTAGTGAAACTTTGGACAGGATTGTCACTGGGCATAGCGATTTTGTTCGTGCCTCTTTCTCGAATCCGAATTCAGTTGGAGGTAGTTTTGGCGGATCTGATTGGAGGGCATTTTTTCGTATGCAGGCTTGTAAGCGGATCCTTTTCACACTTTTTTGAACAAGCAGATCTCGAAGGAGGTAGAAGGCAAAGTTTTGGGGGCATGATGCACTCGGATTTCCAATTTTGATTGTCCACATGTCCATTCAGACATGAGACATTAAGTTGGAAAGGGAAACATAAGGCAATGCATTCTGTTGCCTCTTTTAAGACGTCTGGCCAAGAGCCCTTTCGTCTCCCAATAAGTTCAATGTGGCCAAGGTTTACAGTACTTCCAGTACGCGTCCTTTACCAATGCGGAAGCACAAAGCAGTCATACAATGTCATACATTGAAAGAGCATGAGCAACAAGTAACTGTAAAGTGGTGTTTCGTTGTTTATAGACAAGTTGCGCGAATATCTATAGCTGTGCGCCAATGTGCTTTATGGGCTCCATTATCGCTGGAACTCGAAGCTCGAACTGGTTAACGAAGCGTAAACATCGATGTCATCAGCAATGACAGCAACTTGTTTTTTCAACGGATGCAAGCATGATCGCCCGTTGAACAATGATTTTGCCCGCTTATTTGTGTGTGGTTGCCTTGTCGACGCTCCGTTTTTCCGACCCGCCACTGATCTCAACTTTAATTTCGTTCTGGCCCCTTATCAACAGCTTGTGTTTGTTTGTGTGTTGTGTTAGGTGGGAGGTTCTTCGCTGGACAACTGTTCATAAATGAAATTGATGATTTGTTTCTCATGTGCTACCACGGTCAGAAGTAGGTTCTGAGATGACAGAATGGAAATGGGTCCAAGCTTGAAAACACGACAACTGTCGACACTCCTATTTACTCTCATCTCACATTTCCTGCTGTAGTCCACATACCTGTCAAACATTAAATAAACATTACTTGAGCATAGCTTCAGATAACTCGCTGTTTGCATTCACCTGCAAGGTCTACCACAGTAGCATGTCGGCTCTTACTTGCCCTTGGGCTGTATGGAATCGACGTAAAACCCCACCCATCAATCAGTATACTTGTGCTTCCTTTATCAAACTGTCTGGTTGGTGATTCAACAATTATCTTATTCAAGCCAGCCTTTGATTTGGAAACTCGCAAATCGTCTGGTTTGTTGATGAGGGCAGTGGATAGGGAGACAGTTCATAACACAAAACTTGTTTTATATCCAATTCACGCAATCTTGACGGAACTTCACATAAGACAAATTACTCTTGAGTAAATAAGGTTTGTGTCGAAAACATTCACTTCACCAACTTTCATAACCGCCATAATCTGTATCGATATGGAGATGAGATTATAAAATCTTCAGGAAGTTGCCGCTTAAAAAGTTGTCAACAAACAATCCGTATGACACTATCCGCTACGTTCGTATTTGGAGTATGCTCTGTATTTCATGATTCCGTGATTACGGCGGATTTTTATAACGCGCATGTCACGCCGAATTCATACATGGTCTTCTACAACTCTTTCGAGTCTCTCAGCGTAGTAGCTAATTGCACTTGCAGTGGTGCGTGTGTTCCATGGAATGGTGAAGTGGCAATGTTGTGCTTGTGATCACTAGTAACGTGTGATCTATCTTTGGTGATAAACTTCCTTTGACGGATGTTTTTAGAGTAGTGATTAATCTCTTGGTGGCAAAAACTGACTATTTAATAATTTAAACATGATTGCTTTTGTTATATCGTCGCGTGAGAACCATAAGGTTCTATCTTCCAGTGGAAGATAGAACCTTATGGTTGTCACACGACGATATTTAAGTTTCAAGCTTTAGCCCACACTGCATTTAAACCATGACACAATAAACGGTCTTTAGAAGATTTCCGTACGATAAAACCACTAAATAGTTCCGCACACCAAGCACAACTACCAATCAGCTTAGATAGACAGACAGACGTCACTGGACCGGGACATGATGAGGGAAATGAATGTGTTTAAAACAGTCCCACGATTTAACACGATTTACTGGTCTCATGTGAGGTGACTGCTGTCTTTTGTCAGTTTAGAGGGTGTCCGAACTAACAGAAGTCTCTGAGAAAATACTTTATACGCCAAAACAAAGTGCTATGAAAATTTGGCACTTGAGGACCGGGCTACTAGTGAATCCGACTATGTCAAACTTCTGTTTTGGACATTCTAAGGAAATGTGCAGCATGGTCTCCATTACTCGCAAATTACACATTTGGCGCTCGTTGTCACCTTATTTCCCAATTTCCCCCTAAACTCCAACGACCTCGACCTTAGTTTGAACAGAAGTGATCTCCCAAAGGTGTCATCCTGGTACTGCTCAAATGTTGGCTTCCACCTTTCTAACAGGCCTCCCAAATACCTCCCTGCTCTGACCCCTTCTCGCCAGTTTCGGTTACAATCTTCCACGATTCTCTCACTGGCGAGTTTTTTACCTTGGGCTGTCCCACCTTCCAGGTCAGAGATCTCCTTTGAATAGTTTTCAACTATTTCACTTGCCCAACCCATCACGTCTTGATATTGGAATCCCAAACATTCCGAAACGTTAGGGAGATTAACCAAATGGGTCGGGTAACAGAGTTGCATGAAATCTGTCCTATTCTTGATTCTCATCCACCCAAACTCCCATGACTGGTTCCAGAGCTGTGGCATTGCTCAACCCAGTTATCCATCTACCTATTCCAATACCGCCCATCTCTAATGGCACTAATGCAAAGCCAATATTTTATTTATTTATTGGTGTTTAAGTTCACATACTTTTGCACAGTGGCTAATCGTGACTGTTTTGCGGGTGGAGGAAGCCGGAGTACCCGGAGAGAACCACCGAGCATCGACGAGCAATTGTCAGCTCCCTCAGCATTCTAACTCTGTTCAAGCGCCGCTCAAGCAGGGTTACAGCGGTTGAAGACATGTGCACCATCGACGTGCAGTAAAATTAAGTACACGGCGTCATCGTGCCCCCATGTTGGCAACCGGGATAAAGTGCCTTGCCCAATGACACAACGCGGGTCGTCCCGGACGGGGATCGAACTCGGGACCTCTAGCATAGAAGTCCAACAGTCTACCACTGAGCTACCGCGCTCCCTGCAAAGCCAATAATCGAAAGGAAAATATGTAGTATTCGGTTTAGTAGTCTGCATCTATCGTTAGAATCATAGGGTGAAGGATTCGCCTTTTTGGCACCAATGTTCAAAATTTTCTCCCACTAAGCCGAACCTAGTCAAAACTTGGCTCCAAAAAGCCGTTATATGTTTTAGTTTAAACAATATTTATTGAAAAATGATTGGTAATTACAAGCAAGAAATATAATTTATAAAATATATACTCGAACAATAGAAAGTATTGTATTTTTGTGTAGTATCTGTAATAACAGGATTCGACATCAAGTCTAGGGTTTATGTAAGTCGTCTCCTAAAAGTGGAAAAGTTATAATATAATAATTTAAGATTTTGAATAATACAACAGAGATAGATGTATTTTAAAACTGATTTAGGAAAAAGGATTAAAAGTAACATCAATGAGGAAAGGGCGGTCAGTTTGTCAATGCCATGGTGCAAGTAATCTGACAGGTTGAGACACGGTCGACAAGGCGGCCGCTGATAATTCACGTCGAGATTAATCGGGAAGGTCAACACTCGCTTGGGTGCTATTTCCCAGGACAGGTTATTCCGCTTATCTACTGCATTACGTGCCATGATAAAGGTTTTAGTTACTCAATATGCAGTACACAGAGCGTGAAACGGAATTCTCCTCGCTCAACCTTTACGTATACGTGCTACTAGTTAATCCTTAAAGATGACCCAAGCAACTCTCAACTCACAGATCACTTAATTTCACCCAATGGCCCATAACCCAGGGTTCCCGCCATGTAGACATGGGATCCCATAAACGGCCCTATTCCCCGCGCTGACTTCCCCCTATCCAAAAGGTATTTGTAAAGCTCTCATCAAAGACACTTATAAGGCTCGCATCAAAGGCAGAGAATTATAGGGAACAAGGAACAGCAAAAAAATCAACCAGACTCAAATTTGTTTTACCAAGTTGCAATAACCTTCAGGAAAGAACGACAGGATCTGGTGATGGGTTAGATGGCGCAGGATTTGGGTTGGGTTCCATTGGCCCACATTGGTAAGTTTTGTGCACACTCTGAGGACAGCCATTTTAACATGCACAAGGCATCATAGTTCCTCCACTCGTGCATCCCAGATGTGCATTTCTGCGCAAGAAGAATGTGCAGTTGTGTGTGGGTGTGGGTTTGTGTGGGAGTGGGAGTGTTGGGGAGGAGAGAGGCGCTTATGACTGAAACATTTTCGGTTTTTCTTTTCATTTCCAACTGGACTGAATACATGTAGTATCTGAAGGATATAGCATATCATACTTTCATCCATATCTCACTACAGAACTGATAACTACACGACATCGAGATCATTACCCCTATCCCAAAGCATCCACCTGCCTTTCTTTCAACGCAAAGGCCGAGTTTAAATTGTGCATACAACGTTTTAATGCCTATACAAACTCCATCTCAATTACAAAAGAAATGGCCGATGCCTTTGTTTATTTTACAAATAGCACGTGATCACGAGCGTCTTTACACGCCAAAAACATTTATATCTCAACTGGTTCGGAGCCTTTTTTGTATGTGGTTCGTTGAACTGTCTTACATTTGCTTCCAGCTGTTCGATGGTTCTAACCGTGTGCTCCGGCTTCTTTCACCCGGTAGGTTATCCACTCCAAAATCGCCGATGAGGGTTGCAAAGTATTTAGCGCTGTGACACGTTCCTCACATGCATACTGCCCATGGAAACTCTTCGACTATCTATCTACGCGACTAAAGAAGGCTGTGGTAAGTAAACTGAACAGATAAATAGAATGCATCCGCACGCCAGGACGCTTGATAACGAATAAAGAAAACGTGGAGGATAATTTTAATGTTCGATAAGAAAAAAAGAAAAAACGTACATTGTCTCAATGAATGATTCGATCACATAGCACAGGGGCGGCGGAACCCCGGGGGGGGGGGGGGGGTGCTGGAGAGGGGGGAGGGGCTTCAGCCCCTCCACTTTTTTTGCCGGGCAATGTTTTTTGGTATACATATATTTTAACACAACAAATTACTGGTGAAACAATGAAACAAGGGGCGGATCCAGAGCCTCCCCCCCCCCCCCCCACATTTTCGCCAGCTATGTTTCTCTCATACTGGTTCAGTTTCGATGGATTTCGGATCATTTTTTGCAGTTAGTGGCAGCAAACTCTAAAATGTACACAGTCTGTTAAAAAAATCGATTAACTGAAGTAGATCGCAATCTTACAGACATACAAATACCAAATCCACCCCAGACAAGATAATCCACAGACAGTATAATTGCTGTAAAAGTCTGGTAAAGCATGCAGGTGAGGTCTATTTATCAGCTTTGGTCGTTACGACCAAAGCTGATAAATAGACCTCACCTGTATGCTTCACCGACGTTTTTTAACGGCTCTCAAAATGTGAAGTCTTTCAAATATATCTCCTGAAAAATCTCGAAATATCCACTCAGATGCATGGAAATGGGGGTTTTGGGACCCTGGAATTTAAAATGTTCATACCGACGACCATCCATCGCCCGATCCAGCCCTCCACCCCACCCCCCCCCCCCCCCCGCCCACACACACACACTTTGAAAATCGTTCCGCCGCCCCTGTAGCACTCGGCAATAGCGGAAAACCACTTTTCTAACCACTAAATCTTGAAACATTTTGAAAGAAGACAAAAACATATGTATAGTACTTGGGTGTGCGGTCCCTTTATTGAAAGTAACATCCTGGTAAACCAAGGCACTCCCTGGTTATACCAGGGTATTTTGGGGGTCAATAATATATTATACATTATGTTCCAACCTACTTTTTACAACGCTCTCTCCAAGCTCTGATGGTATACCTGTGTAATTCTGTTTGGAATTAGAAGCTGTTTGTTTGCCCCCTTTTCGGGGAGTTTTCGCATAGACTAACCTTGATGTAATTCGAAGTTCTTTTACTTACAAGATATATAGATATTCTTTCGTGTTCCAGTTATTCCAATCAACCAGTATTTATTCACCTTTCAAACAACAAAATATTAACACAATTAGTGGAACTACGTCTGCATAATCATAAAACTACTGGCGTGACGAATCTCTATTCATAATTGTTTGTCAAACAATCATCTCTGAAGGTGTTCGTAAAGTCAAACATTCTGTCAAATCAAGTCTCGATTGAGAAACACATCGAGTGTTGCTTCAAAGAAAATAAATTTATATGGCATATTTTAGATTCACGGGTCTGGAATAGTTCAGTTGGTCCGAAAAGCAAATTTAACCGTAGGTTTGCTTTTCCGACCAACTGAAGTATTCCACACGACTGAATCTTAAACGTAGGCGATGTACTTTTTTAAAGGTTCCAGGCCATAACAGCGTCCATTTTCTTACAGAATTCGAATGATGTCTTGAGAGCTGAGGTCTCTCGTGTCCATTCGCGCATATGTTATTGTACACGAGGTTGCTAGTATTATATGGGTATTAGAACGGGGGTTTGGGGCTTTCGTTAGGGATCGTATTTGAACAATAATGGCACTAAAAGAGTTGAAATTATCGAAACATTCGGGGTGTTGCTTTCGTATATCCCAGCTTTTTCAGTCTTCTGAAGTATATAAATGAAATCCCCCCTTACTGTTATTCTGAATCCGCAGCTGCTTGAGTTAAAAAAAAATAAAGTGAAGAGACATTCAATCTTAAATGAGGATCCGGGATGAGGATGTAAATAGATTCGATTTTTTGACCCAGGATACAAATTATAGCAAGAATAATTCGTACTGTATGAATCATAATTCGTGAATTAATTTGTGGATTAGAGTAATGTGGAAAAAAAATATTGGAATGTTAACCCTTTACCTAACGTAACGGCCAAAACCGGCCAGCGCTATTCTCAAAAATCGCCAATTAATTTTCATTATTTTTTTCATTTTTCTGTCCCAAAAACATAGGTTATGACCCCTCGTTGGAACGAGCTCGTTCCAACGAGGGGTCATAACCTATGTTTTTGAGACAAAAAATGAAAAAAATTAATTATTCAAGAATTATTTTTGCAAGTGTCGTCTGCTTTTCAGGTTAGGTAAAGGGTTCAAGTTTATTTTAATGCAACAGAATATATAGTACGAGATGAACAGACAGTACTTAACCCCTTCCTGGAGGAAATTCTTTCGTAGAAATATCGCGAATAAAAGGGACTCCACGAAGCTTCGAAATTCGAAATCATCCCGATGATTCGATTCGATTCGATTTGATATGAGTCGTCCTGATTCGGAAATTTTCGAATCGACTCATAATCATCCTACAGAGTGTCTCCTGTTGAACTTATCTTCTTTGCCTGTGGCGTGAATCCAGACTGGTAGTAGCTTAGTAAGTTATTTGTGTCAAAGAAATGCCAGATCTTCTTGAATATGCATTTTTAGAAGACATTGCCAAAGGCAGCTTAGTTCAGAAATGGGGTGATAATTAGATACTAAGTTAGGAGGATCTTTCCTCAAAATTGGAAACACGTTGGCTCTTTTCCACTCACCGGGGAAATAAGATTGTTCCAGTAAGTAGTTGAGTAGAGTGGTCAGGGGATCACACAAGGATGACAAACACTCCTTAAGCAATTGGGGATTTATAGCATTCGGCCCACAAGCCTTGTTGGCCTTCATTGATTTTAGAGAATCGAAGACATCCTTCGCGTTTAAGATAATACTACTAAGAGTTGGATGGAGTTCGAAGCATCGATTGGGCATGGCAGCCTGGGTGTTGTCAATGGTTAATATCATACTGACGTAGTCATTAAATGCCTCAGCTCTCAGGTCGAGCGAGAGTAAGGGGTCATTGTACAATAAACTTGTAATTTCAGGCGGTTTGCCACCCACAAAAGTTTTTAGTGTGTTCCACCCTTCAGTTGACTGCATCTTCGGGATTATCTAGAATATTCTGAATTCTTGAAACAAAATCATTTTTAGACTTTCTGATATTGGTCACAACTTCGTTGCATTTAGCGCGTAAGATGACCTGAGCGTTTTGCAGGGCGATATACTCTTTTCCTTTGCCTAATTAGTAGTCTTATTTTGTTATGCATCCATTTGGGTTCGTCTTTTCTGGTGGTAAGAGTTTTGTTGGGAATACATTTTTCAGCTAAACCAAGCAATTTAGATGTAAAAGTGTCAGTAACACCATCGATACATTCGTTACTGGTCACAAGAATCGCGGATGCTTCTCGTAGAGCATTATTTAGGTCAGTATGATTCCCCTCATTATACAGCCAGATAAGTCACTTGGTATGGTTACGAGCATATTTTTTCAAGTTTAAGTAAATATACACTCGACAATGATATCGGATAATGTCTGGAATAAAGGGATCGAAGACACCGCTGGATATTATCTGAAAGGAATTAAATCCAAAACGGTAGAAAGATGAACTTATGTCACCAGGCATACTAATTCCAATATCACTAGTCCCTGTCAATGTTAAATGCAAATTAAAGTTTCCAAGCAATGTCGACGATGAACTATAATCCCTACATGAAGGCATGCCTTGATGATGTAGTTGGGTTATTTTATCAATCTGGACTCGAGCAATCACAGTCGGAACAAATCAGGTTTATTGTAGCCCAACCCCCGTCGGTCATCTTCAAGGCGCCACTGATTCGATTCGAGGTTCGATTCGATTTCGATTAACAGACATGATTCGATTCGAATCGAAAATGTATGATTCGCAGAGCCCTGACTATTCCATTTTAGTTCAGTTTCACAACTGGTTGTGTCGGAGGCCTTTGATGTCAATGAATTATTTATTTATTTATTTATTTATTTATTTATTTATTTATTTATTTATTTATTTATTTATTTATTTATTTGTGTTTAAGGTCACATACTTATGCACAGTGGCTAATCGTGACCGTGACAGTTTTACGGGTGGAGGAAGCCGGAGTACCCGGAGAGAACCACCGAGCAACGACGAGCAACTGTCAGCTCCTCAACATACTAACTCTGTTCAAGCTCCGCTCAGTGGTTGAGGACATGTGCACCATCGACGTGCAGTACGCCTCAGTACACGGTGTCATCGTGCCCCCATGCAGGCAACCGGGATAAAGTGCCTTGCCCAAGGGCACAACGCGGGCCCTCCTGGACGGGGATCGAAATTGGGACCTCAAGCATAGACGTCCAACAGTCTACCACTGGGCCACCGCGCTCCCGATGTCAATGAATAAAGATAAGGTAGAATCTTTTGTCGGTTTTTTTTTTCGTTACGTTCGGCTGCATGATTAAGTCGCATGCATGGCCGACAATTTGCGTCATTGGAAGAGATTTAGAGAAAAGTTAGCTCCCTTTACTTTCCCAAAGCTGTCAGTAAATTTAACACTAGCTGTATGGGAGTTTCATATAAAAATTGAAATTTCGAAATGATAGCGAATTTGTATAATCGATGTGCGCTTCATTTCACAAACTTCGGGCATTTTCGTGTAGAGTAGTATAGAAACAGAGAAGCTGGCTTTTTACAATTTTTTTTCCAATTAGTTGACCATTATTCCCGTTAAAAACCATTTACCCAACGTAACGGCCAAAACCGGCCAGCACTATTCACAAAAATCGCTAAATAAGTTTCATTATTTTTTTATTTTTAGTCTCAAAAACATAGGTTATGACTCCTCTTTGGAACGAGCTCGTTCCAATGAAGGGTCATAACCTATGTTTTTGAGACAAAAAATGAAAAAAAATAGTCATTCAAGAACTTGGTTCGCAAGTGTCGTCTGCTTTTCATGTTAGGTAAAGGGTTAAAAATCATTTAGCCCTTTTTACAGTTCATTATAGCAACGATATGCGCATCGGAACATGTAATACAGACACTGTACTTTTTATTAATATAAATGTCTAAGAGGTGAGGTTTGCTAATGTTTTCCTGGGAAGAATAAAAAACTTGCAAATTACTGTAAAAACACATTATCTAAACAAAGTGCCAACATGCACACTTAATGTTGGTAGGTGATATACTGATAGATATTCTTAATGGCGGATTATCTATGAACTAATTGCTTCTAATTAGCTTTCTATGAAAGACAAGTTTTTCGTTTGTTACTTTTAATGAACAAAAACAATGGGGACCCAAAACAACAGACGGCTCCGAGAGCTGTCTGCTGTTTTTGTTTATCAAAGTAATAACAGGCAACTTGGCTTTATTTTCGACTGACGTCATAGGTGTTCCCACGACAGTTACTTGCTTCTTAGTTTGACCTTCCTCATTCATTTAATAATTTCAAGGGAGATAACTTTATCGAACGTCGACTTTTATGTCGATATTAACCAGGGATGATTGGGTGAATGATAAAGTGCTTTTACAAAGACATAGTGATCCTTTCAGAGAATATCAGTGTCTGTCAAGAAGAGAACGGTAACCAGGCGAAACTAAGTGGAAGGACCCCCCCCCCCCCCCCCCCCGCAATTCATGCCACACTGTGATGGGATAAAAAAGGGAATGTCCGATACTAGGAAGAATGTTTAACTTTTCGTGTCAATTGGAGCATCCTCAGTACTTTTCTAAGGCTTAAGTGTCTAGGGCAAAGGAATAGCTATAACAAAGTGCCGTAAGAATATCCGGGCGACAGGACATAAACCGGTGTCCTGAATTCACCAGTTTCACATTTTTTCAAGAAAGGTTTGGGATAAGTCTCATCCAATCCCCCACCCCCTCGCTGATCGTATTACCACATTTGGAAATTAACACATCCTTTGATATTTTCAATTTATCGGGTACAGTACTACGGGAAAATGATGCTTTCATCCTTTACCTAACGTAATAGCAAAAACCCACACAGCACTATTCACCAAAATCGTTATTCAAATTTCATTGTATTTTCAAGTTTTGTCTCATCAAACATAGATTATGATCCTTCATTGGGACGAACCCAACCAACTTGTTCCAATGTGGGGATCATAAGCAATGTTTTAGAGACAAAAACGGTTAATCCAACAGTCTTTCGATTTTGAGGCGAGCTATCCCGCCAGCGCGCCACCGCACGTGTAATTTTAACTTTTTGCCAGTAGACAATAGCGCGCCTCGGTTCCACTTAGCGAGCGATTAACCCTTACTTACCGAATCGGCTGCATACGCCTCATAATATCCAAATTGTGCAGTAGAATTTGAGGGAGTCACGTGGTATGGTTTTGTTGAATTTGTTTTAAGATTTAAATGAAAAATTTAAAACAACACAGAACATGGTATCATGTGTTTTCTGTAAAGAGTTAATCTTTATTCGTGGGAAATAGGCCAAAAATACAATGCGTGCACGAAAGTGTGAACAGTACACATACAATAATTATGCCGGGATTCAACAATAGTGCTCTTCACTTCAAATATTAGCGAGCACTATACAGCGCGCTTTCCGTTTTCAAAACAGAAAGACTGTATTCAAGAAACTTTATTTTGCAGTTGTCATCTTATATTCGTGTTGAGTAAAGGGTTAAATAGGTATCAAGGAGGGTTTTTCTCTTCAGAGATTGTTTCTTTCGTGATTTGGCTGGAGCGATATTAGAACTACTTTTTCAAGCAAGTTTACAGGATGTCACGATAAATTCTCATTCGCTATTTAGAGCGACAAAGAAATTAGTACGTGAAGTTCTTTTTACTAATTCAGAGATGTGGTATAATGTCACCAACTGATTTAGCTGTATTTACAAAATTATCTACGCTATGTCATCTGGGTGAGTTATCTCTTTGCCCTTCGTGACGATAGTCCATGGCAAAGATTGTGATGTTTGGGTTTTATTGATAACGTTATGCAAAATCATTTGCTCAAACAGGTCAACATGCTTAGTTGAGTTCTTCGTAAGATATCACTGTAATACAGTACCTTACCTTGTCGTTTAACTTTATTAGAATTGCACAAAAATTGCATTCTTCCACATTGTGCTTTATTTCAGATATTTAAATGAATATTTACCAGGGATTGTGCTGTCTCATTGGTTAGAGCACTTAACTTCAAATCGAAAGATCGTAGGTTCGATTCAGACCCTCTTCAACACCGTTGTGTCCTTCGGCAAAAAAATAAATTTCAATTACTCAAGTAGGAGGACGATGGTGCATTATTCTAAGGCGCACTGCACATCGATAGCACACATGCCACAAAAATGCTTGAGAACATTATATTACCCTTTAATCCACAGTCACATGCTGTGCGGTATCGAAATCTGGGGACACTCGCCCTCCACTAGAGTGCTCACAAAACTGCAAAAGAAAGCCATTCGAATCATATCCAACAAAAATTTCAATGCACACACCGACCCTCTATTTAGAAACCACTGTATCTTAAAATTCACAGACTTGTATAAACTTCACGTTCAGCCATTTATGCATGATTGGCATAATAAAATGTTACCTGAAAGTTTTGAGAATAGCTCTAAAATATACCTAAACCCGTCTGGTATGGACACCAGACAGTCAGGTAAATTGCGTACATATAAACCGAGGACCTAGTTCTCTGCTAACCTTCCCATTCATACTTTCCCTAAGACGTGGAATAATATTGAACCATCCGTTTAAAAGTATCCAAGATCACTATTCAAAAAGACTGTAACTGAACAATTTCTAAGTTCATATTCACTACATGTCAACTGTAACAATGCAGTATGCCCCGACTGTAGGTCGTAGCTCTGTTTATCTCATCGCCACCTCTTTCTTCAACTCAGTCATCATCATATCGTCCCCTGGGTTCCAAAATGTTCTTTATGCCTGCTGGCACATGGAGGGTACATTGGAACTCAGGGGATGACATGCTAGAAAACATAGAATAGATTTCTCACATGACGGAAAGAACCAGTCTAACATGTCGTCTGCAGTATGGCTATAAAATCTCCTCTTATTTGTGAACACGATGTTGTCAGGATTGCCTCGATTGTCACGTCTGCTTCCTGCTTTCATTTCTCTTCTTTCATTTTTCTTTTCTCTTCCTTTCTCTGTTTTTTTTTTCCTTTTTCGTGTTCATTTTTTTTAAACGGGAATGGCGGGAAGACAGCCACTAGTGGCTACGCCATCTCCTAGTAGTGCAATCATGTAGTTCTGAAGTATGCCACCTCTGTGTATATTTTTGTTATTAACTGTATACATGTACTTCTGAATAAAATCAATCAATACCCTCGGCCGATACTAACCCTTCTTGTGTGGGTGTTAGTGAGTTGCAAACTCGACACCCTAAAGTTTTCGCCCCCCCCCCCCTCCCCCACAAAAAAAACAACATTGGCCCAATACAGCTTTCACACAACTTGGCCTCAAAATGGTCTCCAATATAGGGGCTACATACGATACGTTCTTAGAGAACTAAATTTTGCAAAAAATGTTCTCAGAAGTGGGGGCTAGTCCTAACTAGAACACTCTGGTCGTTGCCCCCTGAAGGGTTCACCACGTTAGGGCAGGGGTAAGCCCCGAAACCCCACACAACGGCCTTTTCAAATATCATCTTTGCCCCCGCCCCAAAACTGGCTAGGGCACCCCCTATTATAGAATCCTGACTACGCATCCTCAGTTGTTCTTCCGGACCACCACGTCTTCCTCCACCTGTGAAACTGTCCGGCATGGCATTACTCTAGCTGTTGGAAGTGTCGTTAAACCAGAATTAATGAATGCTTATAATAATCATCAAATGTGCATATACTAAGTTTGGGTAAAGTATTTGGAAAACTGTTGAAGTTTTGTAAAAAGCTCTTGAATTTTAATAAATTAATTTTTCTCCACTAAATGATCTTCTAAATAAGGTTTTGTTCACAATATCATGTTCTGCGTAATTTACGGAATCTTGTAAATGAAACGTTAGAAGTAAAGCATCGTGAAATTATGCCCATTTCGCGGTAAGTGACGTCACATCGAGGGGTATCGTGAGTGTAACGTGCATTGTCATAATAGCCCACGTGAGCGGCCATGTTGTGACGTTATTATCATGATGAAGTGTAGGTGTTAGTGCGCATATATGCCGCTGGCCGACATCGGGAAAGGTCTTGGGAATGTTAAGGTTTCAGAAAGGCGTGGTATGACGGAATTAGAAGCGAATGAATGAAGGAAGGGTACAGTAGTATAGTAGAGATGGAATTGGCCCCTTTTCTGGACCCCGGTCCTTCATGATTTCTAGCGCCTTCACCATAGTCTTCTTGGCCTCCTAATAATGGATCCTTGATTGACTTGCACTGTGAAGGGAATAGGTTGCGCTTTGACGACTCGAATCTTATTGAACAAATGAGCTTTTGGACAATCGTCCGAAAGAGTGACTTCCAGTAAAAACTTTGTAGACTAAAGTATGTAGATAGTGGACTTTTGTTGTCCGATGTGGTACTGATATAGATATTTGCGGACTGCTATGGACTGATCTGGGACTGATGGGGACTTATGTGGTCTGATGTTAGAGTTTATGGACTGTTGTGGACTGATCTGGGACTGGTAAACTGGCTCCTAGACCACAGCCTCTGTACTACAGAGTCAATGGAGAAGTGACTGGAAAAGTCTGTGCTCTAACGACTCGAATCATGTCGAGGAAATGAACTATTGAGCAGTCGTACCGAATAGTGACTTTTACCACTCTTCAACTCATTCGGGTATCTGAGAATACTCAGGACACGAAGATGTAGTATTGGAGTATTGGAGGATGCTTATCGAAAGATACTGCCCATAGCAACGCATGACCTCAACAGTTTTGTCGTTTGAGGGCATAAGGGCCGTGGGGAATTCTTACAACGAGGTATAATCTATAATGTCCGCAGTACTACTGCCCCCTTCCTTGACCCATTCCCATTCTCCACACCCACATCACAGTTTTCCTAGGCCCTGGCATGTCCGAGATGCATATGCGCACTAACCCATCACCATGACAATGACGTCACATGACCGCTCACGTGGGCTACCAAGATAACCCACATGACGCTTACAATATAAAGTGACAAGCCGTCACTTTCGGGTCTGACAAAAAGGGCATAATTTCAACATGATGTACTACTACTAACATTGCAAAGTTTTCAGAGACGTCTGTTGTGAAAATTCCAACAGTATAGTAATTAGTGATGTTATTGTAATAAATGTGATTAATTAGGTTCTGAATGTCTTGTCCTTGCAGTGATCGGCTTGTATCCTTCCTTCACAGTACATATTGTGGATTAAGTTGCATGATTTGCTATTACTGATGACTGTCTCCATCCAGCAAGTCGATAACGAAGTCACCAGCACGGAACGCTTCTTGGGCTCTGCATTTCTCATAATTAACCATTTGGACACGTAAGGCCGATTTTTCGGTCCAAGGCATAATTTCGTCCCATTTTTGTGTTATTATAAGAGATCTATACACGGGCATTGATAATAAAATAATAACTGCAGTCTGCAGCCAGTCGGCTGCAGACTGCAGTTGTTATTTTGTCCTCCCTGTTTATTGATATTGGACTGACCTATCTCACTGTACGTGTACACACGCGCGATACCATTCCAGGAAACAAAGGTTCGATGGGTTAAGATGTCAATAGGAATACATCAATGTTCTACAAAGATGCCGATTTGGGTCAGTGAATGCAGTGAGTTCTGTGTTGTTTGAATTCGGATGTTTTTTGTGTCATTTGCACATGGAGTGCCAATTTTTTATTGGCGCCAAATGTTTGCTTAACGTTTTGAAGGGGTTACATGGCTGACTGTTTTGGTGAGAAGGACCGTCCGTTTGCCTCCCGGAAAACTTTTATTTATGCAGTAATCCGATTCAATAAATATTGCAGCTTCTGATCTGTTTTGACAATGTCTTAGGAAAGTTCAATAACCATTGGGTCGTTGGAATTAGAGAGAGTTATTACCCTTTATATACTCGGCTGCACCTCATGACTTTAAACGAAGAAATATCAGAAAATGATTTATATTCACAATGTTTTCAACCCACAGGGAATGGATACAAAATAGATCTCCACTCATCTGTCTGTCTGTCCGTCTATCCGATATGTCATAACTTGAAACGAATTCGCCAGTTATTAATAAATAACAGTAAAATGCTTAAAATTGACAATGTCTTCAACCCATAGGGATGGATATAAAATAGATTTCCGTCCACCTGTCTGTCTGTTCTTCCGATACTGTTATAAACACAGTAATTCGTTGAAAATTAGAGAGTTATCGGCCTTCTCTACTCTTTTGTACCTCTGTTTATTTTCATTTGTCATTTTGACGATTTCAATAAATTTTGGTATGGTGTTTTGATTTGTTGAAATCTGTGAGTTTCTCCCCTCCGTTTACGGTTTTTTACTATAACTTAATTATCGGAGTTGAATACATTTATACACTTCACAGTGTGTCGGGTAAGTTCTGAAGCCACTGTAACACGGCGAAATCTGAGGAGGAATTACGCTCTGTACATCGCACTTCGGTTGTAAGTTTTAATAATGACTTGAAGAGAATTCGTCAAAGTTTAATAATTTTAAGTATGTCGCTCTGTTTTAACAATGTCCTCAACCCACAGAGAGCGGATATTAAGACAGAACACAATGATAGCGGAATACGATGGGTGGGTGGTGGTGCGGAGGGGGGGGGGGGTGGTGCAGGAATCAGTTGAGATTCAGGTGTTTCACGAGCGTCAGACTTATTCTACCTGAGTTTTATTACACGCTTGTTCTATGAAACTCCCATCTACAGCAACACTAAACCATGCGGAAAATAAAAATCCGTTCCGCACATATGTGCGGAACAGAAATCCTTGACGGACTACTTTTAAACAGAGAGAAATTTCACTGTAATTTTCTACAAATCGTGGAGCGCAATTACAATTTGAATAGCTAGCTATAGCTAAAAATAGTAACCATGGTTCCCCTAGCAAATTTGCTTGGCGAAAAAAATGAGTTCTTTTTTGTTGATAGTGTTGTCAAATGAATTGCTAAGTATCCTTCAAATAACTGCTTTTATAGAAGTGATGGCGTGTAATAAACAACGAACGACACGCGTGTGAATGGGTCAATAGATTGGCACATTGGCTCACTCGAGGCCTGTGACCTCTCGTTTTATACTTTCGCGCTAGCACTCTTGCTATATCGATTAACCCATTCACGCGCGTGTGTCGTTCTGTGTATATGCTGTCTTTTAAAACCAGAATTAAGTGAATGAAGCTTAGATTTTTAACTGGTAGAGTGCTAAATTATTTTTGGCCATCAAGTCTTGTATACATGTCTTTGCCTTGTTACAATTTATGGGAGAGTGCCTATAGGCACTCTCCCATAAACTGTAACAGGGCAAACCCTTACAGACTAAATAATATCACTTCAAAGAAAGTACAAAGCGCATACACTGAATATGTGCCTTCAAGCAGTGGTACCTGCACTTCAGAATAAAGCCCAAATATGGGCTTCCAGCACTCTACCAGTTAAAGTAATAATCACACCATCCTCTTCCTGTTTATTCTCTTACGTGGGAGCCCGGTGGCCCAGTGTCCTTCAAATAATTGGACTTCAAACCGAAAGGTCCTCGTTTCGATCCCCGCCAGGGGTAACAACATTATGTCCTTGGGCAAGGCACTTAATCCAGAATTCTCACGTGGGGGCATGGTGGCGCTGTGTACTAAGACGTACTACACCTGAATGTTGCACTTGTTTTCAACCAATGCGAATCCTGCTTGAGTGCATTTAGTACGTTGGGGAGTCTGACAGTTGCTCGCAGGTGATTGGTGGTTCTCTCTGGGTACTCCAGCTTCCTCCACTGTCCGACCCGAAGTGACCCTGGCTGTCGAAAGTGTCGTTAAACCCCAATAAATGAATACATTCTCTTACCTGACACCTGTATGTTTTGCGTCGAAGCATATCATTCAGATGCTTTTCTATCGCACAGTAGTCGAGGACTGTTCATAATCTACGAGCGGGCAGTGATATCCTCGCATGCACAATTTTAATTAATGAATTCAGTAATTAATTTTTTTATAATTATTCCTATAATTAGTGTTTGGAATCTAATATTATTGCGTCCGTGGAAATATTGCCCACCCGTGAAAAGTGACCAGCCCAAGAATGTTGCACTGTACATGTCGTTCTTATATGGAGGCCGTGTTCCACGCTTGGTTCACCTAACACATCTTTCAAATTATGTATTGTATTGGGTAAATTTGAATACACACAACGATCGTGGTATAAAGAATATTTACTGGTGTTTAAGGTCACATATTTCAGGACAATGGAGTTCGAATCTATTTGTCTGTCCTTCTCTCCGTCCATTCATTCATCTGACCTTTGTATATACCTATTGTTTATGAAATAACGTGAACAGAAACAATGGGATTTCAATAAATTTTGGTGAGATGATTTATATTTACAATCTCGTGGAAAAGTTCGTACAGCTCACTAATTAGTTGTTAATTAAGAGAGGCATTCCCCACTGCTTGTTGCATTCTTCTGGCAATTTTCTTTTTATACCATAATAGCTTAAACGAAATACAACGGATTTTGATAAATTTCAATGTGTTTCATCATTGTACAAATATCTCCACCAACCAGCGACGAACAATAACGTGCCGAAACAGAGGTAATTGTATTCAAATTGTGTGATGTTCAGAATCATTTTGCCAAGTTTTGCAGTGTTTTGTCCATATATGGTGTGGTCAGTTTCCCCAATCACACAGTTTTGGTTTAGGCCTTCCTTTCGAAAAAATACAGCCGATACGGAAGTTTAAAAGAGGTGGTCAGAGGAAAGTAATCTTCATCGACAGTGTCGCATACGACACTGCTGCAGATTGCTTTCCACTGGCGAACTCTTTACGTGTATGGGTTCGCAGCTTGAGATTTAGTCTATTTATATATGTGGCGTTTAAAGAATAATTTTTAATTTATTTATATTGAAATAAGATTTTTGGGAGGTGAAAAGGCTCACTGGTTAGAACACGGACTTCATATCAAAAGGTCGTAAGTTATATCCTGACGCACGTCATTTGTTTGTTTGTTTGTGGTTTCAACAACCTTTTCAAAGCCAGGACCACATCAGTTTCACCACCGAGCAGCGGAGAGAGAGCAGCAGCCAGGCCGTCCAGCTTACAACTCTGCACAAGTTGGCTGCTGTTGAAGGCAAGTGCATTGTCGACTCGCAGTACGCATTAGTACACAGTTCCTCTGTGTCCCCACGATGGCAATCAGAATTAAGTTTCTTGCCCAAGGAAACAACTAAATTACCACTGGACGGGAGAGAATGATCGACCTATCGGTTTTAAATCCAATGCTTCAACCACTGAGCCACCACGCTTCCGTGGAACATATGTACTAGAGAAGCAGAAAAATGCGATAGATGTATCATTAATCTTCCATTTTAGTAAATGAAAACCTTTTTGTCAGAAGCGATTGAAGTATTTAGTGACAAATACAGCTGCGTGTCGCTAGCATATAAATAATAAAAATCATCCAGCTGCCTCATCAGTTTTCCGAGTGATGCTATATATAATGGGAAGAATATAGGCTCCAGCTGAGGAACTTCGCATGCAAGTGATTTACTATCCGAACTTGTTGTGTAAAAAGTTACTTGGAGCTAACGTTGCGAACCGAAACCGAATCAGAAAAATCACAACCTCCAAGCCCTAGCTATGATTAGGTTGGTAAGTTGATTGACATGGTTCAAATAGGCAGTTTCTTTCAAGGTATTGTCTAAGTTGCTCAGCAATTACCTTTTCTAAAATTTTAGACACAAAAGACAAATTCGAGACGGGACGATGATTTTTCCAAGACTTCCGGATTAAAAGTGATACCAACGTCAGTTTCAACTCATTTGGTACGCTACCCTCCTCGAGTGATGATTGAATAACGCTTGTTAAAATTGGTCACAGACAGTCGGTTGTTATTTGAACATGTGAACATATAGGATATTTGTTTAGTACAACTTTTCAGAATCAACTTCCTCACGACCTTTACAGTTCCTGAGCCGAACTCCAACCAAGTATAACTGATAGGCAAGTCATCAACATCAGGTTCAGTCGCACTTTCAGTGATTTTGTTTATCAGTTCCACTTTATTGATGAAATAATTCCCGAATCGATTTGTCAGTTCCTGAGCTGTTTTTAACGAAACTGAACTACACACTCTAAATGTGTTACAAATCAACCTAAATCAACTGGGTTGAGTGAATATGAACCCCATGGGTATATCGATCACTCAAAAGAGTTGATTTAGGTTGATTTTTAAACCAAATGATTTTAGAGTGCAGTATTAGTGAAGAAAAACTGACAGAACTAAAAGTTGATAAAATCCTTGGCGCGAAGCGTCTCTCCTCTCCCTCAACGTCTACGTCACTGTTCACTAGTTGGGAATGGTCTTCAGAACAACTGCCCTCGAATGTTTGTCAGGTTTTTGCGTTAAATAATCAGAGTGGTTTCAGTGCCCCGATCAATTCAATGATTGGACAGTTCTTTCTCTTTTTTATTTAATATCATGGGACATAACTTCAAGAAGATTTGAGAAAGAATATTGAGCATATAACTCGTTGAATAAGAGAAAATCAATTTGAGTTAACTCTTTACCCAATGAAGACGATATCAAAATTTATTATTTTAATTACTATTTTTTAAAATTTAATAAAAATTCAACAAAACCATATGATGTGACCCCTCACCGGAACGAGCTCGATGAGCTCGTTCCAATGAGGGGTCACATGATATGGTTTTGTTGAAAAATGTCTTTCTTTCAACAACTGCTTAATTTGCAAATTACGAGTTCGGATGCGGGCGATTCGTTAGGTAAAGGGTTAAGCAGCTGAGGTAAGATACTTTTTTTCTGTAATCCTTTGGTTCTCCGCGTTAACGCTTCGAATCATGACATTCGTTGTCTTTCTATTTCAGGCCACAAAATATTCAATAATAATAATTCCTTTAGTTCCATAACATTCAATTCAGGCGCGGCGGGATACAATAAAGCGGGTGTGTGTTTGGGGGGGGGGGGGTTGTTAAGTAGTCGGTGGGCAAGAACTCAACCCTTGACCATTACAATTCAAAATGGCCCGAGCGCAATATTACATCAAGCACGTAAAACACAATGCGTCACTTTTGGGAATCAAAGAGAGCAATCGGGTTGCACTGCCTGTTTTCCCACTAAATGTCAGGATTCGAAGTATCAATGGTCTCTCATTTCGATCTAAGATTATCGGCTATGTTTATATATGATTGCACGATATTTTTTTCTCAGTCAAAGGCTCATCCATGACTTACATCGTCATGCAAATAGACTTTTTGGTACAATTATCTCCCTCGAAATTATTGAGCCAAGCGAGGGATGTCCAATTAAGAAGCAAGTAACTGTTGAGAAAACAGCAATAGAAAATAAAGCCACGTTTCCTTTTGTTATCTCCAATGAACAAAAACTACAGACAGGCCTCATAGCTGTGCGTTGTTGTCGTTGATTAAAAGTAACAACAGGAAGCTTGGCTTTATGGCAAGCTGATTAGAAGTTCACAGGTATGCCGTTATTAAGAACATCTATCAGTATCGCACCTTCCAAAACTCAGAGTCCACTTTGGCTCTGTGTTTAGCGAATGTGTTTTTTACAGTAGTTTGGAAGTTTATATTCTTCCTGGGGACAAATTACCAGATCTCACCTCCAGGACTTTTATATTAATAGAAAGGGCAATGTCTGTATAATAATATATCAGATGCACACACTGTTGATATAATGCTCAGAAAAAAGTTACAGAATATCAAAACATGGTGAAAAGGCCATTTTCTTATTTTAAAAGGGTTGTCAACAGAGAATAACAAGTGTTTGACCACCGAGGTGGTATTAGTCCCCTACGGCGCTTTTGTGACATAAGGTGTTTTTGTCACAGAAGACACTAGAATATATAAGCATCTCGGATTTTGAAAAAAAATATTGAGCGTGCATAATCCCCTCCCAACCCTTTAACCATGTACCATATATGAAAGGCGTAGATTGAACCATGTTGGAGGGAAGGGTGGTAACATAAAATAGAGAAAAAAGCTTAAAAATACAACAATAATGGCCGCCATTCTGCCATCTTGGATTTTGAAAAAATAAATATTGACTGTGCATCATCCCCTCAGAACCGTTTATCCATGTACCAAATATGAAAGGTGTAGCTTGAAGCATATTAGAGGGAGAGGTGGTAACATAAAAACAGACAGACAGACAGACAGACGGACAGACAGACAGATGTTAGATTTTGAAAAAAAAAATATTGAGCGTGCATAATCCCCTCACAACCCCTTTATCCATGTACCATATATGAAAAGTGCAGCTTGAACCATGTTGGAGGGAGCAGTGGTACCAAAAAATAGAGACAAAAGCTTAAAAACACAACAGAAATGGTTGCCATGGCGCCATCTTGAATTTTGGAAAAAAAATATTGAACGTTGCAACATCCCATTACAACCCTCTATCCATGTGCCAGATATAAAAAGTGTAGCTTGAACCATGTTGGAGTGAGGGGTGGTAACATAAAATAGAGAAAAAAGCTTAAAAAACACAACAAAAATGGCCGCCATGCCGCCATCTTGGATTTTGAAGAAAAAATATTGAACGTGCATCATCCCCTCCCAACCCTCTATCCATGTGCCAATTATGCCAAAGTGTAGCATGAACCATATTGGTGGTAACATGAAAATAGAGAAAAAAAGCTTAAAAAACACAACAAAAATGGCCGCCATTTCCGCCATCTTGGATTTTGAAAAAAAAATTTGAGCGTGCATCATCCCCTCAGAACCATTTATCCACGTACCAAATATGAAAGGTGTAGCTTGAACCATGTTGGTGGGAGAGGTGGGTAACATGAAAATAGAGAAAAAAGCTTAAAAAACACAACAAAATGGCCGCCATTCCGCCATCTTGGATTTTGAAAAAAAAAAATTGAGCGTGCATCATCCCATCAGACCATTTATCCATGTTGCCAAATATGAAAGGTGTAGCTTGAACCATGTTGGTGGGAGGGGGTGGTAACATGAAAATAGAGAAAAAAAGCTAAAAAAACACAACAAAAATGGCCGCCATTCCGCCATCTTGGATTTTGAAAAAAACATTTTGAGCGTGCATCATCCCATCAGAACCATTTATCCATGTACCAAATATGAAAGGTGTAGCTTGAACCATGTTGGTGGGAGGGGGTGGTAACACGAAAATAGAGAAAAAAGCTTTAAAAAACACAACAAAACTGGCCGCCATTCCGCCAATCTTGGATTTTGAAAAAAAAAAATTTTGAGCGTGCATCATCCCCTCAGAACCATTTATCCATGTACCAAATATGAAAGGTGTGTAGCTTAAAGCATGTTGGAGGGAGAGGTGGTAACATAGAAAACAGACAGACAGGCAGACAGACAGACAGACAGAACGGACGGACGGGACGGACGGACGGAACGGACGGACGGGACGGACGGACGGACGGACGGACGGACGGAGTGCAATCCTATAGTCCCCTTACGGTTCCCGTAGGGGACTAATAATGAAACGTTGAAACCGATTGGGAAAAAAAATGTAAAAAGCCAGCTTCTGTGTTTTTTTTGCTACTCTACAGGAAAATGTCTGAATTTGTAAAACGATGCGGACATTGACGATACAAATTCGATAACATTTTGAAATTTCAATTTTTATATGAAATTCCCATTAGAAATTAAAGGTGCTCCATTTCGTGTAAATCACATTCGACGTAAATTGTCAGCCGTATATGCAAAACCTTTACAGGAAATGAGGGAAGGGGGGCTTTAGAGAAGGTGTTGATGCTTTTTCACAAATAATACAAGCAAATGGTACAGTATTTTCATAAACAAGCCTCTACGTGGCAGAAAACAGGTGGGAAGCAATTCAAAATACTATGTTAGAGCCCATGGCAGTAGGATACAAACGGTGGTTCTACCGTTTACCTGAAGCTTCTTGAGTCTTGTTGTCCACGTTGCTTCGTCTCGCATCATCTCACACTGATTAACACGTGAATGGAATGTTTAAAATGTCTATTTTGACACATATACCGATAATCAAACCTAAGATTCAGCCTTTCCAATTTCAAAATCGTTCCGCGGTCCCTATCCTCCAGTCCCTATAATCCCCAAACCCTCTTCTTTCTGCCCGTGGGTTATCATAGAATTAAGGACTAACACAAATTCCAAGACTCTCTGTCTTTAACACTATCCTGGCACCGCGGGTGCTATGGGTTCCTAAGGGGCTGTAGACCCCGCACATATTTCACAAGGTGTCATTTTTCTGACCAGTAATGTTAATCAAACTGGTATTGAATTTTCATAAGGTTCCGCTCCACAGTTTCGCACTATTGCACAGGGGTGAAATTCTAAACAAAGGTGGCGTATGTTGAAACTAAGGCCATGTAAAATAGAGATATATTTTTTAGTATCAGATATATGATAACATTAGGCTTTTTGTTGGGACAAGAGAATTTGAAGTTTGGGGTCCCAAAGTTGGAGTCTGATACATAGGGGTAAATTACCAGATGAATTATGGGAAACAGTGGCTTCGAAAAATTGGCTATTTTTTTAAATGTAATTTTTTACACGGGTTTGTTACCAGACAGGTAACTAAAAAATGAGACGGAAACATATAATTTTTTTTTTGCATTTTAGAAACAACTGATGCTCTGCTCCAGGGGTGGGTAGGTTGGGTTGGTGGGAAAATTCTGCTTTTGAGGCTGCTAGGGTGGCTGAAAATGACTGGTTTCGGTATTTTTTCGGGCAATTTTTCAGGTTGAAGTCTTGCCTTTGACAATACCTTTGACAATAAATAATTCCACCCACATTCAGATTGTTTATTTCTACTTAGTCAGATAGTGTTATATGATTTTTGTGGATTTGGGAAATGTAATACATGTAATGGGTTAGATAACTAAGTTACAGGATATTTGCATTTGAAGAGAGTGTATGGCATGTCACATTTGGAAATGCCTGGAAAACTGTGGAGCGGAACCTTAAAGAGCATTCTGCCAACGGTGTCAATTCTTGAACCAGGAAGTTCCTTAATTGTGTTTGAGTTATAAATACACCATTTTTCAAAAAACATTTCATTATTTCTGGTTTGTGTGCTATTGTTAGTAGTAGTTAACATTCATCAAGTGATATCTCTGCACAACTGGAAGGAAATAAGTGGAAATTTTGAGAAATTTATTGATGTAGCCTAATTTCGCACTTGTTTTGAATTTTCGTCAAGATTTCAAAAACATTAAGGTAGAGCACTGCCTTTCCTAAACACCGAGCCTTGTATTTATGACAAATTTGTGCAGTTATGGACAGCCTGGTTGTTACTGTTGACCAGAGATTTGCAGTTATGGTGTCTACTTTTTCATTTTGGTCATTGGTGTCATGTCTGTGTGTCATCCGTCCGTCAAGCTGTTCACGCTTTCATATCTAGAGAGCAACACCCCCCCCCCCCCCCCCCCCCCCCCAAAGCTATGGTTATTAGTGCTTATTGTTTTACATTTTGATTGTATTTAACAGTGCTATTGGCAGGACATGGGTAGTGAGTGTGGCTGTGGTAATAACAAAAATACTTTCTGAAGTGGCTCAGAGAAATGGGGAGGGGGGTGGGGGGGGGGGGGTGTTGAGGTAGTGTGGTGTGGTTGTGAAAATCGGGTAAAATGGCTGAAAAAGCTATGCGGCAATCAGAAAGGCCATGCTGTATCTTTTTACTGGTTGAAAATAGAGACTTGTGGTTTTTGTTCATTCAACTCAGGATAGACTCCAGATTATTTTGCCTGAGTGAAATCCAGGGGGAGATCACTCTTGTTTTCTCTTTAAGGTTCCGCTCCACAGTTTCGCACTATTGCACAGGGGGTGAAATTCTAAACAAAGGGCGTATGTTGAAACTAAGGCCATGTAAAATAGAGATATATTTTTAGTATCAGATATATGATAACATTAGGCTTTTTGTTGGACAAGAGAATTTGAAGTTTGGGTCCCAAAGTTGGAGTCTGATACATAGGGGTAAATTACCAGATGAATTATGGGAAACAGTGGCTTCGAAAAATTGGCTATTTTTTTAAATGTAATTTTTACACGGGTTTGTTACCAGACAGGTAACTAAAAAATGAGACGGAAACATATAATTTTTTTTTTGCATTTTAGAAACAACTGATGCTCTGCTCCAGGGGTGGGTAGGTTGGGTTGGTGGGAAAATTCTGCTTTTGAGGCTGCTAGGTGGCTGAAAATGACTGGTTTCGGTATTTTTTCGGGCAATTTTTCAGGTTGAAGTCTTGCCTTTGACAATAAATAATTCCACCCACATTCAGATTGTTTATTTCTACTTAGTCAGATAGTGTTATATGTTTTTTGTGGATTTGGGAAATGTAATACATGTAATGGGTTAGATAACTAAGTTACAGGATATTTGCATTTGAAGAGAGTGTATGGCATGTCACATTTGGAAATGCCTGGAAAACTGTGGAGCGGAACCTAACAATGACAGACTATGGCAGTAACAAGTCTAAGCAAAGCAAAATGTCCAAGGCTTCGAACCATGTATAAACTGTGTTGTCCCTGTATCAGTATGCATCGCGCCTTTTGATTGGTCAACGTGACCGAAACAAATAGCCATGGTATCGGCTATCATCAAACATGCGGGTGATAAGAGCGCACGCCGTTGTTCCCCGTTTGTCACTCGAGAAACATCCAGGTGATAAAAATAATCTTTGACCCCCCGACTGGGTCACATCGATTGCAGAAACTCCTATTAGAACTGTTAAGTTATATCCAACTTATTGTCGTATTGCAGTGAATACTAATACAAATTAAAAAATATAGTTGCAGCCCTATGAGTAGAAGCACTTGTTGGTTGTCGTATTCGATGAGAACTGAACAGATTGAATCGGATTCGCAAATATACTTTTGCGCTTTGTGGGGTGAGAACATCAAGGGGAGCAACTCATCTGTTTATCTTCGATATCGCTTGAGCAGCGCACTTCATAATTTATTTTGGTTATGAACCGCTAAATAAATCCCATTGACCACAGTGTTAACCTTCCACTCTCTGTACAATACACCAAGTTGTCTTGAAAAAAAATACCTATACATTTACAAAGTGCACCATCTCTTGAAAAGAATAAACTGGAAAAAAAATACATGTTGCCACATCAAATTTCAGTTTAAATTTCGAATTTTCACAACTACCGTATGGTCTTCTACTGAATGACCTTCACACTTTTTTCCCCCTTGCCTCATGTTTTTGAAAGATTCTCACACATTCCGGCACCAAATTACAAACAAACTTATTAATCGTTTCTAAGGTCTCGTTACAGTTATTCAGGTGAAAATGTCGGCTTTTCAAGAAATGTTCAGCTTCTGATTAACACGGCCGAGGATATTTCGCATTTAAATTACCTCCCCTATTCACAATACTCACAATGTATATAGTTTCTGGAAGGTCTGAATATGGCCCTTTCTGGAGACAACTGTACACACCAAAAATCTTACAATATCACTCAAATACACTCAGCCGAATGACACAGTTGATGGTTAAAAAAATGGCTCAAAATGGTCAAAATTTTCTCATTTTGGGGATAAATCTCCAATTTCCGTACATCGATAGTGATAAAACTGTGTTATAGGAATTCCTCATTCCTCCACTGAAGATTTTACAGCATAACATGATCATTCTGACAAATAAAAAACATATGGGTTTCTTATTCATTTTTTCAGAAGGCTTTCTCAAAGCAAATTTACACAAAAATTGTCCCATTTGTAAACTGCAAATTGTCAGGTCCCAAACAGGTCTGGGTTAGTCATTTAACACTTGCATGTGACCTTGACCCCCAATTGAAATGCACTTGACAATACACAGTTTGAATCAAGACCATCAACAGATTATTTTGGTCATATCACCATTAATGAGAATTATTTACTAAATCCACACCACCATAAACTAAAACTATAGCACAAAATAGCCATTTGGCTGAGGACATCCAATAACCTCGGAAATGACCTTTTAATAGGAAACGAGACCTAAAGTGGAGGAATCAAAATTTTAATTAATGGTTTCAAAGTCAAAATATATTTAACCAATCAGCTGATCAGCCCTATTTAATCCTACTCACAACATTGGGTGTCAAATGCTCCAGGTCACGTGTTCACTTATTTTGTGGTTCATAACCTTTTGCGGTTTCCGATGGTCAGCGTAGAAATGTATGCTACTAATTCCACCTACCTCTTACAAAATTCAATGACTGCGGCTCAATTCAATATCTTCAAGTTTAAACCCAAGTGGAGTCTGAAATTGTGAGACATCGTTCCCGAAATTCAAAATGTCACCTTCCATGTTCCATGTCCAGCCACAGGCACCTGCTTCGGGATTTATGAAGAAGAATTATAATATTTCCCCCACTGCTTTACGTAAATATAGAAAAGGTATGAAACTCGGAAGTCCGGATATTCGAAAAGCAGTCGCCTCAACTTTTGAAAACTTCGTCTTTCAGTCGATTCTCGGAAGATATTTTAAAATTTCACACCTACCTTGCCCTAATTTTTCTATCTATTCATTTTCCTAGCGTTTATATCGAGTATTAAGTCGTAAATTTGTTGAAACGGTACTTTTTTCCAAACAAAATCCAACTTCGATGTGCATAGTTCCGGAAGTATTCGTCTGCAACAGCCTTCATTCAGAAGAGAAGATCTGATTGGTCAGCAAATGCAGGTGAATTTCTATTCGGAAATAGACTCGGTCTATTTATAGTTTTGCTGTGACGTTTGTTTCGCTGTTCAGTTTAAAACCTTAGCCTCAGTCGGGGGTTAAACTTCGTCGCCTGAATCTTAAGGTGGGATCATATTTTACATCTCGGCATTATTTCTGTGTTAGGAGGCGGGACAAAATCGTTATCTGGGGCAACATCCAGGGTACATGGAGATTTAATACCTGGATGTCTCCTTTTCAACCATTCGGCTTGCGCCTCGTGGTCGAAAACCGACATCTAGGTATAAATCTCCATGTACCCTGGATGTTGCCCGAGATAACTTATATTGTTCCGTTTTACCTGCAGCAACTTACGACTTCGCTTTGTGCCTTGTCGCACACTGAGTAAAATCATCCACTAGAATTGAGGTGTGAGTGGAATGTTTAACCCTTTACCCAACATAACGGCCAAAACCGGCCAGCGCTATTCTCGAAAATCGCCAATTAATTTTCATTATATTTTAATTTTTGTCTAAAAAAATTAGGTTATGACCCATCTTTGAAACGTGCGCGTCGAGCTCGTTCCAAAGAGGGATCATAACCTATGTTTTTGAGACAAAAAATGAAAAAAATTAGTTATTCAAGAATTTTGTTTGCAAGTTTTTCATGTTAGGTAAAGGGTTAAAACAATTTTGTACTACAGTTGTGTACTACCGTTGCAACTTTGCACAGTTGTTGTAAAAGTTCCACGCACACACGTTAATATGAGAAGTAAAGTGTAACACATATACCAATAATCGAAGATTCAGCCCCTCTACTTTCAAAATTGTTCCGCGGTCCCTACCTTTACAAAAAAAAAAAAAAATCAAATATCAATTTTAAATTTACAGAAATGGTACACGCCCTGAATCTCAGATTCTGATATGCACCAAAGAAAGTGAAATAGTTTGTAATTGTGAAACCATTTGCCAAAATAATCGTACACAGAAGCGCTCACCAGAGATCAGCACGCAAAACTGATGTCGTGAGAGACATGAAGAAATGATTGTGATCAATAGTGGAGCACGGTGCGTCTTAGAATCTATATATTTCTTTTCTGAAACATTATTTATATTTATAACAATACTAAATATCTGAATTAGAAAAATGATGCCATCTCCGCAGGGACGCCGGAGCCGGGGAGGGGGGGGGGGGGGCTGGGGGATTTAGCCCCCCCCCCCCCCCCCCAACCATATATTTTTCATTGAATGGGGCTGCTCTGTCTGATAAACGACCAAGCCTAAATATGTTTTAGGCTTGGTCGTTTATCAGACAGAGCAGCCCCATTCAATGAAGAATAGATAGAAAAAAACATTCTTGTATCCAGTTTCCGCGAGAAATCGTTGCATTGAGAGCTAGAATGTCCTATGTCCCCTGTGGGACACAGGACATTCCAGCACTCAGGCGACGAAATGTCAGTCACTGTCTCGTGTAACGGTTAAGGGGGGATAACCCAATAGGACATGATCATTAGTCATTCTTTGTTCGTCCCTTGAATGAATGTGTGGGTTATCAAGTAAAAATCGCCAAACGCGTTTGATAAGATTATGCCCCTCACACAGGCCGCCTGTGTGTGTGTGTGGGGAGGGGGGATAATCTTATCAAACGCGATCTGCGTATATTTTTCACATCATGTCAAAAATTTAGTTTATTAACTCAGTATACAAACCACGAATACTATTCTCGATTGAGACCCAATCGAGAATAGTATTCGTGGTTTGTATACTGAGTGTTAATAAACTAGGGTCGGCCCGTCACGTCCTAACCTTCCCGCAGCTCCCCCCCCCCCCCCTCAATCCGAAATTCGCTCCGGCGTCCCTGCTCCGAAACTAAGCAGTCTTGAAAAAATATTTTGTTTTAAAAAGCGTTTGGAGCATTGTGCATTACTGCTGAATATTCTAGAGAGAAAAGAGGGTGACTTGATTTTATGTATTTTGGGACTTTGAAATATAATTGACTATTGGTGTGTTTTGATGGGAATTTCCCCGATAAAAATGTGCACATGACCAGTAATTTCTTTCCAGTCAATTTTTCTCACTTATTTGTGGCATGACCCCCAATTTTAGTTTAGGGCAGAAAAGGGCGTTGGAAGGGTTATACTTATACTTGACAAATATATTTGAATGCCAAAATTAAAATGGTGGGATCATATTTTATTTTTCACACGAACGTTGTATTGGTCGCCTATAGGAAATATTTGGTACTGCTATTACTCTCGGATGTAACAACAGAGATGGGTTTTTGGTATTTCCAGCCCCCAAACCACTCCCACCCATCACCAGAACAAGATTGAGAAATTTAACAACGTCTCGTACGAGACGTTGTTAAGGTTCCGCTCCACAGTTTCGCACTATTGCACAGGGGTGAAATTCTAAACAAAGGGCGTATGTTGAAACTAAGGCCATGTAAAATAGAGATATATTTTTAGTATCAGATATATGATTACATTAGGCTTTTTGTTGGACAAGAGAATTTGAAGTTTTGGTCCCAAAGTTGGAGTCTGATACATAGGGGTAAATTACCAGATGAATTATGGGAAACAGTGGCTTCGAAAAATTGGCTATTTTTTTAAATGTAATTTTTACACGGGTTTGTTACCAGACAGGTAACTAAAAAATGAGACGGAAACATATAATTTTTTTTTGCATTTTAGAAACAACTGATGCTCTGCTCCAGGGGTGGGTAGGTGGGGTTGGTGGGAAAATTCTGCTTTTGAGGCTGCTAGGTGGCTGAAAATGACTGGTTTCGGTATTTTTTCGGGCAATTTTTCAGGTTGAAGTCTTGCCTTTGACAATAAATAATTCCACCCACATTCAGATTGTTTATTTCTACTTAGTCAGATAGTGTTATATGTTTTTTGTGGATTTGGGAAATGTAATACATGTAATGGGTTAGATAACTAAGTTACAGGATATTTGCATTTGAAGAGAGTGTATGGCATGTCACATTTGGAAATGCCTGGAAAACTGTGGAGCGG
The DNA here is from genome assembly GCA_031216915.1 of Pictodentalium vernedei. Taxonomy (NCBI): domain Eukaryota; kingdom Metazoa; phylum Mollusca; class Scaphopoda; order Dentaliida; family Dentaliidae; genus Pictodentalium; species Pictodentalium vernedei. The sequence continues at coordinate 158,373,621 of CM062295.1, forward strand.
AACCTAAATTTCTCAAACTTCCCAAAACGATGCGCATGCTCCGAGTCTAGTTGTGGATATGATTTCCAAGAAAATATCAACTGGGCATCAACTAGGGCTGCACGATATTCAAAACTGAATACCGGTATCGGTATTAAAAAAAAATACCGCGGTATACCGGTATATCGAAAATTGTTCAGATATATGAACATAAGTACCACAATCGAGACTCGAGGCATCACAGTCGGAATGAATTAGCACGCCTTGGTGATGCGGTTCGAAAAATATTTACCCAACGCAGACGATATCAAACTTTATTATTTTAAAAATTAGTTATCAAATTTTTCCAGGAATTTCTACAAAACAATATCATGTGACCCCTCATTTGAACGAGCTCATCGATATAGTTTTACTGAAATTTTTGAAAATTATTTTTTCAACTGCTGAATTTGTATAATACGTGGGCACATGCAGACGATTCCTTGGGTAAATTGATAATATTATTCATTCGGGGCTACAGTTAAAAAACTCAAGACATGTTGAAAAATAGGCCGATGAAATCGTCAGATGTGTACCCATACGCGCAACTAGTAGAAAGCTGTATGACGGAGGGCCACCACGGATGCCGACATTATGTACACCATACATTATATGGGTACATATAGAAATGGATTGGAGGAGTTTCTAATTTGATGGATAAAGGGGTAATATCTCCAGTTCAAATTATCAGATTTACATAAAAAAAACTACACAGCACAGCACATCAGTAACCTGAATAAATATATAAAGTAACATGACAATTGGATTGGTATTTTTTGAGTTATCTCATGCCAAAGAGATTGAAGGAATTTTCAATTTGAAGGATAAAGGGTTAATACCTCAGGATCAAATTATCAGATTTACACCAAAAACTATACAGCTCGGCACATCAGTAACCCGAATACAAATATAAAGTAACTTGACAATCCAAGCAAAATTTTTTCAAGTTATCGAATGCCAAAGGGATTGGATGAATTTTCAATTTGAAGGATAAGGGGTTAATATCTCAGGATCAAAATAACAGATTTACACCAAAACTATACAGCTCGGCACATCAGTAACCTGAACATAAATATAAAATAACTTGACAATCCAAGCAATATTTTTCAAGTTATCGAATGCCAAAGGGACTGGGGGAATTTTCAATTTGAAGGATAAAGGGTTAATATCTCAGGATCAAAATAACAGATTTACACCAAAAACTATTCAGCTCGGCACATCAGTAACGTGAACACAAATATAAAGTAACTTGACAATCCAAGCAATATTTTTCAAGTTATCGAATGCCAAAGGGATTGGAGGAATTTTCAATTTGAAGGATAAAGGGTTAATATCTCGGGATTAAATCATCAGATTTACACCAAAAACTATACAGCTCGGCACATCAGTAACCTGAACACAAATATAAAGTAACTTGACAATCCAAGTAATATTTTTCAAGTTATCGAATGACAAAGAAATGGATACGGACACCGGACGGACAGACGGACGGACGGACAAAGGATGGACGAACGACGGATGGCCACCCCGGATGCCGGCATTATGTGTACCATACATAGTATGGGTACACATAAAAATTAAATTGTGGGTAAATAAATAATGACGATAAACTGATATTTTTATAATTACACCGGTATTCAATCGATATTGGGTTGAATACCGGTATATATCGGTTTATCGATATACCGTGCAGCCCTAGCATCAACCCTCGTACTTCACGCCCGAACCGACGACCGTTAATATTGGTGAAGTTCTCTCAGTCTCCTTTTCGATTCATAGTCGAAATACGTTGATATATATTTACTAGTAATTTTCTACACATTGATCACAAATGTTTATTTTACTTAAAAGATGAAAAAAATTGATAAAATCTACTTCACAAACTCTAAAAGGCCAATACTTTTACATAAAATATTATCGAAAGTACAAAAAGATAATTGTATAAAATTGATTGCACATGTAAAATCTGTACAAAAGAATGATAAAACATTTCAATACTGATACAAGAAATCGAAGATCATATTGCAAATATAAAAAGATGGAGTAAATACCATGAGTGACACCAGGTGTTGAGGGGGTGTCTATACCACCTCCTCGTCGTGACTTCGACCTATCGTTAAGTTCATATCAGCAATGGACAAACTTTTGAACACAGTACTTTCCAAATCGGTACTCGAAAGTAAATATTCAATATACCAAACACAACCCTTTTAAGTGGGGTGGGGTGGGATGTGGTATGGAGAGGGAAGGTTCATGTATTTTATTCTTTTAACACTTTTGTTCACAGAGCCGCAGGCTTCTACTGGTCAAGATGCGCAGCTGCTCACCCTCCAATACTGGAATGGCTGTGTATGATGCAAATCTATTAGTACTCCTCGTCGGAGTGGCTTCCATCCATCCTTGAAGAAGATAGTTCAAAACAGCAGGGAACAACATTTGAAAATTTTCTGATAAGTACCCCAAGGTGAGCATGCATAAAACCTAAATGAGCCAAAACCCTGTAGTGTGCCAAGGCTGTGGCATCCCATGCGTTCCATGTTCAAGACTGTTTAGTTCAAGTTTATACTAAACACTCCACAGCTGTGTTCATTGTTGATCAGACACGAGTTCGATGAATATTTTTATCACATGATCAAACCATTTCCCGCCCACTAAAATCATACTTCAATAGGGGTAAAGCGCGATTGTGCAATCACATTCCAGAAGTTGTCTCTGGTGTACAGATTTATATTCTTGCGCGAAGCTTAAACTCAGCCTTGATTCGGGAGATGTGGAATGAAATAAAACACCCTCAGTAAAAACATTTTAGGAGTTTTGAACCGTTGTTTCGATAAAAAAAGGCTTTTATTCAAGACTTCGAAATAATATTTGCGTCATTGAGGATTATTTTATGGGGCGGGCGCTCTACTAAACAACGCACCGTGTTTAACAATGCGTTTCGAAGCATTTTTAGGAAGCCATGTTTGTTTCTCGATCCATTTAGATATTTTTTGTCGTGTTCTGGATCAACTGATGAATATAATCTTCAATCCGCCACCGATTTGGTGAAATTTACGAAAGTCGTTCAGTAAATGTGATTATAAACTGGGGACTAGTTGAGGGATAGTGCCCTCGGAAACTGGGACATATGTATATCTCATTTTGGTTTTTCCGTCAAACTGAAATATTCCAACCGATTGAATCTAAAAGATACCATAAACATTCGTTTTCTTTAACCCTTTACCCAACGTCACGACCAAAACCGGCCAGCGCTATTCTCAAAAATCGCTAATTAATTTTCATTATTTTTTTTTCATTTTTTTGTCTCAAAAACATAGGTTATGACCCCTCATTGGAACGAGCTCGTCGAGCTCGTTCTAATCAGGGGTCATAACCCATGTTTTTGAGACAAAAATGAAAAAAAATTAGTTATCCAAGATTTTTTTTGCAAGTGTCGTCTGCTTTTCCTGTAAGCTAAAGGGTTAAATCAACAAACGAAATGTTTCTCATCGGGATTTAATTTGACCGAATCTTTGATGACATTACCAATACCATTATATATGCTTGTTTACTTAATAATTATGTATGAAGATTTATTACAGCCTTAGTTTTATGATTACCGCATGTAGTTCCAGTAATTGTGTTAATATATTGATGTTTGCAATGTGAATTAAATATTTATGATTTGAAAACTTATAACTGGAGCACAAAAGAATATCTGTATATTTTGTGAGTGAGATGGATTCACTTTCATCATGGTAGTCTGTGCGTAAACTTCGCGAAATGTGGGGAAACAAACAGCTTATAACAGCGTCGAATTACTAACATAATTTGACTGGTGTTCTGAGGGCTGATCTTACTCTTTGAACCAACAACGAAAACCCACGTTGATTAATCCCTAGCGTCACACCTGACAAGTACTCCCAGTGTAGTAAAATGAGCAAGTTAATTAATGGAAAAATAAAATGTGAAAATACAAACTGATATAAAACAGACGTTGATACAGCACTGACGATGTCATCATGGATGTCGTGAATTCCTTTTAATTTAGTGACCTTGTGGAACCAAGTGGTAGAGAGAACAGTCAAACTTATTCTTAAAAAATGAAGTAAAAACGATATGTTTCATAATGTTTGGCAAATTATTAATACCATAATCAGGTCAAATCATTGTAATTGTAACGTCATAGTGTGGAGTCGTTGCCAAACTGATTATTTCTTTGAGCTAGAACTTTACTACCTCTGAACTTGTACCTATTGCTATTTATTTATTTATTTATTTATTTATTTATTTATTTATTTATTTATTTATTGGGTTTAATGACACTTCGACACCAGGGTCACCTCGTGTCGGATAGTTTTACGCGAGGACGAAGCCGGAGTAACCGGAGAGAACCACCGAGCAGCGGAGAGTAACGTCATTCTCCTCAACGTACCAACTCCACACAAGCAGGGTTAGTATTGGTTGAAGGCAAGTGCACCATCGACGTACGCCTTAGTACACAGCATCACCGTGCCCCCACGGGCAATGGTGATTAAGTACCTTGCCCAACGACACAACACAGTCGCCCCTGGCGGGGATCGAACCGTAGACCTTTCGGTTTGAAGTCCATTACCGTAACCACCGAGGCACGGGCTCTTCCGGCGTAATGCTATTAAACAATAGTTTACTTTTACGTTGAGGTGAAGTCATTTTATAAAGCTTGTTTCATGCTGGATGTGATGCGAACAATTTGGTACAATTATAATTTCGTATCATTTTGCAATTACAATGCAGTATACAGTGGCGGCGCCATGGAGGGGTATATGTGGGTACTTACCCCTCCACTTTTTTCGCCAAGCGTTGTAAATCTATACTATCATTTTAATTTTTGTTGTGTTGAACGTTGCGGTGTAATGGTCGGTATGCTTAATCCCAAATTCCCAAGTGCACCAAATCAGAGAAGTTTTGAAATTATGTTTGCCCCCCGTCCCCCCCCCCCCCCCCCACACACACACGCTAGCTGCAAACAACAAACAAGAGTCGAGAGTCCAAATTGCAACAAGGCATGCCGGATTTAAACGGACTGAAACATGGTGCTTAAGAGTATTCGACGAATGCTAGAATCGGCAGCGTGCAAGGCATCCGTTTGGAATTCAGCCTACAGCAATTTTAAAAAATAAATAAAATTTAATATTTTAGAAAAATTCTCAAAGGTATAACTCAATGAAATCATGCAAATATGAATATCATTGGAACCGGCTTGTTCAGCCGGTTCCAATGATATCCATATTCGCATGATTTTGTTGCAAAACAGTTAAAAATTTTCTCAACTTAGGGAGAGGACCCCTCCCCCAAACCCACCCCAGCTTGGCGCTGCACAATCCCCAACTGTACCCCCTCAATTTTGTAACTCTGGCGCCGCCACTGGCAGTATATTGTTTGTAACCTGCAATTTTCTGTAAAATACACATGCATATTGATTACACGGATGTGCAAAAAAAGAAATCACAGAATTATGTACCATAACGCCAAAATAACTAATGATTACATGTTCATCTCTGCACAGTGGACTACTTTTAATTAACTGCTTTTGATCGATAGCACGGCTAATATGACAAAAAAACCACACCATGTCGAAATCGCAAACCCAACAGGTGAATAACAAAAAAAACCCACACCATTTCGAAATCGCAAACCCAACAGCTAAAACTCATCGCGTCCACTGTGTAAGACCCCGAAGTCGTTGGGGAGCTGGCACGCCCCTGCGTCTTTTGATCGTGCACTTACAGTACTTTGGTCATAAAAAGCGGTCTTTTTCGCGGTCCAATCGCGAAACATTTCTTCCAATGGCTAGGTATTTCGTAAATAAAACAACAATGCTAAATGAAGACCGCATCAAATACAGAAACGAAGATAACAGCTATAATTCAATGCCCTTGTATTTCTTTTTTGCACAGGTGAGGTTCTTTTGTGTTGGGGGGGGGGGGTTAGGTGGGCAGAGAATTCCAACCGTATCGAAATTTTCTGTCCGCTGTTGTGATCACAGTGGTGTACATAAACTAAAATGTAAACACAATAATAGCCTTCCCTGTTATGACATTCGATATTTCGCTTCACCATGCACTTGCGAAAAAGGTTCCGTTAACTTTTTGTTTTTAAAATTTAGATTTTCCGATGTTCATCCATGCCATGGGCAGTGAATAATACAGATGTGAACCCGGAAGCTAAATAGCAATGCGATTCATTTGCAATTGGTTTTATATGCCAGGGTCGTAAACAACTACAGCATGACTTGAACATGTCAGTCGGTATTTTTGGTGCAGATATAAAATCACTGGAGTCGTGAAGCAGCTCTTGTTGCAATATATCACTACGCCAGATGTAACTCATACGGTAATACCATACTCGATTAAAGCTTTTTGTTGTTGTATATATATATTTACTTGGCACAAATACACACGTCGTTACTCAATTCCACACAGGTAACACGAACTAGCAAAGTTTTCGAGAAGAAATTAACATGTTATATATTATATGAATACTGAAAGGGGGTTACTATTTGAGCATGCGACAACTTCAACCGTTTTGGCTGAGCAAAATATATCAACAATCTGTTCTGAATTTCCAAGACCAAATTAAAACAGAAACAGCTTTGTTATATTCACAGGGTTACTTATTCATAATCACGAACTATGGAGCAAGCACGAAACAGCTGCAAGTGGCATATATCCGAAAAAAAAGATCTGACAGAAAGTGCACAACAATGATTAACATTCCCATGAGAAAAATATTCAATATTGACGTTTTGGTAGCACTCTTTGCCACACAGAGGCGAAGATACAGGGTGGTGAGCTGGTTGGTGGAAGACGGTGCCCCCGCTCCAAATGTTCTATCAAAAAAATTGCAAGCTTGTTGTAAACTTGTTATAGGGCCATGCGAATCTCAAAATCATTTTTTGGGGTCGAATCCTGATTCGAATCGAATCGAATCACGTTTTAAATTGCAGATATTGCATCTTCTAACAACTGAAAATGTGTCAGTCTCCACTGATGTATTGAATGTAATGGCGACTCACCCATTTGTACAAATCAATCAAAAATGCGGAATATGTCAGATTGGAATCAAAGTAATTTCGGAAGTGGAACGTTCCTGAACTCTTCTTCTATCATCAGGTCTCCTGTACGGGAGACCCGATGATAGGAGAAGAGTTCACGGGAGGCACTTTGTATGATTTTGAGAACATCTCGACAATTCGAAAATTTCTGAATCGGCACGAATCGAATCAAATGATCGGGGCGATTTCGAATCGAATTGAATTCCGATGTTTCGTGGGGTCCTTCTGTTTATACATGTAGTTTTGGTACATAGGTATACGAATATAAAAAAAGTGATACGGACAAAGATCATCTCTTGTACACTAGAACCTAGACTGTGTCATTTAGCCATCCATTTTCAAACATCTGCACATTAATTGAAGATAAAATCTCACACAAGGCGCAGTAACATTCAAGAAAAATGTGTGATGCAATGCATTGCTACGTACCACTTGCTGCACGCACAATGCTATGCGTCACTAGTTATCCATCGGCAATTTTATGATTTCGCCCCACCACCAAAGAAAAATTGCCGAGAAGCAAAGGTACGTGTACATATGAGAACCGTTGGGAAAATTAATGAATATCCACACTCAATGATTTTGGAAGGTAGTTACGGGTCAGAGTATCAAAATCAATATTTGGTCTCAGAAAAGCGTCATTAACATAATATTTCTCAGCCCGTCATATTAGGTCGGGCCGCCGTTTGGACAAACTCACCAGCTAGCATTATAATACGCAATATTGCACGCATATTACTTTTCCTCCAGTTCTGTATTAACCCTTTACCTAACGTAACGATCGAAACCGGCCAGCGTTATTCTAAAAAATCGCCAATTAATTTTCATTATTTTTTCATTTTTTGTCTCAAAAACATAGATTATGACCCCTCGTTGGAACGAGCTCGTCGAGCTCGTTCCAACGAGGGGTCATAACCTATGTTTTTGAGACAAAAAATGAAAAAAATTAGTTATTCAAGAATTATTTTTGCAAGTGTCGTCTGCTTTTCATGTTAGGTAAAGGGTTAACAAATATGTACGGAACAAAAGTTTCATTCGGATCTCCTTTGACGGACTGTTTTTCCACCTGACGTTATGGGCCCACAAGATGAACTAAACTGGTGAGTGATTTTATATGAACTAAACCCCGCCCATTTTCGTAATTGGTCAATGGAAACGTTGCATTCTGATCTAGATCAATTCGGAAGCTGCGGTGACAGCCGATCTATCGAAGGTTAGTTGGAAAATGTTTTTGTGCAAATCCACCAAAATTTACGAAATGAAACTTATTCTATAACTGGTGAGTGATTTTATAACACTCAAATTCTGTCTCTGAAGCGAATATCTCTCCGATAACGGCAGCTAATTTCTTAAAAATACGAATAAATAACATGTCTGGACACAATTTTCATGCATATTTTTCTGTGCACGTATCGATCTCTCACACGTATTTTTGTTTTTATTTCAAGCAGACGATCAATAAATAACATAAAGTTTTAAAGTTTGAAATTTTCTTTGTGTGATGTTTGGATTTTCAAATTAATGGATTCTATGTCACAGAGGCGTGTAATAAACACAGAACGTCACAGTGTGTCAATACGGCACTCATGCCTCGCGGAATGATATAGAACTCGCCTCTCGCTCTATCCTTCCGCGCTGGCATCCATGTCGTATTGACGAAAGCATTCACATATCGCAACATTCTGTGTTTTTGTGCGCATCTCTAAGGAATTGTTTCAATGGTGTCAACACCTTCTAGCTCCATCATTCCATATGCATGTTTGATATGAAGAAATACTTTATGAGAGAAAAGCAGGAACTTCGTGATACACCCGAAAATCAGGAAACCGTTAAGGTTATCAATTCGATTCAACTGAATCTCTTATATGAATCGCGAAGGCGATGGATCGGAATAGTTCCTGCGTTCAGCAATTGTACTAACAATCGGCGGTGCAAACAATGGCGCCAGCACAAATAGCCCATTGAATCAGCGAGATTTCATATCTCGTATCCGGTCTGAAGTCTCCAATAACTTACCAATTAATACAACAGTGAATTACATAGGTAAGTGATACAAACTTATAACCAAAAGTACTTAGTATACATTCGAAGCTGACGCCATGAAATTTAGACTAGACTCTTCCAATTAATTAATTTTGGCTCAACCCTTTACCTTACGTAACTACCAAAACCGGCCAGGGTTATTCACAGCAATCGCAATTCAAATTTTATTATTTTTATTTCAAAAACATAGCTTATAACCGCTCATTGGAACGAGCCCAAGAAGCAACTTGAGGTGATTTTGATCAGAAATATTAAGGTCTTGATCCTTATATAAAGATGGAAGGGCTTCCTCTCTCTAATTGGCGTTTAAGGGTGTATTTGCCTTGGTCGTATCTGACAAATGACAAATTGGGCCACAAATATGTTGAGCCTGAACCGACTCGAAAGGGTCATCAGCTAAGTAAAGAAAAATTCGAAATGTTTGACAAATTTATTGGTAGAAAAGCGGCCGCCACTATGCAACCCCAGCACCCCCCCCCCCCCCCCCCACGTATGTCTAAGCAACCGTTGTTTTCTACTTCTACACTTCCATCCAAGATATGCTATCTTCGCCTCTCTTTTCTGATTTACCTTTCCCGTTACTGTATAATGATATAAGGATCTGATATGATATCAGGGGCGCAGCGGGAGAGACTACTATTGCTCGATAACTGGCATGTTCAAACCCACGAAGGTGTCACCTGTTTACTAGTTTGGAGATATTAAGGTGGAGCAGCCTTAGAAATTAGACACGGCAATCGGCAATGCCGTCGCAAAAGCCGTCGCGTCTTTTATCGCGACCCTGCCGTTTGGATAATTATGATGACAGTAGACTCCTTGTCTGAATAGCTCGCCGAGAGTAAGAACTGTCGGGCAAATTATGCCATGATCGGGCAAGCATGGGTCACCCCCACCCAACCATCCCCAACACCTGAGGTTAGTTACGGGGCTATCTGATATATATACGAAACAATATATACGTAATCATACATGCGGCAGCACAAATGATAGCTCGCCTTAGTGTACCATTTGTTTGGCAGACGATAAGTATTTAACAGCAGCCATGATATGATCAGATGCTGGAAGGTATATCCATGAAAGATCACATGATATATTCATGAAAAACGAGTCACAAACAACTCATTGGCTAAAAAGCCTTACTCCATCGTCCATAAACAGAAAAATACTGCATTTTTCGATGAAAACAACCCATTTTAGTTTCCCTTGGAAAAACTCAAAAAGAATATTCGACAAAGAAACCAAAAGGATTGAGCGGAATTCTTAACTCTTTACCTGACACGAAAGGCAGACGACACTTGCAAATAAAATTCTTAAATAACAATTTTTTTTATTTTCATTTTTTGCGTCAATACACAGCTTATGACCCCTCATTGGAACGAGCTCAATGAGCTCGTTCCAATGAGGGGTCATAAGCTATGTTTTTGAGACAACAATTGAAAAAAATAATGAAAATTAATGGTGATTTTTTAGTGAATATGCTGGCCGGTTTTGGCCTTTACTTTGGGTAAAGCGTTTCAAAGGGACAATAAGCAGCTAGCTTGAAAAAAATAATGACTCTCAGATTTTGACTGTATGTATTTATTTATTTATTGGTGTTTAAGGTCACATACTTATGCACAATGGCTAATCGTGACCGTGACAGTTTTACGGGTGGAGGAAGCTGGAGTACCCGGAGAGAACCACCGAGCATCGACGAGCAACTGTTAGCTTCTCAACATTCTAACACTGTTCAAGCTCCGCTCAAGCAGGGTTACAGCGGTTGAAGACATGTGAATCATCGACGTGCAGTGCGCCTTAGTACACGGCGTCATCGTGCCCCCATTAGGCACCCGGGATAAAGTGCCTTGCCCAAGGACACAACGCGGATCGTCCCGGACGGGGATCGAACTCGGGACCTCCAGCATAGAAGTCCGACAGTCTACCACTGAGCCACCGTGCTCCCTTGCCTGTGTGTGACAGAGCATGTAATAACACTGACTGCAAAGTATAAGACATCAGAAGCAACGAGAAATTACTTAAATTTGGAATTAAAAAGCGTTAATACTGACGAATTTTCTGACCTCACGACACTGCGAAGAGATAAACGAAGTTGCTCGAACGTGATAGGAAGTAAACACAACAGTGTGATATAATTTCTAAATACACGTTGAAATAGTATCACTTTCGCTGTTTTGCGAATGATTGACCGCTAAGAACAACTGTGCATTATTTTAGCAATAAGTGGGCATAATAAAATCATTCAGGCCCCACAAAGTAGAACTTCTGTTTCTCGGGCCAAGTTTTGAAAAACTGCATGTGAGCGAGTAGTTTTTTATTTTATGTTTTATTTTTGTAATTATTTCTTTGCCATTAAACGTCCGTGTTCTTGGTTTGTTTTACGTTTTGGCCCCTTAATCTACAGAATAGCATGGGTGGTGGTGTATTTCATCCCTTGAGTGCAAGACTCAAGGGATAAATTTATCAATTATATTAACTTGGTTAAAATATCTGACATAAACCATTTAATTTTTATCTTTTTTAAGTTTGCAGTGGCTATAGAAAAAGAGCATGCGGCTGCCAAATGGGCCATGTGGGAGGGGGGAGCATGAGAAACAGATTTTTAACTTTTTAGGCCTAACTTCGTATTATTTTAAATAAAGCGAAGTCATGCTTCCAATAAAACCCACTGCACATGTACTAGCAATGGCAATCCAACATCTAATTGCATGCATGCATGCATATTCTATAGACAGAATACGTGTACAGAAACTTCACCTTGGTCCTTTTCAGAAAACTAATTTCGACGAATATGAAAAAGAACATTACTTTTGTGATGTCTCAGAAATTTTCGTGAGTAATCGGGTAGCCAGATTGCGATGATAAAATTCTGCCTGCCTCTTTGAAAAATCCAATAAATCCTCGCCTTTATGTTAGTTTTTTTATTTAATCGAAAAAACGCTTTCATGCGAATGACATATGGAGCATAAGGGTACGTTTGTAAAACAAAAACTGTGGTCAACATATACACAGAACGACACACGTGTGTGTCGTTCTGTGTTTATTACACCCATTCACGTCTATAAAATCAATTATTAGAAGGACACTCAGCAATTCATTTGACAACTCGTCCCCTGAGTTCCAATGTGTTCTATGTGCCAGTAGGCACATAGAACACACTGGAACTGAGGGGGACGAACTATCAACAAAAAGAACACATTTTATCGCAACCAAATTTGCGAGGGAAACCCGTGTTACTATTTTTAGCTATCGCTAGCGATTCAAATTGTATTGCGGTGCGCGATTTGGAGAAAATTCCAGTGAAATTTCGCTTCTATTTTTAAAAATAGTCCGTCAACGATTTCTGTTCCACACACGTGTGCGGAACGGATTTTCATTTTCCGAGTGGTTTAGTGTTGCTGTAGAAGGGGATTTCAAAGAACAGATGTATGATAAATATTTTTTCAAATTCGTGAGTTATTGTCCTTGAACGTGTAGTATCAGGTGGCACGACTCTGTAAAAAACGGAGTGAAACACATTTTTATAATAATACAAAACTTAACCCTTTCAACACTGGAGCCCGGGAAGTTATCATTTCAGACAATACTGTCAACGGCGAAAAGGGCAAAACCTTCAGTAATAATTTAATCCAACTGCTCTACCGAGCTGTTGGATTAAATTATTACCGAGCCTCGCTTCAGAGTTTTTGCTCTATATATTGTCTGCTTGTCCACTACAAATTGTTACTTCGCACAAAAATTTATGCACACCGGGTTTAACCCTTTACCCAACGTAACGGCCAAAACCGGCCAACGCTATTCTCAAAAATCGCCAATTAATTTTCATTATTTTTTTCATTTTTTGTCTCAAAAACATAGGTTATGACCCCTCGTTGGAACGAGCTCGTCGAGCTCGTTCCAACGAGGGGTCATAACCTATGTTTTTGAGACAAAAAATGAAAAAAATTAGTTATTCAAGAATTATTTTTGCAAGTGTCGTCTGCTTTTCAGGTTAGGTAAAGGGTTAAAGGGTTAAGTAAATCAAATACGAGAACTGCCGACCAAAGTTAAGATATACTGACTAAGCATCTAGTCTCCAGTATGGCGTTAGCATTTTGAAAAAAAAACATCAGCGATAAACGTTTAGTTCCCTATCCAGGTTTTTTTGTTCTAGTACCGTGACATTTTTTCCAATCGGTAGCGAAGCTTTGTATACTGATGCAATGCTCACATATAAGGCGTTGTTGGGAAGGGCTTTTTGAGGCCTTTTCAACAGTGTACCACATGGGCGCATTCCGCCACTTCATTCAGTTTGCGGTAAACAAAACGCCAGAACCAATTTTTATGAATGGAGCTTTGTCACTAAAACGTTCTGGAAGATTGTACAGGCCAAAACTGGTTTGTAATAGGTTTATTTGTAAAAAGGGCAAAATGAAAATTCTAAGTTGCTACAATGCAAAATGAAAATACACTACATCCCATGAACACCGACACTGAGACGTTAAAGCAGGCTGCACAATATGGCAGGGCAAAATACTGCATAAAAGTTCTCCCTGAACATTACACCAAAGCATAATATAAATGCTTAAGGCAAACATTAAACACAATGAAACACTATATCATTGATATGAACATAAAATTTCCTAACGAGGATGTCATCACAACAGCGAGATTTCTGGAATGTATTCTTTCATGGCTATGAAGTTCTTCAAACATGCTGGTAAAGGTAACATTTCTATTCTACTGAGGATGCTACGATCACAGGATGCCTGGTTGAGTGCCTGTCGAATTGAAGTTCTGCATAGTTCACTCAACTCTACCGTGTTAGACGTTCGTCTTCTCAGCCACTGTAAAATCTCTACCCTGCCTCTTCCGTTATCAACTCCCGGATACGATAATTTCATAAAAACCTTAGAAAATACCGGGATCCTTCTTGAGCACTGGTCTAGTTCATCTAATGTGATTTGGTAGCCTGCACTAATGAGTAGTTTTGTGACAACAGGTTCACACCTTGTGAATGCTTCAACTAGAATACTTCTGCGGTATGGACTAGGTCGTTCTATTTGACACCCGTGAAATATTAAGTAGGCACTAATTAAGCTATTATCTATGGCAATGCTAGCAGACAGATGGTTCCATTGTCCATCTGAATCGCTCAAGCGACAGCCATTGTCTATGAGTAGTTTTAGCACCGTATCTAATGTGAGGTAAGAGTTTCTTTGTGAGATTTTATAGTAGAATATGGCAGTGAGAAATGGTGTCATGCACCTATGAGTTCGCGCATTCAAATCTGCGCCATGTCGTATAAGTTTCTGCGTCACATTTTCGTTCCCAGTTCGCATTGCCTCGTGTAGTGGCGTCCACCCATTTGCACTACAAACAGACACCCTAGCCCCTGCATTACACAGCATGAAAATAACTGTTTCCATGTCTGCGTGAACTGCGCGATGAAGTGGGGTGTTGCCATTTACGATATCAACAGTATTGACGTCACAGCCCAATGTGATTAAACACGTGGCAATGTCTGCTTTTCTATGATTACAAGCTACATGTAATGGTGTTTGGTTTTTATTATCAGGTAAGTTGATGTTCCATTGAGATTCCACTAAGAGGTAAACAATCCGCATATAACCATACTCTGCTGCCCAGTGCAGAGCGGATCTTCCGTCTATATCGACGGTATTGCTGTGGCATCCCGCCAATATCAATCTACGTACTTTACTTTCTTGACCCGTCTTGGCAGCTTCCAGGAGGAGGTAATCATCGTCAATGAACACGGACATGATTTTTCCGTATCAGGCCGCAGAACTGAGTTCCGTAAATTTAATTGATGGGCAATTATCACAGTAGTTATCCACCATCATCAACAGAGATAAAACCAATTCGATTTGATTACATTATTCATCTACCGAAACACAGCTGTTGAAGATGTTCCCATCATAGAGATATTAGTCGTATTTTTCAAATTCCGTAGCAGTGCATGAACGGCGCCTCCAATGATGTAATTCACATGCATTATTCGGAGTCGCATATGTGGCAGCTTTGCAGATATACTGGAAAAGATAAAAAAATAAATAAATAAATTTAGGAAACAAATAAATCAGTTAATACAGTATTAATCTCAGGAAGATTGAAAACTAGATCGAATTCCTGGGGGTTTAGAATCCTCTATACCCATAGGGGTCGGTGAGAACTGACAGTGGGTGTAATGATATACGTGCTATAACCGGCATCAGATTCGATATGCACGTTAACCCTATGCACTCTGATGTCAAAACACCAACATGTTAACCCATTTACCCAACGCAGACGATATCAAAATTTAATATTTTAAATATCATTTTTTAAATTTTTTCCAAAAGTTTCAACGAAACCATATCATGTGACCCCTCATTGGAACGAGCTCGATGAGCTCGTTCCAAAGAGGGGTCACATGATATGGTTTTATTGACATTTTTTGAAAAATAATATTTTTTCAGCTGCTGAATTTGCATATTACGCGGGCGGATGTGGTCGATTCGTTGGGTAAAGGGTTAAGTAGCATATTTTCCCATACTGAAGCAAGGAATTTAACAAATTTAATCTTGTTTGACAGAACTCATTAAGCTCTGTTAAACGAGCTTGAATTGGTTCAATTCAGTACTCGAAATCTTCGTATTTCTTCATAAGTGAGCAAAGGGTTAAACAACCGGAACATCGCCATTGTAATTTATATCGCCGCCGGATATCTGACGCAAAAATCTCAGTACACAGCCATCCGTTTTTTCGTCAACGGTATAAAGCCGCAAATTTCGCCGCATGGTCAATATCCGGCAAGGGTAAAAATCGCTCCTGAACCAGTTAAAATAATAGCCGCCAAGTGGGACTGTGCGTCTTCCGGATGCTGTCACCGTTGGTAGGAGTACACCCTAGCTCAATTTCGTATTGGCCGATTCCTCTGCTGTTGCCGTCACCATATTACCGTTTCCGCAAACCGGATGACTGTGTATTAACCTAAAGGTACATGTATTAACGTAGTCTCTCAAAGACGCTATCCTGTCTGGCCTATCTGAGGTCGGTGGAGCCCAGACAGACCTGAGTTGGCCTGTCTAGAACACAAAGTAATAATAACAGTGTATAATGAGTGGGGATGTTGTACCGAAGTACAAGTACAATGGACGTTCCGCAACATTATTATTCCATAATCCATGCATAGTTCAAAAGAATATGTCTTCGTTGTTCGGGTTACGGGTTTCAACCCTATACCTAACGTAACGGCCAAAACCGGCCAGCGCTATTCCCAAAAATCGCCAATTAATTTTCATTTTTGTCTCAAAAACATAGGCTATTACCCCTCGTTGGAACGAGCTCGTCCAAATATATGGGATATCTGGCCTTACTCTTTGGGGTGGCTTCGGAATTATACATATCAGTATGTCCGCTGCACTCTTATATCAGTTGGGTTAAAAACCAACCCAAAGCAACTGGGCTGGGCGAATATGAACCCAAGTGGTTCATATTCACTGAGCCCAGTTGATTTGGGTTAATTTTTTACCCAACCGATTCTAGAGTGTGGTACTGTGAAGACGCATTGCTGTATATATGAGAGCATGCAAAGCGATGATCTTGAACACAAATAAATAAATAAATAAATCTATGACGAGACACTCGATCTTCAATCAGGGACATAAATACCAGCCTCACATACACTGCAAAAAATATAGGTTCTCTTTAGAACCAAAACTGTCTCTAATCTTGTCCCTGAGATGGAACCAGTTTAGTTTAAACAGTATTTATTTCAAATCAAATAAATTTACCAAGATTAGCATTCAATTTTAACAGAATATTACATGAACTGAAGTAGATTCAGCAGTAAACTTGGAGCTTATTCAACGCAGTCGCCAAACATTTTGAAACAAAGGGGATATGAACAGTTGGCATATCGAACCAGTTTTGGTTGGGGAACTGGTTCGATATGCCAACTGTTCATCTCTCCTTTGCTTAATAATGATTTGAGACAACCTCGTATAAGCTCTAAACTTACGACTGAAACCCCCTCAATTTATGTTTAATTCTGTTAATATTTAATGTTAATCTTTATAAATTTATTTGATTTGAAATAAATACTGTTTAAACAGAACTGGTTCCATCTCAGGGACAAGATTAGACCCAGTTTTGGTTCTGAAGAGAACCATTTCAGAATGATAGACTTCCTCAAAAAAGAACAGTCATTCCAGGAATCAACAATAATTCAACTAAGTGCAGGAGGAAAACTGGCACCCAGGGAAAAAAAGTACAGAAAAATTGACAATTCTCTGGGACATTTTAAAAGAATATTTCAAGCTGGTGAAATTGGACTACTCCAGTACCTGGACTCTGTTTCGCACAGTACTGGATTTTAATTGAATATATAGTGTTGTGAATAATTATAAATTTTATTGTCTCAAAAGGTTCATTTTTTACAAAATTACATTCAACTTTTCCTCTCCAAAAATAGTTATCAAATGTCATTTTATTTGATAACTATTTTTTGAGAGGAAAAGTTGAATGTAATTTTGTAAAAAGATTCATTTTTTACAAAATTACATTCAACTTTTCCTCTCAAAAAATAGTTATCAAATGTCATTTTACCGTGATTAAGTCCAGTCGCGTTTACCAACTTCATCATTAAATGAACAAACGAATAAGAAACGGACTATAATCCTTCTCCCTTTGATGTACTTAATCTTCACACATTTTTACTAAACAATAGCAACCGGCAAAGCGAGACGACCCCTTTTTGCAGTGTAGTCTGTGTATAAAGCCTGAACTGATCACAACTGACGGAAAAGAGACGATGACCAACAATCGATTTTGTAGGATTGTTATTGCTCAATGGTTATTCAGAGATCAATTTTTCCATAAGCTTATCGATAACAAGGGCAACGGAAAAGAATGCGAGAGGAGTGAAGGCATAAATCTCAGGGTATAGAGAGGTATCCCACAATCCCCTGAATTTCGTTTGAAGATTCATTTCTTATGGTAGTTGTCAAGGATTATTATGATCCCCGATGAGTCTGGAGGTGGGATGGGGAAATCTCACCCTCGGGGCAAGATATTTGAACCAGACCCTCGGCAAGCCTCGGGCCTGGTTCAAATATCTTGCCCCTCGGGTGAGATTTCCCCATTCCCACCTTCAGACTCATCGACGATGATTTTTCTCCACCCACCATGCAGCGATTACGTGAGCCAGAGGAAATTGGGAGTCACGTGCTGATTCAATCAACTCATCTTGTATTCGTTGTTTTGAGAAACTGATGACACAATCGGAAAGAGCATGCACAAGTTATGTATATACCAACGGTGTATACCACGAAATCGATTAGGAACGGTGGCAGCTTGAGGGTTGAATAGTTTTAGAGCATCGAACTTTGATCACACTGCATTCCGATGACGTCAATATGAATTAGTTGGTAGCAAGAAACTGATACGATATCATAACCTCATAATAACGTTATAAATGTATAACGTCACGTGGGTGGGGTGGGATTACTATAATCCCTGATGGGTACGGGTGTGGGATGTGAAAATCTCACCCGAGGGCAAGATATTTGGGCCAGACACGAGGCTTGTCGAGTGTCTGGACCAAATATCTTGTCCCGAGGGTGAGATTTTCCCATCCCACACCCGTACCCATCAGGGATTATTTTTCTCCCCCACCAAAGAGCGGTAACGTTAGCCAGACGTAATCGGCGGTCACGTGCTGATATAATCAACTCATTTGGTATTCGTTGTTTTGAAAAACTAATGACACCGTCGGAAAAAGCATGCAAAAGTTATGAATATACCAAAGGTATATACCACGAAATCAATTAGGAACGGTGGCATCTTGGGGTTTAAAGAGTTTTAGAGTATCAAACTTTGATCACACGGCATTCTGATGACGTCAAAATGAATTAGTTGGGAGCAAGAAACTGATACGATATGCACAACGTCATAATGACGTTATAAATGTGTAACGTTACGTGGGTGGGGTGGGATTATTATAATCCCTGATGGGTACGGGTGTGGGATGGGAGAATCTTATATACTGACTGCGTGCTAGAAACCCACATTCGAACTGTATCGAAGGCTGCCGATTCCTTTCGAACTGTATCGAAGGCTGCCGATTCCTTTCGAACTGTATCGAAGGCTGCCGATTCCTTTCGAACTGTATCGAAGGCTGCCGATTCCAAGCGGTCTCATATTTTAAGATTGTGCTTCGTAACCATTAGATGCAAGATTGTTTTGCTGACATGGTTTTGTCTTGTTGCAGTTTGTTGGAAGGCAACAGTTTGGGACTAATTTATATGCAGATAGGATCACAAATATGATCAAATATTCTTTTAAACTTTTAACGAGCATCTGTGATAATAGAGATGCTTGATTTTGTTTTTGGTTTTCGTGGGTGTGACAGATTCTGAGGGGCGTGGTGGCTCAATGGTTATAGCATTGCATTTTAACACTTTACCTAATATAGCGGTCAAAAACGAAAAGAAAATTAACCACAATAAGCCCATTACAGCCTAAAATATCTCTAAAGTTTCTCAATAAAACCATACAAATATGGATATCATTAGAACCAGCTCGGTGAGCTGGTTCTAGTGATATCTGTATTTGTATGGTATTTTTGAAAAATTGTGAAATCTGTTTTCAAAAAATTTGAAACTTATTTTATTTTTTAAAAATACTGTGTTAGGTAAAAGGTTAAACCGAAAGATTGACGAATTCATCCTGACCCGCGCCATCCTGACTTAAATCGTCATGAAAATCGACTCTCGATGAAGTTATCTCCCTTGAAATTATTAGACGGGCGAGGGAGGTCCAATTAAAAAGCAAGTAATTGTTCAGAAAACCACTATGACATCAGTAGAAAATACAGTCAAGGTTCCTTTTGTTACGCAAACAACAGACAGCTCTCAACGCTGTTTATTAAAAGTAACAAAAGGAGATCTTGGCATTTTATGGCAAGCTAATTAGAAGCAACTTGTTCAAAGATCACCCGTCATTAGGAATATCTATCAGTATTTCACCTACCGATACTGAAACATCCACTGTGGTACTTTGATGAGCGAATGTGTTTTTACAATAATTTTCATGTTTTTATTCTTTCCGGGAAAAAATAGCAAATCTCACCTCCTACATTTGTATATTAATGGAAAGGAGGGTGTCTGTATTATATATCAAGATGCGCACACTCCTGATATGATGAACATTACACAACATCAAAGATAGTGAAAACGCTATTTTCTTATTTTTAAATGGTTTAATAGTGAAACGTTCAAACTGATTGGGGAAAAATTGTAAAAAGCCAGCTTCTGTATTTTTATACTATTCTTCGGGAAAATGTCTCAAGATTGTGAAATGATGTGCACATATCCTTAGTGTTAAATTTACTGACAGCTTTCGGAAATTAAGGGGAGCTAACTTTCTGGTAAATATTTTCCAATGCCAAAAATTGTCAGCCGAGCACCATCTGCGTTGTGTCCTTTCACAAGACACTCAATTGCGATTGTTCATTTGGCCGTGGGTGCATGGTGGCGCAGCGTTCCAAGGCGTACTTGACGTCGATTGCGGACTTGCCTTCAACCACTGCTAACCCTCCCTTAAATCTCACGCTTAACCCTTTGAACCCTGATGGTATCTTTCATGTCAGTTCAATGGCAGCAATTGGAAGAGTCCACATTCATTATTTGGGGGTAGACCAATTAATATTTTCAACGTGCAGCCATGGGGCTGCACGTTAAAAATATTAATTGGTCTACTCCACACATTCACTCGGCAGCCATCCGACTTAATGAAATTATGACGTATCATGCTTCTGGGCCGGAAAAGCGCCCGCTGAGGTTCAAAGGGTTAACATTGTCCAATACAATGTGACCCTTCTCATTGGAGGAGTCGTTAAACACCCAAGAACATAGATTACGAATATGTTTTTTTTTATTTCAAAATTAAAGCGTATTGTTGCGAAGTTTGCCCACCGGGGTTAATCAAGCTCGATAGAAAGGCTATAGCTCTTCTAGGCTCCTATTAAAAGTGTTGTAGGGTCACGATAGTTTTCATTGACAATTTCTATTTGGTAAATTGGACTCAGATTTTTTTTAACAGATTGATTCAAAGCTAAATTACATGGAATTGTAGTAACCGGCGATCAGAGTACAGGCGTACTTTGTGTACCCACATAGGAGTGGACGCCAGATGTTCTGTTGACAATATTAGGCATAACTTTGCAGGCCAGTATTGTCAACAAACAGGTAATATTGTATGATTTGTTGACAGATAGTACAATAACATTCTGCAGTAGCTCCTGGGATGGTATTGTTCGAGAAGTCACCAAATCATAACATGCACCTGGTGGAACATCACCAGATATCAGGTGATGCTTAGTTGCAAATTATGTAATCCACCAGGACATTCTGCCGGTTAACAGGTACCCGGCGGAATACTATTTGAGTGTAAAAGTTCCATGGACTGCATGCAGACTGACCGGCTGGCTGCATGGCAGTACAAGAGTCCACAAAATGGCGACCGCCACGTCAGGGGACTTTCCCTAAAAATCCGCTGACTGGTAGCCGCGTGATTAGGTATTGCATCAGAAAATTGGTGAATATAACCACAGTTTTCTGGGTGATCGAGCCATGTTGTCCCCTGGCTCATCACGCGCACGTTACCTTGTCGAAGTACGTGAGATGGATGCTGCCACAATATACTAAGGTATGAACTTTGTCGTTTTGATTTTTGTTGTAAATTATTGCCATGCAGGAGTTGGCAACGGTCAGTCGATAAGTTCTTTATTAAAATTATAGATAATCGCTGATACACGACACGATTCGTGAGGTTACTGAAAACTGAACATTATCTGGAACCTGTGTTTAATGTTCGTCTGTAAAAACTCTTAACGTCACAGGCTGGTGGAACTTCGCAGTTCTATCAGCTACACAACACTAGTCCTAGCCTACGATCGTAGATCCATAGGCACTTCGTTACAGTATTTATTAGTCTCAAACTTATTTATTGCACGCCTATGCTTTCATTTTCATAAAATACACGCTTTTTCTGCAAAAACCGAAGCGAACAATAATTTTTTTGGTATTTTGTATTGTCCTTGAACAATACGGATCACGCGTGCGGATTATTTAACTATTTCTTTTTTTTACGATTTGGTTATTTTTGGCAATAATTTGTGTTTTTAATAATTTTTTAGTAAACTGTAGACATGCAATAAATACAGAACAGAATACACGTTAATTCGAACTGTCATTTTTTTACTGCACGAGATCGATTTCAGCGGTGGGATAATATTGACCAAGAAGCCGAAGGCTTCGAGTTCAACATTATCCTTCCGCCAAAATCGATTAATATTTTTTAGTCAACTGCAGGCGTGCAATAAATTCAGAGCAGCATACGCATTCGAACTGTCATTTTTACCACACGAGATCGATTTTGGCGGTGAGATAATATTGAACTCGAAGCCGAAGCTTCGAGTTCAATATTATCCCACTGCCAAAATCGATCTCGTGCGGTCAAAAATGACTGTTCTAACGCGAATGCCGTTCTGTCTATTTCCAGGGCGTGGTTTTTTTTGTTTGTTTTTTTTTCTGTTAAGCGTTCTAACGCTTATACCCACAAGTTACAATCGAGAATGAACTTCAAACGAGAGTTTCACTATTCGATCCCCGCCAGGGGTAAGTGCGTTGTGTCCTTGGGCAGGGCACTTAATCCCGACTGCCCACGTGGGGGCACGGTGGCGCTGTGTACTAAGGCGTACAGCACCTGTCTTCAACCAATGCTAACCCTGCTTGTGCGGAGTTAGTACGTTGGAGAGTCTGACAGTTGCTCGCCGTAGCTCGGTGGTTCTCTCCGGGTACTCCGTCTTTCTTCACCCGTAAAACTGTCTTCTAAATAAAGCTCAAACAGCACGGGGGAAAATACACACAGACGACGAAAGAAATGAAATGTGGCGATAAAAGTTCTAGTAAGCCAAGTTCTGACTGAACGGGTGTGTAATACAACCGAAAAGAAAAAAAAACCGGGGTAAAAGTAGAAAGTAAAAGGTAAAACAAATACTGTTAGACAAATTCTTAAAAGTATTCTAAAAAGTTATAACTCCCGGTAAAACCCGATTTTAATATATCCTTCGAAAATTAAAAGGAACTGGAATTTTAGAAATGTCAAGATACTTTCATGTATTACATGAAAGTTTGATAACTGGATGATTAATTTATAGAGAAAAAAATATATATATACTTCATCAGATACTTTAACCCTTGAACACTGGTGGTATCTTCCATGTTAGTTAAATGGCAGAAATTGGATGAGTCCATAATCATTATTTCGGGGTAGAGCAATTAATATTTTCAACGTGCAGCTTAATTGCTCTACCACACATGTTCACTTAGTAGCCATACTACTTAATGAAATTAAGACATATCGTGTTGATGGACCGGAAAAGCGGCCTCTCGTGTTGAAAGAGTTAAATAATTTTGTCAAACTGCCATCATGATAGGGAGATTACTCCCTTCTAATCAGCTTTCACTTTTGACTAATTCATATTCCGTTGCGTTAAGTGCCGTACCAATGTACACCGCGTCATGGGAACGTAAAAATTATGCGTCACGCTCATCGTAATTGTTAGATGAGCATTAACGTTCTGTTCATTGTATCAGTGAGCGTTATCATGACGCGGTGTACATTGGTACGGCACATAACGTTACGCAATATGAATTAGTCAAAAGTGAAAGTCGCTTAGAAGGAAGTAATCTCCCGATCATGGCGGTAATTAGATAAAATTATATATATATATCTCCCATAAAGTAGGTGCGGCAAGCGTTCTTTTTTGTGGTGGTGGGG
Organism: Pictodentalium vernedei; assembly: GCA_031216915.1. Taxonomy (NCBI): domain Eukaryota; kingdom Metazoa; phylum Mollusca; class Scaphopoda; order Dentaliida; family Dentaliidae; genus Pictodentalium; species Pictodentalium vernedei. Next base: position 158,397,580 of record CM062295.1, read on the forward strand.
TGGGGGGGGGGATATTTGTGCATCACCCTTATGCATCTCCTCTCTCGCACCAGTATGGGAGAGAGAGGGGGCGGGGTTAGAGGGACAGACAGATTGAAGAGTTACGTAAGAATATTTATGACCTTGAATGTTCTATTCCTCTCTTTCGTTCAACCGAGAGAGAGAGAGAGAGAGAGAGAGAGAGAGAGAGAGAGAGAGTATAATAACAGAAAAGCAGTACCTCCTTGTTTCTTCCTCTTGACATTAGAAGGATCCCCTTTCATCAGGTAGCTCTATCTATACCTGTCCTACTGTTTAGTTCTCCTGAAAACGGAATTAAACATATGTAATTTGACGAATCGAAAAGTTTGTTTCTGTCACTCCGGTCTCACCGTCACATGAAAGTAAACCTGCAAAACTTCAAGCATTTCACAAAGTAATAATTGTATATTACACTGAATTGGTCAGCTAAATTCATCGGTTTGTTTACAACGGAACTTGTTGTAGGCAAAGTACACACACACTCGCATTTTCGTTAGCAGCAAGCAGTTGGCAAATAAATCTAATGTTGTCTATAAATAATCTCCACAGTATACGCACAAGATGCAGTTCTTCAAAAAACACAAGCACGAGCGAATGAAATGAGAGAAGTCAAAACTCCTATCAATCTGTGTTTTATCGGTTATGTGTGTTAGGCGAATTGATCACATTTTGAATTAAGCATACAGTTGTACTGAAAAGAGGTAACCCTATTTCTGTGTTCATTTGGACCATTACTATTCAAAACGCTGGTATATTCATGTCCAAGACCTGGCCAGGGGGAGATTCGCCCGTCAGAAAATTACCAGATGGAATCTTTTGAAGGAATATCAACAATGAATCTTAGACCCATTTTGTATGTTAATAATTCCGATCCTTGACATAATTTACTGGGAATCTTCCCAAGAAGAGAAGTTGAGGCTTAGAATTATCATGAAAGAAAAAAAATGTTTAACGTTTCGTATCTCGAACCTATTTAAGCTGACCCTGGGCTTGTCAGCGTGCCCACTTGGTGCACTCTTGACCTGTCCGTCTACAGACGATTTGAAAATGAAACTCACCTCGAACGAGCATGGGATGTGAGAGTTAGTTTATTGAACAACATATCCTGCTGAAGACTTAGGGTCAAGCAGGTGTTTCTTGTCATGTGTCGTCTGCCTGTTTAGGCAGGCGGCCTTGATAGAAACAACTTGTCAGATATTACACCTCTCCCGCTCCGGACCTGTATTACTTCACGTCGAAGAGATTCGACTTCGGGTTTCTGAGTGTCAAAAGACCTTTTCCTTCTGCGATGATTCCACAATTACCCTTTAAACACTGGTGATATCGTGCATGTCAGTTCAGGAAGCAATTGGACAGGTCCATGTTTATTATTTGAGGGTAAGCCAATTAATATTTTCAACGTGCAGCCTTGGGGCTAATTGATTAGTTTACCCCGCCCCCACCCTTTCACTTAGCATCCATCCCACCAAATGGAAGTATGGGATGTCATGTTCCTGGGCCGGAAAAGCTGCCACTCGGGTTCAAAGGCTTAAAACCAATTTGAATACACGTCTAGTCCTTTCAAAAACATAACCCCCAAGACAGCTACAGAAATAAGAGCTCTTGCTCGTAAACTCCACTCTCCCTAAAGAGAAATGACGTGTAAGAATGAAGAGTGACAGGGCGGTAATGCTTAATCCTTTTCCAGGGGCGCTATCACTGGATATAAAACAAAACCCACCAAACAAAAACATTCTCAGTCACGATGGTTTATAATGCCTCGTTGGAAAGGACGATATATTCTCTAGATAAACACCGTGTTGGCAGGGAGGGGCAGTAACAATTTAATCTCATAGACTGTGAGAATAAATTATGGATGGACCTCCTTAGCAATACAAAATAGGTTCGTCCACTTTGCTGTGGTGTGTATTGCTTGAGTCGATACCATTCAGAATGTTAGAGTTGAAAAAGTTAATAATACCTTCCCAATTGAAAAGTGCTCGAAAGATGTTGTTGCTTGCAGTGGTCTTGGTCCGTTAACCCTTTACCTAACATGAAAAGCAGACGACACTTGCAAAAAAATTTTTTGAATAACTAAATTTTTTCATTTTTTGTCTCAAAAACATAGGTTATGACCCCTCGTTGGAACGAGCTCGACGAGCTCGTTCCAACGAGGGGTCATAACCTATGTTTTTGAGACAAAAAATGAAAATATTTTGAAAATTAATTGGCGATTTTTGAGAATAGCGCTGGCCGGTTTTGGCCGTTACGTTGGGTAAAGGGTTAAAGAAAGAACTTCAGAGTGGAAATCTGAGAAATGTGTACATTTATCACAGACAGGTAATTTTGATAGCCATTGATAGAAAACACACAAAAGCTCTCAGTTGCTACATGTGCAACTGACAAGTATCTGACTATGTTATATATTAACCCTTTGAACTCTAGTGGTATCTTCCATGCCAGTTCAATGCAATCAATTAGAAGAGTCCATATTCATTATTTGGGGTAGACCAATCAATATTTTCAACGTGCAGCCTCGGGGCTGCACGTTGTAAATATTGATTGGTCGATCCCACGCATTTACTGAACAGCCATCCTATTTAATGACGTTATGACGTATCATGTTCCTGGCCGGAAAGGGTTCAAAAGGTTACGTCCAAAAATTGGAATACATAAAGAAACAAGCAAAACTCAAAAGTATTGCTTCAAAAACATCTGTATTTATTGCCACATCCAATCATAGCAAGGCGGACTCCGGAGGGAAAGGCTGAATGAAAACACTCGGAAAGAACACCGTTTCCCTGTGATTTTGTTTGATGCATACGCGTTTCAGATAGAATACTCTGAGTACAGACATCATTTATTTACCATTCATCAATGAAAGTGTCAATGACACTGTAGCTCAACTTGTTTAAGACAAGTACATGTATAGTATATGACACAGCAATGACAAACATCTAGGTAATGACCTGATAACAAAGGTACATGTAAAGTATTGTAACGGTCTGTACATAAATGCTGACAGTAGCCTGTAACAAATATATAGGTAAAGTATTGTAAAGGTGGGCGACAGTCAGATGCTGAACCAGAAAAGAAATCTTTGAGTGGGTCTGACTGAACCCAAAAGTATAGCACAGTGATAACAAAGGCACCCAAAAACACTCGTTCCTGGCACAAGGTGATAACAAAGGTACCCCAAGAAGTTTCGTGAAGATCGGTTCATAAATACAGACTCCAGTCTGAGCCGTATTGACATGTGCACTTACTGTGTATAAGTAGCACTGAATAAATCAAAGTTCATCTAATTTGCATAATTTCTGCACGAGAAAAATCTCGTATTATATGTGATGTATTCCATGTTACTAAATATCCCTACAAAAATTTATTCAAATCAGAACTTTCATACAGAAGTTCTGTACAAAAAACGGATTGCACTAATTTTGGTACAAAATGGCTGCTGGCAGCCATCTTGAATGTTGGACCGCATTCAAAACACTTGTTCTCGTCCCGTGGTGATAACAAAGGTACCCGAGAAGTTTCGTAAAGATCGGTTCATAAATACGGCCTCTAGTCTGAGCCGTATAGAAGTTGTGTACAAAAAACTGATTGGACCTAATTTCGGTACAAAATGGCCACTGGCAGCCATCTTGAATTTTGGACCGCACCCAGAAACACTCGTTATCGTCCCAAGGTGATAACAAAGGTACCCAAGAAGTTTCGTGAAGATCAGTTCAAGTATACAGCCTCCAGCCCTAGCCGTATTGACATGTGCACTTACAGTGTATAAGTAGCACTGAATAAATCAATCTTCATCTAATTTGCATAATTTCGGCACGAGAAAAAAACCTGTATTATATGTGATGTATTCCATGTTACTAAACATTGATACAAAAATATATTCAAATCAGAACTTTCATACAGAAGTTCTGTACAAAAAACTGATTGCACTAACTAAAGTACAAAATGGCTGCTGGTGGCCATCTTGAATTTCGGACCGCACCCAAAACCACTCGTTCTCGTTCCACGGTGATAGCAAAGGTACTCAAGAAGTTTCGTAAAGATCGGTTCATAAATACGGCCTCTAGCCCGAGCCGTATTGGCATTTGCAGTTACAGTGCTGAAAGTAACACTAAATAGATCAAAGTTAGTCTAATTTGCATAATTTACGCACGAGAAAAAAACCCGTATTATATGTGGTGTATCCCATGGTACTAAACATTCATACAAAAAATTATTCAAATCAGAGCTTTCATATGGAAGTTCTGCGCAAAAATCTGATTGCACCTAATTTTGTACAAAATGGCTGCCAGTGGCCATCTTGAATTTCAGAGCGGACCCCAAAACAATCGTTCTCGTCTCAAGATGATAACAAAGGTACCCAAGAAGTTTCGAAAGATCGGTTCATAAATACGGCCTCTTGCCCGGGCCGTATTGGCATTTGCACTTACAGTGCTGAAAGTAATACTAAATAAATCAAAGTTAGTCTAATTTGCATAATTTACGCAAGAGAAAAAACCCCATATTATATGTGATGTATCCAATGATACTAAACATTTATACAAAAAAATTATTCGAATCAGAGCTTTCATATAGAAGTTCTGCGCAAAAATCTGATTGCTCCTAATTTTGTACAAAATGGCTGCCAGCAGCCGTCTTGAATTTCGGATCGGACCCCAAAAGACTCGTTCTCGTCCCATGGTGATAACAAAGATACCCAAGAAGTTTCGTAAAGATCGGTTCATAAATACGGCCTCTAGCTCGAGCCGTATTGAATTGTTGACGGACAGACAGACGTCAAAGTTGAGCCAAAAATGATGTAATACTTCAGAAGTTGTCTGTCGACTTAAATTTTACCTATTTTACCTAGAAAAATTAAGGTTGGATACTGAAGAAACGAACCATTTTTTTTAGCTTTATTGGTTTTAGCGACACTGGGCAAAATGTGTCTCTTTAATATGATGGTTCCGATCAAAACTATGGTAATCACCAAGCAGTCCAGAATGATAAGTGTCCAGGCAGCATTTTGGGGTGATAGAAAATATTTTTACCCGTCTCATGTGATATTTAGAGGTCCTGGGCTGATATGAAGTTACCTTGGGCTGATATCTAGGCCGATATGAAACTGATCAAGTAATAACCTTCTTATTTATTAACCCTTTACCCAACGTAATGGCCAAAACCGGTCAGTGCTATTCTCAAAAATCGCCAATTAATATTCATTATTTTTTCATTTTTTGTCTCAAAAACATAGGTTATGACCCCTCGTTGGAACGAGCTGGACGAGCTCGTTCCAACGAGGGGTCATAACCTATGTTTTTGTGACAAAAAATGAAAAAAATAGTTATTCAAGTATATCGTTGCAAGTGCCGCCTGCTTTTCGTGTTAGGTAAAGGGTGAAACCAAATCAAATAATTACAAAATGTTCTCAGATCTGTCACAATTTTCTGACAGTTTTACTGTTTCTTATTGACGTTCGTATAGCTGAATTATCTCTTCTCTTCCTTCGACGAATCTCCGCTTACGACTCTGAATTTTTGATTGCGTTGAATTATTCGTACAACCCTCTTCATCCAACTAATCCTTACTAGAGCTGAAACGGTTAACCGATTAATCGATTAATAAATTATGAACATCTTAATCGATCCAAAAAGTAATTGATCGATTAGCCGTTACTTTTGAACTTCTGTATTCTATGGGTTAACAAAGGAACAAACTTGCTCCAAAACAGGAAAACATTGTCACACAGACCCACATCAATTATATGGGACAGAGCAAAGCATGCAAGTTACTTGCTGACATACTTGTTTACTTGCATGATCATCATACTGTATCAGTAGCTGGAAATGGTCATTGTTAACCCTTTACCCATTGCGAGTAGCAGACAATACTTGCAAAATAAATTCATGAATTACCAAAAATTTTCAATTTTTGTTTCAAAAGCATAGCTTATGACCCTCATTCATGATTTACTAAAAATGTTCAATTTTTGTTTCAAAAGCAAAAGCATAGCTTTGAGGGGCCATCAGCTATTTGAGACAAAAATTGAAAACATAATAAATTTGAATGGAGATTCTTGTATATAGGCCTAGTCGGTTTTGTTTGTTACGTTGGGTGAAGGGTACATGCTGTATATCATCAACGGTATGGCAATTATTCAGATATCTATTTGGACAAGTGATTAATCGGTTAACCAAGGTTAATCCTCATGATTAATCAATCAAGAAAACCCCTTAACCGTTTCAGCTATAATCCTTACTTTTTGTCATCATCAATTCCTCACCCTACAAAACCTACTCCCTTTTGCCAGGTAACGACAATTTTACTGATTGATTGCTTTCGACGATTTACCATGAAAACTTTTGATGTAAACGGAATAGCTGCTACAAGTAACGCGTTAAAGGGGGACAACTCAAGTCTTGTTAAGATCGGCCGAGGTCGGTGAAATATCAATATCAGCCGAGCTCGATAATGGGCAATTATGGGAAAGAAAATCAAATCTAATAAATAAGTACATTCTTTCAAGGGCGTTACATACTTGACGCGATGCCAGCAAACAGATTTTCGTTTTGATCTAATATTTTAATTTGCTGAATAATAAAGACAATAATCACCTGAATTTTCTCCAATATTAGATATCGAATATGTAATCATTGAATTTAATTTTGACGCAACGATTCGTTGCGTCAAAATTATATTCAATGATTTTAAATTTCAGTCTCACATTGATCTCACTGTAATGAATATTTGCATTTATTGTACAGCGAAACTCACATTATGGGCATCACACCATGTAGACATTTAAAAATGGATTAAAAAATTGATATTTCTTTCGTTATCGGGACGCTCGGATCAAAGTTATTGTGTAAAAGCCTACAAAAAAAATTCAGAAGTAAAATATCGAAACTGTGGAGTTGATACCTGAAAAACGCTTGAGGTTTTAAACAGTACATCGCATTATCTAGCGAAATGGGGAAACTCAGCTCTACGTTACAAACAAATCCACAACTTTTTATTTTCCCCTTGCATCTTTTCAAGACATTGGTTGTCATCTCTTGACAATGCCGAACATTCGAAACTGCGCATGAACAATATTAATTAAGCGTGCTATCAAACGTTCTAATTACCCTCATTAAGAACTGAATGTAAATTATGCAATTTACATTTACTTCTAACACTAATGGCATAGACACAAGTGTGGAAGTGGTCTCCTCTGTAAACCCACAGTTCTTCTCACGTGATATTTCCTTCACGCTAAAAATTTGTCAGTTATCAGTCAGATTAAAGCAGATCAAGCCTTTTTGATATTCATGTTTCAAAGCATCTCACAGTTTAAAAAAAGGAATAATCTCTATTATTTTGGGGTATCGAGATCATAGAATGCCCAACTTATATTATTGCGATTGCAAAATATGACAGCTTGCAACTCGACGCACGCGCGGATACTCTTGATCGCGAATTTTTGTCGCGAGTATTCAAAATTTGATTTCTACCCAACAAAAATGATTTTTCTAGTTTCCCATCATCGTTTGGTGTATGTAAATTTCACCATATAATTTTACCACGCCTTAGTATTCGGCAATGGCATAGATTATAGTTTTTTACTGGTGTAAGTTTGGGAAAGGGGGGGGGGGGAGGGGGGTGGAGGTGCGAGACAACAAAGACAAAAATTAGCGATTCAGGTATTAGAAGAGGGTGAAGGCTACTTCCATAGAGTAGGAAAACTGTACCCTCTCTCAGCTGGGAAACGTTCCAAAAAAGTACGCCTATATCTAAAACTAAAAATGTAGGTTTCTAGCTTCAGACTCTTAACCCTTTCAACCCGGTGTGCATAAATGTTTGCGTGATGAAAATGTTAGTGGACGAACAGACGATTTAACGAGCAAACAATCTGAAGCGAGGCTTCGTAATAATTTAATCCAGCAGCTCGACAGAGTTTATATTGTCGATGGCGAAATGGGAGAAACCATCCTTGTTTTTTGGGGATATTCAGTGATAATTTAATCAACAGCCCTGTCGAACTGCTGGATTAAATTATTACCGAGCCTCGCTTCAGACTTTTCGCTCTTTATATCGTCCGCTCGTCCACTACCAATTTTCTTTCTTTATGCACACCGGGTTGAAAAGCTGAAGGGTTAACCCTTTACCTAACGTGAAAAGAAGACGACACTTGCAAAAAAAATTCTTGAATAACTAATTTTTTTCATTTTTTGTCTCAAAAACATGGGTTATGACCCCTCGTTGGAACGAGCTCGACGAGCTCGTTCCAACGAGGGGACATAACCTATGTTTTTGAGACAAAAAATGAAAAAAATAGTGAAAATTAATTGGCGATTTTTGAGAATAGCGCTGGCCGGTTTTGGCCGTTAATTTGGGTAAAGGGTTAAAGCATTCCTGTGCCGAGATAGTACTTACAAGATTCTGATTTTTCTTCTAGTCAAGTCACTGGAAAAGATTCCGATCGCCAGAAAAATGCAACTGAACTTCACTACATACCACAACACTTGTTTTGTGTTTACAAATCAGGTTTTTGCCTTTCCATGTAGTTTTACCAAACTGACATTTTTATAGGTGACCCGTCTAACTGTTTATTGAATTCATTGTAAACGTAATGCATTTGCTCTTTCAGCGGATTGATACAAACTTGCACATTATTAAGTTTTTATTACTTTTTTATTCCTCCCCATTCTTCGCTCGACAACAGTGCCGTGTCTGTTGAGTTAAAAACATTGATATATATAAAAGCCTGAAGCAAATGAAATTTTAATTGCCTTGAAAATTTGTGAGAAACATTTGCAACACGAGATTATTGACATGATTACTGTAGTGTCCATTTCTCAGGTATCGTGTGGTATGAGCCGGTTACTTTCGTTTTTTTAAAAAGTCTGGTCGCGTTGAAGTAGAATACGAACGGATTATTAAATAAAGGGAATAAAAAAAAACAGTGGTGTCCCTTCTGAAAAAGTCATCCATTGTTAACATAAAAATGAGCTTGTTGGTGTAAAGATTAGTTAAATTAGAACTCACAAAGTGGCCCCAATCAGCTACCGTCGATAGCCGGAGGCCCCTCCCCCGCCCTTTGTTCCACCGCCTCTACCAATACCCATGATCTCATGAGACTCAGCTAGTTGTTTATATTATTCAATCACTTGCGACAAGATTTTTGAGCTGCAAGAATGTAAAGCCGACCAAGCCACAAGAAAGGCCTCAAAATGTTTCCGTTCACACATTCCTCATGCCTCCAAACACCAACGAAAAACACCTCCCACCACATCATTAGCTGAACATAGCTGAATCGCGCGCCTTCACCACACGGTACAAAACCTCTCACCTTGCTATTAACTGAAACATTAGTGGATCCAAATCCAGTGACTCATAACTAGCAACATCGGAAGGGGGTGGTATGAAATGTGCCAGCCCTGACCATTATGTGTACTTTGCCTGTGCTATCCAGAAAGTTGGTATCTTGCTACAGCTACTGCAAAGTAGGGCGTCAGATTCAACCATATGGCTTCAATGCGTAATACAGTATAAAATTCCGTGAACGTACAGTTTAACTAGAAAAAGTGGCAAGTAACTGTCATTAATTATTGGAAAGAAGCTGACGTCATCATTAATAATAAAACGAGATATACCGTTGCAGTTATCCTGCAACACATTAGGTCTGTTGGGAAGTAGATCAACTTTTAATTGATGTGAATAAATTGCATAATCATAACAAATAGGGCCCAACTAGTATGGGCTTTATTTCTGTTATACAACAATTTGCCAGAACTAAGAGTTGTGTCGGATTTTTTCCCTTACACGATGACCTATTCACTTTAACATATCCGCAAGTGGTCATTTTGTATCAGGGTAAATTTGCTTCTTAATCATCCATTTTTTTCTCGAATTGGAATAAGCGAATAATAATTTTCGTGAAATACCTTATTTTACATAATTACCATGTATATCCTTGCTACTTGCGCTCGCTCTGGATAGCATGAGAGCAGAGATCACAAGTTACATTGCTACAACGGTACTTATAAAGTGGAGTGTGAGATTTTCGCACCCCACTTTATAAGTACCGTTGTAAAAATGTAACTTGTAAGCCAGACAAGCATGCTGATAAGTCGATTGAACCGAAAACGCAACCGGCAGCTGTTCTGTCATTTTTGCGACATGATTCCACCGATAGGACAGGGCTTTTATTATAAGCTAGCCTGTGAATCATCGCCGATTATCTAAAAGATATTTCTCGATATCCATCGACTTGATGGATAACGAGGAATATCCTTCAGTAGCTTCCAAAATGAAGTCAGGCTTCGGCGCTTGACTTCGCCTTGAACGTCGCCTTGAAGGAACAATCAGCTGATCTTTGTTATTGTCTTGAGACTGTTTGCAGTCCAATTGGGCTGAATGATGCGCATTAAAATGTCACGTAGCATATAATAAAAAGAAAATCTGCGCTTTTACACTGAAAATCTACGCTATTCTAGTGAATATTCGTGTGGACCTGCAAGAATATAAAGAAAATCTTCGCTATTTTAGTGAAAATCTACGCTATTTTAGTGAATATTCGTGTCGCGTAAGCGTTCGTGAAAAATAAAACTTTCAGGTCCACACTCATGAGATAATTCCCGATATTCACTAAAACGACGTAGATGTCCTCTTTATATTTCATCTAAATTTGGAAGATTCCATTTGGATTCTCGCGAAAAGGGTTGCAAGAATCCATACCTGTTGTGAGTTTCCCGGGATCCAGTGAGGCCACCATGGTTGAACACCTTTTGTATACTGATAACACAGTCATGTTAACCCTTTGCCCAACACAGCTTTTTAATTTTTAAAACATAAACATAATATGATATTTTTTTTAAAAATAAACAATACTTACCAATAAAACCTTACAAATATGGATGTCATTGGAACCGGCTCACTGAGCCGGTTCCAAAGACAGCCATATTTGTACAATTTTATTGACAAGTGTCAGGATATTTCAGATCATGTTAGCCTTGTATTAGTTAATTTGCTGCCATTCTGTTAGGCAAGCGGTTAAATTGACTCAATTCTTTTCACTCGAATCTTAATAGAGGTGCTGAGTGAATCTACATGAATTCCTGCTCGTCTTGTTGCGCTAATCTTTGAGTGAATCGATTTTCGGATTCTCGTCGAAGTATAAGCCCTGTAGGAGACATTTATTTGCCATCATCCCTTCCTGAAAAAAACATGAGTTACCCGACTAGAAAATACATGAATCAGAAAGCCGATTCGATGTCGTTCCCAAATTAGGCCATCGACGTCGACAGCAATATAATCATCGCAAGGCCCTAGCTGAAGATGTCTTTAAAATAAACATACAATCTTCCACCCTCCTTAATTTGACACACCCCACTCCTTCCCAACAATATTAAAAGAATACTGCTTGCATTCAGGGTCACCTCGTGTCCGACTCGAGGTGACCCTGGCTGTCGAAAGTGTCGCTAAACCCCAAAATAAATAAATAAATAAATAAATAAATAAATAAATAAATAAATAAATAAATAAATAAAAACATTCATCTTGTTCTTTCACCTAACGTGACGACTATATCTGGCAAGCGCTGTTCACAAAAAACTCTTGTCACGTTTTAATGTTTTATTTTTGCGGCTTAAAAACATAGCTGTGGCGCGGTGGTTCAGTGGTTACGGCATTGGACTTCAAACCGAAAGGTTCAGGGTTCGATCATCGCCAGAAGCAACTGCGTCAGTGTGTTTTTGGGCAATGCACTTAATTCCGATTGCCCACGTGGGGGCACGGTGGCACTGTGTACTAAAGCGTACTGCACGTCGATGGTGCACTGAACTTCAACCAATGCTAACACTGCTTATGCAGAATTGGTATGTTGATAAGTCGACATGAGTCGCCGCAGCTCGGTGGTTCTCTCAGGAGACCTGACATTCTTAAAAATAGAGTAGGACGTAAAATCGCTCCCTCGCATGGTTTAGGCGAGCGATTAGTTCTCCCCAGGCTTACAAAAGCTAAAAGTAGCAAAATGAAGTTAAACTATTAATGAATTCTGTCTAGTGGGCTCTGTGCATTTTATTTTGTGCTGCTAACAAGGTAGTCTCTGTGAGATGGCTACACTGTCCCTCCCACACCTTCGGGCCTAGGCAAGGCCCGGAGGTGTGTGGGGGCAGTGTGGCCGTCTTACAGGAACCAATAACATATCAGAGATCTGAAAAGATGTGGGTATTAGGAATGAGCAGTTATGGTAACCATTATTTTCTAAGGTCTGCAGGGCTAGTTTTCGCCCTCCTTAATTTTTTAAGGCGAGCAGTAGGCGAGCGAATAAATTGCTCGCCTGAAAATGTCAGGCCTGTTTCTTTCCGGGTACTCCGGCTTCCACCACCCTTAAAACTGTCCGACACGAGGTGCCCTGGCTGTCGAAAGTGTCGTTAAACTCCAATGAATAAATAAATAAATAAATAAATAAATAAATAAATAAATAAATAAATAAATAAATAAATAAATAAAAACATAGCTCGTTCCAATGCCCCTCCACTTTTTTCAACAGATATGTTTCGCAGTTACTCAGTGAGTTAAATGGGCGCATGTAAGCGTGTCAACATAAGGAATTCCTGTAACATTATTTGCAAATCCAAACAATATTTAGCCAAAGACTCCCACTTCCGGTCGCTTCGGTCCTTTTCTTCAACTTCAACTATCTCCCCACCCGAAGGCTGGCCTTCCGGTTGGAAGATGGTTGAAACAGAAGAAACGGGGAAGACAGTGACCACACAGTCCCATGATCATCTAAACGAGAGACTATAGCGATATTTACCGATATATGATTTTAACCTTTCTCACAATGGGTCGAACCATGGTAGCATTGTAAATTTGTGCCCCTCCACTTTTATCGAGCTTCCGCCGCCACTGATTTTTGCATGCAAGTTTTTGTCTTCTCGTCCTGCTAGCAAAAGGGTCAATCGTTTTCACCGTATTTTGTTTGGGTGCATGATTGGTGTGTGTTTGATGAAAATCGTATTTGCTCCATCTTAATACAAAAACTAATCAATGTTCTAAGAAAAGCCTTAGTTCATAATTCGTATAATTCATTTGATGCGCTGGTGGTACACTGGCAATTAACGAGAAGAAAACAGGTGTGAATTCGTACAACTCCCATTCAAATCTCGCTAAACATAATTAAATGCTGATGGAAAGCAATGAAAGAGGTAAAATGAGTGATGTGGTGGCGTTTGTATGACCGCACACTACAGATTTGAGTGTGAAGGGGAAAACAGAATTGTGGCGGTTGGATGCCTGATTGCGGAGGAACACCTACTGTCGGTCTACACAGCTGAGATGCTTAAAATCGTGTATGGTTTTTAATTCCCCCTTCATCTCCTCGCGGGATAATGATGGGAAGGGGAAACGAATAGTGGCCGAACAAATTAATTGCAATACATAAATATATAACTAGTAGCTGACGATAATTACCCTAATCTGCAGAACAGGGAGGACTGCGGTAATAACCTGTTAACCAATGTTTTATTTATGTATTGGGGTGTAACAATATTTTCAGCAGCCAGGATAATATCATATCGAACAGCTTACAAGCAGGGTTTGCGTCGTTGAACGGCGTGTGTATCATTGATTATACTACACGAAGGCGCACTGAGCCAATGTGTTCCGACTTGGGCAATTGATATTATGCGCCTTGCCAAAGGATACAGCACAGAAGACGCGGGTCAGGAGCGAACCTACGACCTTTCAATATGAAGTCCATTTTTCTGACCAATGAGCCACCGTGATCCCATTAATCCTCTGAATCCTGGTAGCATCTTCTATGTCAGGTCAATGAGACCAGTTGGAAAAGTCTATAGTCATTATATGGTGGATGTACCAATAAATATTTTCAACGTGCAGCCTTAAGGCTGCACGTAGCAAATATTGATTGGCCTCCCCACCAATCATTAATCAACCATTTAGCTATGGCGTTAGGCCGAATCGTGACCCCAGATCGGAAAAGTGAGCTTTGGGGTTCAAAGGGTTAAATAGTTTACAAACACATTTTTTTCATATTTATGTAAGTAATTTTCCGACTACCCGTAATCTTAAAAGTTAACAGGATCAATTTAAGATATCTACGAAGCATTAATATTTCAATCTTAGTCGAATTTTCGAAATCACCTCTTCTTGCTTCTCAGATTTTCGGGTGTGTATACACTACACTCATTTGTGTGAGTATACGAGGATGTTCGGATGAGAGAGGATGTGAGTTTATTTATTTATTGGGGTTTAACGACACTTTCGACAGCCATAGTCACCTCGTGTCGGACAGTTTGACGGGTGGTGTAAGCCAGAGTACCTTGAGAGGAACCACTGAGCAAAGGCGAGCAACGGCGAGGAACTGTCAGACTCCTCAACGTACTTACATCGTACCAACACCGCGAAGGTAGGGTTAGCATTGGTTGAAGACAAGTTCACCATCGATTAGTACACAGCGCATTATATTAGTACACCGCGCCACCGTCCCCTATGTGGACAATTGGGATTAAGTGCCTTGCCCAAGGATACAACGCAGCTACCCTCTGGTGGGGATCGAACCGTGGACCTTTCGGTTTCAAGTCCAATGCCGTAACCACTGAGCTACCGCACTCCGAGAGTGTGTGTGTGTGCATGTGGGTCTGTATTCTCGACTTTGTGAGAACATAGGCAGTAGTGTTTGCGTCCCCACAAGGATTTCCTTTGTTTTTGCCATGTCCTCACAAAGAAAAGAATGGTCTTCCCGGTGTCGTGTGGACTAGTTTGCCATTGTTTGTCACCGTGAACGTAGGCAAAAACAAGTCCTCACAGCGTCGGTTAAACGAGACTGTATATGCGCGCACACTGTGTGTGCGTGCGTGTGTGTTTTGTGGAGCGGTCTGTCTACCTTACTGGTCGAGGTGCAGGGACGAAAGAGTTTGTGTGTTTGGTTAACGCGGTGTGTTAAATCTTTACCTCGTTTAGTCAATGATTACATTCACTTACAAAGAATTAAGAGTTATGATTTTGAACAAAGAAGAAAAAAAGGAAGTCGATTTGTAAGGAAAACCAGACAGAATGTGTGTATGGTATGAGTTTGTGTTTATGTATGTAAGTGTGGGTCTGTCTTCCCGATTTTGTGAGAACCTGGACAATAGTGTACCCAGAAGGATTTTCTTTGTTTTCGCTATGTCCTCACAAAGAAAACAATGGGTTAGAGTTTGTCTTCTCGATTTTGTGGGACTTGTGTGTTATTATGACGACTAAACAAGACTGTGTGAATCTGTGTGTGTTGCGATGTGGGTGGATGATGCCATGTGTGTCAATCCCAGTTTGTTATTACTGACTTGGCAACACAAATTTCATTCCAATGATAATCAGTACCTTTCAAGATTAAATCGTATTCAACGTGATAGATTAATTGTATTATTTTCAAAAATTGATGAAATTCCAACGTCGTTTATATTTCATAAATCTAGTAATTGATATAAATATAGCATTGTTTTGTCTGTGCAACGTGGAATCCCGAAGACAAACACACCTTGTAGGTCACATATTTACAAGCGAAAGGTAAAACAAAAAAAACCTGTCAATGGAAATCACCATGTTATGATACTTTGGCCTGGAGGAAATATTTAATTTACTGTATAAATATGTTTAACGACATGTCTCACGGTCTTGTTATGTCGTGGCTGCAGAATTTTTTCTACTTTAATTAACAGGTGTCATAGAGACCATAGTTGACATCACATGCGCCATAGGTGAAAGTGAAAAAAAACACTTATCAAAGCTTTAAAGTTTAAATGTACTGTCGAACTCTGTCTAGAAATTATCTGTATTATATTTTCACTTATCCCTATACAAATGAACAGCTTGAACTTTCCTCGGTCACATACAGACAAGTGTCTCCCCTGGCGCCATCTTAGGAGAAGGGTGGGTGGGGTGGGTTTACTGGGAGCAACTGATGCTATAAATAGACAGTTTTCAACAACAAAAGTTTTCTCGAAGCTTTTTAGTTTTTCGATGCTTCTCAATCGCCGATCGCTTTATAAAAAATGTACTTTGACGTAAGTAAAAAATGAATATGTTGATAATGTGTACATTTTTCGCAGCTATGCAAATTCAAAATTTCTAACATATTTTAGTCATTATTGACAACCCTCACCCTACACCCCCCCCCCCCACCCCTCTCCCGAAAAAAAACCAAGTGTCGAGATTGAAAAGTTGATACTATATTAAAAGGTATCATGCTAGTCTTTCATTTGATGTTTGATGATGTGAAAGATGTTACGCTGTGACTACAGTCACAGCGTAGCAGCTTTCATGTCATCGAGAAGTTACCCTGTTGATCCACTTGACGCCATCTCGAGGTGGAGGCAGATTGTGTGGGGACGTCATACGCTGACGTTCCAAAAATCCAGATGTATGGATGAGAACGGTGAATATTTTGCTGTGGATAATATTGTTCCAATGAAAACTTTGCATTCTGAATAGAATTTTTTTTAACTCTAAGATAATATTGTTTAACCCTTTTAAACATTGAGCTCCTGGATGGTATGGTGCTTAAAAGTATATTTCTCAGCACAGTGCTCGAGTCTATTGTTCATTCGTATGAAGGTTCTGTATAGGGCTCTATAGAGCTGTGGTATGAAATTATTGCCTGTCAATCTTACTGACTTGTATATTGTGTAATTATGGCATAGAATGCAACTTTTTTCTAAAAGATATGAGCGAAACTCTTTCAAGGGGTTAAAATAAGTGACAACAATTTTAATATAAGATCATTCACGCCAATTTGAACACCTTTTGGTCTGCAGGTAACTTTGGGAATACAAAAATATTGCCACAAAATTGTTAAACATGACGGCCATTCTAACATTCGAATAACATTGAAATATATATTAACCCTTCACCCAGCATGAAAGGCAGACAACACTTGCGAACAAAATTCTTGAATACTAATTCTTTTCATATTTTTGCGTCAAAAACATAGCTTATGACTCCTCATTGGAACGAGCTCAACGAGCCCCTTCCAATGAGGTGTCATTACCTACGTTTTTGAGACAAATAAATAAATAAATAATAATAATGAAAATTGAACGGTTTTTTGTGAATAAGGCTGGCCGCTTTTGGAAGTTACGTTAGGTAGAGTTATTTATTTATTTATTGGTGTTTAAGGTCACATATTTTTGCACAATGGCTAATCATGACCACAACATGAGTATCAACTCAAAACCAGGGGTGAGCGTTAATAATCCATGTTGCCCATTTTAAAGAGGGTTTGCACATCGCAAGCATTGGTGACTGGGTCCTATTTTACCAGTAAAGCAGAGCCTGTTTACCGCAGTGAACAGGTACTGTTTCACTTCCGGGGTTCCCTCGGGGACGTTAGGTAAAGGGTTAAGATGCTTTGCTTTATGCCAAAATTGAAGAGAGTCTTTAACACATGGTTTCAAAACTACAGACGAACTGACAGATTAACAACGGACTCTAAGTACGGAAAAGGTTCTTGCTCAACGGACATAAAGTGGTTGCACACCTCTGCCAGTCTGTGAGATGAGCAACAGCACTTTCCTTGTTCCGTATACAAAGTGAGAATCCACTCTTTCTATTCGCTGTCTTATGGTCATAGGAAGTGAGAGGTATTGAGAACTAAATACCGACACCATCGTGACATTCCGTGAGTTAACCTTTTTTACCGAACTTGAAGGCCAAATCCGAAGAGCGATGTTCACAAAATGGGTCATTCGAATTTATCATTTTCTTATGTCTCCAAAATACAACTTATTACCAATATAAACATTTTTTGTCTTCAAAACACAACTTATCTCCACAATAAACAAGGGGTACAACTGTCGCATCGCATTTTCCTTGGATCGACCTCACCACTTACGAGTCCCTGTACAGTGAAGTGAGTATGTGGTCAGTCCATTAACCCTCTTCACACCAGTGTCGAAATATCAAACGTTTAAGCTGCAAATGTTTCCTATAAAGCAATTCGTTATTTATTTATTGGGGTTTAACGACACTTTCGACAGCAAGAGTCACCTTGTGTCGGACAGTTTTACGAGTGGAGGAAGCCGAAGAGCCCCACTGAGCAAAACGGCAAGCATCTGTCAGACCCCCAACATACTAACTCCACACAAACAGGGCTAGCAGCGGTTGAAAAACAAGTGCACTATCGACGTAAAGTACGCCTTCGTACACACCGCCATCGTGCCCCCCCCCCCCCCCCCCCCCCACGTAGACAATCGGAATTAAGTACATTGACCCAGGACACAACGCAGTTACCCCAGCCAGGGATCGAACTGGGAGCTTTCGGCTTGAAGTTCAATGCCATAACCACTGAGCCACCACGCTCCCTATAAAACAACTAGAAATTTAGCTAATTTAATTAATTTTGTTAAACAAAGTTGAATTGGTTAACCCTTTACCTAACATGAAAAGCAGACGACACTTGCGAAACAAATTCTTAAAAAATAACTTTTTTTTTTCATTTGTTGTCCCAAAAACATAGGTTATGACCCCTCGATGGAACGAGCTAGTTCCAACGAAGGGTCATAACCTATGTTTTCGAGACAAAAAATGAAAAAATAATGAAAATTAATTGGCAATTTTTGAGAATAGCGCTGGCCGGTTTTGGCCGTTACGGTGGGTAAAGGGTTAAATTCAAAGTTGCATTATAGGTAAATCTGCTGCTTTAAATTACAGTATTTTGACATCAGTATGCGGGGGTGGGTGGGGGGGGGGGGGGGGGCAGTTACTCAGAAAAATCTCAACTGAGACAGAAGGTGATATGGCCATGGCCCGGCCCCCACCTCATTCGTAGCCCATATAAATAAGCCCACAGATACAAACAGATTTACTCACTTGCAATGGATATCATTATAGAGGTAGAAACTGTGACACAATTAAGGCAGGAGAAATCAAAAAATCAGACAAGCCACATTATTGGACATACGTTGTCCAATGCAGGAAACTCAGTTGTTAAACGTGTGGACGACTGGGCGTCCATTTCGTTAACTTTTGAACAAAAGAGACATTTTATAATTTCATTGGTAACCTCAGAAGAAAAGATCAATGCCAAAGTATATTACGTAACTAATAGAAGTAATAACGGATGAAGATCTTACCCGTTACTGTGTCAAGGGTTCAACAATCATTGAATTATAATACTTTCAAGGACGAAGAGTTCCCTTCAATCAGACAATTAATACATTCCTAGTCCATGTCAATTAATTCAAAGCTGTGGGTGCATCCTTTATACAATTATACCTTGACGTTAATCCCATCACCCCAATAGCACTGTAATAATTGGTCAAAGTTGAGTTTCCTCTGGGTTAGAATAAGATAGACTGGACAGGAAGTTGAGTCAATCACTCTATTGGACACAATTCCACGGGCGCCGTTATCAAATTGCCATTACAAATAAGGAAAAGTGCAGTCAACAAGCTGCCGGGACTTCCACAGAAAAAATACCGTATTTAACAGCTTTTGGCAATATCGACCCATTTTTGGTCGGTATTCGAGCAACACCAAGGAATTGAGGTCTGGTCTCTCTACCTTACACGGGAATGCTGTTGATTTGTCATACAGTGCAGACTTTCGATTACGCGATTTCCACCCACGATCAGATTATCGCCATCTTTGTCTGCTCTTTGCATTTCCATCAAATTCGTTAGGAATACAGTACGCTCAAAAATCAGTAGGGTTAAAAAATCAACCCAAATCAACTGGGTCGAGAGAATATGAACCCAGTTGGGTTGATTTTTAACCCAACTGTTTTTAGAGTGTGGGTCAAATCGGCGTCCGAGGGAACCGTGTTTTACATATCCATGTAAGATTTACTCAAAATTCGGCCGCATCTATGGTCGGCGCGGGAGTGGCAACGCCGACCACTGATTCACAAGCCATATCGGTTCCATTTTTTTTGTCTCCGAAGGACATGACAGAAAGTGATGATATCGAAGAGACGTGAAAGTAGTCTTATAAACAATCTTACAAAATAAACTACAACAAAGGTCTACCAGATGGATGCGAGCTTTATTGGCAAGATGGACATGAGCCACGGACCATATCACACACGTATCCTCTTCGTTGAAACGGTAGCCGTTCACGAAATAATTATGGTTTTTCTGAGTTCTGGAAACGTGGTGCTGAAAGACATACTAACACCATTTCTCAGGGACAGATGTTAGATCTCATCTATATTTATAAAAGCTTGAACAAAAACACAACACATTTATAAAAAAAAAC
The DNA here is from genome assembly GCA_031216915.1 of Pictodentalium vernedei. Lineage (NCBI taxonomy): Eukaryota > Metazoa > Mollusca > Scaphopoda > Dentaliida > Dentaliidae > Pictodentalium > Pictodentalium vernedei. The sequence continues at coordinate 158,417,818 of CM062295.1, forward strand.
CGTTTTCGAACTCTCATGGAGAAAAATGAACTGTAGTGAGTGATGACTCGCAAGAAATAAATTAATTTTGATCGTTTTTTCCCTTGACTGGACAAAACAAAATAACCACGTGACTTCCACTTTAACACTTTTTAATTTTATTTTCTGGGTGGCGCGGTGGCTCAGTTGGTAGAGGTGCAGGCTGCGGTTCGAATTCTACCTGCGACAACCGCGTTGTATCCTTGGGCAAGCCACTTCACCCTCGTTGCCTACGTGGGGGAACGGCGATGCTGTATACTAAGGCGTACTTCACGTCGATGGCGCACCTGTCTTCAACCAATGCTAACCCTGCTTGAGTGGAGTTAGTGTGTTGGGGAGCTGGCAGTTGCTCGCCGTTGCTCGGTGGTTCTCTCTGGGTACTCCGGCTTCCTCTACCCGCAAAACTGTCGTGGTCACGATTAGCCATTCGTCGGCTGGGTGCTAGAATGTTCTATGTCCCATAGGGGACATAGAACATTCTTGCACTCGGGCGACGCATTGTCCAGAAATATATGACCTTAAACACCAATAAATAAATAATAGTTCTATTTTCTATACACTGTCAAGACATTAGTTTCATTACCGTAATATTTAAGGTACAGATAACAGCAACAGGTAAGTGCTGGATTATTCTAGTAGCAAAAGTAGCATGTGCTACTGGCCAGCGCTTTAAGGGGCCCGCGCTAAATACTTTTAAGCTATCAACATGTGCTGGCCATTCATAAATTATATATTGATAAAAATGGACAGTTCATTTTGTTATGCAGTTTAAGCGAAAGACAACAAGCAAATTCAGTAAATTCACGTCTCCCGCGGGGCAGCAGTTTCAATGGGAATTAATGCATCCAGTGGAATATAGTTGAGTTGCAAGTGGAAGTTATTTAGAAGAGACAGAACACACAGTGCTTCAGACAGTGGTTATCAGATTTATTTTCACGGAGGTCACTGTCAAAGCAAGTAAAGTGATGTGGAGTATAACTGCGAGAATCACTAAAAATTAAGACTGTATGAAAAGACATTACACTGATGTAAAAAGTAATCCAGATATGAAATTTCATTGAAATCGATTGACTCTAAGGGAAGTTAGAGTCTGGAAACGAAAACCACGGAAGGTGTGCACTTACTGTGTATTAGTAGTAGCATTGAATAAATCAAAGTTTCCCTAATTTGCAAAATTTTTGCACGAGAACAAAACCCGTATTATACGTGATGTATTGCATGTTACTAAACATTCATACAAACATTTATTCAAATCCGAACTTTCATATAGAAGTTCTGTACAAAAAACTGATTACACCCAATTTCGGAACAAAATGGCCGCTGGCGGCCATCTTGCATTTTGGACCACACCCCAAAACATATATTCTGGTCTCACAATGATAACAAAGATACCCAAGAAGTTTCATGAAGATAGGTTCATAAATACGGCTTTTAGTCCGAGGTGCGTTGACGCACGGGGCAGACGGACAGACAGAAGGAAAGATTTTTGGTACAAAATCTCCCACATTCGAACTTGACCTAGGTGTTGATAAAAGTAATCCATATATTAAATTGCATCGAAATCGGTTGATTTTAAGGAAAGTTAGAGTCTGGAAACCGTCAGCCTCTCAAATTTCAGCAACCTAATTGAATATGCACGGAAAATGCCCATATTCGAACTTGGACCCACAATTGATGAAAGTGATCTACTACCATAATTTCATCGAAATCGACTGACTGTAAGGAAAGTTAGAGTCTGTAAATGAAAAACACGGAAGGTGTGCACTTACTGTGTATTAGTAGTAGCACTGAATAAATCAAAGCTTCCCTAATTTGCATAATTTTTGCACGAGAACAAAACCCGTATTATATGTGATGTATTGCATGTTACTGAACATTCATACAAAAATTTATTCAAATCCGAACTTTCGTATAGAAGTTCTGTACAAAAAACTGATTACACCCAATTTCGGAACAAAATGGCTGCTGGCGGCCATCTTGCATTTTGGTCCAAACCCCAAAACACATATTCTGGTCTCACAATGATAACAAAGATACCCAAGAAGTTTCGTGAGGATCGGTTCATAAATACGGCTTTTAGTCCAAGGTGCGTTGACGCACGGGGAAGACGGACAGGCAGACGGACAGATTTTCGGTACAAAATTTCCCACATTCGAACTTGACCTAGGTATTGATAAAAGTAATTTATATATTAAATTGCATCGAAATCGCTTGATTTTAAGGAAAGTAAGAGTCTGGAAACCGTCAGCCAATCAAATTTCAGCAACCTAATTAAATATGCGCAGAAAATACCCATATTCGAACTTGGACCCACAATTGATGAAAGTGATCTACTACCCAAATTTCATCGAAATCCGGTCACTGTAAGGAAAGTTAGAGTCTGGAAACGAAAAACACGGAAGGATGGAAGGACGGAAGGACACCCCGAATTTAATATCTCCCGTTTTTTTTAAAAGCGGGAGATAAAAAAAGTCCGTCCATCGTTCCTGACAAAAAAAATCTCGACGGAAAGTTCTATAAGTGGATTTTGAAGGTTTTAAAATTTACGAACACAAACCTGTGTTTAAAATTTCCCACAATTGAAATGAGTTCCAATTAGCAACTATACAGCGGGTTTTCTGAATACTGTTCCTAGATGGTTGTTGAGCGCGTGTGATGCACAGGCGCTCAAGCCACAGCAATGACATAAATTGGCCATTCTTCGCTAGTCTTTGTTGATACCGTATACCGCTACCGTTTAATCTGTCTTTATAACATATCCTACAGGCCCAGCATTAGCTAAATCTGGACGTACAACTGGTTGCCAGTACTTCTACCGTAATTTTAACTGAAGCTGGAAGTTTTTGATTTTTCATAGTCAGTTTCGGTTCGGTTTCAGCAAAGAAACCTTAGTTTCGGTTCGGTTTTTCTATATGATGTACAGATATTAAATAACACTTCAGGCTCTTTAACTTGGAAATAACAGGTGTGCACAGGAAATGCAGGCGTCGAGTTGTGGCTACTTTCTTCATGCACACTCTATTAAATATTAGAAAAGTCATCGCGCTGAGCTCAAAATTCATAAACATTGACGCTAAGGAGCTCAAAATTCGTAAAAAACGGACCAATTAAGGCCCATAACTCTGTAATGAGAAATCGGACCAGGCCAGTTCTCGAACTCGCGTGGGATATTATTGCAAAAGACCTGTATGGCAAATATTAGTCAAATCGGAGAACGTGTGTTCAAATTTTTGCGCTGACGTGCCAAAATTACGCAACTGCTGACTAATTAAGTCCCATAACTCTGTAACGAAAAATTAGGCCGGGCCAGTTTTCGAACTTGCTTGAGTTATTATTGCAAAAGACATTGAGTTATGTATGGCAAATATTACTCAAATCGGAGAGCGTTTGTTCAAGTTATTGGGCTAACGAGCTAAAAATTCGTAAAAATTGACTAATTAAGGCCCATAAATCTGTAACCAAAAATTGGGTCGGATCAGTTTTCGAACCCACTTGAGATATTATTGCAATAAAGATGTATAGCAAATATTACTCAAATCGGAGAACATTGGTTCAAGTTATTGCGCTAACGAGCAAAACAATCGTAAAAAAATACTAATTAAGGCCCATAGCTCTGTAATGAAAAATCGGACCGAGCCAGTTTTCGAACTTGCTTGAGATATCATTGCAAAAGACCTGTACGACAAATATGAGTCAAATCGGAGAATGTTTATTCATGCTATTGCGCTAACGAGCCCGAAATTCGCAAAAATGACAAATCAAGGCCCATAACCCTGTAACCAAAAAACCCCAGGCCAGGCCAGTTTTCAAACTCGTTCAAGATATGTGAAAGACCTGTATGACAATTATAAGTCAAATCAGAGAACGTTTGCGCTAACTGTACGAGGACGCCCGGATGCACACCTACCGTCGCACATCTCGTGAAATGTACCGAGGTTCTGTTGACTTAAAAATCTGGGAAATTTTCCCGAATTTACTGCAAACCACACCTTGTGAGTCTAATAGCTTTGCAGTGATTTCTAGCCAAGTCTTGGCTGCAGTTAGAGGCAGTTCCACAGTTCACGTTGGCCCAGAATGTGCCAAATATTTATTCAACCTGAAAATTTTGTGTCAAAGAAAATGTATCAGTGCCAAACTCTGATGAGGCGGATGGGTGTTTCCTCGGGCTGTTGTGAAGAAAGTAATTTTTATGGTTTTAATTGCCACCGCCGCCCCACCGGTAGCCCCGTTCCTGAATATAACGTGCAATTGTACGATTCATTAAAAGTCTACTAGACTTGGCCCAACACCTGACAAGAAACCACTGCGAAGGAAACCTGGAAATAAGCAATCTGTCATTTGCAGAATGAGGACCCCGGAGGGTGAATTTGCTGATGCTTTTCCATACAGTGGGCCAATGAATCTGCTGGAACCTTTTTCTGTTTAGGCTTGAGACCTTGATTGAGATTGTGGTTCACAGAGGGTAAATTTAGTGATGCTACCCTGCTCTGCAGGGTAGCATCACCAAATTCTCCCTCTGAGAACTTAATTCTGTGGATGACTGTCTGCTTTCCACTCTTGCTGCCAAGATAATTAATTTGACTATTGACTACTTGCTCGGTACTACGAGGCAAAAAAGAAATATAAGAAATTGTTAAAACGGAAACATAGACAAGACAGGGCAGAGTTAATCAACAATTTAACCAATATGGAAAAGAGTAACCCAAAAGAATTCTGGGATTCTATCCATGACCTAAGTGACACGGGGAGTAACCAGTTTAACACTGCAAAACTTATCTCACCCCAACAATGGATACAACATTTTCAAAAACTGATGCAGGTTAACAGAAAGCAAAACATAAATACGCTGATTGACTCAGAAAGGAATGAACTTGATTTCCCGATAACAGCAACAGAACTACAGACAGCTGTATCCTCTCTGAAGAATAAAAAGGTCCAGTGGCATGGATCGGGTTAACAATGAGATGATCAAGAGCTCGTTGCCCTCCATGGCGGCTTGTTACCTCAAGTTGTTTACCTCAATCTTGAAATCTGGTAACTTTCCACGACCCTGGCGTAGTAATTTAATCACACCCCTCCATAAAGGGAACACCCCAACAAGCACATCTAATTATAGAGGGATCGCGATATCCAGCTGCCTAAGCAAACTATTCTGCAAGATCTTAGACAATAGGCTGGCCAGATATCTAGAGTTAAACGGTGTAATTAACCCTTCTCAAATCGGCTTCAGACCCGGATATAGGAAGGACCACAGACCATATTTTTACGCTTCGCCACATTGTTGACAAATTTCTAAAAAAAGGTGAAAAATTGTACACCTGTTTCGTGGATTTACAAAAAGCGTTTGACACAGTGTGGCGAGATGGAATGCTATATAAGTTACACCAATGCGGAATAGGTGGTACGTTTCTTAAAACGATACGCAGTATGTATGAGGAGGTGAAGTTCGCGGTAAAGCTACCCGACGGCCTAACGGAAGATTTTACGACCAACACCGGGGTAAAACAAGGCTACGTTTTAAGTCCCAGATTGTTTAATTTATACATCAATGATCTTCCAAATATTTTCGACAGAGCGTGTGGAGCCGTGGAATTAAATGGGCGATACATACACTGCCTGGTGTATGCGGATGACCTCGTGCTTCTCTCATCAAGCAAGGACGGCTTACAAAGAAAGTTGGACTGCTTATGTACCTATCTTGACTCTTGGTCGCTAAAACTCAATACTGATAAGACGAAAATAATGATTTTTAATAAAGGTGGAAAAATTATAGACATGACCCTTAACTTAAGAACGATATTATAGGCACGTGTGGGCAATACAAATATCTCGGTGTTAACTTTAAGCCATCTGGCAAAATTGACACTGATCAACTTTCTAATAAAGGCCTCAAAGCTGTCTACCTACTGAGACAGAAAGTGCCCCTTGGCGAAATCAGTATACACACGGGTAAGAAGCTTTTCGACACATTGATTCGCCCGATTCTCACCTATGGATGCGAGGTGTGGGGAGTTGATAAGATGAATCTCCATCAGTTGGATACAGATCAGGAATTAGATAAAAGATTTGACAAAAATAAATATGATCTTGTTCAATCCAAATTTTTTAAACAGGCCCTAGGCGTAACTAAATATTCCAGCACACTTGCCATACGCGGTGAATTAATCAAACAGATTGTTAGCTATTGGTTTCGTCTTCAAGACATGGATACGAATTCAATCGCATCACACTGTTTGATTGACGCACGCCAATCAGAATCATCTACCTGGTTAAAAGGTATTGAAAATATCTTTCATCATCTGAATTTTGGGCATGTGTGGTCAAATCAATGTACGCTTGACATAAGAAAATTACTATTCGCCCTGTCTAAAAAAAAAACTATTCAGACTGGTGGTATACTAATTTGGCAAATTCATCTAAATTTTCGTTCTACAGTAATATCAAAAAATGTTTCCAGCCAGAAGATTATCTCGCAGTAGAAAAGAACAGCGTCATACGACAGTCCTTCACAAAATTAAGAATTAGCGCCCATATATTGTCCATCGAAACTGCTAGGCACAAAAGACCACCGGTTCCCTCAGATCAAAGGTTTTGTCCGTTTTGCAAGGACAAGGTGGAGGATGAGATACATTTCCTGTTTGAATGTCCGTTATATAGCATGGAACGGGGAGCACTCTTACGGGAAGTGAAGCACATCATGCCAGACAGCGCAAGTATGAGCTACTAGGAGCTATCCAAAATACTAATTGGGGAATTCAACTATGACATAACCCCACTAGTTATGCGTTACGTCCATAAAATCCAAACACAGAGACAAGACACAAGTGAATCTGTCCACAAAACTGCGTTGAAACGAAACTGATATTTCGAATTTTTTTTTTTTTTTTTTTTTTTTTTCTGTTTGTTTGTTTGTTTTGCATCATTCATGTTTTCATATTTGAATATGTTTTACTATATGTTTCATGTCATATACCCATGTTTGGGAATGAACGACAATGAATAAATTATAAATAATAATAATATTGCGGGACATCTGAAACGTATGTTACAGTGCAGTCTCTGAGACCCGAGCGTTTATCAATGTCGGTAAAGAGCTTTGATGGTTGACAACTACTGATGGATAGTTTTACGGTAAAGAGCTTTGATGGTTGACAACACTACCAACGGATTGTTTTAGAGAATAGCGTATAGTACAGTGTTTCCTACCATAGCGATGTGACTGTTCTACTGCGGGGGAAGTCGCCAACCCGAACTTTCTAACATGAGTGTGTTAGTCGCCGTCCTGGGATGGTTAATTTATTTATTTATGTATTGGTGTTTAAAGTCACATATTTTTGCACAAAAGTAAATCGTTATCGCAACATGGATATAAAGTCAAGTTCAGCCAATCGTTTATACCGATGTTGCTTATTTTAGAGGACTTCCGTCCCAGGCAATGCATTGTGACCGTGTCCTATACTACCAGTAAAGGTTATGGACGCCTAAATAAATCCCATTGACCACAGTACTAACCTTTCACTCTCTGTACAACACACGAAAATACCTATACATCCACAAAATACATCATCTCTTGAAAAAATTAATCTGGAAAAAAATACATGTTGCCACATGAAATTTCAGATTAAATTTCGAATTTTCACAACTACCGTTTGGTCTTGCACTGAATGACTTTCACACTTTTTTTCCATGTCTCATGTTTTGGAGAGATTCTCACACATTCCGGCACCAAATTACAAACAAACGTATTAATCCTTTCTGAAGTGGACGATTCGAAATTTTAATTAATGGTTTCAAAGTCAAAATATATTTAACCAATCGGCTAATCAGCCCTATTTAATCCTACTCACAACTGTCAAATGCTCCCAGTCACGTGTTCACTTACTTAGTGGTTCATAACCTAAAGCCGAGCTTGTTTATCATGGTAAAGAAGTACTGCTTCATTTATCGGGGCTGTCACAGGGACTGGGGTGGTCAAAACGAGGGACCGGGGCCCACTTCTCAGTCAGTGTTGAAAAATAACTGACAAAATACGACGTTGTCACACTTCAAATTAGAATGGGTGAAGTTGATATGAAAATGTATTTTGTACAAGTTTTAATGGTGTAGAACGCGCATTACAAAAAAGTTCAGGGGTTAATACCCTTTCCACAAAATCTTATCTTATGACCTGCGTTTTCCGAGATTTTATGTATGGTTTTATAGAATTATTAACGAGATTACGCCCTTTAAACATCGATCAGATTTTTCGCAATAATGATGTGTGCCACATGCGCTCAGATATCAGTTCAAGGACAGGCATATTGTCAAGTGCGCTGTACTTTACACCAACAAACAACTCAAGGTGTGTATGTGGGACGGCTGACGAGGACGGGGCAGAGGCTATGTGTAGAACGGGCCCTGCTAGAGCCGAAGGCGCGAAGTGATAAGCGAAGGGCGCGGGGGGTGTCTAATTTTTTTTAAATTAGTACTACGAGAAGCATTCTCCTGCATTATCTTGACAATATCTACACAATTATTTACTTACAATTTGGGTAATCTGTTACCTGTGTTTCTGTGTGTGTGGTGTATTTTTTCACCAAAGATAATCGTGACCACCACGATGCAGGAAAGACTGGTGGAAAACCAGTAGACTGGAACAAGTGTTTTTTTTTATATGAATGGAACCTGTTCAGTAACGCAGCTACGTACTCTTGCCACCACCACAAGCGTCAGAGGCCCGTACCAAAAGCCTTCCCACGAATTTCAGCTCAGACGTATCGACAGGTCAACCTACACCTTTTTAAAACATAAAAAAATCCCGGGGCAGTTATCCCTTTACCCCCATCTCGGCGAAAGTGATGGGGGCGTAATATGTAGCACACGCCTATTACTACAAACCACAAAAAACGAAACAAATCCGTTATGAGCAAATGCACAATGACTTGTTTAACTGTTCTCACCTTGTGTTCCTGAATGTATTTTTGTTCAGAATATTGCTTATAGAACATTTGTGACACAATTTTGCTTCTGTTTTGAGGTCCAGTAATAATTTGATCACATAGGCTTCATCATACTATTTTACAATTAACAATCTCGCCATGACTTCTGGACACTGGTAATATCTCCTTGATATTAATGTTCATCATACAGTTATCCGCCTTCTCCTGAATGCCTCAAGGCGCCATCTGCATTGCTTAAGCATTGCAGATAGCTCCTTGATCGACTGAACGAACGGAATATTTTTCTATATCGATAATATGGCAACTGCCCTCTCCTACCTACTCACAGACAATGCAGAGGTGGGCAGTGGACAGAATTTAGATGGGCGCACCTGCCTATTACTAGGGGGAAAATGAATCTGTTGTGGGGATATTAGTGAGGTATATAACGGTCTTTTCTAACATAAAAGAGTCTGCATGAAATTGTTGACTCCATTTTGCACCTGTATAGAGGTTCAGCAATAATTCAATCCCCTAGCTCAATGGGGCTGCTGGTTTAAATTATTGTTGGCCGTCTCAATATCGACTTGATGCTGCGTGAGTCATCTACTGGGTAAACGCCAATTCTTTTCAAGTTACACAACAAATACAGAATATAACCATAGTAGCTTGGTGTACCAAATGTTCACCACGAGTGGTGAAGTGGTGTTAACAGCGAGCCTTTGGCGCGCGGTTAACACCACTTGACCACGCGAGTGGTGAACATTTGGTACACCAAGCTACTTTGGGTATATTTTATTTATACCATGATCGTCAGATTATTAAGAGTCGCTATAATTTTTTCTCGATTTTACTGAGCACCAGACGTACATTTCTGCGAATCTGTTTTTGTTTACACGAGCATCGGTGAGCGGTACTTCCGCTGTCAATTTTATCGCCGAAACGAAATGGAAAAGGAAACGGGGCCTTTTTCATTTTAATAGCATAACAACATACCAATTTGAGTTATGGGTGCTTTATTAACATGAGACAATGCATGTTTGTTAAGTGTTGGTGTCTTTTGGGGTAAACTCATTTAAAAACGTAATACAAAATTGTCACTTTCATTTCACTCTTCGTTAGGCGACGTGCGATAAATTTAGACAAGTTCGCATTCAGGTCGACGTCACCGAAGGTCAGCTTGGATGGATAAGATAAGATTTATTCAGCAAATACACCAGAATAAAGGCAGATTGCTACACACAGAATGAATATGAACAGAATCATAAAACACACTAATTGATATGACAAACATAAATCATATTACAGATAAGTCCCTCTTGTGAAGGAAGAGCTGGACCATGTTCCAAATAACATTGCACAGCCACAGTCATTATTACTTTAAATTTGTCCATTGTATCCATTAGAGGAAAGTCAATTTTTTCGTCAGAAATTGCGTGAAATAATTTTTCTCTCAATGGTGCATAAAAACGGACATTCCATTACAAAATGCCATTCCGATTCAACCTCCCCCATTGCACAAGCTTCGCATATTCTGTGTTCGATACAGGGTTGAGGAGGTTATAAATGCCTTCCACGTTCGATCCACAGTTTACGGTTGCTGATGCGTAATCGCGTAAAATTATTTCTAGCTTCAACGGAAGAAGTGTGAATAAGATACGGTTCCATTTGCTAATCTACTTTGGATAGTCGATAAGTCCAACGTTTGTTTTTCCTATTCTCTTATTATCATTGTGTATATCTTCTTTAAATAATTTGATATGGTCCGATTCAAGTTTGGACTTTAGAAGATTAATTTTATTTTTGGAAATTTCAGTTTCATTCAAACTGTTCAATCCAAGTCCTTTAAGTTTTCCACTTATTGAGTCAGGGAGTTTACATTTCTTAGCTTCTACAAAAGCATCATTTAGAATGGTACCCGGGCAAGTAGTAAGCAATTTACCAGTATAATTTGCGAATCGTATTAATGCATCTAATGCTATTAGATACCGGCCTAACTCCGTACGTACCGCATGGTCGGAGGAATGTTTACCAACATTTAAGATCAGTTTGCAGAACTTGATATGGGCCCTTTCACTCGGTTCAGTATCTCTGTTCCTCATATTCAGCTCCGTCGACCATAATGGATGTAATTCCACTGTAGGTGTAAATTTTAACTACTGAAATCCCATTGCTGCCGTGTTTACCACAGTTGGTGTGTAATGCTAAAATTTATGTCATAGGCTTTTCATATATTGTAGAATAGGTAATCATGGTATAAATACATGTACACCCTGTCGGGGTGACTAAAACAAATCCCTCATGTTTACAAAAATATTGACTCCTCCCTTAGTATGACCCCGATATACTATGAAACAATTGAATGAAAGCGCTCGGGAGCTTGGTGGCTCAGTTGTTAAAGTATTGAACTTCAAAACGAAAAGTCCACGGTTCGATCCTGACCAGCAATATCTACGTTGTGGCCTTGGACAAGACACTTCACCCCGGTTGCCTACGTGGGGGTACAAAGACGTTGTGTGCAAAGGCGTACTGAATGTTGATGGTGCACTTGCCCTCAACCAATGCTAATCCTGCTCGTGGGGAGTTAGTATGTTGGGAGTCTGACAATTGCTCGGTGGTTCTCTTCCGAGTCCTCCGGCTTCCTCCACCCGTAAAATTGTCTGACACGAAGCAACTCTGGCTGTAAAAAGTGTCGTTAAACCCAAATAAATAAATAAACAAATAAATAAATAAATAAATAAATAAATAAATAAATAAATAAATAAATAAATAAATGTACTCACCAGACTCTAGCATACAATCAGCTATAGTTGATAAATCGGACGCTTTGAATTACAGCATGGCACTTCAAATTCAGCTAGATAAGTGTAATGCTATTGTAAAACTCAAAATGCTTAGTTACGGATGGTTTCTTATAGCCATCACATTTGCTTGTGGGGCACGCGGCAAAAGTCACGAACCAATCAGCTAATCTTTCCATCAGCGATGAAGAAGACATTCTTTATGTTCGTACAATGATTTATTTCTAGTCATTATCGATTCGATTGACCTGTCCAGTCAGATAAGATAACAACATCGCGGATCCGCATGGTTTCGGGCGCCTTGTTGAACGCTCGATATTTTCTGAACGTTTCAGTAACAAACTAGCGTGCCAGAAAACCGAAATAATTCTTCATGCTTATACCAGAAGCATAGAAAAAACTTATGCCCTCAACCGTTGCTTCCCATGCTGTTAAAATCGCCAGTGTCAATTGTACTAAGGTAAAATCTATTTTGGTACCACAACATTTTTATTTCAGCTATTTTCTACATCATTAGCATTAGGTTGGCCTAACAAATTCTTAACCTTCTACCTCATGGCTGACAATTTTCGTCAACGGAAGAGATTTACTGTAGAGTTAGCCCCCCTTGATTTTCTAAAATTATCAGTAAATTTTACACAAAAGCAGGCCTGGCATTCTGAAAAATGCAGGAGGGCAAAAAATCGCTCTCCTCAATCAGCTTAGGAGAGCAATTAGCTTTACACAGCATTTTAAGTATCCAGTTGAACGAACTCATTGAAACTGAAGCCAACATTCTACATCAGTGATTTTATTAACTTTACTAAGGTAAAGCAAAATCTCTTAGACATCTAGATGTCTCACTCAACAACCGAACACACACTTGACAAGACCTGTGTGTGTACCCAGACCTGTTGTCCAAGAAAGTCATACGCCTACCACTACCACCTTCAACCCCCCAAGGGGGGTTGAAGTTGGTAGTAGTAGGCGTATGACTTTCTTGGATAACAGGTCTGCTTGAATCTACAGTCACATCCTCGTGCAAGTGCTTCAAGTGACAGGATAGTAGTAATGGTAGTATATTATAGTGTCAATATTCCTTGAATAATTACCCCTCAAACTGTGATGTCAGTTGTTGAACTTGAAACTGACAGAAAAAAAAATATTGCTGTGACCCATTTTGCTTCAAATGATTGCAACTGTGTTTGGGTATGGTTGCAGCCAGTACCTTTTACCACTAAACCACTTTCAAAATGAAATTACGTGATGTTATGTGACTTCGAAGTTAAATTACATTTTTGCTTTACAACAAAAATTGAATGTGAGCACAATACAAAATATTACATGTAATCTCAATCATCCCAGACCAAAATATTTAGGAGGGCAATTTTTCGCTCTCCTTAATTCTTTCAGGAGGGCAGTAAGGAGAGCTAAAGAATCGCTCTCCTGAAATTGCCAAGCCTGCAAAAGGTTTGAGAATTGCAAAGAAAAATTTAAATTTCGAAACGCTAGCGACCTTGTATCATCGATGGGCGCTTCAGTTAACAAACTATAGGCATTTTCCTGAAGAGTATAGATTAAAATACAGAAGCTGGCTTTTCCCAATTTTTTTCCCAATGAGTTTGAACATTTAACTATTATTCTCTGTTTAACCCTTTACCTAACGTGAAAAGCAGACGACACTTGCAAAAAAAAATTCTTGAATAACTATTTTTTTTCATTTTTTGTCTCAAAAACATAGGTTATGACCCCTCGTTGGAACGAGCCCGACGAGCTCGTTCCAACGAGGGGTCATAACCTATGTTTTTGAGACAAAAAATGAAAAAAAATAGTGAAAATTAATTGGCGATTTTTGAGAATAGCGCTGGCCGGTTTTGGCCGTTACGTTGGGTAAAGGGTTAAACCCATTTGAAATAAGAAAACGGCACCTTCGCCATCTTTTGGTGTTCTGTAACCTTTTCCTGTTCGTTATATCAACAGTGTGCACAATGCGACATATGATACAGACATTATACTTTCCATTAATATAAAAAAGTCTCTGAGATAAGATCTGCTCATTTTTTCCAAAGAATAAAAACTTGCCAAAATTACAGTAAAAAACACGTTCGTTAAACAAAGAGCCAAAGTGGAAAGTTACTTAGTTGCTTCTAATTAGCTTGCTATAAACAACGAAGTTTCCTTTTGAAACTTTTAATAAACGAAAATAATAGACAGCTCCGGGAGCTGTCTGTTGTTTTCGTCCATTAAAAGTAACAAAAGAAACCTCTCTTTATTTTCTACTGATGTCATAGCCGTTTTCATAACAGTTACATGCTTCTTAATTGGACCTTCCTCGCCCGTCTAATAATTTCAGGGGAGATACCTTTAGCGAAAGTAGATTTTCATGACGAGATTAGCCAAGGATGCAATGCTGTTAAAATTACCCGTGTTAATTGCTCATTGGTAAAATCCATTTTGGTACCGTAACGTTTTTATTATACCCCCCACTCTCGAAGAGAATGGGGGTTGGTGGGGGCGGGGGGGGGGGGGGTAAACTGGTTTACGTCCGTCCGTCCGTCCGTCCGTCCGTCCGCTGCGGTATCTTAACAGTGAGTGGATGGACTTCAGTGAAATTTGGTATGAGGGATCCTTGTGACAAGCCGCTTCTGCACATGCTATAAAAAAGTTGCCCGTATTTTTTCATCAAAGTTACGGTCCTTAAGTTGACAAATTTTGAGTGATTTTTCAAATTAATTTATGCTTCATCAGTCCAGCACTACAGTAAGGATATGAATTGCCTACAGCAATAGTTCTTGTTTTATCTGTTTTCCGAATCATTAGCATTAGGTTGGTCTAACAAATTCTTAACCGTTTACCTAATCCTAATGTAACAACTATATCCAATCAGCGCTGTTCACAAAAGAATCCCCGTTTAAAGCTTATCTAATTTTTCAATTGTTGTCCCCGACGAGCACATCCAGCTAGTTTGTTTGTTTATTGTAGTCGAATTACACTTTCCACAGCCTTCACATCGTGCCGGACAGTTTTGCGGGTGAAGGAAGCTGCATTTCCTCGAAAGAATCACCGAGCGGCCGCGAGAAACTGTCAGTCTCTCCAACGTACTGGTCTGACACAAACCGAGTTAGCAGCGGTTGAAGGCAAGGGCACCATCGACGTACACTACGTCTGTTTATGCAGCGAAACCGTTCCCCGACGCAGGGTTAACCGGGATTAATGGCCTCACTCAATGACGGAGCGTAGATGGCGCGGGTCAGAGTCGAACCGTCGACCTTTGTGCTTCAAGTCCAATGCTTTAACAAATCAATGAGCCATCGCGATTTCGCCGAGTACGTTTAAATGAGGAGTCATAAGCTATGTTTCATGGGAAAATTAAAATTTTCATTCAGAACTTTTGTAGAAGTATCGTTATCTAGGTCTGTTACGAATACAGTTACACACTTAGGAAACTAAAAATCGCAATTAAAGTGTCTTTATTGACGAAAATGGAGGAGCATTGGGTGTTGCTTGTCAACTACGACTGCTCCTGAAAACAACTTGTACAAAATTTCGCGTTTTGCACGAATTGTTTTACTTACAAGGTGATTCGCTCTAGGGCTGGGCGTTTTTTTTTGTTTTCCGGTTCGGCTCCTTTTTTTCGTGGTAAACCGGAAAACCGAATCGCAAGACCCGGTGTAACAGGAATGGAAGTCCGTAGGAAAATTAGTCCCTCTGGACTATTATTCCGCGGAATTATAGTCCTAGGTCTAACATTTCTAGGAATAGTAGTCCGCCGGACTACTATTCCTAGAAATGTTAGACCTAGGACTATAATTCCGCGGAATAATAGTCCAGAGGGACTAACGTTCCTACGGACTTCCATTCCTTTTACACCGGCAAAAACCGACCGAACGATGTTACTGTTTGTGTATAAACTGATCAAACAATCTTACTGTAGAGAACTGGACTAAAGACAACTTTGGACTATCATCACTTTGTCTGTCCGGCAAAGGGGCGAATACGTCGCCGTCGTGTTCTGATCGTCACATTCTCTCCCTATTGATTCAACCGGGGGCGAGTTAATAAGAGAGAAAACATGAGAATGAGAATACAAAGAAGAAGATAAGATGGATTTTATTCATTTGGTACTCTGTTTTATGGGAGCGTTTTTCTGATTGAATAGGCTTAGCAACTGATCTCCTCGAACCCCTAACTGTGATAAACAGGAAGTAAGGATGAACCCAATACAGACAGGGCTTTTCCGATGAGTGCTGTTGAAAAACTATTGTAGATTGTTTTCAAAGTTAAAGAGACTGAACAAATATTTATTATATGTTCTTAACACATAGAACCGAAACCGAGTTTTTTTCTGAGACCGATCCGAAACCGAATCTGAAAAATCAAAACCTCTCGAATCCAGTTCGCATACACTAAAAGAATCTACCAGTTGACAGTTAGAAGCAAGAAAACTATATCTTTTAGACTTCCCCATTTAAAAAAATTGCCACGTCAGTTGAGAGACATTTCTTAATACACAGTCGAAACCATTAATTTTTATTACATAAATTAGCGATACTATGCGTCGTCATGTGCCACAATTCTGTCGCAAATTTCATTACACGCCTTTTCTATGAAATCCCCATCTACAGCAACACTAAACCATGCGGAAAATGAAATTCTTTTCTGCACATATGTGCGGAACGGAAATTATTGACGGGCTATTTTTAAATAGAAGCGAAATTTCACTGGAATTTTCTACAAATCGTGCACCGCAATTACAATCTGAGTCGCTGGCGATAGCTAAAAATCGTTCCCTGAGTTTCAATGTGCTCTATGTGCCAGAAGGCATATAGAACACATTGGAACTAAGGGGACGAAATAGTAACACGGGTTCC
Organism: Pictodentalium vernedei; assembly: GCA_031216915.1. Taxonomy (NCBI): domain Eukaryota; kingdom Metazoa; phylum Mollusca; class Scaphopoda; order Dentaliida; family Dentaliidae; genus Pictodentalium; species Pictodentalium vernedei. The sequence continues at coordinate 158,434,405 of CM062295.1, forward strand.
CCTCGCAAATTTCGTTGGCGATAAAATGTGTTCTTTTTGTTAATAGTTGTCAAATAAATTGCTGAGTGTCTTTCTAATAATTCTTTTTATAGGCGCTAAGGCGTGTAATAAACACAGAACGACACACTCGCGTGAATAGGTTAATCGATGTGGAACTTGTGTCATCGCGGAAGGATAAAACTCGAGGCCTGCGGCCTATCCTTCCGCGCTGGCACTCGTGATATATCGATTAACCCATTTGCACACGCGTGTCGTTCTGTGTATTTATCGTCTCCCCAACTACTGGAAAAATCTGTCATCGCCCCTGATCGTTAGGGCTGGCCCGTTGAAGGCTCGATTTTCACTGGTTGTTCCGTTGACAAACTACCGTACAGATTGCCGGAAAAATATCCCACCTGCAATTAAGAAGTGTTCCGGTACACCTCACAATATTTCGCAACTGATCGCAACAAGTGGAAATTTCATTTAGTTTTTTGCAATTAATGTTTGTCTGCGCTACTTATTGGTTAAATTGTCTATCGTCTCATGCCAGTTCTACTGAAATGATATTATCATTAAATGATAATACAGCTTGCCATGATGGGCTATATTTGTTGTGAACCGTCCACCCACTAAATCTCCTGATCGTGGGTTTCGCCGGCCAGAGGTTGGGCAAGTAGAAATTATGAAATACCAAGTTGGGACAACGCCCTTGCTTGCCGGACGAAAATATACTCACGATTTGGTGTATTCAGTTGGGCAAAATTTCTTGCTTGCCCGACAAAAAATATACACACTCTCTACAATCAGTTGAGTTAAAAATCAACCCATATCAACTGGGTTGAGAAACATGAACCCAACTGAGTTCATATTCACTAAACCCAGTTGATTAAGGTTGATTTTTTGAGGCAAAAAATGAAGGTGTTTAGTTATTCGTCGATGTTTTTGCATGTGTTTGTCTTCTATTCTTGTTTAGTAAATGGTTGAAGGGAACTCATAAACTAGAGGCCCTAAGGGGTTCGAGAGCGCTCACCCGACACTGACAACTATTAATCGAGGGTCCTGATTTGAACAAACTTGCATCTGCTTCATCAAGAAAGCCATATACCAAATACCAAAACATTCTGACCGGTGGATCAGAAAAAAAGATTTTCAAAATATATTCCTCATATAATTCATATAATAAGCTGAAATATGAACCAAGAGACTTGACTTGAACAAACTTGAATCTCAGCCCCCCCCCCCCCCCCCCCCCCCACAAAGATGCTGTATATCAAATATCCAAATATTCTGACTACTGAATCTGAAGAAAATATTTATAAAGAATACTCCTTATATTGAACCAAGCTATAATTTGGGCTCCCACAGAAAACCCAAATATCAACCCGGGGACTGGCTTTAACAAATGTGAATCTCACCTCCCTAAGGATACTGTATATCAAAAGTTAAAAAATTCTGACTGGTGGATGTGAAAAAGAAGATTTTTAAAGAATGTTCCTCATATTGAAACAAGTTATAATTCGGTTCCCCACATGGAGCCCAAATATGAACTCAGAGACTTGGCTTGAACAAACTTGAATTACTCCTTCCTGAGGATGCTTTATACTAAATATAAAAAGATTCGGACTGCTGGATCTGAAAAAGAAGATTTTTAAAGAAAATTCCTCATATTGAACCCAGAGACTTGGCTTGAAAAAACTTGAAGGATGCTGCATACCAAATATCAAAAGATTCTGATTGGTGGAACTGAAGAGTTTTTCCTCATACTGCACTAATTTAAACATTTGGGCTCCCATAGAGAGCCCAAATATGGATACAGGGATTTGATTTCGACAAACGTGTGACACAATCTTCCAGAGATGTCATATGTGAAATTTGAAAGCTTTTGGAGCAGTGGTTTTGGAGAAGAAGAGTCTTAAATGTTTTCCCCATTACCCACAGCGTTAAAAAATGCTGACTTAACATTTTGTCAAAGTCCCGAAAAAGTACCCTATGATAAAGCGATAGCAATTTTTCGACCATTCCATTCTGCTGGTTCTAAGGAAGCTTCACACCAAATAAGAATTCTGAGAGTTTTGGAGATATGGGCGTTTGAATATTTTTCTACTTTTAGCTCCCGTGGTTCTCATGGGGCATTTTGAATTTTTTTTGTATAAATCAAGTACTTATGACCCATTAATACTTCATATCAAATTTGGTTCAAATCGGCCTCTCGGTTTGGAAAATAGAAATTTTGGGCGAGGCAAAAATTCTTGCCCCTCCCGTAACGACGACAAATATTGCCCCTCGAACTTCTTTTGAACAAGCTTGAGTAACACCTCAAGAGGAAGCTGCATACCAAACATCAAGTCTCTGCTACAGCTGGTTCAACATATTTAAAAAAAAAAAAATAACCACCCCTCCTCAACCACGTGCTACCATAGGAACCAAGATGGCGGCCTCAGTATCCAAAATGGACGACGAAAACACGTATCACCGTACCAACATGTGCTGCGCATGCGCACTCACACCACGTGTCACTATGGAAATGACGTCACAAGATGGCCGCTCACCCGGGTTACCAGGACAACACAACATGGCACCACTGGGTCACGTGACTATGACGTCACATGAGATCCTGCATGAGATCCTGCCAATAAGGCCCGATCCATACATCTCCTACAACTTGTGGCCAGTGGTTTGGGAGAAAAAGACCCAAACACCACACTCACGACGGACGAAAAGTGATCAGAATAGCTCACACTGACTTTCAGGCAGGTGAGCTAAAAAAAAGCTGCAGTTGAAAACCTTCGTCAGGCTTCCTTAATGTCTAATTCCTGTGTCATTTTCATAGATGCATGTCTATCTGCATAGTCCGCTTTGCTGCGATGGGAACACCATTCAAGCGTATATGTCTGAGAATGATATCTCTCGCAAATCAATATTCACATTGTTTGATCTGCGAGTTAATATTATTTGATCTTCCCAGAAGTTGGCAGAACACTGTTCTCGTTTAATGGCCCTCGTGAAATGCCCTTTCTCAATGAACACATTGCGACAATAAACGGAATGAAGCGCGAGAAGGCGGAAAGCAACCGACGATCAAAAATCGATTATCACAGACAAATTTGTCGAGCTGAATCGTGAACGACAAACATGTGGATTATTTTCACTTGACACTGTTTGGGTCCGTAACATTCATGGCGATGCCGATACGATATGGTTTTGACGGACCAGAGGCCGACTGGACGACACACGACGTCTTGTATGGATGGGTACATTTATAAACCTCACTAACAACAATATTCAGTTCTTTGGTGACCAGTTCGGTAAGCAACAAAATGAGAATATCCGAAATAAACATCGATAAGCAACGAAGGCGCATCGTGCCCTCAGGCTTCAACTGATGCGAGTGGGCTGAAGTTCCTTTCCTTACAAAATACCACCGTCCCACCTCAGAAGGAAGGCCAAAAAAAGGAAACCCGGGGCTTAGCGGAAAGAGCCAGGAACTAACTAAAAGGAAAATTGTGGTATTATTGGGGTTTTTTTTACGGCTGTTATACCAAACATTAAAATCATTTCAGCACATTTCTAGGGTTTTCTATGAGAATTTAACAATGAACTGAGACAAAAAGTAGATGTTTTTCATTTTGGAGCGTCAAAAAATAGCTTATGACCCCTCGATGAACTCGTTTCAGGGCGGCGGCATAAGCTATGCTTCCTTATGTGTTTGAAAGTCTCGTTTTATTAGTCTTGAGCAAAGAACCACGAAAGCGTCGTAATGCTGTGTGAGTTTAAGGTACAAAAATAAGCACTGACACAGACATTTCTACTGAAACGTTCTTTCTTGCAGTATACTGCCGAAATATTGTTTTCTTAAAAATATATATACAAATATTGAACCCTAATGGGTTTCAAACATGACCAAAAAATACCCAGTTCTGATTTAAACTGTTATGTTAATGTGTCGATCTTAGGAACTGGTTAAACAGACTGGCAATAATTGATGTTATTCAATGATGGGCTCTAGTCCTTACAGGGATGTTACGCAACCTTTGTTTTTCTTATAAACTTGATTGGTCGAAGACTTAAATGTTTTTTCAATTTAGAGTTGGCTAAATTGAATTCACCTTTTACTTTTTTCGCTGTTTCGACATTCATTCTGTTTTATGTTAAAGTGAAAGGAATGATGGACCTCCGTTCGCATTCTTCCTCGGATTTGTTCATACCCAATGGCCAGAGGGGTTGAAGAGTACTGATCCAGAAAGCGGCTGAGTGTGTGAGTGTGTTAGGGAGGGTATGTGTGTGTTTGCACCTTGTGTTGGGAAAATGATTCACTCGAGACGTTACGATCCTTTTAACTCTTTTCATGCTGTTGTCGGGTATTCCTATCCAAGACAGGATTTCTCTTGACACTGGCTTATGTATAATTTGGGCTCATTCAATCCAGCTTCCTCCTGAATGGATTTTTTCATTAGTGATTTCTGGAGTTAAATTGAATTTTTCATCAAATCTAGTCATGGCTGCTTAACAGCCATGACTAGATATGATGAAAAATATCTTTAAAATACTCAGCGGGTGTAAGAGTTAATTCATATATAATCACAAGAATAGTAGGGGAGGGGTGGATCGTCCCTATTCAGCAGGACCTAGTGACGTAATGTCACGTGACCTGGTGGTGCCATGTTGTATTGTCATGGTAACCCGCATGAGTGGCCATCTTGTGACGTCATCCCCATAGTGATACGTGGTGTTAGTCGCATGCGCGTGTTGTTAGGATGATACTGTTTCCGTCAGCCATTTTGTATACTGGAGGCCGCCATCTTGGTTTCTATGGTAGCACGTGGTTGCTATGTTACCCAGTGGCCTACAACAAGACCGGGGTATGTTCGGAGGGTATGTCAGATTCAGATTCAGATTCTTTATTCACGGTACACATACATGTAAAATGGTTACAAATAAACATATTGCACAAATGTAATGTGAAGTATACCGTAGGAAGTGGCATAGCCAGATTGGCTGTCTACCTGCCACCTCCTGGAAGAAGATGGGGTGATTGCAAACAGGCTGTGACTGAAAGAATGAACAGAGAGCCAATTATGTGACACATGATGGAGAATGACGATCGAATCATTACTTTTCTGATATTAGAGTATTAGTGTTTCATTTTCGCCAGCGGAAAGACGGTGATTCAAGGTAGGCAAGAAGCAACCTGCCTATAGGACTCCCTCCACTACTTATCATAACACATGAGGGCGGCAACAAGTCCCATCGTGAAGTTCGTATCGTTTAGACTGCGACAAGGAGGTTGGTCATGATGTTTGGGTGTGGTGTCTACGTTAGCTGCATCATCAAAGTAGGATGACGAATGTTATTGATTTATTTGTGTAGACTTTTATTTGCAAGTTCATACTTATATCCATATAGTATTTTACATAGCACCACTGTAAGGAGGAAGCGCGACAGGTTGCACAAGACGAGGATTCCAGATTTAGACGCGGACCACGACTTTGACAATTTACGAAGTTTACGAAGTGCAATCAGGACAGTAGGGATTGTTGCAGCTGACATAACTGGAATATGAGGAAATGAATGTGGAAGTTAGCTTGTTCTTAAGCATGCTTCTGTCGCTAATATTACGAGTTGTGTCGTCCAGAGCATTCCATAGTTTCGGGAAGGAGTATAAAGGAAATTTATCCAGAGTGTGGGTCCGTGTTTTTTCTATGTATAGGAGGCCTGACTGTCTGGTTCTCCTACCAGATGGATTGTCAGTAATTTTAAATATATCATTGAAAGACACCGGTAATCTGCCGTTCTGCCAGTCAAACACGAACAGTAGTGCATGTAGCCTAAACAAATCATCAACCTTGAGTATTTGGTTTTCTTTAAACAGGGGATCTGTATGAGAATTGTACTTTTTGTTATTAATTATTCGTATTGAACGTTTTTGCAGGACAGCTAGTTTTTTGATAGCTCTTGAGTTGCCCCATGCCTGGATTCCGTATACCAAATGGCTATGTATGAGGGCGTAATACAAAGTTTTCATAGCTCCGTGGGGGAGGATATTTTTAACTTTGTTTAGACTATAGTTTGCGCGTGCTATTTTCGAGCATAATCGGGATATGTGAGCCTTGTAGGATAAATGTTCATCAATGCTAATTCCCAAGAATTTAACAGATTTTTCTGTTTCGGTGGCCCCAACTTTGTTAATGTTTTGGTTATTTATTTTTACCTCTTGACAAAGATTTTTGTTCCTGCCTTTATTTGGATTAAGTATGATGTACGAGGTCTTCTTAGCATTCAGCATTAACTGGTTCACAGAGCACCATTCGAATAGTTTCTGGAGCTCGTCATTGAAATACAATGTAATGGGATTATTATCGGAGCCCGGGCAGTGTGCAGTGGTGTCATCGGCAAATGATAAAAGATTGAGTGATGTTGAGTTACTTATATCATTTATATATAAAAGAAAAAGAATAGGGCCTAAAATCGAGCCCTGTGGTACACCACAACTCTGTTTGGCTAAGTTCGATTTGTGCTCTCCGTACGTGACATATTGAGACCTGTTGGACAAGTAACTTCTAAACCAATTGTTGGTGACACCTCGGATGCCATATGTTTCCAGTTTACCTATAGTATTTCGTGATTTATGGTGTCAAAAGCCTTTGACAAATCCAGGAACAGTGCTAAGGTGCTGTTTTTTTCTTCTTTAATATTTTCTATTGCAATGCTTTTAAGGAGCTGAAGAACTGGATGAATAGTACTATGTCGCTTTCGGAACCCATATTGGTGAGGGTATAAAATATTAAACCTATTGAGGAAACTCTCTAGCCTCACTTCCATGAGTTTTTCCATTACTTTTGAGAATACCGGAAGTATACTGATAGGTCTGTAATTTGTAAAGCTGTGCTCGTCACCCGCTTTAAATATGGGTATCACCTTCGCGATCTTCATCCTGTCTGATACTTTGCCGTTTAGGAAAGAGTTGTTAATTACATGTGTTAGAGGATCCAATACTTCGGTTATCGTATGCTTAAGAAGACAGGTTGTGATGTCATCGCAGTCTTTAGATAATTTTGGCTTCATTTTATTTACTACTCGGTTGACTTCTGTGGGATTTGTGGGTATTAAATAGAGATTATTGGAGACATTGTTGTCCATGTAATCTGTGTAGGACTTATTAGTTTTCTGAATCTGTTCGGATGTGTTTTTTCCAATGTTGATAAAGAAATTGTTGAATTCTTCTGCGATGGCATGGGGCTCGTTTAACTCGATGTTGTCCTGGATGAAGAACGATGGTAATCTGGCTTCAGGTTTTCCTTTATTGATGGCTTCGTTTAAAATCTGCCACGTTCTTCGCATATTGTTTTTGTTTTCGTTTAGGATATCTCTATAATAGGTAGCTTTACATTGTTTTTTTACCTTGTTGAAGATTCTACAGTAGTTTTTATAGTTTTCTGAGTTCCTTTCGGTGGGAGCATGGAGTTTTTTCTTGTAGAATTTTTCTTTGTTGTTGGAGGATATTACAAGCCCCCTTGTCATCCATGGCTGTTTTTTAATAAATTTTTTGTTCTGGCTAACACGTTTGAGAGGGAATGCTCTTTCATAGGCTTCCATATAGATGTTTAGAAAGGTTTCATATGACTCATTGGGACAATTCGACTGCATTACAGGATTAAAATCACTTTGCGAGATAAGTGTTTTAAATTCAACTATTCTTTCTGCATTTATTATTCTTTTTAGTGTAAAGTGTGGTGTATCTTTTGGTTTGGGGTTTCCTCAATATAGAAAACACCAAAATGATCTGACACGTCAGATATGACTATTCCAGGTAATGCTGCTTGTGGAACAACATTAGAGAAGATATGATCTATCAGAGTAGCAGAACGACAGGTTACTCTCGTTGGCTTGGTGATATACGGCAGAAAGCCTTGACTGAACATGAGATTAACAAATTCTTCCGTTTTTGAGTGTGTAGTTGCTTTTAAAAGGTCCAGGTTAAGATCCCCCATAATATAAACTTTTTTATTTTCGGCATTTAAAACATTCGTTATTTCATTTAATTTTGATAAGAAAAGGTTGATGTCGGCTTTAGGAGGAGTGTTGGGTCTATAAATAACGCCAATAATTCTGGGTTGGTATTTATCTTTAGTTTCAATAAACAGAGATTCGAAGACATGGGGAATAAAGAACGAAATATCATTACGAACTCTGTAGGGTATTCCTTCTTTAATATATAGACCAACCCCTCCTCGACCATCATCATTCTCGTGTCTCATACGTTTAATAATCGGGGCATAGCCATCCAGACTGAACGACATCTCTGGAGGAATTTGGAAAATTTCGGTAAGTCCTATTATGTCGAAGAAGTTCTTTCCTGTTTGTAGGTCATATAGCATGTTTTGAAAGGAATCCCAATGGGCCTTCAGGCTTTGGCAATTGAGATGGAATATTGAGAATCCTGCGTCTATTTTACAAACCATTGACTGAAAGTCTCTAGGCGAAAAGTAGTTGCAGTCAGTTGCGTGGTTTTTATATGGGGATTCATCATTTTCTGTCAAGGAGCATATTTTCTCATTATAGAGCTGAATAAAGTCGTACTCTGCGTCTACCTGCACCTCGTCGAGTGTAATGTTACCCGCCATAATTCACCAACATACTACCATCCTTTCTCGCTGGACAAATATATAAAACATAAGTACAATATATTGTTCCAAGATGAAGATAAAAGGAGGTTAAGTCCCAGATAAAGTTCAACTGTTGGACGGGTTGAGACGTTATTTCTTTTTCATTTCTAGTCACAGTCTGTTGCGGTAATAGTATGTAATTGGGAGTTTGTTTAGAAACGAAAATTTTCTGTACAAACAGGATAAAAACACTGTAGTTTATATACAAGTACGTCGGGTGCAACATCACCCTACCTAACATCACATCAAAGTGATATGGTATCTTGGATGAATGATTGAACAAATAAATTTACAATTAAAGGACTTTACAGTAAAACAATGGATTCAATGAGGATAGAGAATGAGTGAGTCAATTTGTAAAAGACGAGGTGGAGTAATATGAATGAATGAATGAATGAATGAATGAATAAATGAATGAATGAATGAATGAATGAATGAATGAATGAATGAATGAATGAATGAATGAATGAACTATCATCATCGAGGGGGTCATAAGCCTTATTTCAGAGACAAAAAAAAAAAAAAAAAAAAAAAAAAATCCCGAAAAACAAACAAAAGTGTACAGACCTTGAAAATTGAATAGTTGTCAATGGCGCTGAGAGTTTTGACGTTACACTTGGCAGACGGCAGACGGTCAATGATCAACCGGGTGAGAATTTGGGATTAAAGTTATTTCACTGGTACTAAGTTGACGAACTAGCGTTGGCTGTATTTCAAGGTATAGTTTCACTAATTAAAATTTCATTTGTTAATGAATAATATTGCATAATTACATCAAGGAATGTACACTTTGATAACTAACAATTAATAAACATAACGACCAACAGACGACATTCATAAGAAGTATTATTGAGAGACCGATTTGTCTTCCAGCTCACGACCCCAATGATGCTAAATTGACGATTTAGCGCAAGAGGGCACTACAGGGTATAAATTATCTGATGAATTGTTTAAGTGCTCTTGATCAAAAGTAAATAAGGTGGAGGTACTTTAATTTTTTACCCTAAACAGCAAGTCAGTCACACATCCACACGCTCGATCAGTCAAGCACCCACACATCCATCCATCCGATCGTCCACCCAGAAGGAAGGAAGGAACGAACGAACGAACGAACGACCGAATGAATGAGAGAACGAATGACTGAACGATTGAATGAATGACACTAGTGACACTATGAATGAATGAATGAATGAATGAATGAATGAATGAACGAATGAATGAATGAATGAATGAGTGAATGAATGACACTAGTAACACCAATAACGAACGAATGAGTGAATGAATGAATGAATGACACTAGGAAATAGTAAACAAGTTCTATGCTACTTGTTCCATCCGTTATGTCGAGATGTTGTTTTGAACAAGATTAATTTCCCGATTCGTAGAATTACCCAAATAAACCCGATAATCTCACCAAATCACCCAAATCCACTTTTATTTAATACGGATTCTTCAAGAATCCTTTTTAGGACCGCCATACCGTCAATTTTAATAGTAGCGCGGAGTGCTATAGTACCGAGTGACCCCGGGTGAGTTCTATTGTACTAGAGTAATTTTCTGGCTCGGAAGTTCCACAAACCCTCGGAGATTTCGTAGAATTACCACAAACAACCCGATAATTGTTTACTAGGCTCAGATTCCCCACGAATCATTTTAGGATCACCATGCTTTGGCTTATAATAGTAGCATTTGGTGCTGTAGGCGTGTTCGATGGAATCGGAGTATACTCCAGAAGAGAAGAAGAGCCTATCGATTGGAATAGTTTTGTTACTATATTTCGATTCTCTGGTCTGTTCAGGCTAGTTCTAAACCTATTCCAGGTACTCTTGTTCGTGTTTTCCAGATAAGCCAATCAGTTCACTTTACTGCAGGTAACTAACCACTCAGATTGCTTGATTTTCCATAATCAGTATGCAGAGTTACCTCCCTTGTGTATAACAAAAGCTTATATCATTCCCAAAGCCAATAAGCTATCGAGCAGTTACTGAAAAGTCATTGCTCGAACGACTCGAAGCCCATCGAGCAAATGAGCTTTAGAGCAATTGCTCGGCCGAGTGACTCGCACATACTGCTCGAACGAATCGAAACCCATCGCGCAAATGTTCAATGGGGCAATTGCTCGTTCTAGTGACTCGCACATACTGCTCTTCGACTCATTTCGGTATCTGAGGATACCTATGGCCTGGTATTGTATTATTATTTGAGGATACCTTTTATAGGATACTTACCTAAGGATACTATTACTTGTTTGGCCCAGCCTTCTATGTCACCCCAGGACATACCTATACCAAATTTCCACCTATAAGCCATCGAGCAGTTAATGAAAAGCCATTGCTCTAGCGACTCGAAGTCCATCGATCAAATGAGCTTTAAAGCCATTGCTCGTTCGAGTGACTCGCACATACTGCTCAAACGACTCGAATCCTATCGCGCAAATGAGCCATAGAGCAATTGCTCGTTCGAGTGACTCACACATACTGCTCTTCGACTAATTTCGGTATTTGAGGATACCTATGGCATGGTATTGTATTATTATTTGAGGATATCGTTTATAGGATACTTACATAAGGATACTATTACTTGTTTGGCCCAGCCTTCTAGGCCACCCCAGGGCATACCTGTCCCAAATTCCCACCTATAAGTCATCGAGCAGATATTGAAAAATCATTGCTTGAACGACTTGAACGACTCGAAGCCCATCGAGCAAATGAGCTTTAGATCCACTGCTCGGTCGAGTGACTAGCACATATTGCTCAATCGACTCGAATCCCATCGAGCAAATAATCCATAGAGCAATTGCTCGTTCGAGTGACTCGCACATACTGCTCTTCGACTCATTTCGGTATTTGAGGATACCTATGGCCTGGTATTGTATTATTATTTGAGGGGATACCTTTTTATAGGATACTTACCTAAGGATACTATTACTTGTTTGGCCCAGCCTTCTTGGCCACTCAGGACATACCTATCCCTAATTCAAACCTATAAGCCATCGAGCAGTTACTGAAAAAGTCATTGCTCGAAACCCATCGAACAAATGAGCTTTAGAGCAATTGCGCTGTCGAGTGACCCGCACATACTGCTCAAACCACTCGAATCCCATCGAGCAAATGGTCCATAGAGCAATGGCTCGTTCGAGTGACTCGCACATACTGCTCTTCGACTCATTTCGGTATTTGAGGATACCTATGGCCTGGTATTGTATTATTATTTGAGGATACCTTTTATAGGATATTTACCTAAGGATACTATTATTTGTTTGACCCAGCCTCCTAGGCCACCTCAGGACATACCTATCCCAAATTCCTCTAAAAAGTCATCCAGCAATTACTGAAATCATTGGTCGGACGACTCGAAGCCAATAGAAGAAATGAGCTTTAGAGCAATTGCTCGATCGCGCGACTCGCACATACTGCTCGAACGACTCGAATCCCATCGAGCAAATGAACTATACAGCAATTGCTCGTACGAGTGACTCGCACATACGACTATTCGACTCATTTCGGTATTTGAGGATACCTATGGCCTGGTATTGTATTATTACTTGAGGATACCTTTTATAGGATACTTACCAAAGGATACTATTACTTGTTTGGCCCAGCATTCTAGGCCACCCCACGACATACCTATCCCAAATTCCCCCTATAAGACATCGAGCAGTTTCTGAAAAGGAATTGCTCGAACGACTCGAGGCTCATCGAGCAAATGGGCTTTAGAGCAATTGCTCGGTCGAGTGACTCGCTCATACTGCTCAAACGACTCGAATCCCATCGAGCAAATTGCTCATTTGCTCCATGGGATTCAAGTCGTTCGAGCAGTATGTGTGAGTATAGTCCAATTCAATCGAACAAGACCTATAGCACTACGTGCTACTATTGTAAGCCAAAGTATGGTGACCCTAGAAAGGATTCGTGGGGAATCTGTGCCTAGTAAACAATTATCGGGTTGTTTGTGGTAATTCTACGAAATATCCGAGGGTTTATGGAAAATTTGAGCCAGAAAATTACTCTAGTACAATAGAACTCACTCGGGGTCACACTATGTGCTACTATAAAAATCTACGGTATGGCGGTCCTTAAAAGGATTCTTGAAGAATCCGTAGTAAATAAAAGTGGATTTGGGTGATTTGGTGAGATGATCGGGTTTATTTGGGTAATTCTACGAATCGAGAAATTACTCTTGTACAAAGGAACATACACTCCGAACATATCTCGGTCTTGTTGTAGGCCACTGGGTAACATAGCAACGATGTGCTACCATAGAAACCAAACTGGCGGCCTCCAGTATACAAAATGGCCGACGGAAACACGTATCACCCTAACACGCGCTGCACATGCGCACTAACACCACGTACAACCATGGTGATGGCGTCACAATATGGCTGCTCACGAAGGTTACTATGACAACATAATATGGCGCCACCAGGTCACGTGACATGACGTCACTTCCTAGGTCCTGCACTAGGTCCTGCTGAATAGGGCCGATTCATCCCTCTCCTACTACTAACAAGAAATCATCGTTGTCCCTAAAGGATCCGTTCAATACAGGGTGTTCTATTGTGAATTGGCGTGTCAGGGCCAAACCCCAACCTAGGTGCTTCAAGTCACAATGTTTTTTTTTAAGAGAAGGAGACGAGGTATCCAAAAATGGCATCGCCTTCGACCAGCCCATATAGGTCACGTAAACACTCCAAGTTATAACAGGAATCACCACCAAAACTGGGACATACCAACAGCTCGGCTATTACACGTTTCAATAGACAATACAATACAGATAAAATACCATGCTGTTCTTAGTATATGTCGATTAATGTTCTACCATGTGACAAATGCGCATTAAATACTTAATTAGTACGTGCACTGGAGAATTAAATGGAAGTATTTTATACCTCTATGCCTTAGATTACAGATTAACTACAGGGTATGCCCATCAAAGTACAATAAATGGAAATTTAAATCGACAATTTAACTAAGAAACTTCGAGAGTAATTGGATGAGAAAGGTAATGTGCTGACTTTCAAAATACACAGACAGAAATCTTCACCGCCCTCATAAAAAAACTACTCGACTCTTTCAAGTTATGGTGTTCATTTTCGTTATGGGGCAGAAAAGGGACTGCAGGAAACGCCATTAATTCAAGGGGAGAAACGATTATTGTTGAAAACGGAATAAAAGCTGCAACAAACCTCGGTGGCAGTCTGGCGGAACCTAAATTTACCACTCGCCTCATCATCGCAGCAACCCCCACCACCCCCCACCCCACGCAAACGGTTTATTAGTATTGATTAATTTAGTTCATTTTGAATATATGCTAAACCTACAGCCTCGGGGAAATGGAGGAGATATAACATATTTGTTTTATATTCTCTCTGTTTCGGCTTCTTCATGTTGGCCTTAAACGGTTTAGACCCCACAGAAGCACAAAATAGAATAACCCTTTACCCAACATAACGGCCAAAACCGCCCAGCGCTATTCACAAAAATCGCCAATTAATTTTCATTATTTTATTCACTTTTTGTCTCAAAAAACATAGGTTATGACCCCTCTTTGGAACGAGCTCGTCGAGCTCGTTCCAAAGAGGCGTCATAACCTATGTTTTTGAGACAAAAAATGAAAAAAATTAGTTATTCAAAAATTTTATTTGCAAATGTCGTCTGCTTTTCATGTTAGGTAAAGGGTTAAAGAATCTCATCATGTTCCTGACTTCAACGTTCGACAGGAGCTTGACCATTGGGTAGTTGGAGATTCCAAAGTTCGATTCCCGCAACAAATTTTAGAACGTTACCCCCCCCCCCCCCCCCCCCCCCTTCCCAACAAAGTGAAACCCATGGTGCTCCCGGTACAGGGAGAATGAAAAGCCAATAAAATCCACATGATGATAAACAGGTTGAGGTTGTTAGAGTGTTGTCTGTGGTCCAAATACAGAGAGAGAGAGAGAGAGAGAGAGAGAGAGAGGGGGGGGGGGGGGGGGAGTGCAGTATAGTACTGAATTTTACTGCCGGTCTTCTCGCATCTTATTAACACATGTGCAACAAATCTCCAAATCATTTCCACAATAATTGACGGACGTGACAACCGTTACTTATTTCCAGTTCCGGTTGATAACGATCGTCCAATAAGGACATGGGAATGAGTAACAATTGTCACGTCTCCCAGTTATTGACACTACGTATATTAGTATTTTTATTAGTATTTATTACCCATTAGGTCGTGGTCTACGGACACTTCTCATCACATTAATAACATACAATTCATCTTGACAATTATTAAACCGGAGGCAAGTACTAAAATCAAGTAGGTTGAACACTAAACAATTATGGAATTTTCAGACAAAAAGTCTTAAACGGCAGGCTAATACTTCGGGGCTGCAGGATTAAATCACCACTGAAACTTCTTACAGCGTTGTTCTCGTTACTGTCAACCAACCAACCAACCATTTTCTTACACCGGAATATATAACTATGCATGCATACTGGTTGGGGGGGGGGGGGAGGGGGTACTGCATTGGTGTTTAAAGACACTTTCAACAGCCAGGGTAATATTGCGTCGGGTGGAGGAAGCTAGAGTACCAAGAGAGAAACACGGAGCAATGGCGAGAAAAACTATGGCGAGTAACATACTTACTAACCTGGCCCAGTCAGGGTTAGCATCGGCTGAAGGCAAGTATATCGTTGCCGTGCCCAGCGCCTTAGTACACAATGTCATCCTGCTCATCCTTGTACAATCGGGATGAAGTGTTTTGCACAAGAACACAACATAGATCATGCGGGTTACGGTTGATGGAGCCAATAAGCTTTCTGGTTAAACCCGTATAGTTAGTTTGTTGTTTTTTTTTGTTTTTGTTTTTTTTTTGGGGGGGGGGGGGGGAGGGAGTGGATGAAACTCTTCTTGTGCTTCTTATGCCTTTACACGTAATTGGCGCTATTATATTGGTCGAAACGCAACTCTGAGGATGTTTTGGGTGGTTTTTTTTACAAATAACAACTATTCCTGTGTTGAATCGGATGTGATTTTTTCACTTTCGCAGCCACGTACGATGCAACAGACCATGTGAGCATCCGCCATCTTAGCATCCGGGATACGAATTGCCCATGTAAACCAGCTTTGTAAATAAACATTGCACACACGTGACCTGAACAGCTGATTGCTGTTGAGAGGTAAACAACAAGATCCGATTGTGCACGTACGTACCTAACTTCTGTTATCTTTCAAGAAATACAGATTAATATCGGTTTATTTCGCGATGTTATTTTCCATGTTGCATCTCATTTCGAGCACAAGTCTCAACTCACAAAATCAACAGATAACCGAACAAACTCGCATCTCGACGATTCCCTTCTTGTTAAAACCACCTTCACAAGTCATTTTTCCGTTCATTTTTCCATCTGAATTCCGATTCTTCGCAAAAAGATCAACAACAATAGACAACATCAGAAAAATTTTATTTGGAAACGAACGATGATATATCATTTAATAGGGACGATCAGGTGTTTATTAAAAATGTTGGTTTACACGTCAGTTCGTATCCCGGATGTTGAGGTGAAGGAATGCTAAAATGGTCAATTTAAACCGCAAAATCTATACGTCTCGCATCTTCAGTGAAATGTGTTATCAAACAGTGTGCTAACATTTTCGAAATCCTCTTACTCTACAATTTCTGTAGAAGAGAGTTGGATGATGAAAGCAAAAAAGCTCACGCTTATTTTGTATTTGGTGATGAAAGCAGTGATATTGATTTGTGGGGAGCTCAACATGAGAGCTTGAGAGATGCCACCTGCTAGCGTTTCATCATTAATAAAAAAAAATGAAAGTGTCAATGACACTGTAGCTCAACTTGTTAAGACATGTACATGTATAGTAGGTGACACAGAAATGACAAACGCCTAGGTAATGACCTGAAAACAAAGGTACATATAAAGTAGTGTAACGGTCTGTACCTAAATACTGACCGTAGCCTGTAACAAATGTATAGATAAAGTATTGTAAAGGTGGGTGACAGTCAGATGCTAAACTAGAAAAGAAATCTTTGAGTCCCAGAGTGGGTCTGACTGAACCCCAAAATAATTGTTCTCGTAGCACAGTGATAACTAGAGGTACTGTGAGCAAGCTCACAAAGTGATACCCCCCGCGCCTCATTTGTAGCCTTTTTGGTACATTAAAATGTATAAGTTAGATTATCTCCCCTTGGAAATGTCAGAACGGAAGCATATTGCTTCATGCACATCTTCATATGGAGTTCTTCCATTGTGTAAAGTTTCATGAAAATTCTTCAAACGGTTTAGGAGGAGTTGCGCTTATAAGGATGGACAGACGGACAGACGGACGGATGGAGAGACGGACGGACAGGGTGATTCCTATATACCCCCCCCCCCCTCCCCAAACTTTGTTTGTGGGGGATATAACAGAGGCACCCCAAAACACACTCGTTTCTGTCCCAAGGTGAAAACAAAGGTAGCCAAGAAGTTTCGTGAAGATCAGTTCATAAATACGAGCTGTATAGAAGTTGTGACAAAAAACTGATTGGACCTAATTTCGGTACAAAATGGCCACTGGCAGCCATCTTGATTTTTGGACCACACCCAGAAACACTTGTTCTCGTCCCAAGGTGATAGCAAAGGTACCCAAGAGGTTTTGTGAAGATCGGTTGATAAATACAGCCTCTAGTCCGAGCCGTATTGACATGTACACTTTTAGTGTATAAGTAGCACTGAATAAATCAAAGTCCATCTAATTTGCATAATTTCTGCACGAGAAAAAAACCCTTACTATATGTGATGTATTCCATGTTACTAAACATTCATACAAAAATTTATTCAAATCAGAACTTTCATACAGAAGTTCTGTACAAAAGACTGATTGCACTAATTTTGGTACAATATGGCTTCTGGTGGCCATCTTGAATTTCGGACCACACCCAAAAACACTCGTTCTCATCCCACGGTGATAACAAAGGTACCCAAGAAGTTTTGTAAAGATCGGTTCATAAATACAGCCTCTTGCCTGAGCAGTATAGAAGTTGTGTACAAAAAACTGATTAGACCTAATTTCGGTATAAAATGGCCAATGGAAGCCATCTTGAATTTTCAACCGCACCTAGAAACACTCGTTCTCGTCCCAAGGTGATAACAAAGGTACCCAAGACGTTTCCTGAAGATCGGTTCATAAATACAGACTCTAGCCCGAGCCGTATTGACATGGGTACTTACTGTGTGTAAGTAGCACTGAAAAAAATCAAAGTTCATCTAATTTGCATAATTTCTGCACCAGAAAAAAACCCGTATTATATGTGATGTATCCCATGGTACTAAACATTCACACAAAAAAATATTCAAATCAGCGCTTTCATATGGACGTTCTGTGCAAAAATCTGACTGCACCTAATTTTGTACAAAATGGCTGCCATCGGCCATCTTGAATTTCGGACCGGACCCAAAACATTCGTTCTCACCCCACGGTGATACCAAAGGTACCCAAGAAGTTTCGTAAAGATCGGTTCATAAATACGGCATCTAGCCCGAGCCATATTGAATTGTTGACGGACAGACGGAAAAAAATAATTATTTTATTTGAAGAATTCGGCAACATTATTAGGCAGCCACCGCAGATGAACTATATTAAGTTAAAAATCTGTTTCTCGCCCCCCCCCCCCCCCCCGCATGGTTCTTTTGGCTACCGCCTACTCTTTTTTTATAACCATTGCAAACTTAAAAAATGTATGATATTTTACCCAAGTTAATAAAATTGATAAATTTGTCCTTTGAGTGCAACAAGGCTTTGCAGTGTTTTAGCACTGCAAAGCCTTCTTGCTCTCAAGGGACGAATTACACCACATCCGTGTTATTCTGGAGATTATGAGACCTAAAACATAAAACAAACCTAGAACATGAACGTTTGATGGCAAGGAATAATTACAAAAATAGGCCAATGAAATCGTCAGATGTGTACCCATACGCGCAACTATTAGAAAGCTGTATGACAGAGGGCCACCACAGATGCCGACATTATGTACACCATACATGGTATGGGTACATATAAAAATGGATTGGAAAAGTGTCTAATTTGATGGATAAAGGGTTAATATCTCCGGATCAATTTATCAGATTTACATAAAAAAAAACTATACAGCACAGCAGATCGGTAACCTGAATAAATATATAAAGTAACATGACAATCGGACTGATATTTTTTGAGTTATCTCATGCCAAAGTGATTGGAGGAATTTTCAATTTGAAGGATAAAGGGTTAATATCTCAGGATCAAATTATCAGATTTACACCAAAAACTATACAGCTTGGCACATCAGTAACCTGAACACAAATATAAAGTAACTTGACAATCCAAGCAATATTTTTTAAGTTATCGAATGCCAAAGGGATTGGATGAATTTTCAATTTGAAGGATAAAGGGTTAATATCTCAGGATAAAAATAACAGATTTACACCAAAAACAATACAGCTCGGTACATCAGTAACCTGAACACAAATGTAAAGTAACTTGACAATCCAAGAAATATTTTTCTAGTTATCGAATGCCAAAGGGATTGGAGGAATTTTCAATTTGAAGGATAAAGGGTTAATATCTCAGGATTAAATTATCAGATTTACACCAAAAACTACACAGCTCGGCACATCAGTAACCTGAACACAATTATAAAGTAACTTGACAATCCAAGTAATATTTTTCAAGTTATCGAATACCAAAGGGGTGGGAGGAATTTTCAATTTGAAGGATAAAGGGTTAATATCTCAGGATCAAAATAACATTTTTACACCAAAGACTATACAGTTCGGCACATCAGTAACCTGAACACTAATTTAAAGTAACTTGACAATCCAAGCAATATTTTTCAAGTTATCGAATGCCAAAGGGATTGGATGAATTTTCAATTTGAAGGATAAAGGGTTAATATATCAGGATCAAATCATCAGATTTACACCAAAAACTACACAGCTCGGCAAATCAGTAACCTGATCACAAACATAAAGTAACTAGACAATCCAAGCAATATTTTTTAAGTTATCGAATGCCAAAGGGATTGCATGAATTTTCAATTTGAATGATAAAGGGCTAATATCTCAGGATCAAAATAACAGATTTACACCAAAAACTATACAGCTCGGTACATCAGTAACCTGAACACAAATATAAAGTAACTTGACAATCCAAGCAACATTTTTCAAGTTATCGAATGCCAAAGGGATTGGAGGAATTTTCAATTTGAAGGATAAAGGGTTAATATCTCAGGATTAAATTATCAGATTTACACCAAAAACTATACAGCTCGGCACATCAGTAACCTGAACACAAATATAAAGTAACTTGACAATCCAACCAATATTTTTCAAGTTATCGAATGCCAAAGGGATTGGAGGAATTTTCAATTTGAAGGATAAAGGGCTAATATCTCAGGATCAAAATAACAGATTTACACCAAAAACTATACAGCTCGGTACATCAGTAACCTGAATACAAATATAAAGTAACTTGACAATCCAAGCAATATTTTTCAAGTTATCGAATACCAAAGGGATTGGAGGATTTTTCAATTTGAAGGATAAAGGGTTAATATCTCAGGATCAAAATAACAGAGTTACACCAAAAACTATACAGCTCGGCACATCAGTAACCTGAACACAAATATAAAGTAACTTGACAATCCAAGTAATATTTTTCAAGTTATCGAATGCCAAAGAAATGGATACGGACGCCGGGCAGACAGACATGCCGGCATTATGTGTACCATACATAGTATGGGTACACATAAAAATTAAAAATAAAATAAAAAAACGCCCGCCCAGATGCAATATTATAAAAAAACAAGAGGCCCCAGGGGGGCCTGAGGGCGCACACCTGACATGGTAGCCTAAATATCAAGCCAGAGAAGTGATTTCAACAAGTTGCATCTGCTCCTCCTAAGAAAAGCTTATAACAAATATCCAAAGATTCTGACCAGTGGATCTAAAAAAAAAGATTTTTAAAGAATAATTCTCATATTGAACTAAGTTAGAATTCGGGCTCCCACAATGTGCCAAAATATGGACCTAGGGACATGGCTTGAACAAACTTGAATCTTACCCCCTAAGGATGCTGCATAAAAAATATCAAAAGCATTCATCTGCTGGATCTGAAGAATATTTTTAAAGAAAATTCCTCATTTTGAACTAAGTTGTCATCCGGGCTCCCATAGTGAGTGCAAATACGAACCAAGGGACTTGGCTTGAACAAACTAGATTCTCAGCCCCCTAAGGTTGCTGCATGCCAAATATCAAATCATTCCGACTGCTGAATCTGAAGAGAAGATTTTTAAAGAAAATTCCTCATTTTGAACTAAGTTACAATTCGAGCTCCCACAATGTGCCAAAATATGGACCTAGGGACATGGCTTGAACAAACTTGAATCTTACCCCCTAAGGATGCTGCATAAAAAATATCAAAAGCATTCATCTGCTGGATCTGAAGAATATTTTTAAAGAAAATTCCTCATTTTGAACTAAGTTGTCATCCGGGCTCCCATAGTGAGTGCAAATACGAACCAAGGGACTTGGCTTGAACAAACTAGATTCTCAGCCCCCTAAGGTTGCTGCATGCCAAATATCAAATCATTCCGACTGCTGAATCTGAAGAGAAGATTTTTAAAGAAAAATTCCTCATATTGACTAAGTTACAATTCGGGCTCCCTGTGGACCCAGAGACTTGGCTTTAACAAACTAGAATACCCCCCCCCCTCCCCCCAAGGATGCTACACACCACATATCAAAACATTCCGACTGCTGGATCTGAAGAAGATTTTTTAAGAAAATTCCTCATTTAAAACTAAGTTACAATTCAAGCTCCCACAGTGAGCCCAGATATGGACCTAGGGACATGGCTTGAACAAACTTGAATCTCACCGCCTAAGGATGCTGCATACCAAATATCAAAACATTCCGACTGCTGGATCTTGCGAAGATTTTAAAGAAAATTCCGCATTTTGAACTAAGTTATCATTCGGGCTCCCACAGTGAGTCCAAATATGTACCTAGGGACATGGCTTGAACAAACTTGAATCTCACCCCCTAAGGATGCTGCATACCAAATATCAAAACATTCCGACTGCTGGATCTGAAGAAGATTTTTAAAGAAAATTCCTCATTTTGAACTAAGTTATAATTCGGGCTTCCACAGTGAGCCCAAATATGAACCCAGAGACTTGGCTTGAACATAATTGAATCCCCCCCCCCCCCCTAAGCATGGTGCATACCCAATATTAAAAGATTCTGCCTGCTGGATCTTGCGAAGAAGATTTTCAAAGAAATTTGCCAGAAATGCACTAAGTTCAAATTTGGGCTCCTATACTGAGCCCAAATATAAACCCAGGGGCCCGATTTGAACAAACTTGAATCAAATCCACCCCACAGTGTTGCATACCAAATATCAAAAGATTCTGCCTGCTGGATCTGGAGAAGAAGATTTTTAAAGAAATTTGCCTGAAATGCACTAAGTTCGAATTCGGGCTTCTATAAAGTGAGCCCAAATATGAATCCGGGGGGGGGGCCAATTTGAACAAACTTGAATCAGATCCACCCCACAATATTGCATACCAAATATCAAAAGATTCTGCCTGCTGGATCTGGAGAAGAAGATTGTTTAAAGAAATTTGCCTGAATTGCACTAAGTTCCAATTCAAGCTTCTATAGTGAGCCCAAATATGAATCCAGGGGACCGATTTGAACAAACTTGAATCAGATCCACCTGATAATGTTGCATAACAAATATCAAAAGATTCTGCCTGCTGGATCTGGAGAAGAAGACTTTTTAAGAAATTTGCCTGAAATGCACTAAGTTCGAAATCGGGCTCCTATACTGAGCCCAAATATGAACCCAGGAGCCAATTTGAACAAACTTGAATCAGATCTACCCTACAATGTTGCATACCAAATATCAAAAGATTCTGCCTGCTGGATCTGGAGAAGAAGATTTTTTTTGATGTTTTTCCCATTGCCTACAGTGTTAAAAAGTGCTGACTCAGCACTTTTTCAAAGTCCCGAAACTCTACCCTATGATAAAACCGATGGCAATTTTTTTACCAATCCTTTCTGTTGGTCCTAAGGAAGCTTCACACCAAATAAAAATTCTCGGTGCTGTGCAGTTTTGGAGATATGGGCGTTTTTATTTTTTTTCTATTTTTAGCTCCTGCGGTTCCCACGTGGCTGCAGGGAAAAATTTTTTGGCATAAATAAAGTACTTATAACCCAATAATACCTCATATTAAATTTGGTTCAAATTGGCCTCTGGGTTCAGAAAATAGAAATTTTGGGCGGGGCAAAAATTCTTGCCCCTCTCAGAACAAAGGTAAATATTGCCCGTCAAACTTCTCTTGAACAAACTTGAGTCTACACCTCAAATGGAAGCTGCATACCAAATATCAAATCTCTGCTGTGGCTGGTTCGTGAGAAGAAGGTTTTTTAAAATTTTATGCATTTTGGCCCCACCCCACTCCACAATATGAGCAGAAATCCAGTTTGAAGAAAAACCCAAATACCCCTATATAACTACTACTTACATGAAATTTAATTAAAATGTGGCCAGTGGTTTAGGAGAAAGAGGCTCAAACACCACCTTCACGCAGGACGACGGACGACAGACGACGGACGGACGGACGACGTACGAAGAGTGATAAGAAAAGCTCACCCTGACTTTCAGTCAGGTGAGCTAAAAATAGCCCGAAAAACAGAAAATCTACTTCGTGGAGCCTAATGCACACAGATTGCACACACACATATATAGTTAGTTATATATTGTGCAGTTATTTATTTATTGGTGTTTAAGGTCACATATTTCTGCTCAATAGCTAAGCAAGTCCACGACTGTTTTATGCGGTGGGGGATGCACCAGCGACGTGCAGTACGCCTTAGTACACAACGCCACCGTGCTCCCACGTAAGCAATGAGGGTGAAGAGTCTTGCCCAAAGACACAACGCGGTTGCCACAGGTGGGATTCGAACTAAGGACCTCTCTGCTTGCAGTCTGCACCTATACCTACTGAGCCACCGCGCCCCCATATTGTGCAAGTAATAAAGCTCTACACGCGCTGATCTAAGAATGGTGATGGATGGGGTGGAGGTCCGCTAAGGTCCCCAGGAAGCTGAAGGGTTTTATGTGCACTTTATAGCTAAGTGGAGTTGTACATCATGGTGTTGTCCCAAGTTGCCCAGATATACCTGATAGCCTATAATAAAGGAAAGCCATGATACGCCATGCATTGTACCAAAATTGCCTGGTACGTCAGACATTTTTGGGACAATACATGGTGCACATGGTACTTATTTATAATGGACATTCGCGGTCATTTCCCTGCCCGTGCAGTTACTGACTGCTGGGAGGTTTCAGCACTAAAAAAATGTTTTTACAAATAAAATGTCAAACTTATATACACACTTGCCTGAGGTCTATTAATCTGGTTCATGTATTTTAATCCTGATATTTCTTGGGTTATTTTACTACAGCTATTCTTTCACCTTCTGGGTACTAAAATCTTCAAAAAGTACCTAGGGGGCACCAATTCGAGTGAAAAGTTACTTTTCCTCGGGGAAGACCCTGGACATTCACCTGTGGAGAAACATACTTTTCACCCAGAACGAGGTGAGATGAATTGGTGGGGGGGGGGGGGGGGGGGGGGGAGGTATATGTTTCTTTTCTGCTAACCCCCGCTTCGTTTAGCCTGGTTACTGCCCTGATGCCATGATTATCATGTTGTTGCGCAGTTTACTAAAAAAAAAATTTGAAGCAAAATATATGCTTATGCCCACAGATATATGCTCCGATTAGAAAGCGTAAAAAAGCTTAGTAGGATAAGTTGGGCGAGTGCGCCCCGGTGAATTCGCAGCTGCAGAATACACGTCATATAACACGGTAATAGGAAAACAAGAGGTCTTTCTAGTTGTTCTGATATTGATTCTCGGAGCGTGTTCCCAGAATAAGACTGTATTTAACCAAAGTTTGCGAAAAAGGTACATTTTATGACTGTGCATGTTCAACAGCTTGTCTGACAGTACTGTTTCGATAGGGGGTGGGTGTCGAAGAAAAGAAACTCTGTTAAAAGTGGTTCAAATTTGCCAGATCCTCATTTGATGAATTAACATATAGATATAGTGTCAAGATCGATTCGAATTTGTCCGAGTTAAGGGTTAATGGTCAGGGATTGTAAATAATTTGATACGTTTGCTTGTAAAAGCCGCAAATAGACACTGGGTACAAATTATTGTAGGCTAATTAATTAACTGCTTGACCAGGTGGGTGTTTATCTCTCGTTGAGAGGACTAATGGTTCCCCGCTGCGACGTTTAAAACTACGATACAACTTACCTCTGAAAGTCCCTAATAGTAATTCGTTACTGTCAGCCGCAGACGGTGTTCCACGCTATGTGGCCCTCAAATATGTGTCATCCCCGTAGTTTTAAATGTCAGACTCGCGAGCTTACAAAGAGATATCTCATCTATCTTAATAACAGTGTCCTATATCACAGAGGAACCGACTTAATGATTAATTAGACACGAAAATGCTATATAATGAGAGACTGATCATCGGTAGTCAGTCGACCTTGGATTGAGTCAGTAATCCGACGGAAGAGGGCTTGGAGCTCTAGCCATTGGGGC
Source organism: Pictodentalium vernedei (assembly GCA_031216915.1). Classification (NCBI taxonomy): domain Eukaryota; kingdom Metazoa; phylum Mollusca; class Scaphopoda; order Dentaliida; family Dentaliidae; genus Pictodentalium; species Pictodentalium vernedei. The sequence goes on from CM062295.1 coordinate 158,459,684, forward strand.
TGTCATTTGTAGAGATTAATTGTGGAGACAAAGCGGACTCCGTTTAAGTAGGCGAGCGGTCGCCAGGTTAAGTGACGCGACGCATAGGCGAAGTGTAGAGTAGTAAAGAGCTGTCGAGAGCTCGAACAATTAACTTAATCGAAGCTATTGAGAGCTCGAACAATTAACTTAATCGAAGCTGTTGAGAGCTCGAACATAGACTGAGCTTAGTTGAGACCGGCAAATTAGATATATGAACTTTACTTGTTTAAACGTTATACGGAGATTGGTGTAAATGGAAATTGGTGTAGACGGCGAGTTGTTAAATCCGTGGAGCGAAGTGACTATGATATCGAATGTGTAAAATTTAGTTAGACAGAGTTGGTTACAGTTGACTGGCAATTCAGCGTATTTGGAGGTTGAGCGGCGTAAAATAGACAATATGTTATGTACGCAATCGCTTGAGAAGTGAAGAGGAAATCCCGGAGTGAGGAACAACCAGAAACATCTAGACAACAGCATCGAACACGGGGTACCCCGGAAAGAGCCCGAACTTCATGGGGGAAATTCATATGTGCTTTGTTTGTGTATGGTGTATATTCTTGGATTGTTCATTGATGCGTATATGTGAGGACATAGTGTTATTTTTATTTCCCTTAAATTATACTCAAATGATCCATCGTCGGTTATCTTTTTAAATATTGAGTCACGGACACCTTCAGATGTTAAGATGACGAATCAGCCCCAACAAAGACCACAATACCAGGCTTGGCAATTTCAGGAGAGCGATTTTTTAGCTCTCCTTACTGCCCTCCTGAAAGAATTAAGGAGAGCGAAAAATTGCCCTCCTAAATATTTTGGTTTGGGATGATTGAGATTACATGTATTATGCTCACATTAAATTTTTGTTGTAAAGCAAAAATGTAATTTAACTTCGATGACACATAACATCACGTAATTTCATTTTGAAAGTGGGTTAGTGGTAAAAGGTAAAGGCTGCAACCATACCCAAACACAGTTGCAATCATTTGAAGCAAAATGGGTCACAGCAAAATTTTTTTCTGTCAGTTTCAAGTTCAACAACTGACATCACAGTTTGAGGGATAATTATTCAAGGAATATTGACACTATAATATACTACCATTACTGCTATCCTGTCACTTGAAGCACTTGCACAAGGATGTGACTGTAGATTCAAGCAGACCTGTTGTCCCCCAAGGGGGTTGAAGGTGGTAGTGGTAGGCGTATGACTTTCTTGGACAACAGGTCTGGGTACACACACAGGTCTTGTCAAGTGTGTGTTCGGTTGTTGAGTGAGACATCTAGATGTCTAAGAGATTTTGCTTTACCTTAGTAAAGTTAATAAAATCACTGATGTAGTCTGTTGGTTTCAGTCTCAATGAGTTCGTTCAACTGGATACTCAAAATGCTGTGTAAAGCTAATTGCTCTCCTAAGCTGATTGAGGAGAGCGATTTTTTGCCCTCCTGCATTTTTCAGAATGCCAGGCCTGCAATACCGCGAGGCCGAGAGACGTATGTTCACTCGAAAGCCCGGCTGTCCTCTCTGAGTACGGCCGAGCTCTAGAGTGATCATAAATCTCACATATCTGCCCCAACATGTTGTGACATATGGTCTCGAGTTGGATTTTTTCGATAGGATTTACAAAAGTCAAATCGACATTTTAGTTATTTTCTCTACTTTATAACTATATGGTGCAGACAACGATGATATTGGATATTTAAAAACAAAATCAATAGTCTTCCTGAAACTCTCTTACATAAACCTTGATAGAGATGACACGGCAATTTTTCTCTCCCAATCTGAACATTCTTTTTTTTAAGTGGAACCGATGAGATCTGCCAGCTGGCTGACACAGCTGAGTAAATATGGCACAACGAGGTAGGGTGTGGGAAGAAAAAAACTCGGGAAAAATTGTTGGGTCGGTTTTTGCTTTTTGCATGTTACGGTGTTAGACGTATCTTGCAGACGTGATCATTCATTCTTTGTTTTCATAATCGGGCATTAGTACTGAATCCGAAGTGTTGGGTCGATATGGAATCATTTGTCAGAAGTTAAAGTTTCATTTTGTGTCAATTATGCGGGAAATGAAGACTACATATTTAATGAACTTTTTCATGTTTGGTTTCTCAGTTTTGTTCCATATATATGTAACAAGCTTTGAAACCGGTTTCGGTTCCATTTTGAACATTGATCTCGGAATACTGAAGAAGCAACTGTTTCGCATAAAGCAATTAGAAATTTAACCAATACAGTTTTGTCAACTCTCGGCTCTCCACTAACTCTCTCATTTGTTCCGTCAATATTCTGTCTGGAGTCACAAAAACTCTTAAGCGCCTGTTTGCCCCACCGCCACTTAGGGAAATTTTTTCAAGTAGTTTAGAAAACAGTTCCCTCAAATCTATCCCATCCTTGATCCCCATCCACCCTGGCCATCTCAAGTGCTGCCGCATTTAGAGATGGGCAATATACAGAAAAACCAAACCGATACCGATATCATAGGGATACCGAAAAACCGAACCGAACCAATCATTGAATACCGAAACCGTCTGAGTTTTCGAATTTTCCTACATTCACTGTTTATAAGGCCTTGTTAAGACTTGATAGCAGTTAAAGGGTTCCTTTTTTCTGAAAGAAGTAGCTGATTTTATTTTCAGTTTTGTTAACCCTCAGGGGCATGGGCTGTTATCCTGAATTTTCACTTGACTACAACCTGTACATTTCCGGCTGCTTATAACAGTGATTTCTAGCCAAGTCTTGGCTGCCTTAACAGGCAGCCAAGACTTGACTTAGAAATCGCAGCCCAGGTGATTTGTTTATTGTCCAGGACCTCCTGAAGATGGCACGGTCAGGGCACATGCTTTGAGAGTGCAAACGCCTCAAATAGGCCTTTAAATATTAAGGCGTGTTTAGAAGAAGTCCAAAAATTACTGTTGATATGATTTGTCTTTATAAAAGAATGCCACTGTTGAGTTGATTGGCAGTGGCATTTGTGGGGATGTGGTAGAATGATACAAGAACAACTTCACTTCTATTTTCCTGATGTGAATTCCCGTTTGATACTATCATTAAGTCTCAGTCAAGCCAGATACCGAATACTGAACCGATACAAAGTATATCCCCTTAAAAATACCGAAACCGATACCGAACTCAAAATTCCAATATCGCCCATCACTAGCAGCATTGCTCCACCTTGTTATCCATATGTTGTAGGGCAATTCGAATTTAAATTTTCGGATCGAATCGAATCAGGCAGAGGATTTAGAATCGAATACCACTGCTTTTCAAGTTGTATATGATGTACCTTCTTCCAAATGTGCAATTTAGTAAAGATTGTCAGTCGTCACTCAAGTATTGTATTGGGCGGCGACGCGTCTGTTTAGGAAAGTGTATCAAAATAGGGAATAATCCAGAAATGAAATCTAAGTTGTTTCCAAAGTGGAACGTTCTTGAATTCTTCTTCTATCACCAGGTCTTTTTATTGGGCTTTAACAAAACTTTCAACAGCCAAGATCACCTCGTGTCAGACAGTTTAACAATTTACCTTACATGAAAAGCAGACGACACTTACAAACAAAATTATTGAATAACTATTTTTTACAATTTTTTTGCGTCCAAAACATAGCTTAAGACCCCTCATTGGAACGAGCTCAACGAGCACGTTCCAATGAGGGGTCATAAGCTATGTTTTTGAGGCAAAAATTGAAAAAATAGTGAAAATTGAATGGCTATTCTTGTGAATAGCGCTGGTCGGTTTTGGCCGTTACGTTCGGTAAAGGGTTAAAGCGTGGAGAAGGCCCGAGTAACCGAAGTGATCACCGAGCAGCGACGAGTAACAGTCAGACTCCCCGACGTTGTAACTCCACACATGCATGGTTAGCACTGGATGAAGGCAATCGATATTAAGTGCCTAGTACAAGGATACAACGCAGTTACCCCTGGTCTGGATCGAGTTGTGAACCTCTCGGCTGGATGTCCGATACGCTAACCAAAGAGTAACCACGTTCCCTATCAACAGGTCTCCTCTGATGAGAGAAGAAGAGGTCTTCTAGGAAGGATTTTGAAAACATTTTGAACGATTCGAAATTTTCCGAATCGACATCACTCGAATCGAATCGAATCATCGGGAGGATTTCGAATCGAAACGAAGCTTCGTAGGTCCCAGGGGCGTAGCTAGGATTTCCTATTGAGGGGGGCCATAATTTTTGGGGGTGCCAGGTCAATATATGCCACAGACATATCCGAAGACCGTATACCTGATCTGGGGTGGTTATGGCCCTCCCATGGGTGATTCTCCACCAATGGGAGGGGCCATACCAACCCCCACCTCAGGCCTACGGTATCCCCCTCCATTGGTGGGGCTCGGGAGGGGGTCCTCCAAGAAAATTTTGAAAATTCAATGCCCTAAGAGTGAATCTGGGTGGGGCCCTCTGGTGCTTTAATTTTCTCATTTTGAGGGGGGGGGCATGACCTCCCCCTACTACGCCACTGGGCCAGTGCCCAAACCTGCCGACAACGTTTTGCAGTGATTACAACCCCTTTACAACTGTTTGGTCCAGTAATATCACATCCGTATCATATATTATACTAAGTACACCCACCCACCCACCCACCCACCCACCCCAAATATTTTCCCAACAATCATCTAATTGGCGCTATTCCTTCCGAAGTTTCAGCTGGTTAAAATTTCGTTTTGCTCATCATGCTCAGTTTGTGTGGATTTCTGTACAAACCCCTTACCGTGGTGATTAACTGACATACAGATAATCATTTCTCACCCGTCTCTCATAGGTGGTCCTGTGAACAGAGCCGGCGGAAGGTAAAAACATTTGGTCCGGCTGAGCGGAAATATGACGCGGAACGCATCATGAGAGATGTGAGCAGCGGCAGAGTACAAGAGGTGGGGGGAGGGGGGTGTGCTTGTCTCGTTGGTGGGGAAAATTTTTTAAATTCCATCATCAGATGCGGTCTCTGGTGGTCTGTTTTTGCATTTTCAACACTTATTTCCAGTAAATGATTTATATTCATTCACGGGCGCATTGGAGAATCGGGACTGGGTATCTTCTAGCCCAAACTTGGCCCTGCAAACCGTAGATAAGTTTTGGGTTTGCTTCGTCCTCTCACATGACGAACCAAACCAAAAGAGTATTATACGGTTTGTGGTCCCAAGTTTATACCAGTTACCTTCATGACCAAGACCCAAGCTATTCCAAACCCCGAATTAGAAGAGTGTAAAAAGCAGAATGAATCAGTTAATCAAATAGCGTTAACAGGTCTGCACGAAGTCACCGACTTTTCAAATTAAGGGGTCCTTGGCAAATCTGAGAAAACCTTAATTTGCAAAATTATTAGTCTTGCTTGTGAATACAACATTATGTTCTAATTGATTACATGCCATTGGCCCTTTACCTAACGAATCGCCCGCATCCGCCCGCGTAATTTGCAAGTCGAGCCGTTGAAAAAAATAAATTTTTCAAAATATTTCAACAGAACCATATCATGTGACCCCTCATTGGAACGAGCTCTTCGAGCTCGTTCCAATGAGGGATCACATGATATGGTTTTCTTGAAATTTTTTTTTAGATTTAAAAAAATAGTAATTAAAATAATAAATTTTGATATTCTCTGCGTTGTGTAAAGGGTTAAGCCACAGATCGAGAGCAAATGAATTTTGTTTTCAAGTCAGCACTTTGTCGATGGACATGAAGACTGAATCGGAACACAATCAAACAAAGAGTCACATTCAGAAAATACATCGGATAATTCAAACACTTTTCAAATATACTGTGGTGAAATGATCACGAGTAATTATTCTGCTCCGTGTCACTGAACAAACTATAAAACAAACGGAACAAAGCTCTGATAAATACACATGTTTCTGTAAAACTAATTGAAAAAATGTGTTCTTGTGGAACGATAGTCTTGTATCGATCTGCTACGTGCACATGCAGACGATATTGGTGGTAAAGACTATCGACGTATGACTAATGGAAACATTAACCCTTTACCTAACATAAAAAGCAGACGACACTTGCAAAAAAAATTCTTGAATAACTATTTTTTTTCATTTTTTGTCTCAAAAACATAGGTTATGACCCCTCATTGGAACGAGCTCGACGAGCTCGTTCCAATGAGGGGTCATAACCTATGTTTTTGAGACAAAAAATGAAAAAATAATTAAAATTAATAGGCGATTTTTGAGAATAGCGCTGGCCGGTTTTGGCCGTTACGTTGGGTAAAGGGTTAAAATGCGCGATCTGGAGCCAATATTATAAAACTTTTACAACTGTATTTTCTAGAATTGTATTTTCTATCTGCCAACTGGCAAATTGCCACATTTTTGAAAATGCTATTAGCTGAATTTCAACCCATTTAAAGTCACAACCAGAAAATACAATTCTGGAAAATACAATTGAAAAAGTTTTATAGTATTGGCCCCTGACGGTAAAAGTGCGTTGCTACTGAACTAATGCCCAAAAGTTTAGGACCTTGCAAATCTCAAATTTCAGGGGTGAATCGAATCACGAATTGAATCAGGCTGAAGATTTCGAATCGAATCGAACCTTCTCGCTTTTCACGTTGAAGATGTTACCCACTCTTACAACTGAAAATATTACCCGCCTCCATCAAGTATTACTTTTAATGGCCACTCGTCTGTGTGCAAGTCAATCAAAAAGGCGGAATATTCGAGAAACAAAATCAAAGTAGTTTCAGAAACGGAACCTTCAGGAACTCGTCTTCTACCATCAGGTCAACTGTACAGGCGACCTGATCATAGAAGAATAGTGCCTAAGGACGAGACACGATCGATTTCCACGACTCGAAAATTTCCAAATCAGGCCGACTCAAATTATCGTGAATATTTCGAAACGAATCGAATTTCGAAGTTTCGTAGGGCCCTACAAGATTTCTAAGAAACATAAGAAGCATTAGCGCCCTTTCAGCTGACAGACCACCGGTTCGGATATCAACTGAAGGATGGTTTATGTTTCTTGTGTTTTCCTACAACATGACAATATTTGATGGGTAGAAAGCAGACACGGTAGCGAAGGGGGTTTTCGATTTTGAAAACCCTATAGAATTTTTTATCAGATTGTGATCGCGGATGGTGTGTGTATGTGTGGGGGGGGGGGGGGGGGGGGGGTAGCTAGGGCGAATTGGAACTTACAACGTACTAACGGCACAGGCATACTTTTCAGTCAAATTTCCATAGGGCCGGTGTTACACATATTACAGATTTCAGTGTGAGTTCGAGAGAAGTTCCAGTTCTATTCATGCTGATTTTGTCTGTTCAAAGCAATCGGCCTTTGCTCTGGTGTATTTGCTAAATAAATAGATCTTATCTTATCTTATTCAGTGCCCCCGTCAAAACATTAAATTTAGAAATTCTCATTGTGTTTTTTCTGCTTTAATCCTAACCAAATCACTCAACTGCTGAAGTACGTCCAAACTTGGGGTTACAGTAAGAATCGACTCTCCCATACACCACCGCAAATAACGTTAAAATACAGCAAAGACTGGAAACCAATTGCTACTATAAAGTTCACGGTTAGAAAAGGCATGTTTTGCAATGACTTTTACTCTTTTGTTCTACCAAGGAGCAGAACGCATCAACCGATATTTGGTTTAGCATAATTCCACCAGAAAAGGTAGGTCAATGTACCTTAAACCTGCGATCGCAGGGCTGGTTGGAGAAGCCATTCATTAGGTAGAACAATTAATACCCTTCACCTACAGTCGTATGGTCGTTTGGAAGAACTAGTCAAAAGGTAGACTAGGTAATAATTTTACCGTATGGGTGCTTGGGAGAGCAAGTCCTAATGTACACCAATTAATGTCTTAATTTAGTCTGCGCCGTATGGCTGCTCGAAAGAACCAATCTACAAGTGGGCCAATTTAATACCTTTAACCTGCAGATGCATGGCAGTGTGGAAGAGGCAGACTTAAGGTACACCAATTATTACGTTTAATGTGCAGTCGTATGCATGGCTACTTGGAAGATCCAGTCATCGACGAATCAATATCTTGAACCTGCAGCCTACATTGCTGCATGGATAGGCCAGTGTTAACCCTTTCAGCACTGGCGCCCCAGAACTTGGCCGGAAGGTACCATTTCTGCCAATACTGCCAATAGCGAAATGAGCGAAACCATCCTGCTTTGTTGGGGGTTCAGAAATAATTTAATCCAACCGCTCTGTCGAGCTGTTGAATTTAATTATTACCAAGCCTCGCTTCAGATTTTTTTGCTCTTTCTATCGTCTGCTCGTTCACTACCATTTTTTTCTTCACACAAAAAATTATGCACATCGGGTCGAACGGGTTAATTTTGACCCCTCCCCCCCCTCAATTAATGCGTTTAACCTGCAGCCGTATGGTTGCTTGGAAGAGATAGTGGATGTAGGTGTGGCCAGATTCCAAAGAACGAATGAATGAATGAATGAGACAAACAGAGAAAAAGAATCTGTTCCACTCCCATGAGCATTTCTCTACCTTCGCAGTATCCGCTGTTACCCTAAAAAAGTGTAGTGACAGGTGGTAGTTAGTTTCAACGGTAATATATCTTATTCAGAGTATTTACTATTTACTAGCACGTGTTACCAGCTGTTCCAGTGGTAAAGAAGCACTCAGTGATCATGCTTGGGGCTACATATAGGACACATTACTTCCGGAGTTTCCATGGTGGAAGTCAGAACTAGAGATGGGCGGAATTGGAATTTAAGTCCGGTATCGGTTTCGGTATTTTTAGGGGGGAGGGAGGGAGGTATACCTCGGTATTGCTTCGGTATTCGGTATTCGGTACCTGACTTGACTGAAACTGTTGACAGTAGCAAATGGGAATTCACATCAGGAAAAAAAAAACAGAATAAGCTGATCTTGTGTCACTCTACCACAACGTTATAAGTAGAGTCACTGATAATGAGCTCAATGGTGGAATTCTTTTATGAACTCAAATCAAAACTACAGTAATTTTGTGACTTGTTCTAAACGCGCCTTAGCGTTTAAAAACCTACTTCCAGGCCTTTGCAAGCCCTGGCCATGACATCTTTATGAAGTCCTGCTGAAAATAGACGAATCCCCTGGAGAGTGGTCTCTAGTCAGGTCTTAGCTACAAATAATAGCTCAGCAACTGGCCATGTACAGGATGTTGTCAAGTGGGAATTCGGGGCAGTTGCCCGGTCCACTGAGGATTAAAAAAACTGAAAAGAAAATCAGTCACTTCTTTCGTGAAAATGAATTTTCCAACTGATCTCAACCTACAACACGGCCTTATAAATAGTGAATGAAGGAAAATTTGAAAATTCAGGTTACGGTATTCAACTATTGCTTCGTTTCGGTTTTAGGTATCCCCATGATATCGGTATCGGTCCGGATTTTCGGTATATTGCCCTTTTCTAGTCAACACTGTGCAATCGAATGATCCATGCATATGACTCACGGACCAACTAAACACTTATTTGTCGTGGCATTGCGATAAGACATCATAGAATCCTTTATCGTACCTTGAGTGGAACAAGGCGACATCCACTGAAGGCACGTTACGCTGGGCAAAGTACAGACTGGTCGTTTGGTTTAATCCTTTAGCGAACGTAACGTCCAAAACCGGCCAACGCTATTTACAAAAATCGCCAATTAATTTTCATTATTTTTTTCATTTTTTGTCTCAAAAACATAGGTTATGACCCCTCATTGGAACGAGCTCGACGAGCTCGTTCCAAAGAGGGGTCATAACCTATATTTTTAAGACAAAAAATGAAAAAAATAGTTATTCAAGCTAGAATTTTGTTTGCACGTGTCGTCTGATTTTCTGGTAAGGTGAAGGGTTAAGAATCACACCAGCAGCGTCAGCTGTCATGCTTTTACAATTTATGACGGACTCTCGAGCAGACCAATAGCTGAATTGGTCTTCACTTGCAAGAGTAAGTGCAAAACACAGGAAAATTGATAAAACATCTGTATCAATTGATGTCCAAGTGCCTCCTTTTATAACTTACCAACAAATCAACAGCTCTTGAGATGTTCGCATGTGGATATAAGAAAAATCAACAGCTCTTGTGATGTTCGCATGTGGATATAAGAAAAATCGAAAGTGTGGAAATATTCTTAGTGACCGACTTTGACGTATCGATAAAATACATCGTCAACTCATAATAATAATAATAATTTATTTATATAGCCCCTTTCCCAGCGAAACGCTGCTCAAAAGCGCTGAAAACATAGGTGACGGTAACAGTGGAATAATCAGCGGCTTTCTTGAAGTTATCTGCATTTAGGGTTTTTCTAAGGTTCTGAGGGAGGGCGTTCCAGAGTGAGGGAGCTGCGAAAGTGAACGATCTCTTCCCTGCCGTTGATCGAATTCGCGGTACGACAAGGAGACTCTCAGAAGCTGATCTGAGATTTCTCGACGGTGTGTGTACTTTGATGACCTGCTTAAGGTCGATTGGTGCTTTGTCGCTATGTAAGATGTTGTGTGTCACCGCCAATACCTTATACTAAATGCGAGACTCAACTGGCAGCCAATGCAGAGATTTCAGGATTGGTGAAATGTGGTCATATTTTTCGCACCGGTTATGATCTTAGCTACTGTGTTTTGAATACGTTGAAGCAGGTACATTGATTTCAGAGGAAGGCCGAAATAGAGAGAGTTGCAATAGTCCAAACGGGACAGGACCAAAGACTGTATAACTCATGTAATACAAAGGATTTGAATTTGCAGATAATAAGCGTATTGCTTGTTTTTATCAGGAGGACATTTTTAACTTTGCAGTTTCGACTTTTATATTCCAAATGAATCTGAATCTTATTTGTTAACTTTTCTATCAAGGAGGAGAACATAAAGGGCATAATTTACCGTGACAATTCATTCTCGTATATTAGTATATAAATGCTTGTTTAAATATTGTCATTTTTGATTTTCTATTTTTTACACCCGCCAAAACTGCGAAAAACTGCGCATGTGATGTGGTGGCTAAGCCTGTTTTAGAGGTGTCGTTAAAGACACAATTGACTATTTATTTATTTATTTATTTATTTATTTATTTATTTATTACTATTTAACCCTTTACCTACCATGAAAAGCAGACGAATCTTGCAAAAAAAATTCTTGAATGGCTATTTTTTTTCATTGTTTGTCTCAAAAACATAGGTTATGAACCATCGTTGGAACGAGCTCAACGAGCTCGTTCCAACGAGGGGTCATAACCTATGTTTTTGAGACAAAAAATGAAAAAATAATGAAAATTAATTGGCGATTTTCGTGAATAGCACTGGCCGTTTTTGGCCGTTACGTTGGGTAAAGGGTTAAGGTCACATAGTTATGCACAATGGCTAATCGTGACCGTGACAGTTTGACGGGTGGGGGGAGCTGGAGTACCCGGAGAGAACCACCGAGCACCGACAAGCAACTGTCAGCTCCCCAACATTCCAACTCTGTCCAAGCTCCGCTCAAGCAGGTTTACAGCGGTTGACGACCATCGACGCGCAGTACGCCTTAGTACACGGCGTCATCGTGCCCCCGTGTAGGCAACCGGGATAAAGTGCCTTGCCCAAGGACTCAACGCGGGTCGTCCCGGACGGGGATCGAACTCGGGACACACCATTGACTAAAAAGGAGAAATTTCCCTGTCTTGAATAGTAATGAATGATTATCAACGCAAATCGGTCTATTCTAAAATCAACAGCTACATGTTACGTAAAGCGTTTGTCGCTAGACCGATGTGACCAAAATGGTGACATTATGTTACCATTTTTTTAATTTCGGGGTGGAGTCGCCGAGAAATACACAGATTGTCGTCACAATGCGATGTTGTAAAGTAACACAAACCGAGAGTGAATATATGCATTAACTGTGTAGCGAAAATAATAAAATACAGTTATTAGATATATACATATATTTCGAACAGGGGGGGGGGAGGAGATTTCCCTTACAGGATACATGTACCCCCCCCCCCCCCCCCCCCCCGATATGGCTGCCAGGGTTTTCCTCGATAAACCCAAAATAAAGGAGGCAGTTTCCTCGGAGCGGGTCTAGACTTCCCCCGACGGTTTCGCCTCATATAAGCACTAGAAAAAACTATTTATATTTATTTACTGGTGTTTAAGGTCACATATTTCTGCACAATGGTTAATCGTGACCGCAACATGGATATAAAATCAAGTGCAGCCAATCGTTTATACCTATGTTGCAAAGAAAGAACTGTCAGAAAAGTTTTTGCAATGACTGGATTGCACATGAATGAGAATATCTGCCCTCACAAATGCTCTTTAAAGTGCAATATAAGTAATGGGAAATTTAGCTTGAAAATAGGTGACATGCAAATGTTCTAATTTTTCATTTTTTGGTGTTCGAAACTGCGAAGCATTGTTCGTAAATACAGATGGAACAGCAAACAAGCAATGGCAAATTGTTATTTTGTTTGATAGAATGTTTGATGACATCGAAAATAACGTATCACCTATTTTCAAGCTCACTTTCCATTACTATACATCACCTTAAAAGTGAGATTATTAAACATTTAAATTATAAAATAATGTTTGAAGGTCTCATCACGACCTATTTATGGTATAGAGTGCAAGCGTACTAAAAGTGTGCGCTAAACTTGGAATAAAAAAGAAGTTCCACACGGTCATTTTTTCACAATTATTTCTCTTTACATTCCTCCTAAATTAAGGTTGACACGATTAATCGATTGTCGATCGCCGGGGTCACGCCGACATCGATTAGTATTTTTCATTGTCGGAAAATCGGTAAATTTTACCCCGTTTTAGACGTTTAATAATTAAAAAAAATGATGAAAAAACTATTGTTTCTAACGGTAAAAGGCCAAGAACGCCGACGGGAAACCTCAAGAAGCCGTTAGAAGCATTTGACTTAATCGATTATTATCGATTAGTTGCGACGATTAATAGATTCATAAATTAAAAACTCGTGACAGCCCTATCTTAAATCCAACAGGCTAGCTGTATTGCTCTCGTATGTAGTTAGTTGAACGAGAAAATAAATAATGAAGCTCTCCTTCCGGCTGCAGTACATTTAACATTTTGAAAAAAAAAAATTTGAACCCCTCCCCCTTCCACACCCACGCCTGTTGAGTGAAAATTTTACGCCTGGACCCCGCTGTAAAATTCTAACCGCTGAAGAACATCAAGAAATCCAAATGAACCGTCTCCCATTGTGCTCGAAATAGACAACCATCGGGTTCCAGAGTTGGTAAATTTGGACGCCAATTAGAAAAGCCATTTAGTTTGAAGGTCACTTAGAAACGGTCAGAGAAGCAGTTAAAATTCCATGAAATATACTATAATAGGGTATGAAATCTGAAACTAGTTTGTTGTTTGGGATTTGAGATTTTTTAGTCATTGAAAATTTTGGCTAGGATTGAGACACTAAAATAATTATTGACGGTCAAATTTGTTTACACCTTTTGGTCCATTAATATCCTAGCTCCCGTCTTTATTATATGACTATGTAATTTAATTGCTAAATATCACTACTGTTTGACGATCTTTTCCTGGTCCCCGGAAAATCCGCAGTATGGAATCCGATTCCGTATCACTATAGTATGACGAATTATTTACGGGTGCGTTCGAATTAGCATAATTAGCTATTCCGGTCAAGGAGAGTACTTTACTCCGAGCTGGAATGGGTGCGCTCGAACGGTGGTCCGGATTTTTTTTTTTTTATCGTATTCATGTTATTTTTTGGATCGTATTCATGCGCATCGGGGGATTCCATGGAAGTGTGCACCTGTTATAAAAAATAAGTGTAAACAAAAATAGTTCTTTTTCACTTCAATCCAATTTCCCCAAAAAGGTTGCGGGAATTGTTAATGCTATCGTTGGCATGAGATGTTGAACTATAAGTCATATAATAAATCTTTTATCGCTACAGTGAAGTGATCTGAGCCCTTGCATCTCGTCTCGTTGAGGTCAGATCGCCGGATCAAACGAGCTGCCTCTGGCAGCTCGTTTGATCCGGCGATCTGACCTTCTCAACTCGACGTGATACTACGACCCAGATCACTTTACTGCAGCGACAATATGTATTTATTGTAGTTTGTATAATATATTGATGGTGAGAAGAGTTACACATGTAACTATTTTTCAGATTTGGTCCAATTAATATTCAGAGCGCTCTTGGTAAGATAATTCAGGAAAATTACGCTTGACATAAAAGTGAATTAAGGCCCCACAAAGTAGATATTCTGTTTCTCATGACATTTTTTGTAAAACTACATGCGCGCGGTTTTTAGGCTTTCCCAAACCCAGTTTGGGAAAGACTATTGTTATTCTTCTTTTTCAAAATTTTTCTTCTGTATTTTTTTTTATTTTTTTATTTTTATTTTTTTTTTATTTTATTTTTTATTTTTGTAATATTTCTTTGCCATGAAAAGTTCATGTTCTTGGCTTGTTTTATGTTGTAAGCCTCGTAATCTACAGAATAGCATGGGTGGTGGTGTATTTTGTCCTTTGAGTGCAAGAAGGCTTTACAATGCTTTAGCATTGTAAAGCCTTCTTGCACTCAAAGGACAAATTTATCAATTTTATTAACTTGGGTAAAATATTTTTATTTATTTAAGCTTGCATTGGTTATAAAAAGAGAGCATGCGGCAGCCAAAAGGACCATGCGGGAGGGCCTGAGTAACAGATTTTTAACTTTTTTAGGCTTAATGTTTAACTTCCTATACAAAAAGATTCTGTGCGCTAGTTCTATATTTTTCATTGTAGAAATATTTTAAATATCCAGTTTAAAATAAAACTATAGTATTTACTGATTTATTTATTTATTTATTTATTTATTTATTTATTTATTTATTTATTCATTTATTTATTTATTGCTTTACATAACAAACATAGTTACATGACACATGATGGCAGAGAGAATATATGAAACACACGTGAACAATGAAAGTAAAAGGCGAACATAACGACTCATAGCAAAAGTCTACCTGTCTCACAGCACTTGCACCCCCCACCCACCCACACACAAACACACAGCCCTCACAGCCACCTGGACACTTATATTCACACGATCAGTCAGACGTTTCGATTCCAGCTTACAAACACCCGCATCGAACAATCACAACTTCGAATTGAATTCGATAATTCTATCATGAACACAAAGAAAACGCATAAATGCATCTAAAGCACCCAAAAATGACTCCAATCGAGAATATTTTCGACTTTTCCCGGATTCTGGAATAAGTCTAAAATCCGTATCAGGACATGGAAAAAAGTTTGTACCTTTTATCATATGTTTAGAAACGAAATGTTGTTAAATTGTTCTTTCAACACATTGCTTTCAGAGCAAAATGTTATTCTCGGGTTCCCATACTTTCTAAACTATTCGATAAACTGATTTAGCCAATCATATTGCATGGTCGTGAATTGTGGGCAGGTGAAGTACCACTGCCAGTGAAGACCGGTAGCTGTGTGAACACGTGCATATAAGATTCTGGAAATTACTTCTGAGATTCAGAAAACATACGTCTACCAAGCTGTGCGAACCGAGCTAGGGAGATATCCACCACTCAGAGACGCCGCGCTGCTAATGGCAAACTTTCAGCAAAATTATCTTCGCTTGGCCCACATTGCCTCGTAAATGATGCGCTGTAGCTGATTGCAGAAAAAAGCAAATTCTATAGCAGTTCAAAAAGTGGAAAAAGGGGAAAATCTACATTTTATTGAAATTAACTCTTCGCACACTGATGTGAAAAATATCGAATTCTTTCAATCCGACATTTTTTCCCATAATGCAAGTAGTAGTTTACTTAGCCCATTCAGTTTTATGTTACAAGCTCAAAGGGCCCTGTGAAACAAAATTGAATGGGCTGAAATCCAATTTACATTATCATTTGACATTAGTGTGCAGAGAGTTAAATGTGAGCAATTACAAATACTGAAATAAAAACTTACGAGAGATCATTTCAAACGATTTATGACAGAAAGGAATAATGATTGCAAAGGTGGTGGTAGTAATAAGCTTAATATGTTGTTTAATAGCAAGTGTGACAAGCATCAACTTGAATCCACTTCATAACGCTAGAAACAAGGACACACTTAACAAAGCCCCGCCTTAGCAAAGGTAATCTAACCATTTAGAAAGGACGAAACTCACAACCATCTATTCCAGTTGAACAGCGTTTGTGTGAAATCTGCCAGTCTGAACGGATAGAAAATGGAACACACTTATTAAGAATTTTCTCATCCTCGTCTTTGAGGGAGGAATTGTTCACACTGGTCAGGAATATAAACGTAAACTTCTCAGGGATGTACAGGCAACGCATATTCCATCTTTTTAATATAACCAGTCTGACACATGCAGCGTCATCATTAACTTGATACGGCTGTTGTAGTATATCAGGGACGAAACGCGCCCATCAGTGAACCCCGCAGGGGTCCCGGAAGTGACGTCATGTCACAGTGTGCCATGTTTGGTTGTCAAGTAGCTCGCGAGTGGCCATTGTCATTGTCACAATGATGCGTGGTGTTAGTGCGCACGCGCAGCGGGTGTTGATAGGGTGATACGTGTTTCTGTCGTCCATTTTGTATATTGAAGGCCGCCATCTTAGTCCCTATGGTAGCACGTGGTTGCTATGAGCCTGGAAGGCTTCTTATAGGAAAGAGGTGTGTTCGGAGGATATGGTCGATTGAATAGGAGTAAATCTAATTACCACAAACAACCCGACAATCCCTTCAAATCATTAAAATCACCCCAAACTACCGAAATAGACAACTCTCAGAAATTCCCAAACCCTTAGCTGCCTTTAGTGTTAAATTTACAGTCAAATCTCTTCCAATGACGGAAATTGTCAACCATGGTCTTTTCTCTGCGAAAAGTCGACCCGCTGGTATAACTGTGTCGTGATCGGATCGCGATTGAGATCATAGTACGGTAATGCCTTTTAAAATCTATTGGGAATTCTTGCAGGGCGCTAAAGGACAACTTGCCGTCATTATTTACATGCGACCCCACACGCGCTTTCTTTACTTTGTCACGTCACAAGTAAATTTCTGTGTACATCTTTGAAGACTGTATTCAAAACTCAAACAAAGAAGTTTTTAATCCTCTACATACAAGCTCAACATATCAAAATTTTAATCTGCGAAGTTTTCCCGTAATGAAACTAGAACTTTAACCAATTCAATCTTGTTTGACAGGGCTCGTGTGCGTGTAGGTGGTTGTGGGGGTGGGGTGGGGGGGGGGGTTGTAATGTCAGAAGACTCGCCATCTTCCGAAGTGATGCAGTTGGTGTCCAATAAAACAACACAGAACATTATTGATTTCTTTGAGGATTCACACTAAGATACTTCACATGGTAATGCGATTCATTTTACCTGCATCTTGATAATAATAGTGATAACACGATTTTCAAGGGCGTTAAACATGTGGCAGCAGGTTAAAGATATTAACTGGTTTATTCTGGATGACAAACCAACAGCTTTTGGATGCAGTGAAGTGGAATGAAATATCACCTCCTCCGTTTTTGCTCATAACGCCCAGAACAGACGTCGAACTTTTTGCGAATCTAATTCAAATTCCTGAATTAGGTTCGCTAAAAATCCGACCGTCTGTTGCAACGTCGAGCTACTGTCGTGCTACCGATTAGTTTGTCGAGCCAACGTCGATCCTAATTCCAGAATTAAATTCGTTCCAAATAGATCCGAGTTTATAACAGACGGTCGAGCCAACGTCGAACCTATTTCAATGCAAATGAACTATGTGATTTATATTCAATAGTTTTCGTCACTTGCCGCCCTGTTGTGGACAAGGGAATTACCGTCGTCAAGGGAAACATCAGTGCGTTACGTCATCAAGTTTTATTTAAAACGTGTGTTGGAAGATAGAATCTTTGCGAGAACTGGAACGAAAATCATCAAAAAGAAGGCACAGATGTTGACAGATGATGAAGAAAGGTGCGGATTTATGTATAACAATTCTCGTCGAAAAATATATGTTGACAACTCGGAGTTGCAATTAAATTATGTTTTTTTAATCATTGTATCTGATGCAGTGGACAGGTAAAACTGGAATTTGTGAAAACAGTGATACTGATAGCACAACACTGCCCGGTCTTCAGCGTCATTTGTACAATAATAATGCATTCGAAGAAGATATATGACCCGATTCCATTATATACTGACTTACAGTTAGCAGAGTGAATGACAGTAATGAATTCATTTTTATTAAAATGTTCTGAATATGAAGGTCGGATTAACACCGGGGAGGGGTGGGGGAGGGGGGGGCATAGGAAACTTGGGCACAACATGTTATCATAACTTCAATATATGTGTTGTACACCATCATCTCCCCGAGATATTTTCTATCTTCTATTCAATGTAATTTAGAGTTTGGATGTGCAAGTAGGTACAGTCGGGTGGGGTGGGGTGGGGGGGGGGGGGTCCGGAAAATGACTGCGAGGACACAAATGGATTTGTTGAATGGCATGCAGGTCCCCTGCCTGTCATGGTGGCGAAGCACCTGTCAGACTTCCTGCCACCAGTACATCTCTCATCGAGGACTAATGTCCCCATTTCTCAGTACGACTACTTACCATCAAGGGTCTACCTTGGCTGCGGGCCCAGGTAGGCTTATGATGGTGAATAGTGTCACGGAGACAAGGCGTCGAAGGTGCTACTGGGAGCAATATCTGAAAAATTTGCTCTAAATCGTGCTATCCGGCAAATAACTGATAGGACAAAGACGGAAGGGCAGAACGCCACAGGGCGGACACCCAAGGCCTGTCATAGGCGGTGAAGCGCCTGTTAGACTTCTTACTACCGCCGCATCTCTCGGACAGGACTTTGGCCCCAAGTCTCAGTAAGACTATTTACCATCACAGGCAAACCCGGGCTGAGAGCCCAGGTAGGCCTATGATGATGAATAGTATCACTGAGATTAGGCGTTGGGGTACCTACCGGGAGAAATTTCTGAAAAATATCCTCTAAATCGTGCTAATCTGGGTTGGGATGGGAATCAAATGGGCAGAGTTAACTTAATATCCGAGAGCTGCATGAGGAAGTTTTGGGCTAATCTCAAGTTGAGGAGGGGAGAATTTTTGCACGATTCGAATAGGCCGCCATATTGACTGTTCTTCCACTCAGTTGACAACTTTCGGTACTCTCTCCTTAATACTGCAGCGGCAAGCGCGTTCAGAGAGGAGAGAAAATGAACGTGTGTGTTGAGGGGGAGGGAGGGCGGGTTACCTTAAAAAATATTGCCCCCCCCCCCCCCCCCCCTGTGACCTCAGATAAGCCTAGCTGAGTATTCAAAACCCTGCTAAAACTGCCGTTCGAATTTGAGTCCAACGCGAAATTGGTTCGACGTATGTTGCAAACTTTAGTAAAAGTCCGACATTCTGAATTAAGATCGATCCCAACTGGTATTAAATTAGATTCGCAAACAGTTCGACGTCTGTTCTGGGCGTAATCGAACAAAAAGTTTGGCATTGCCAAAAGTAGTTAAACAAGCACGGTATTTTTCGCCGTATAATATATTACGGTAGGACCCGCGACTGGATTGCCAATACTTTTTAAGTTTTTTTTTAATGGTAAGTGATTTACAGTACAGGTGAGAATAAATGGCGAAGTAAGATTTTGTATGCCAGCCTTTCTCACTGTCAACCATTTGAATAGAATTATTCAAGAAGAATATTTACAGTGCACATTGTCGATCGCATTTCTGCAATATCTTTAACCAACGAAGCCAGCTGCTAGCAGCTATGACTTGATTTAATCATTTGACAAAATTATGTCAGTACAGGGGATATTATCGTTGAAGGAGTTAAGGTAGATGTCGACAAAACACAAGTTACAGTCTTTTAATTTCAAAGCCTCAAGCATTGAAGCAATATAAAGGTTTGTAATTCTGAATGCATGGCGTTGTTTTATAACACGCTTATATCAATACCACTGGCTTGTAACTAATGGCGCGCACCTAATTCTTCAAACACAATAGACCATGAAATGAAAACTAAATTGACATTTTATCTTCTTTGATAATAATTACCACCACGATACTCACTATTCATGTCGTATACATATAGTGCAGTTTTATTTACAAAACGTTAGAAAGGTCAAATTGGTGTCAAGTGAGTTCGGATCACGCTATAGTTTGTCTTTTGGTCCTAGTTTTGGAACGAACTATCCACAAAAATATCCGAATACGAGAGAAAGAAAGTTGCTATTTAAACGTTATAATATTGAACAGGAGAGAAAATGAAACACCAAAGGCGATACCGCTTTCCAACAGTGTCAAGACCTTATGATAGGCACTCCAAAAGTCTTAACGTCGCCTCGAGTCCCCTTATTACATTTTATACAAAGCCAGATCTAGAATGGAACAGCTCGGTGCTCTCAAGAAGAGTGGCCGAGTTCAACGAGCCAAGTAACATTCGACGCAGGACATTTTCAATGATTTATGCATTCCCACTGAGTGTTTTTTGCATCCAAGTCAGGCACACATCTGATACGTGCCAACAAATCAGAGTAACCCAAAGCTGGTGCACGGAGGACAACAAGCGGTCAGTCAACCTGATAACTGGGGACACTCCAAAAAGCCTCTAGTCCTCTTATTACATTTTATACAAAGCCTGAGCTAGAATGGAACACCCCAGTGCTCACAAGAAGCGTGGCCGAGTTCAACCAGCCAAGTAACTTTACGCAGGAGTTTTTAAAATGATTTTTGCATTCCCACCGAGTGTTTTTTGCACCCATGCCAGGCACACATCTGATACGCGCTAACAAATTAGAAGCCCCAAAGCTAGTGCACATAGGACAACGAGCAGTCAGACAACCTGACAATGACGAAGCAAGTGCTCCACTTTTAGAAATGGGAATCTTCAAATTAAAGCGTCAGTCACAAATGGCATGCGAGGTGTTGGCGGCGGCCGTAAGTCTCCAAAATTGCCATAACAGGGCGGTGTCCGCACGGTAGAATATGGCAGCCGTGAGGTGATCTCAAGGTTTTGTGCTCGTCGCAGGGGCTTGCGATTATTTTAACTTGACATTAAACTTTTTTTCGGAAATCGCAAGGCCGGAGGACGCAACCCCACAGCAGGTATCATCGCAAGGTCACTGTACCTTATATACCCATCGCAACAAACCGCAAGGGCTCCGTGAGGCGTCCGCAAGGTCTCCATTCCGCGCCCTTTCGGTGGCCGCAACAACCGTGCGGGCGCCGTGCGATTGCCTTGCAGGCGCCGTGAGGGCGCCTCGCAGTTTGTTAAATGGTGCCTTGCGGTCTCCTCACGGGTTTTTATTTCATGACTTTCACGATTGCCGTGCGGAGCTCGGAACATTTGTGAACACTGCTGCCGCAGCCCGCCAAGCTCTACGATTTGTATAAATCCCTTCCACAAACTGTAGACCGCACAACCGTGCGGCGGCAGCATCATATGTGACTGAGCTTTTAGTTTGCTTCTTTTGAAACTTGGCAGTAACAGGGTGTTACAACTTTACCTAACGAATCGTCCGCGACCACCCACGTAATTTAAAAATTAAGCAGTTAAAATTATATTTTCAACAAATTTCACCAAAACCATATCATGTGACCTCTCTTTGGAACGAGCTCGTCGAGCTCGTTCCAATGATGGGTCACATGATATAATTTTGTTGAAACTGTTTGAAAGAGTTTAAAAAACAATAAATCAAATGATAAATTTTAATATGGTCTGCGTTTGGGCAAAGGCTTAAACGGAACACTAAACTCTATACAATGCATATTACTCCGTAAGTTTTATCAAATAGACAAGATCGAATTTAAAAAGCGGTCCATGGGCCTATTTCACAGTAGCTAAATGTTTCCTTCATTTTCCATGACGTCCTGGGATTGATCAGGATCGTATGACAGGTGAACACAAGAGTCAAAACCGCAAGCACGGCGAATTAAAAAAAACAACAAAAACAATAGCCAAATGTTATGTTATCGTGACACATATAAGCTTTTTCCTAACAGACGACACTTGCGAAAAACATTCTTGAATAAATGAAAGCTTTCACTTTTGCCTAAAAATATTGTTTACGACCCCTCTTTGAAAGGAATCACACTAGCACAGGGACCCTTCTTCCCTAGTCTTTGTAAGACTGTGACCCGGGACCCTCCTGGCCCTCACAGTCTTTGAGAGACCCGTTCAAATTTCATCTGACTAAAACTGAAAGAAACTGGCCGCATTTGGGTCGACTCAGTTCACGCTTCATATCGAAGACAACAATCACATAATCAACATTCTACTTGTCGTACTCAGCCCAAATATAATTTATTTACGTGTCTGCTTCATTTTTTAATGCAAACACAGCATCCAATTCAAGAAATGTTGAAAAATATCCGACTTCACCACGTTAAAAAACATCATGTTTCAAAGATAAACAAATTGTACTACGCATGCGCACAGATACTTGCGCATGTGCAGTACAATTTGTTTATCTTTGAAATCGATGTTTTTTGACGTGGTGAAGTCGGATATTTTTCAACATTTCTTGAATTTGATGCTGTGTTTGCGTTAAAAAATGATGCAGACACGTAAATAAATTATATTTGGGCTGAGTTTAACAAGTAGAATGTTTATTATGTGATTTTTGTCTTCGATATGAAGCGTGAACTGAGTCGACCCAAATGCGGCCAGTTTCTTTCAGTTTTAGTCAGATGAAATTTGAACGGGTCTCTCAAAGACTGTGAGGGCCAGGAGGGCCCCGGGTTAACAGTCTTACAAAGTCTACTTCTTTCCCAGTTTCATTATTGAGACCATCACGTTTCAATTAAAGGAATCTGGAAGGTTGCGTCTCCGTTTAATATAGGCTACATCTAAATATTAGACAGCGTCTTCACAGGGAGTCCATTCTTAAAATATCAGTCCTGTACCGGTTTTAATGACGCCTTTGCCTGTGCAATATCCACGGCTATGCATCCAACCGCAAACAGTATCGTCTTTAACGTCAACACAAGTCGAAATTCTATCCAACAATTTTGGTCCGTGGAAAGTAGGTACGAACTGTCCTGCTTTTGTTGTACGTTTTGATAAGCTTCACTACACAGTTAGAATTCAACCGCTGCTGACTGTGCTTGACAGTGCTTGTGCCGGGTAAGTAAGCTGGAAAGTCTGACAGTCGTCCACCGCAGCTCGGTGGTTCTCTTCGGGTATTCCTAGTTTCTCCATCCGTAAAACCTTTCAACATGATGTGACTCTAGGTGTTGAAAGTGTCGATAAACCTCAACACACTAACAAACAGAATTAGAAGACAAATAAATGAGGGTTCTGCGAATCTCAAATTTCGGATCGAATCGAAACACGAGTCGAACCAGACGGAGGATTTCGAGTCGAATCAAATTTCTAATCGAATCATACCGCTACCATAAAATTGTAGATACTACATCTTCGTAAAACAATAAATATTGCCAGTCCGGGAGTCCCCTCTCAAATAGTGTATTCAATGGCGGCTTGTCTGATTGGTCAAGTCAATGAGAAAGCTGAATATTCTAGAAACGGAATCAACGAATCTTATCATATTATTGCATCACTTAATTCTACATACGGCACCTCATGGAAATCAGCGAGAACATCTCTTTTTCAAATTCCCCGTGTACCCTAGAATCAAGAAAGGACACTGGCTTTATTTACAATGGCATGGCGGGGGTTCGAACCCTCACCGAGAGGGTTTCTTTCAGCACCAACTGCTTATAGCGAAACTATACTGAACCACGCACACCACTCGGCTACCGACAGACTCTTCAAAGGAATGCTAGTTAACCCTTTATCCAACGTAACGGTCAAAACCGGCCAGCGCTATTCTCAAAAATCGTCAATTAATTTTCATTATTTTTTCATATTTTGTCTCAAAAACATAGGTTATGACCCCTCGTTGGAACGAGCTCGTTCCAACGAGGGGTCATAACCTATTTTTGAGATTGGGACGATGTACAATCGAATCTAATTTCGAAGTTCGCAGTGCCCTACTGTCACCCTAATTTATAGTATATCGCTGCGATATAATCGAGTCGAGTCGGCCATCCCGAAAAGGTGTGAATGTGCAGAGAAACATTTGCTGTTGATGCCAGGGGTATCATTAGGTGTCGCATTTGCGTGGCAACTGAGCTGAAAGAGCTCACAGTTCATCACTGGTGAAAACATGTTTTTGTTCTTCCCAACTGGTGAATTATTTTGGGTATCTTCTCAAAAAGTCCGATAAACCTCTTTCTAATATGTATTGTGTTGATATCCCTTTTATATATCAAAACGTTTGCTGAACGAATGTTCTGTTTTGACACACTGTTGGGAAGGGCAGTCTCTAATCTTTCTATTTTTTTTCAACAATAAGACACAAACAGTACGTGGCGAGTAGAAAACCACTATAAAACCAATGAACTAGGTTTTCCACCTACATAACTAGTCTCAAGTTCTATAGTTAAACTGGGGGCGCGATGGCGTTGCGGTAACCGGTTCTCGTCGAGCAACGTCGAGCCCGGTTGTTAGTCCTTGGATGGGTGACCATCGGAGCGATCGATTCGGACTCCCGCGTTGTGTCCTTGGGCAAGGCACTTAACCCCGATTGTCCACATGGGGGCACGATGACGCCGTGTACTAAGGCGTACTGCACGTCGATGGTGCGCGTGTCTTCAACCAATCTAACCCTGCATGTGCTGCAGTGCGGAGTTATACGATGTCGGGGAGCTGGCAACTGCTCGTCGTTGCTCGGTGGTTCTCTCCGGGTACTCCGACTTCCTCCACCCGTAAAACTGTCACCGACACGATATGACCTTGGATGTTAAAGTGTCGTTAAACCTTAATAAATAAATAAATAAATAAATAAATAAATAAATAAATAAATAAATAAATATGCACTGAGAGATCACATGTGAGAGGTGGGCATAAGGGTTCACCCGGTCCTCGACTGTTGGCCTTGGAGCGGGGTATACTCTCTCAATTGTTCTTGGAAAAGGGGCTGGAAGGCGCGGGGGGGGGGGGCAGGGTTGTACAAAAAATCCATCTTTGGGAAAGAATGCTCATTGTGCGCCGAAATTTGTCCAACGGGATCACTGACCGAATAATAATTATCTTCAAAATATGCCCACTGGCGGGGGGGGGGGGGGGGGGGGGGGGGAAGCTGTAAACGACATTTTTTATTTACTAGTGTCGCGTGCTATTCTTCTTGTCGCATGTTAATCTTTTGGAAATACCACTACCACTCAACACCTTGTCTTTTGTACTTCTGGTGCCTCTGGTGAAAAAAGCATTTGAAGCATAAGTGGTTCAGCCAATAAAGCAAACCCCCTCCGGGGGTGTTTTTGTGATAATCGACTTTTACATCACTGAATGTAGGCCTTATATTCAACCATAACTGACAGGAGCTATTCACAAAAATCCCCCCCCCCCCAATCTTTTTATTCTTTCAATTTTTATCTCAGTTTTTCATTTTTTGTTTCAAAACATAGCTTATGATCCATAACTGGAACGAGCTCATTAAGCACGTTCCAATGAGGGGGTCATGAGCTATGTTTTTGACGCAAAAGTGAAAAATCGTAGTTGTTCAAGAATTATTTTCAAGTGTCGTCTGCTATTCGTGTTGCGTATTTTTTTTTCATAAAAACAAACTTTTAGATTTGATATGTATAATGCCTTGGGATGATCTGAGTGTATCGTGATTCCAAAACATTACGTTTATTGTACTGTATCGGTGGGTTTTTTTCAGTGGTGGCGCTACGGGGGGGGGGCATGGGGGGGGGGCATTTGCCCCCCCCCCCCCCCCCCCACCCAAACGAAGGCTTTGCCCCCCCCCAAACCATCTCGCATGCATTTCCATCCACCCTCACACACAAACACATTCAGTCACTCTCTCTCACACACACACACACACACACCCCCTCTCTCTTTTTTTTTATTCCCATACACACTTAGCCCAAGAGCCTCAGGCTAGCTGATGAACACATCCCAGGCAAGTAGAGATTTTAAAGACTCGGATGCAGATACTTATAAGTTATAATTAAGTTATGAGCCAACAAAGGCATGTCTATCCATATCCCTTGTCCTAAAAAAATTCATGGATTTCGCATTATGACAGACGGGCATTATCTCCCTTGCACTGTTCAATTATTTCACTTGGAAAAAACAATTGTTCTTCGTTTGAGTGCTTTGATGATATCCATGTTCCAGAAACCTGAGTATCGAAACCTTCAAACACCAGAAAATTCCAAATTTGTCTCTCTCCCTCCCCCCACCCATCCCCCCTCTCTCTCTCTCTCTCTCTCTCTCGCTCTTCTCTCCTCTCTCTCTCTCACGCACAGACCCACCAGACGCGGATCCAGGATTTTTTGAAAGGAGGACCGCTAATTACCATTACATTTAGTCGAAACTTGGACCCAAAGTCCGTAATATAATTTTTTGGTTTTGGTACGTCCACAGGACCGTACCAAACCAAAAAAGTATATTACGGACTTTGGGTCCAAGTTTGACTACCCTCATAACAAAGTAATGATATGATCCTTTACGTATTTGCCCCCCTTCATGGAGTCTGCACCCCGAGTTGCCCCCCCCCCCCCCCCAAAAAAAAAAATTTCTGACGCCGCCACTGGTTTTTTTAAACTCAGAAAAGCCAAAAGCCTCCGACGGCGAAATGCACTGTCGCTAGCACGAAATTCTGACAAACGCGACTATGAATTGTAAAAGGTTAAATATTCTGCAAAAGAAATGAAAGGAAGCTATGGAAGCTGAGAATAAAGGAAGAAAGAACCGGGTGCATTGAGTTTCACAATTAATATTGTCGTGACGCAACGACTGTTGTGAACAGATGTGATGCGTCAGCACTTCACAGAGATTATGCTCCGTGCATTCGTTTATTATCTTTGTTCACAGAAGCTTTTTTATCAGTGTACACAACCCGTACAGATATACATGCTTCCAGTTCATTGTAATACTTTATTTTGTTTCAATTTTTATTGAACATGGCTCGTATGGTCTCGAGTCCACTCGTGCAGGACTGTTACCACTTAATGATTGATTAATCGTTTCGATATCACGGCCGGCATTCAAATATATGTTACTGAGAACAAAGGCTTTGTCAATTTCTTTCAATATCTATCGCGGCGGTCATCTTAACCGTTTCCATGCATTCTGCAACAAAACATGCATACAAATACACACAGACTTATAAAAATACATGGCGGGTCCATCCGAGAGGGGAGGGGGGGGGGGGGGGGGGGGGGGGTGTAAGGCACCCGGGTACACGCTTCAATTTTACAACCCATTTTTTTTATAAGCACTGAGATAAGGGGATAGGGTATATTATCTGCGATAATACATGCATACACAGCTGTAGCTCCTGCGAAGAAGCCGCCGAGAGCTACACTGATCTTCCACCCCCCCCCCCCGAGTGCCCCCATACCCTGCCGGAGAGAGTGGGATACCTCATCTCGTGTACGTACTCAACTCGCCTCTACTCGCGTCAGGTAATGCTTTTCGATTGAAATGTGCACCCCCCCCCCCCCCTCCCACGCAATCCTGGATCTGCAACTGGCAAAGAGCAAAGCACCATCTCTGTACACCCCCCCCCCCCCCTCCACGCAATCCCGGATCTGCAACTGGCAAAGAGCAAAGCGCAACCTCTGTACATTTTTCAGTCTCCCTCTCTCGCTCATATATATCATAACCCTACCCTCAACACACACACCTTCCCCAATCTCCAGCAATCATATACCAGGGATATCCATATTGATGAATTCGCCCGAATATTTCATCGTATCTCGGCAATACAATGTATATATACGGTCTACCGGGTGTGATCTCTGGATGAAAATTTGCGGTCTTCTTAAAAGAATGGATTAGCACACAAGCCCATGGTACCAGCCACCTGACTCGGTTGCATTATCAATTTGATCCAGCCTCGACAAACGGTGTTACTTGGCTTTAATTTAGCTCCAGGAATGCGGCAACGACAGCGTTGCTTTGACATGGGTTACGTCACCCAGACCAGTTCCATTGGAAATACATCTTTTCTTGATTTAGACTCGAGGCCGATATAAGTAGGTAGGTTCATATGTACGGACACGGACCTTCCGTTAGATAACGAGATTAATAGTGTGTGTGTTTGAGGATGTGGTTTCGGCCCATAAACCTACCTGTCGGAAAATTGCCGTTTGAAAAAAAGAAGAATTTTTTTCGAATTATTAACCATAATATAATTTATTGAGAAACTCTCCCTGACAGCTGACCAAGAAATGATGCCAATCTAAAATCAGATGGTTAAAAATCAACCCAAATCAACTGGGTTGAGTGAATATGAACCCAAAGGGTTCATATTCCCTCAACCCAGTTGATTTGGGTTGATTTTATACCCAACTGATTTTAGAGTGAAGACTTGAAATTAAGAGAGCATTATTATGGAGCAAAGAGAAAATGCAAAATATTTTCTTCTAGTCATCCTACAACGTATGTCAGCTTGTAATGATGCAACTCGGCGACACAAACGTGCATTGCAAAATTAATATAAATAAATCGCTCTAGATTTACCTAGTGGACACTCAGACTCGATCCCCGGATTCCCTTGCTAATGGAAGACACGTCCCAGTTCAACCCAATGTTTTGTAATTTGTGGTATGCCGACGTGAAGCCATTTTGGTAGCCGTGTCGGAACTTTAATATCCCGGTTTCTCTCCGCCTTATCATGTGTGTCGTCCGAGCTCCAGCCCTGACGTGATGTGCGTACGTATGGATGTGTTTTATGCTGCAGGGGTGTGGAGTTGTGCATGTGTGTGAATGTACATATCGACTCTTGCGTGCCGCAAGGGGTCAAATGGAATGCTTAGCATTACAGATGGTGCCTTGTTGCACCCGGGGACGATTTTGTGCTACAGTGCGATCTGTCTCTCGACAGTAACTGTTGCGCTTAACCTGTTGAAAGGACAAAACGACAGCCCTCCTTAATTCTACGACGATTGGATCTGCAAGTATTGATTGCAATGACAAAACGTTACTAAAATGACTCAATCCTTTCTGAAATACAGATAAGTTCAAACAGTAGTGTTGTACAAAAGAATAAACGTATCATTATTTTAAGCTTTATTAAAACGGAGTAATTAAATGAGAAATTTAACTTGAAGCAAAACTCGCCAGTAAAATATGTTCATTTAAAGGGTCAATAACTACTTTTACAAAGAGGTAAGGATTGCTGACGTTTATATGATCAATTTTTAATTTAATAACATCTTTTTTTTATAGAATTTTACAAATGCGTAAAAACCTACCTTGGATTTATTCCGATATCACGATAATATTTGTTCTTCTACAGAATTATGTTCACAGTGCTTAGCTCCTAACTCCATATATCGTATATAATATTGCACCGCCACCCGAATGTCTATCTGTCTGTAGAATTATATTATGGGCACGTGCTGTTCTATAAATACCAAATTGACTGAAATATTGACAAATTATAATTAGGGACGTCGATTCTGAATGGCTGATTGCGACAACGTTTTACGTCACGCGGAATATAAAAAACACACTGCGCTGTTTTAAAGACCAGTTTTTGTACTTGAACTTAACTTTCAGTCTGCCACGGCCTTTTATCTCCACTTAGTACAAGACACAGACTGCATGTTCAATATTTTATCCAAAACATCAAGAGAAAAAGAGCTTGAGCCAGTTTAACCCTTTGAACATGAAAGGCCACTTTTTCGGTCCAGGGTCGTGATACGACCTGGGTTCATAACGTAGATAGCTGCTAAGTGTGGGATAGACCAATCAATATTTTCAACGTGCAGCCTGAGGCTGCACGTTGAAAACATAAATTGATCTACCCAAAGAATGAATATGGACTCTTGTAATTGCTGCCATTGAACTGGTGTGGAAGATACCACCTAAATTGGCCCGCTGTATGGAATAGCATAAGCAAATTCACCCTCTGGGGACCCCATTTTGCAAATGACAGAATGCTTATATTCAGGTTTGCCAATAACAATCTTGCTCTTCGTAATATGCACCGCTCTGAAATGGAGATCTCGCTTTACATGTATTTAGAAATTTGTTCCAAACATTAAAACGCACCTGCTGTCATTTCTCTTCCTTTTTCTATTTTTCTGTTTCGGGACAGATAAGAACTCACCGATCGGTCCTAATTTTTATCAATGAGTATTCCGACATGAGGTGACCCTGGCTCAGGGACGCCGGAGCGAATTTTGGATTGGGGGGGGGGTCTGGGGAGGGGGGGGGGGGGGGGGGTAAGGGCATGACGGGCCGACCCTAGTTTATTACCACTCAGTATACAAACCATGAATGATTAAGTCTCAATCGAGAATAGTATTCGTGGTTTGTATACTGAGTGTTAATAAACTCAATTTTTGACATGATGTGAAAAATATACGCAGTTCGCGTTTGATAAGATTACGCCCCCCCCCCCCCCAACACACACACACACACACACATCTTTGTCTACCCTACATACCGAGGTACCCCATTGTTTGTCCTTTGTGTGGACTAACGGTTTCTTCCTCGTTTTGCCGCTGCAGTTCCGGGAAAACAACCGAGGTAAAGGGTTTCTTTTGTCTTTTGTACCTCGGAAAGGCGAAACACGCAAACTCTTTTGTCTACTTACCTCATCCAGTCGATAAGACAACCCCCCCCCCCCCCCCCCACACACACACACACAGGCGGCCTGTGTGAGGGGCATAATCTTATCAAACGCGACTGGCGACTTTTACTTGATAACCAGCACATTCATTCAAGGGACGAACAAAGAATGACTAATGAATGATGTGTAGTAACAACACTGATAATCAGATATTTTGACGAGAAACCAAGAAAGTCCTGACATTTCTCGCGGAAACTGGGTACACGAATGTCGTCGAAACATATTTAGGCTTGGTCGTTTATCAGACAGAGCAGCCCCATCCAATGAAAAAGATATGGTTGGGGAGGCTAAAGCCCCCCTAGTCCCCCCCCCCCCCCGGCTCCGGCGTCCCTGTGGCTTGCAAAAGTGTCATTAAATCACAACAAATAAATCAATAAGAATTACAAATAAAAATCTAAATCTATGGCGAAAAAATGACGTCAGACAACATAACACGACCATAATGACTTCACACACAGTGTTATCGATGATATATGGTACATTTTTTCTTGAGGTTACACTTGGGTATTCTTGAGTATACGAAGAAGCAAAAGCAAAATTTCTGGGGAAGTGACAATCGTTACTTATTCCCAATTCTTTATTCGACATTTGTTATCAAACCAATGTCGAATAAGGAACTGGGAATAAGTAACGGTTGTCACTCCGTAAAATTTCTGGCCGACGAAGGGAATTTCGGGCCTCGGGGTGATATATCCTGGGATATTTTCCGAATTTTGGACTGCAAAGTCTCCACTTTCTCGAATCCTGCGCGAATGAAATTGTACGACAACTGATTGAGCATCTCCAAGGAACCCTCAAATTTCGTCTGTAACTGACTAGCAGGGTTATCTCCCAAAACTTCTACAGCCAAAACTTCTACAACCCAGAACTTCTACACTGTGATTGATCAGTTAATTGTTCACACCTATTTTTGCAATGGAACAAACCAAACAGTGATTAGGAGATCCCCTAAAATAACTGCTCATCTTAATAATAAAATTTGATGAGTTGTACGTGTATTTAGTAACAGCAAATCACAAAATAATATTAAATAAAGTGAATTTTAGTCAGTGAATATAATTGTGATGAGTTTAAAAAATGGTATATAATGAAGTATCTCTTCATTTCATGTCATCAAACTGAATGACAAACTATGAGGGATTGAAACAATCCTCAAGCAAAGATGTGCAGAAAACCTAACAAGACCAAGGCAAGGATTGAAACAATCTTGCCAACAAACAGCCCTTTTAAGGGCTTTTTTTGTGGGTGGGAGGGGGGGGAGGTGTTGGAGGTCATTTGGAATTCCCGAAGGATAACCAGATACCTCAAAATCAAATACGGCATCCTATCTTCCAGAAGGCTTGATGGATGACTCCCGGTTTTTTCAAACTAAACTGTTGGAGCTTTCTCCATTCCTTTTTTGTAACCGCTATGGTCATATACCGGGGCCGCTACCAAACCGGCGTTGCTGTTTGGTTTTCTTTTTTCTTTTTCCCTTAAAATTGCCATCGCACAACATTATATTCTGGCTCGCCACCATGGTGGGACTCAAACCTCTACCATCGCCAAGCTGGAACCGAATAGAGCCCACTCTCTAATAGTCTTAATGGCGTTGAGGGTTTGGTCTTTGACAATCTATCACTCCAATGCAAACTGCCGGAAATTCTAACCGCGTGCATACCCCTTCAGACCCCATTTGAGGCAATAGGAAAGCTAGGCCTGTGTGATCCAAGATCCAAGTGAAATAAAATAAGGCTAACCGGGTCGCAAGGGATTTGTAAATCCTACATCGTCCCTGCGCGCCTTCGGCGCGCTAAAACCTTTCATTCATTCTCTTCATGTCATCAAAAATATCAGAATGGCTGGTTTGAGAAAAGTAGAGTTCGTTATGTCACAGAAAGGAACTTCCCAAGAACTCCTAGATGGATATTTGTATAACAAGAATGTTGCTAGAAGACATGCATCCATTGGAAGTGTGTATTGTCTACATGTAAAGGACGTTGCACAACTGTGGGAGATATTTTTAAAAATGTAACTGAACATCCACAGGGCCCAGAAGACAACAACCGAGTCAGATTCGTGAGTTCTATGAGAAAGAGAGCCAGAGACGAAACTACACAGATGCACACTATGTATAACGCGGAGGTAGCAAGACAAAACCCGAATGAAGTTCACCAGCTTCCTTCATTTCCATCAATAAGTAGTGCCTTATAAAGACATAGGCGGAAGACTATACCCACTTTACCACAAACCAGGTCAGAGGTCAATCTTGATGGACACTGGACAATGATATTATATGGACGATCATTTCTTCTTTTCACAGATGGTGAGGATGACAAAATTCTGCCTTTTTCCACCACTGAATACCTTGAGTCACTTCAGTCAACTGAAACCATATATATGGATGGAACATTCACATCTTCTCCTGATCTTTGGAATCAAGTTTACATTATACATGCACGTACTGGTTCAACCACATATCCACTTGTATTTGCTCTGCTACCAGATCGACAGGGAACAACATATGAAAGACTTTTCAGCCGGCTCAAGGTGGAAATACAACAAAGACTAAATTGTTCTTTAACCCCAAGCTGTGCACAAACTGACTTTGAACTTGCAGCGATACGTGCAGCTGAGAGAGAATTCCCCAGTGCCGAAATAAAAGGGTGTTTTTCCACTATTGCCAAGCCATTTGGAGGAAGACACAACAGCTTGGGCTAGCTGCCCAATACAAAGAGGACATTGAGGTACAAAAATGGGTCCGTAGGGCTGCTGGTCTAGCACTCCTTCCCGAAAATACTATACAAGACACTTGGGTTGATGTCATGAGCTCTACACCAGAGGTCTCAAGAGCTACAGACTTCAATGACTACATAGTGACTACCTGGGTTGACGATGATGCAAGGTACCCAATCTACATGTGGAATCATAACCTCACAACTGGACCATGAACTAACAACAATCTAGAAGGGTTTTATAACCGACTGAACAGGACATTACCTCACTGTCATCCCAACATTTACTGTTTTATTGAAGTCATAAAAAAAGTAGAAAATCCAGACAGAGCAAAAATTGGACAGTTAGATTTTGGTGCAGCCCCACCAAGCAGAAAACGTGTCACACAGAAACGGAAAATCGTTCAGGTCATTTGAAGGAGCAGTTAAATAGAGGACAAAAGACAACCTTAGAATTTTTAGATGCTGTAGGTCATCTTCTGAGATTAGGTTGAGGTTGACCCTTTACCTAAACCTAAAAAAACTATTTGTTTTTGTACTAAATCAACTGTTATATCTTTTGTTATAACTCCATTGTTATATTTATTAGGAACTAAATGTATTTAATTTTATGTCAAAAATCAAAACTACTTATATCCTGTATTTAATTTTGTGTCAAAAATCAAAACCACTTCTATTTATTATGAACTAACTGTATTTAATTATATGCGCCTAATCATGACATATGTCAAAAAACAAAACTACTTCTATTTATTATAAACTACTTGTATTTAATTTTGTATCAAAATTCAAAACAACTCAAAATTTATATGCGCCTTATCATAAAATTAATAATAAACAACCCATTTTTCACATACTGTGTTTTTATTTAATTGGACAATCCCATTCACAAGTTAAGGTAACATGCACAATATTAATGATGCCTTGGACCCTGAAATGTGTTGTTTTAGACTGTA
This sequence comes from Pictodentalium vernedei, assembly GCA_031216915.1. Taxonomy (NCBI): domain Eukaryota; kingdom Metazoa; phylum Mollusca; class Scaphopoda; order Dentaliida; family Dentaliidae; genus Pictodentalium; species Pictodentalium vernedei. Next base: position 158,493,964 of record CM062295.1, read on the forward strand.
GAAGTTTTGGCTGTAGAAGTTTTGGGAGGTTACCACTAGCAGTGTTTATTCTAATTCAATCGGCAACTTGTATTGCTTGAGTCTTGAGCATGAGGTTGTGAACTTAAGGTGTAATGGAAAGTTTGTACTTTGTTTTTATGTCTGTGTGCATCTTCTGTTGGGAAGTAGTGGCGCATCGGGGGTGGGGGTGACTGGGTTTGGGGTGTGGTGGGTGTGGGAGTCTCTCACCAATCCCTCGCTGACATGCCTACGGCATAAAAATGCTTGGACCTTCAGAAAGGTTCGTGTGCCCCAATCTGGTACGCGCTGGTGTGAACATCAGAATGTTCTTCAGACTGTTACTGCATTTGTAAAAGGGTATTCGCCATAAAATCTCGGTATATACGTCTGTGGCCGGGAAACTAATTCACACCATTTCCATTGATTGGCTCTTGAAATCTCACATCAGCGGCGCTTGACAGAAAATAGTGCCTATGGCATACACATATGAATAGATCGGCATGCTGTTCCCATCTTAAAAGAATTTCCCCCAAAATAAATAGCTACAACTTACGTGCGGTCTCGCATCGGCATTGAAACGTAAATAGCAAGACTAGGGGTATAGTGAAAACAGAGAAGGCAGAGAAGCAACACAACCTCCCTAGTAAATGCGCAGGAGAATGGTTTTACTGCCAGCTGGCTCTGAGGCTCAACAGTTGTACTATGAAGTGTGTTGTCATGTTGCTCCAAACACTGTATTTTTACCTAATAATATATATAAGTGGTTTAACAACCCGACCACCCAGTGCTTCTCGCCCATGATAATCAAAGACAGATTACACAAATGAATAAAATTCATTTTCACTATTCCAGGATGGCTTGTCTGAATTTAAAAGAAACTGCGCAGGGGCACCCGCTTCAAGTGGCGTCCGGGGTACTTGCCATACCCGCCAGACCTTAGGTACGCCACTGCCCACAGGGTATTAATTTTATGACGTACCAGTCTATCCCTTTCAGACATTATGGATGTAATTCTGACATTTAAAAAGCAATAAGAAAGAAATTTTACAAGGTTTCACGAAAGTATTCGGAAGAAAGGGTATCATCAGCAGCCCGTTCCTCATTGCCAAAAGGCATATTTATTTATTTATTTATTTGTAGGTGCTTAACGCCACATCAGCAGCTAAGGCTACATCGTGGCGAGAAAAACGGTAGAAAGTAAAACACGTGACTGTCAATTACGATGGAAAATGAGTGATTAAAATAGAAAATAATTGCAATAGAATGTGAATGACAGGAGTACAGTACGTGGAGAGTATAAAGTCACTAAATCACACAGAGAGTGGAGATTCCACCCAAGCAATAATTGCAAATTGGTTGCAAAGCATAATAAGCACAAGCAAAGTTCCAGCCAATGGACCTCCGGGTTAAACCCGGAGGTCCATTGGCTGAAATATTGCTTATGTTTTTTATCCATATGTAAAAAATTCGAAACTGATACTTTGGGTGATAACTTCACTCCGCGGGTGATTTATTTACAATCCACTCTCCACGTACTGTAGTTTGAATAGTAATGATACCAGCATAGTGAATACCTTATAAATCAACCTTATGATTTAAAACTTGACGAGTGTAGTTTAAAATAATACAAACAAATAGAGTGGTGGATAGAGAATCGTGGCCGAGTGGATAAGTGCGTTGGTCTCTCATGCCATAGGTCCTGGGATTGATCCTCTGTCGGGGAAAATTCTCGAGGTGTCCGAACACTCTCTGTTAGCATCAATTGTGGGGTTCATGCTGTCACAGCGTACCGTCCTGTCGGGTGGGGACGTAAAATGGCTGCCTTCTGTACAGAGAGAAACACCCTTCGTAGTATTCGAGAAGAGCGAGGTCACGAAGTTGCCGCTACAAAAGTCATCCCACACAACTACGCCATTGGGTCCAGGAGAGCGTTAATATAAGTTGCATAACATGTTTGCCAATCCTTGTAAAACAAATAAGATTAAATAAAATAAAAACAATTTAAGAAATAGAATTTTGTGCAGGCGCGTATGATAAAATAGATCCCTTGGAGATCCCACAGTGAAATACTGCCCTCTGGCATGATTAAAATCAGTGCAATGTAAAAGAATGTGTTCCATTGCCACCACATTTTAGTAAGGAACACACTATGGTCGCATAGTTCCCTCTAACAAACAGGAATGTGTAAGTTCAGAATGACCAATATGGCATCGTGCTAATATTACATGGTCTTTTATACAAAGGTTACTACACGAGTAATGATGAAAAGTATTTGGTCATAAGCGATTGAGTTTGGTTTTTATACGCCCGTTTTGAAAAAAAAAACGGGTCGTATTATGGTATACCGCTGTCCGTCTGTCCGTCCGGTCATATTTCGTACGATAACTCGAGAACGCTTTGAGAGATTTTCGTGATTTTTGGGTAGGTGGTGTATATCGATGGAGGAAAGCTCTCTTTCGTTTAGTGTCGCCGTTCGATTTGTCATTCCAGAGTTATGGGACTTTATTACTTAGAAAATTGTTGATTTTTTACACGTTATACGACAACTCGAGAACGCTTCGAGAGATTTTCACGATGTTTTGGTAGGTGGTTTATGTTGATGGAAGGAAGCTCCCTTTCAGTTGGTGTCGCCGTTCGATTAGTCATTCCAGAGTTATGGGACTTTATTTTTCACATGTCGAACAATAACTTGAAAATGCTTAGAGCAATTTTCATGATTTTTTGGTTGCAAGTATATGTTGATAGAAGGAATCTCCCTTTCGATTTGTGTCGCTGTCCGATTTGTCATTCCAGAGTTATGGGACTTTATTCATCAAAATATAGGCAATTTTCCACATGTTGGACTTTGAGCAATTTTCATGATTTTTTGGTGGCAAGTATATGTAACCTGACAAGTACACATGTATACTCATATTGTGTGGATCCCTCTTGTAATTAAAAACGGACGTATCATGCGCTCATGGCGCAGCTGTTTATTTTTTTTTGTTGTTGTTGCTCCATCCCAGTCCGCCTGCCACATAGATTAGATGTCTTTATTGATATGTGGTCCTGTAATCACTGAATGGAATCTTGAAATCAGCGATAGGCTTGTTTAAAGCCCGTTGTTCTGCGCTGTCTGCCTTGGTGTTACCGCAGATATCAACATGTCCAGGTTACCGGCAAAACACAATATCATATAGGTCAGGCAAGAGAGTATTCAGCTTCTCGCGAAGTTCCAAAATGAGAAGGTTCTTCAACTTAGGGTTGAGTAAAGCTAGCAAAGAGGAAAAAGAGTTGTAAAATATGATCGACTTCCTTTCCTGTACATTGCAATGCTTTAACTTAAGTTGTGAAAATAGAACTTTTATTTTGTATTCTGATAGAGGTGATGCGATCACTAGCAACAACAATCGATGATGCTTTGTCACCCTCTTTGGATCCGTCTGTACAGATTCTTTTTATATGCACCGAACGTCGACATTTTCGGCGTATTTTCTTTTGGAATACAAAGAATTTGTCTCGGATTTTTTGGAAGAAGCAAGGTCCAAAATAACAGTAGGTTTTCTAAGATGGCAAGGTGGAATATGTGGTTCATGGTTCTTTTTTATCGAATCATATTCAAGTGTAGCGGAATCCATACGGGGTATAATTCTAATTCCCAACAGAGGAATACGTTTCTGGTATCTGTTAAAACAATCAACATTTTGAGGGTCTGAGACAAAATCATAAACGGGTTTGATGTTGATGGATAAGCCAACAGTTTAGAAACATTTTGGAGTGACAGTTTAATTCTGCGCTTCTCAGGAGAAGGCTCCTCTACCGCAGTAAAAGCACCAAGGCTAACTCTAATACAACCGTTATGAATTGCCTCAAGTGATTTGAGGTCCAACTTTCTTGCAGAACCTAAACCGCACAACTGTAATCTAATTTTGACCTTACCAATGATCTATACAGAAGGAGTAATATTTTTTAACCAGCACGCCAATCACCATTACCAACCATCGTCAGAAGGTTAAATAAAATAATAATAAATAATAATAATAATAATAATAAATGTAGTTTAAAGCCGAAAATCCTCATAGAGCTCTTGGGCTTAACACACACACACACACACTGGTGCATGGACAAGATTGTGTGACGTTTTCGAACGCAGTGATCTACCGGGTTCGTAACGTGAAACCAAAGTGGACAAATACGGTGGGGCCTCGCCATTTAAGCATTTCCAAGTTAATATGAGAATTTTGAATTCAATGCGTTCCCTCGGAGGCAGCCAGTGCAGATTTTTAAGAATAGGTGTAATGTGGCAGGAACGTTTGGTCATAGTAATTACACGTGCTGAACATTTTTGTACTGTGGTAATTTTGTCAATGATGCTCTGTTTACAGCCAAATAAGAGAGAGTTGCAATAGTCTATGCGACTTGTAATGAAGGCATGGACAAGTTGTTTAGCTGTTGCCGCATCAACCACGCCCCGCACCCTACTGGGTGCGGGGCGTGGTTGATGCGGCAACAGCTAAACAACAGCCCTTTTACATCTAATTCTTAGCTGTTTAAAATGAGAACTGAAATTCAGTCTAATGCCAAACAATAAACCCACGGATTTTATTTTACTTTTCTTACAACTTTAATGGTCCGGATCAAGGTGGTGCTTCCGGAGCTTACAGAATTGGACACAATTAGTTTTGTTTTTCGTAAACCTGAAACCGTTTTCTGTAACCCTTTTCTTAATTCAGCTTTTGTTGAAGTTTGCGCTTGATAGTATTCATATTTTTACTGCTATAGCAAAGTAAAACGTCATCGACATACAAAGAAGAATCTACCATATTCCAATATCCTCAATTGCACCGATTATACCATCGATTATGACATTAATTTTAACACAAAATAGGGTAACAGATAGTATACTACCCTGAGGTACCCCCAATTCTGGCAGGTGTGGATCAGATAATGTAGACCCAACACGAACTTGGAATTGACGGTCCATCAACAAATTTTTCTATAAAAAGAGGCCCACGCCCTCTCAACTCCATTTTGAAAAGAAACCAGACAAATTGATCATTGATCATCCTTTCCATGGTTTTGCACAGACAACTTGTAAATGCAATAGGTTCCGACACGAGTTGACCATGGCTGTCGAAAGTGTCGTTATAAATAAATGCAAAAGGTCTGTAATTACAAAGGTTGCTGTGATCTTTATCACACTTTGGAATGGGAATTACTGTTGTTTTTTGTCAGGAAGGCGGAAACTGGACAGTCGAACCATATGCCATTGGAAATTTATAATAAAAGTTCAAGTGAAGTTTGAGTCTTTGCTCTTTGCTCCCCTGATGGGCTTCCTCAAGCAAAGAGAATATGAACATCAACACTGCCCCACCCAACCTCGGCCCTGTCCACCACAGTTCCTCCGAGCAAAGTCAGCCCTAGCTTATTCTCCAGCCTTTTCTCTTCCCTATTCTCATTTCTTTCCCCGGCTTAACCCTTTACCCAACGTAACGGTAAAAAACCGCCCAGCGCTATTATCAAAAATCGCCAATTAATTTTCATTATTTTTTCATTTTTTGTCTCAAAAACAGAGCTTATGATCCCACGCTGGAACGAGCTCGTCGAGCCTGTTGCAATGAGGGGTCATAACCTATGATTTTGAGACAAAAAAAATGAAAAAAAAATAGTTATTCAAGAATTTTTTTTACAAGTGTCGTCTGCTTTTCATGTTAGGTAAAGGGTTAATGGAAAAATGCTAAGGAAGATTAACTCCATGAGAATTGGTGTTTTATACCGTAGGAGACTGGGATCAGCAGACAGTAAAATTAAATCTTTTAGCATAATGAGTTATATAAAACATTTTGATGTGCATTTAAGAGACAATGAAGAAATTAGTCGTGCGTATGCTGCTTAAACAGATGGGGTAAATTAACCACGCCACCACAACAGCTTACTGACTCGTTTTTAATTACATCCTCTTTCTGGCAGGCTGAAAGGGTTATTGGATCAAATATTCATCCCGAGAACTGAGAATTACATTTTCAGAAGATCATTTATTCTTTACCTAACGCAGTTAGAAATTTGAAAACAAAGGACCGCCTTCCGATCCAGGATAACGATATTCCCAATTTAATAAAGCATGGATGGATGGTGCCTCCAATTTTTCTAACACAATCTATTTTGTCACAAGTTCCCCAAACATGCGGCGTCTGCATCATCTGAGCCGTAATAAATTGGCTCACCTTTTTTTCAAAATATGACTGAGATATAAAATTTCGGGAATATTTTGGCTGAAAAACATTGTCACCCGCAATGAATCCAGCGGATGGCCGAATGACCACCCTGATCGACTATTTTCCAAAATCCCCCCCCCCCCCCCCCACCCCTCTCGACCTCGCTTTCAAGAGTGGGGTATCCATTCTCATTCTCACTACGAACTCGCCGCTACGCGCGTCGGATGATGCGTCACATCACGACCCATGATGGAAATATGGCGCCTCTTCGTCAAACCCACAATCCTGGATCCGCCACAGAAAAGAAAAGGTGAAAGTAAATGACTGCACACTGAATTTAGACCAATCTTCTCTGTGCATGCGAAAGGATAAAAACATCTCTATCCTATTTTTGCTTCCATGACCTATGATTATTCCTCCACCAACCAATCACTCACCAACCAATGAAGGGATCAATGGTTAACCTTTTACCCAGTGTAACGTCCAAACCCGCCAGCGCTATTTACAAAGACTCATAAATCAATTTTCATTATTTTTTTTATTTTTTATGTCTCAAAAACATAGCTTATGACGAGCTCGTTCCAATGAGGGGTCATAAGCTATGTTTTTGACGTAAAAATTAAAAAAATTAGGTAGTCAAGACTTTTATTTGCAAGTGTCGTCTGCCTTTCGTGTTAGGTAAAGGGTTTTAAAGGATGAAAAAAAACAACACAATCGGAATGGCGATTTTTTCTGCGTCTTGCTTCATGATGGAGCCGTTTGTAAAACACGCAGGCGGAGAGATGCGGGTCTTTTCATGCAAATGTATTATCTTTTAGGACCTTTTTAAAATTTCCAGAAAAACCAAACTCGCTGAACGCTTATGCAGCTGCTCTTTAATTCCCATACATTTGTTTTCAAATGTTTCCACCAGTTTGCTTTGGGCGCAAGGTCGAAAAGTAAAGAAACGTATTTGCTGATCTGAATGCTCATGTTTATAAATTAGTCTATTTATTGCCATTTTGACACTTCATACATCAACAACTTCTGGATGAATACAAGCTAAGGATTTTAGTCAATATTTGTCCAAAGACACGTTAATGCAAATTTATATGAATAATGTTTATACATCGGTGTGCATATACACTAATCATGTTGTAACACTGATAACCCTTTACCTAACATGAAAAGCAGACGACACTTGCAAAAATAATTCTTGAATAACTAATTTTTTTCATTTTTAGTCTCAAAAACATAGGTTATGACCCCTCGTTGGAACGAGCTCGACGAGCTCGTTCCAACGAGGGGTCATAACCTATGTTTTTGAGACAAAAAATGAAAAAAATAATGAAAATTAATTGGCGATTTTTGAGAATAACGCTGGCCGGTTTTGGCCGTTACGTTAGGTAAAGTGTTAACTCCTCCAAACCGAAATGTTGTGGGGCATGGTCGCGCTGTGTACTAATGCGCACGGCACGTCGATGGTGCACTTGTCTTCAACCAATTCTAACCCTGCTTGTGTGGAGTAAGTATTTTGGGAAGTCTGATGATTATTCGCCACTGCTCGGTGGTTTTCTCCGGGTAATCCGGCTTCGTCCACACGTAAAACTGTCCGACAGGAGGTGACCCTAGCTGTCAAAAGTGTCATTAAACTCAAATAAATAAATAAATAAATAAATAAATAAATAAATAAATAAATAAATAAATAAATAAATAAATAACCAACGCGGAATGCATATATATTTGAGTAAAGTAACAGATGGAAGGTTGTGAGTTTATTTGTTTATTGGGGTTTGACGACACTTTCAACAGCCAGGGTTACATCGTGCCGGGCGGGAGTATGGGTGGAGAAAGCCAGAGTACCTGGAGACAACCACCGAGCAAATGTTTGACTCCCACACTTCCTAACTGCACAAGCAGGGTTAGCAACGATTGAAGGCAAATGCACCGTCGATGTGAAGTACGACTTAGTACACAGCGCCAGCGTGCCCCACAAGGGTCTTTCCCAAAGACACAACGCGGTTACCACCGGTCACCACTACTCCCCCCTCCGCCCCCCCCCCCACTCCCCGCGTTCCCTAGTCTGTGAGTAGACAACACATTAAATTGAATAGGGGAACCAGTGATAATTTAATCCTACAGCTCTACAGGGCTGTAGGATTAAATTATTACTTAAACTCCTCACAAATGCAAGACAGACTCGCCCACTTCGCAGTGTAGAGTTGTCTATACAGCGATACTGTTCGGGGCCTCCTCACAAACACAAGACAAAGACAATCTCACCCACTTGGTTTTATACAATAATGTATAAGATGATGCCACTTGGGGCGTCATGGTTGAAACAGTTGGTTAAACATTCGCACATGGTGAACCGTTCTTCATTATGTTCTTCGGTACTGATATCATTTTGTAGAAAAAATGATATTCTGGGCCGTAACTAAAAGAATTTCTTTTTTATCGTGAAACATTTTAACATTTTGTTTGAATGTCGATGTAAAATAATCAGGGCCGTAACTGACAATTTTCCTTGGGGGGGGGGGGGGGGTATGACGACGGTGCTTGAGGGCTTGGCCATATCTCCCAATTATTTGGAACATACCTAACTGCTTTTATCAAACATTAAAAACTACAAATATACTTTCCATTGATTAAGTACATGGCAGGGAAATTATAGTCGAGTTTTATGACAGTGCTCTCAGTTGCACAACAGCTGGGAAGCTAAATGGTGCCCGACCATCTGGGTGTTTTCAACAGGTCATGGTCATAAAAATCATTTGTTATAAGTTACTCTCTCACTAGATGTGGAATTCTACCAATAAACTGAGTCGGGCATTCATTGCACTTTCTAATCTGTATATATTTTTGTCGGGCAAGCAATACATTTTGGCCAACTGAGAAGTTACGCCCCCTATTCATCAGAAATCACAATGTTAACAAGATGTCGACATGTTATGGCGTAAACATTGGGAGATGCGCATAAACAAACAGAACTTTATGGTTGCAGAGGACTGAAGATTATCATTCAGGCCGCATCAGCAAGGTGCGGATCCAGGGATTCAGGACTGGATTTCAGAGTGTCTGGAACACTCTCAACACACATACCCTCACAAACACATTATAGTAATGAGCGTCGTGTGGGATATTGAACCCACCCCTCGCCCGCGCCCCTACACTTTCATTGAGCATCCACCATACTTGTAAATGTTGCAATATAAGGAAATGATTATGCTCAACTGATATCTGGAAAACAGCCCATGGTATCCAAAACGCCTCAATCTTGAACCTCGTGTTTTTGTCGTGTACATATGAGGAAAACATTTTGTGAAAAGGAAATATCGGCGACCTGAGGAAAATAAACTATTTGATCGTGCTTCAGAAAGTGTTGTTCCTTTGCCAGTTTTGTGCCGTTTGCACTACCTCGTGCAGCTTTGCCAGTTTAATGCCGTATTCTCCAGCGATACTTGCCGTTACATGGTGCCGTTTTCAGCAATTTGGTACCGTTATCGCCAGAGACAATTGGTGCTGTTTTCACATGGTGCCCTTTTCGTCTCATCGGCTTCTACGATGAACGCAGTATCGGCGCCATAGGGGGTATACCCCCCCCCCCCCCCCGAAATCAAACTTCAAATTGCTATTTGACAGTGGTTTTCGTGGAAGGGTTTACAAATAATGATATGAGCCCAATTTTAGACGCAATCTGGAGGCCTTTGAAGACCACGTTAGGTGGTGTAGAAACAACCAATACATCGCTCCAGGGCGTCCAAAAATGATTTTTTCCTGGGGGTGATTCCCCGCACCCCGCACCCCCCCCCCCCCCTCCACACACACAGAAGTGGGAAATACTCTCTACGGGAGATTCCTTCGGCATCTCGACCTTGGGCCCCCATATCTTACTTAGGACCCCCTAAATCGAAATACTGGCGTCGCCACTGGATGTCCGTTCCACGATCATGAAGACTATTTTCATCGGCCCAAGCATGAAACGAAGCATAATGCTTAAAAGCTGAATGATCTTGACTTTAAGGTTTCTTTAACAGTGTTTCTTGCAGCACAGATATCTAAGATTGAAATGTGAAGTGGAAATCATGTACAATAATTATTTATTTATTTATTTATTTATTTATTTATTGGGGTTTAACGGCACTTGGCCAGTCAGGGTCACATCGTGCCGGACAGTTTTACGGGTGGGAGAAGCCGGAGTACCCGGAAAGAACCACCGAGTAACGGCGAGCAAATGTCACGCTTCCCAAAATACTAACTCCATACAAGCAGGGTTAACATTGGTTGAAGACAAATGCTCCATCGACGTGCTGTACGCCTTAGTTCACAACGCCACCGTGACCCCACGTGGACAATTTGGATTAAGTGTCTTGCCCAAAGGCACACGGTTGCCGCAGGTGGGATTCGAACCAAGGATCTCTCGGCTTGTTGCCTGCATCTCTACCTACTGAGCCACCGCACTCCCATCATTTACAATTAATAGATGAATAGTTTATCAATAGTCTATATCAAAATACAAAACGAATTCGGTAGATCTTATTTACTAGGTGAGTTTTGTAAATTTCGATATAAACTGGGGACGAATTGAAGATTCAATTTATTATATGATCCCAAACCCCCCACAAATGACACTTAAATACCCGTGACACTGTTTCTGTTACTGTGTGGCCGCGCATGACCATTTATGATGAAAGGGCTTAATAACCAGAAGAAGGGTTACATGAAATAATAAAACTACATTCAGCTGGAAAATTTATTCCAGCAGAATTAATAACTGCAAATTTGTCTAAAAATTGTACAATTGTGGCTGTTGACCCTACAACATTTCTCTGACGTTACTGACAGAACAGTTTCAAATTTAGGCACACCCAAAAATGCTTCAGTACTAAAATTAGTACGCCAGTAAAAGAGGAAACTGTCTGTTCATCTGATTGCCAATTCGACTGGGAGGTGAGTTGTCGTGGCTGCCAATTCGACTGGAGGGGCAGTTGTCCTGCTTGCGAGTTTGTCTGGGGGCAATTGCCCGACTGTGCACTTTTTGACTGCGGGTGGGCACTTGTTCTACCACAATAACTTTTGAAACGACTGGCCTTTTATCTGACGGTTTTGTTTCGTCCATGACCTTTGCATTGCAGTGTAATGTCCGAAGGTCAAAACCGTTGGTCAAATCCGATAGTTACGTGGATAAAAGGGTAAGCTTTGCATCTTGGGCGTCATTGATACAAAAAATGAGGCCGGAAGCTGTTCCAGTGGCGAGTCCAGGGTTTGGTGGCACCACACATCAAATCATGTGCCGCACATGCATTCTAGTCGTTGGAAGCCAATTTAATAACGTCCCATACCACAGGAGACAGGTAAAGGAGCCATAGATATATGCATTGGGTGACATGTTATCCATGACGGACATCCACTATACACCAGGTGAGCAACAGATGGCAAGATTCATCTTATTAATCAAATCGTTGTCAAATAGCCTTTACGGTACGAAAACTATTATCATCACTTTATTGGCAGTGGCGGCTTCAGGCTTGCCCGGAGTAAGTGTCCGGCATCTCTAACATTGTCTTATTTTTTGTAAACGAGTTTTTATTGGTTCTGTGTCGATAAAGTATACGTAACCCCATCGTACGTTTCACGTTTATATTTACAAATGAAATTTTAGTCCTAATAGCGCATACTGCCGGTAACCTTATGTGCGAAAAATTGGATTCCAATGGGAATAACACACCGAAGGGATGCTTCCTCCTTTGGTTGCCATTCGGTTAATGCAGAGGCTTCGCTAAGGAGTGAGTATTAGGATTTGCGACCATCTAAACGGGGTGAGATTTGATTTTCACCCCAACTGGAGCGTGCACTGCACAGTTACTTGGTACTATGCAGTCACTCAAGAAAAGGGTTTTATCAATGGAAAGTATACATTCTAAAATCAGTTGGGTTAAAATCATCCCAAATTAACTAGGTTGAGTGAATATGAACCTAATTCACTCAAACCTAGAGTTGAGTTTTAACCAACTGACTTTAGAGTATACTTGTAGCGTATACCTCTTTGATAAGAGCAGTTAGGTATGTTCCAAACAGTTTCGCGATATGACCAAGCCGTTGGGCACCGACGTCCTACACCCCAAAAAATTTTAGTTAATTACGACCCAGATTATTTTACATCAACATTCAAACAAAATGTTTATTCCAAAGCCTGGCCTCCTGACTCATAACTGGGGGGGGGGGGGGGGGGGGGGGATGTGGGGGCCATTCCTATGATGTCATCTCTGTCGTACAGATACATACACATCGTTTCACAATGACCAGCAAAATATATTTATCCCGGCCATACACGTCACTTTAACTTCAATTTTAAGAAAGTCTGTCAGCTGGGCCACTTGGTCCAAGTATGGATCGTTATCAAACCTTTCAATGATCATTCACTGGGGTTATACATGGACTAAGAAGAATTATGCTTACTCACTGTGTACCTAGTAAAGACTAATTGGTACACTGATGATCGAATGTACTGGCACTATTGGGGAATTATTTATTTATTTATTGGTGTTTAAGGTCATATACTTATGCACAAGGGCTAATCGTGACTATGACAGTTTTACGGGTGGAGGAGTTCCCGGAGAGAACCACCGAGCATCGACAAGCAACTGTCAGCTCCTCAACATTCTAACTCTGTCCAAGCAGGGTTACAGCGGTTGAAGACATTTGCACCATCGACGTGCAGTACGCCTTAGTCATCGTGCCCCCATGTACGCAACCGGGATAAAGTGCCTTGCCCAAGGACACAACGCCGATCGTCCCGGACTGGGATCGGACTCGGGACCTCCAGCATAGAAGTCCAACAGTCTACCGCTGAGCAACCGCGCTCCCTACTATTGGGGAAGCTTAGAATCCTGGGGCATTTACTTGAACAAGAATTAAATTTTATTTATGTCTTTATTTATTTATTGTGGTTTAACGACATATTGAACGGCCAGGGTTATATCCTGTAGGACAGTTTTACGGCTGTAGGAAAGCCAGATTTCCCGGATAGACACACCAACCAACGTTCAGTAACTGCCTCGACTCAACAACTTACTGACTCCGCACAAGAGGGGTTGGCATCGTTTGCAGTGGCGTATCTAAGGTGTGGCAGGTATAGCATGTCCCCTGGTCACCACTTGAAGGAGGGAGAGCGCCACCGAGAAGTTTCTATTAAAATAAGACAAGCCATCCTCAAATAGTGAAAAAAGATTTTTTTCAGATGTGTGACCTGTCTTTGATTATCATGGGTGAGAAGCACTAGGATGGTCGGATTGTTAAACCACTTATATATATTATTAGGTAAAAATACAGTGCTGGGAGCAACATGAACACATACCTCATAGTACCGCCGTTGTGCCTAGGTGCCAGCTGGCAGTAAGACCATTTTCCTACGCAAACTAGGGAGGTTGTGTTGCATTTCCGCCTTCTCTGTTTTTACTATGCTAGTCATGCTTTTTACGTCTCAACAGAATTTTCTTCTACATAAATATCAACAACTAACGCGCGGTCTCGCCGAAGTCGATGGTGCACTTGCCGTCAACCGTGCTAACTCTGCATGTGTAACTTTAGCCCAAGAACATTAGGTTTCACTAGGGAAAAAAATCGGAGAAAGCTGATTTTTTCAGGGAATGTCGAGTACATGTCACTGAACGATTAGACAAAAGTCCCCTAAAATCCCAGTTGAGCTTTTTTTTCTACAGCCTTTTTTCGAAAACGCGTTTGAAAAAAAAAAAAAAATCGCACGAACTTTGTAACCTCGAATTGATCCAACTGTATTTTTTGTTTACGCGTATTTCGAGCTACATAATGTCTAATATACATTTACCTAGAGGAAAATGTGCATTCTGTGACAATTTCTGCGAAAAATTATTGAAAATTCACAAAAAAAGTATCGGATTTACGCAAAAAATGACGATTTTCCTAACGGATTTGCCCAAAGGGTCGTAGTACAGAACGGGATGTTAGTTGGACAGACGATAAAAAATCCACCACCATTTGAAGACTTTTATCATTGCTTACAAAATAGACATTATGGAAGACCCCCTCTGCTTCTGGCCGAGTTCCCCTTTTGGCATAAAATTCGTCAGCATGAGAACTCAACTATTTTCGGGCTTGGGACCGAACAGACACGTCTGTGTCTGGCAGCATTAGATCAATAAATAATATTTACAGAATGTACAAAAATCAATAAATAATATTTACAGAATGTACAAATCAATAAACATGGATTAAGTTACATTGACTATTATCAACGCTATATACAGAAATGACATGACCTATATATATATTATTCATCGAACTCAGAAATTTCCGACAGGACAGTGTTTCTGTGGTTGTTACAAGAATCCGAACTGCAATTACACAAACCTGAGCAAGAGAGTCCTGCCTTCTTACACCCACACCTTTTTGTACAAGCACTCTTGCAACCACAACTGATCAGATTCAGTAGGTTATCGGGGGCACATGGCTTTGTGGCTGCAGTCGGTACAAGAAGTCCATTGTCTAGCGACCACCCCCAATCCGTCGGAGGAAGCGAAGTGCCCAGCCATTGTTGGACCTGGAGATAACATCTGTAGACATGTTGTTGTGCAGCATCGCTGCTTGGTGGGAGTGAGGCTAGGTCGATGGGTTTATTCAGTTTAGATTTTGCTACATAACGCTTGTAAGTGACATATCTATATTGGTCGAGAGAGGAAACAGTTTTACTCCCGTATAAGATCAGGAGAAGTTGTTCCCCGGCAGCGGCTACTGCACTTGGTGTACTGTCATCCGCCAAATTGTGTTGACATACTGTTGTGAGTCGCTAGTAACATCGGAGACAGTTGTACTGAATACTTTCTTCTTACCAACTCGAAAGAGTGCAGAAGTAGTGTCACAACCACTTATAGAATGTGCTACAAGGAGGTTGCTTCTATGGTCACCCATTTTGGTTGCTATTTCACTAACTGAAACTAGTAAGTTTGGGGTAATGGAATACATCATGTGAATATTACATCCCGGTTGAACTCGAGAGGTAAGAATGACTAACAAGTCTGTGTCTGTTCCCACAACGACAACATTGTTGTCATCTTGAGCGATGTCAAGTGCAGTTTCGGATATCAGTACATCAGCATCAGCCTCGGCCTGCTTGGACTGAATATTGATAGCAGATAGCTCCTGCATTAGAATATCGATCAGTTGGGTTTTGTTCTTGGCATTTGCAAGGAAATCGGATTGGGGTGTGGTGGCTGGTAACTCGGGTGAGATATTGATATTAGATCTACGGGCTTGTTCCATGCCCTTTGTCGACATTGTACAAGCATATCCATCAAAAACAACCACGACGTTCGCCCCAAAATGTCTCACTAGATAATTGGAATATGATGTACATATGTCCTTATATGACGACTGTTTAGGCCATACAACTGCCCTCAATAAAAATCCACCATCTACAACAAACAGAGAATGTTCTGGGATTTTAGTTTGCTCGGAACCGTATGTTTTGAGGATCTTACCGAGCGTGCTTTTCTGTGTCTTCCTCATTCCAGCAGAATCAAACAATGCTGGTGGTTTCGGGGCGAGTTCATATTTGAGATACTCTTCCATCTCTGCTTGTGACTGAATAACACATGTGATGCGGTTGAACAGAATTGTGGGGTCAATCATTACCTTACTTCCACGGACTTTGATGCTATTTGCCATCGATGCGAAAGACTTCACAGTGTCAGCACGTCGTAGTTTGATGCTGTTGAACGTTTTGCTTACAACATCCGATACGCAACATTCACCAATTTTGCGAACTTGGTCACAGTTCACAGTTTCGTCGGCCACAAGCCCGGTCGCTATAGAGACTAATTGTAGTGGATCTCTATTCTGAAAGGGGGAATGCACTCTGAGCCAGTTCAATAATTTGGTGATATCATTGGCATCAGTCAATTGTGAACTTTGACGGAGATCCCGATGTTGTTCGCCATGACCAGTGTGAACATGAACAAAATTTTCGAGAGCATTACATATCGGAAGGCAAAGAGGTAGTCCATGTACCCATTTCGCAACAGTGCTATCGGTTATTCCCCTGCCATGTGTGAGACCACCAGGGAGCTTGAACATTCTCATTAAACACTGCTCTATGGTCTGATCAGAATATATCCCGTCCCAGAATTTATCTGAGCGCCTTATGGTAAAGTAACCTTTCTCAGTGAACAACTTCAAATCATCCTGTTGCATTATTTCTGTTAGCTCATTCATCTGCTGCAAATAGAGATGAGAACTTTTTGCGTATGCAAAATGACCACCTGCGTGAAATACTGGAATCATATTGCGAACACAATATGTGTGGAGTTCCCAGTCGCCTGTGCGCTCTGCTCTCAAGAACAACTGGAGAAGACCTATTTGCTCGTAGTATTGTACCCAAAGCCTTCCTGTGCGTCCTACGGACGCATTCTGGGGCAGTTCGTGTAATTTTGACAGTAGATGGTTGACACTTTCTTGATTGACACATGCCAATGCATCTTGAGTGTAGGCGAACACCACATTATGTGATTTAATCGAACATGGAAATTGAAACAATTATGCTATAATACGGTATTTGAATGAGAAAAGTCGATGCCTTTTGAATTTGAGTTTAGGGGGTATGGTTAATATTTCACACGTTTCACCAGTTCATTATGGAATAAATGACTATTGTTATATATCATTATAAAGCCACTGCTTTTCTGCAATTTTTGATATATAATTTAACTCCCAAAGTAGTCGCAGATTTGATTTAATGGACGTTGTGTACCGTTGTGTGTATGAAAACAATAAAAATTTTTTCGTAATTTTGTACATTTTCGTGAATATTTCACCATTGAGTGTGAGGATTGGTACAAAGTTGGCATTTTCTGTTGGGGATATGTATTCTCAATATAATTCAGCACGATATTTATGATTCTCACCCTACTAAGGCGAATAAGAATGAGAAATATGGAGCTGGGTCGAATTTTTTTTTATTTTTTTTTTCATCAAAAAAACGCTATAACTAAAAAAGCTCATCTCGGATTCGCGGGGACTGTTCACACTTTATCCGCAATGTGTGTCCCGGAAACATATAAAAAAATCAGCTTTCTCCGATTTTTTTCCTTACTTTCTCATTTTTATGTCTAATGTGCCTGGACTACTTGGCGAGTCTGACAGTTCCTCGCCGTTGCTCGGTGATTCTTTCCGGCTTCCTCCACTCTTAAAACTGTCCCACTTGATTTGACCATGGCTGTTGAAAATGTCGTTAAACCCCGAATAAACAAACAAACAAGCTCCCATAGTCGTGTAATCTCTTCGTACTGAATAGCTCGATATAAGGGACGCTTTTCTGATTATAAAGTAATCAATATGAGAAATATGCGATTACATTTACACTGCCCTCATTTCAGCGCAATTTTTACAAAAGTAAACGACAAGTTTTATAATTAATATTATTGATCTAAATTCCACAGAAAGAACCAGGATATACCATCTGAACTCAACAATCATCAAGATGGAAATGTATATATATCGTGAATTTGTTTTAGCCCCGGTAAATAAACTCCTAAATTCACGCTGAAGACAGATGGAGACATGCTCGAGTATTATAGTTCGGTGAAAGGAATTATTCTGAGAAAAAAAAGCAAGAACAACTTAGCTGTTTTTTCAGCTCATGGACCACCGACTGCTTCCAGTGCTGCCACGTTGCTCGGATCTGTTATTCGCCTACCTGCATCGTTCTGCAGAATTTTCAAACTCATTACAACCGTTTAGTTTAGAGGAATTCTTTCCGTATATACCTGTATGTACCATGTTATAACTGATACTTCCAAATCTCCCAAGCGGTTTCCCCCCACAAAAACCTTATTAACGCTATTCCCTCCAAAAGTTTCAACTGTTTAAGTTTTCGCTTCTCCTTCATATCCAGTTTTTTGTGTCATTTCGGTAGATGCCTCTTCCCATTAAGTTTCTGATGACTCCCAAACCAAATACTCGTAGTCACCTGTCTCTCCTACACTAAGTAGTCTGATGTTACGTTCTGGAAATAACTCCCTCACTCTCCACCTTCTGTAAACACCTCAATCAAGGCTATCATATTTTAAGCTTCCCATTGGAAGCACCACGGGCTCTCGGTCCGATCCATGCACGTGGTTCCTCTACATTATACTAAATGAGAATGAAAGCCACATGAGGACGTCTCGACAAGACTTCGTCCATCGTTTCTTTTGGTTCGAAACTATTAATCACCGAGTCCGAGCTCACTGCCATGCAACATTTGGCTCCGCCGGGCAACTTTATGGCTAAGCGTGTTACATGGACGAAGAAGCAGGAGGGAGGGGGAGGGGGGGCGAAACCCGTCCTTTTTAGTTCTATTTGTGTAAGGTATGCGCCCAAATTTATTAACTGTGACTTTTGGTGAATGGCATGTCTGAAATACGCGTATTTGATGTTCAGCTGATGGCAAAACAATTTAACCCTTTATCTAAAGTTAATGGTCATAACGACCGGCGGCATTCACAAAAACCTTTTCAACTATTGCCGCCAAAACATAGGCTGTGACTTTTCTCTGCAACGAGGTCACTGAGATCGTTCCAATGAGATGATCATAAGCTATGTATTTGAGGCAAAATTGCAAATTTGTAGCTGTTGAAGTATTTTTTTGTATGTATCTTCATCTAATTATTTAAGGTAAAGGGTTAATTGCGAACAAATATAAGAAAAGAATAAAAGCCCCAGGAAAGTATCTACCGCCTCTTTGAAGGAAAGTGAATCGGGATGCCTACCGTCGTTTATTGAAAACTATTTCCAGATGACCAAGAGTGTTTTCTTGTCGCGATTCGATAGTCTCAGGCTATCGATGGTAAATCGACGGCTCTTTTCTAGGTAACCAAAACCCTTATCTCGTTATATTATATGTCACGTGACTTCCTTGAATTCTGATTGGCTGAAAGATAATACTCTATTTCGTGTAGTTTGCATCCACAGAAATGATCAGGCACTACACCCAGGCACTACACGTTTTCTATTTTTAGCACACTACTATATCAGTTTTCTTTTCATACTGGGCGAATAAAACTGATCAGGCTAAATTTAAAATTCGATTCACAGAGGCACAACATCCACAAAACGACCCGGAAAGAAATCTTTGTGGAAAAATGTATCGCTTTTCCATTGTTGAAGTCACATTTTTCGAGGTGTTCATTTTATTCCTTGAGAAGATGATCCATATCTCGTTTCGAAGAGGATGATCCATACCTGGGTCCAACTTTCATGAGAACGCGTCCGGATATGAAAAATCGTTTGTTTCGCTGCTCATATTATTTCGCTATTTAATTGTATGTTTTGGGCAGTAAACGAATAAATAATGGAATTCATTTGAATCTTCGGAGTTTTGTATCCCGTACTGACCCAGTAAAGTAATGTATATGTGTGACAAATGTGTGGAAACTATCAAACTGCGTTGTCAAATTTCGAAAATTTTAGCTTTCATTCACGAGTTGCGCGATTCTAGAATACACAGTTCCGTTTGGAGGAAATGTTTTGTTTACCCTTGCCGACCTTGGTAATAGATTAACAAATTGGACAGATGTTTTTCTTGATGGGTGTTCGATATAATATAAGGATTAGTGCATGTCTTGTCGTTGACTACGCCCATATAGTGCCCAGTGAGGTGGTGTAGTTCCCTCCGTTAGTGGCGGGAACTACACCACCTCACTGGGCACTATATGGGCGTAGTCAACTCCAAGCCATGCACTATTCCTTAAATATGGGTTGAAGGGTGCGCATGCAGAGGCTA
This sequence comes from Pictodentalium vernedei, assembly GCA_031216915.1. Taxonomy (NCBI): domain Eukaryota; kingdom Metazoa; phylum Mollusca; class Scaphopoda; order Dentaliida; family Dentaliidae; genus Pictodentalium; species Pictodentalium vernedei. The sequence goes on from CM062295.1 coordinate 158,513,932, forward strand.
AGTGGTTAGAGCACTGAACTTCAAACTGAAGGTTCACGGTTCGATCCTGACCAGCGGTAACTACGTTGTGTTCATGGGCAAGACACATAATACCGATTGCCCGTGTGGAGGTACGGTGTGGCTGTGTACTGAAGCGTACTGCACGTCGATGGCGCACTTGCCTTCAGCCAGTGCTAACACAGCTTTGCGGAGTTAGTCATCATCAACCATCATGAATCAACAGTAGCAAAGATACCTTATGTTGTTGCTGGCGAGAAAATACGGGCTGCAAACCCCTTACGAAACGTGTTTGATTCCAACAACGTGAAACCGCAACAAATCATTATTTGGTCGCAGAGCATGCTGAGTGGAGCAAGCCAGAGAGAACCGGGACCGAACAGACCGAGCAGACGCAAGCAACCGTCATATATAAACACACTCTAACCGAGAACAACGGGGCTTGTGTCCGGTTGCATTAGGTAAGTGACGGGGGTCAGACCACTAACTTCTGTACAACTGGACTGCTGGCACATCAGCGAAAAACACCGCAAAACACTGTGCGCCCCCCCCCCCTCCCCCAATGTGGTATGAAGTCAATGAACGTGGTTACCCCCCCCCCCCCACCCCCCACCCCCGCTGATATGAAAGCTTTTCCATTGTGACTGTAGTTACAGCGTAACAGCTCCTACTTCGCCAAACGTCATGTGGTATTTCATAAAACTTTTACAATTGTATTTTCTATAATTGTATTTTCTAGTATTCACACCTTTTGCAATCAAAAAAGATTTGAATAAGATACATCAGAAAGTCACATGGCCGGGTTTTGTAAACCCTTAGATAAGATAAGATAAGATTTATTAAGCAAATACACCCGAACAAAGGCAGATTGCTTTGTATATACAAAATCAACATAAACAGAAACATAAAACAATACTAATTCCAAATGACAAACGTAAATGCCAAGGCTTATAGTGGTTGTAATATAATGATAGTTTGTGAGGTATAGATTCCCTCATCCTCATAAGACTGTGCACTCAATATATTGTTAGTGGGTAATGCACGGGTCTTTAGTCCGAGAGAGGAAGACATTCAACTGAAACCCATATTCCCTCACTATCCGAACTGGGGCTATTCTATAAAACTTTTACAATTGTATTTTCTGGAATTGTATTTTTTATTTATGACTTTAAATGGGTTGAAATGAATCTGTCAAGGTGATAGCTTAAAGTTGCGATTTTCTTGTTTAAACGTGTAAATATTTTCGATAATCTTTCTGACTGGATTAAACATAAAACGTAAAAATAGGTATATGACGCTCCCCGAAAACCGATTTGTCACTTAAAGAGACCAGCAATAATTCACGCGCTGCTAATTAAGCATGAAATTTAATGTCCATTATTGAGCATTTGTTGAACGCCACATGCGCGGTCTGGATAAAACATTAAAGGTAGTAAAAGCCAGTGTCCTCCTGCAGTCATTATCCGTATAATTATGTCCAGTTAACAGATAATTGTTGGAAAACAGTACATCGCACATGTTTTGGACACACACCCATATTACGCATCTAGCCTGTCACCGAATATCAGGAGATACCAAAATTCGAGTCTTTCAAAGAAACTTTAATGCGAATATACTACTCAAAGTTTGCTAAGCACCAAATATATCCAACTACCTGTTTTACGTTTTAGTTGAAATATTGTAATGAATAGTGTATATATTTTTTTTATTTAATTATATCTTTAATGATTTAAGTACAGAAATTAAGATTTTAATTGTATTTGACATTATTTTTTAGCTTCTGAATACGATAACCATGGAAAATGGATATTATTGGTAAAAGAAGAAATTTTTCAATTTGCCAAAAAGTTGACTGAGCGAACTGGTATGGGTTCAATATCGAGTATGAGATCCATTACTGTTAATTACAGCGTAACAATGCCTTCTCATGCTCCCAATCAAGTTCCTGGTGGTCCTTTGTGGGATGTTGTTCCATTCTTGGACCACCATGGCACCAAGCTTCTGGATACTTCTTGGCTGGACTGGACGGGCTGAAATTGCAAGCTGCAACTCATTCCAGACATGTTCGATTGGATTGAGGTAAGGGGATCTTGCTGACCAGTCCGTGCGCTCAATCACCTCCCTTTGTCGGTACTCCCCGACAGCATGAGCAACATGAGGACGGGCATTATCGTCCATCAGAATGAATCTATCACCCACTGCACCTGCATACACTCTGACGTGGACATCCAGTATCTCATCAATATACCACTGTGCAGTCAACGTACCACGTTCAAGGACACAGACCTCTGTACGTCCATCCTTGCTGATGCCGCCCCCGACTATGATTGACCCTCCACCATAGCGGTCATGCTCAGCAATGTTGGCTGCATGGAATCGCTCTCCTGGTCTTCCCCATACCCTAGAACGCCTATCTGTGTGGTCTAGGCAGTACCTTGACTCATCTGTAAAAAGGAAGGTCGCCAATCTTCTCTGGACCATCCAATGTGGTCCATGGCCCATTCATATCGTGCCTGGCGGTGGTTCTGGGACAGCGAAATGCGAATACATGGTCTTCTCGATCGGAGACCACCTTCGTGCAACCTTGCCCGGATACTTTGCTGTGGCAAAGCGGTTCCTACGGGCCTGAATGATCAAAAACCGGTCTTCAGCTGCAGATGTTGCCCTGTCTCTGCCACCACTATGGAGTCTTACTGGTGTGCCATACTGCTGAAATCTTGCCCAGGCTCTGTTGATTACCGTATGGTTCACACCAAAGGCTTCACCAACCTGACGATGGGTAGCCCCTTGCTTGACCATCCCTAAAGCCCGCCACCTTTCTGTTTCAGACAAATGTCTTCTTAACATTTGCATTTGGCATATTCAATCATTAAATCACAAGGGTTTGTGTTGAAATGAAGACTGAATACCCTACACATGTCATGTACATGTAGACAGTACACGAAAACATCATGAAAATCAAGGGGTACATGCTTTCCATGACTGTCACGAAAAGTCTGCCTGTCAAGAGAGCTAATGTAAACATTGGGGACCATCTCAATACATTCCTCAATCATATCCACCAAACATATCGCAAATATGTCACAAGCAAATTTCACAATGATGTGTCAAATATTTGGCGCTTAGCAAACTTTGAATAGTATATTAAATTAAGATAGATCTAAGCGACCAAGTTCAAGATGTTCTGGCTATCGAAATAAAAATCGGGGGATTTCATTCCAGTCTGAAGGTGTGTAAGACTGTGGGTCTCGGCGAGGTAATGGGGATGTCCCGTGCTATAGGTTAGAGGAGGTGCCACATCGGTTCGAATGTATAGGCACGTTGTAGTGTAGGGGTGCCACAGAGCTCATATTTAGAATAGGGGCAGTCGCGGGCCTAGTCGGCGGCCATATCTGAGTGTGGAATCAAAAATAGAAAGTGCGAGCTCAGGGAGCTATTAGTATTTAGGAAGAACATTATTCTGAGATAAACGTAGGGGAGCGTTTAGCCCCATTGGTAGCGACTGCTTGAGCGAAAAGCGTCAAGTAAAGTGACAATAAGTTGGTGACCGGTCGACGGCAGTGGTAGATGACATTCCGTCACTTGTTGGAGGGAATGCGACATAGTGAAGTGACAATACGTTAGTGGCCGCGTGACGGCAGTGGTAGAGTGACATTCCGTCACTTCTTAGAGCAAAGGCGTCCGGGTAAAGTGACAATACGTTAGTGGCCGTGCGACGGCCGTGAAAGGGTGAAGTGAAGAGGCGACCAAAGAACAAACACCAGCGAGGAGGAAAAAACAGCGACAGCAGAGTATGCGGGCCCGCAAGTGACTCAAAAACTGTGTGGGTAGGGGGTGGCTGACGTTTTGTTTTTCATATTCATTGGATTCCATATTTATGTATATGTATATGTATTAAAATTGTTGTTTTCAGTGAACCCCTGTTGATTTATGCTTTTTTGAGGAAAAGTCATTGACCCCTTCAGGATAAGAACCACCCCAACAAAAGTGAAACGTGTGGGTTCGTCACGGTGAGACATACGTTCACGCACGGATTCAGGCGACACTCCTTGGGTTTTGGCTGAATACGAGGCGTGAATCTATTTCCCCCATCATCGACATTTTCAAAGACGTGTCAATTTGCCACTTGGCAAATTGCCATATCTTTTAAAATGCTAATGATTCATTTTAGTCAGTTATATTAATAGGTAGAAAATACAATCCTGGATAATACAATTGTAAAAGTTTTAAAGTGCTGGCCCCTGGTCTTATACTCGACCAAACTTGCAGAACATCACAGGATGAACAAAATGCATTTTATGTCAAAGTGTTCTTATCGAGCTGCTTGTCAATTTGTAAGTTTGCGTTCGATACACACGTTTCGCGGATAAAGCTTGAGATAAACGGCTGCTGATATTGATTTAGATAAGCCAAGAATTCCTCTATTAGTAGATAACAAAAGGATAGAAGTCCATAAAGATACTCATTATACAGTTAAACGCAGGTCTGTTTGGCGTATATGGCTATTAACTGAAGTTAACTTTTTACAGAACGTTGCGGCGAAAAAAACGACCTATGTTATTCACAATAGTTCCGTTTATATTTCATGTCCAATTTGTGCCTCAAAAATACAGCTTTGGATCGCTCATTTGAACGATCACCTGGAATTCGTCCCATTTAAGGGTCATCCGTTATGTTTTGGAGGCAAAAAAGTTAAAATGTTTTGGTTATTCCAGGTTAATCGAGAGTTTTTTCGTTGCTTTCTTAAAGGGTTGTATTTCAGTCCTTTGCAAAACAATCTGTATAAAAGATCGGACAGATGCCCTAATTTTTTTTTCGTTTTACATAACATATCTTATTAACCCAGTCGGGAACGAGCTTGACAAGCTCATCACCATGCATACCGGAAAGAGTTATTGTTACAATTATGGTAGATGAACTTTCAAAGGACGTACCAAACCAAAAACTTATATTACGGACTTTCAGGCCATGTTTGGACTATAAATCCGCCAGCTGAATCAGATCGTAAGACGCTATCTGTTCCGAGTATAGATCAAATCACTTCCGCGTATCAATTATTCAATGCGTTGTTTACTTTCATGCACCAGTTCAAGGTTGAAACGAGTGAAATTATCAGATTCTCATAAAAATCGTATAATAGAATGAAAATCTAGTGTTTTTGAGTGGATACGAACAATTATCTCACTTGTGACCGAGATAAATGGTTATTTTCGCTCGCGCAAGCGCCAGTGGCGTCATGCCAACGGTGCACCCCCCCCCCCCCCCCCCCAATATTTTCGGTGAAGGCCTTGGAAGTGCCATTTCCGGCAATCTGGGAGGCATTTTTACCAAAATTTTGGGGCACGCTACGCGCCAACCGATGGTGGCGCTCCGCTTAGATGGTGTTACTGATCCGGCCCCACCCCAGATTGTTCCCTAGCATGACGTCCCTGGCAAGCGCTCGGTCACTCATGACAAAGTTTTCGGTACTCACTAAAAAAACCTCTAGATATCCTCTATGTATCAACAAAATATTAATCTCTATGCTTTCGTGTGTAAAGTATAATATTGTTGGAAATTGTGTGTCTCTCTTGCAAGTTTTTTTACTGTGATTAACCTACTCTTATAAGAAAATGTGACCAAATCGGCCTCACTTGGATGGCCCCTGCGGATGCCTTCGGAAGTGACTTCAATGGAAGTGAGCAGGAGGTTGTAATGTAAACAGGATGTCAGATTAAAATCAACCTCATTTGGATGAACTTCAGCGGATAATTCCGAAAGTGACATCACCGGCAACATGACCACCAATGTCTCTCCTGGAGCCATTTGGAGGATCCCGGCGGATGACTCTACAATTGACGCCACTTGTCACATGGTCAGTCATTGGCGGATTCACCCAAACAGAGGAAGAAGTGGGCTCGAGTTCCTCTTTCACAATACCGCGAATTTTGCAGATCGGCGAAGAGAAAACTGCACACTTTCAGCTGATAGACCTACGCGCTGAACTTTTTCTTAGTTTGACACTCAGGGACAGATGGTTGAAAAACTTTATTTAAACTTGAGTTACCTTCCAACTCATTGAGGTTATCGGTGATGAGATACCAGTTTCGCAAGAAGAATTTAAAATGGAATCTAAGTTTTGTTAACAGAGCTTTGCGAGGAAAAAATGAACTTATTAAGTGGTGCCAGTCTTAAATTAATTACAAAACGTTCCACGCGTGGATCGAATCTGACATGTACATAATAAGAATCTGTAACCGGATGTCATCAAATCGATTTTACTTAAGGAGGATGACGTGGTGGCCGAAGAGAATCCTATCTTATGCGTCTTTATGCAGTGCACAACCCGTCAATGTGATGACGAATGCATCAACAGCTTCAGTTGTTTCTGTTGCGAGATATTGAAATCGCATTGTGCCAATGCGATGGATATCCCGTTTTATTCATTTGTGCCATACAGCCAAGAGAGAAGCGGTTTTAACGATACAATTCAGCAACTATCACAACGGATGAAGTAAATGTGCTAACAACTGAAGCAAAGGGGATTTCCACAGAGTTACGAAGCATTTCAAATTAGAGGAGGGGGCACGATCATAGAAATCTACCCACACACGATATGTACCAGTTGTGGCCCACACGCGTACGCTAAAATCAGAGGGGTTAACAATTACCCCAGATCAACTGGATTGAGTGAATATGAACCCAACTGTATTCATATTCACTCAACCCAGTTAATTTGGTTTGATTTTTAACCCAACCGACTTTAGATTGCCTATGTGGCGTGTAGAAATATATAACACAAAGCTATGTTTGGGACTAACATTTAGAAAAGAGAACATTTTAACCAATTTCCTCACTTGGCCGTAACATTGTACCGGCCAGAAGGCGAAATTGGATAAATATTTGGAGCAAAAAAAACTCCGCACTTTTCTCGGTTTAACAGGCTGCATAAGAAACAAATCATACGAGGAAATCTTCGGTCACATCTCTGAACAAAGATGGGTGGGGACATGTGCTCCACCCGCCCCCTCCCTCTCCGGTTCCTACTCTCTTGTGATTTCCAGGAAGCTGCGACCCATATTCGCCCGAAGGAGATAACTCTAATTTTGGAACATTTTATCGCAGACACGACTGTTTGTGTACGAACAACGAACAAACGCTGTACTTCTGGAGCAGGTGACTTTTCGATTTGGCAATGTTGCTGCCTCATAGATTAACCCTCTGCCCTCTTATGTTAAAGTACCGAAACTTGATATACATTTCCCATGATGCACCAAGAAATTTAACCAATTCGGCGAACTCTGTCGAAAAGGACTGAATTGGTTATAGTTCTACGTGCATTACGAGAAAAAAATGCAGATTTAAATTGTGATATTTCGTCACAAGTGTTAACCCTTTACCCAACGTAACGGAAAAACCGGCCAGCGCTATTCTCAAAAATCGCAAGTTAATTTTCATTAATTTTTCATTTTTTGTCTCAAAAACTTAGGTTATGACCCCTTGTAACAACCAGTAATGTAATAATCAACCAGTAGTGTAATAATCAACCAGTTGTGTAATAATCAACCAGTAATGTAATAAAAATCATCCGGTAGTGTAATAACCAGTAGTGTAATAAACTTAACCAGTAGTGTAATAAACATCCATGAAAACCAACAATTTTTCAACAAAATGGCTCAAATCATAGTTTGGGTACATCTTATCGATTTTTAATCAAACATCATTTCGTGGGTTCAATACGGCGAGGAAAGGCATTTTTATGATTTTCATGTGATGTGCGTGTTTTCCGGTGTTTAATGTCACTTTCTGCGTTTGTGGCTTTATGTAAATTCAAAGTTGGCCTATTATTTGTAGTAATGCTGTGCTTTTGAGAGACTGCTTACCTCAGGCATAGGTTGTTAGGTTCTATCATACCAGAAAACTTATGGGTGATAAAATGTGGTATTCAAGGGCTAGAATTGTGTGATCTCCTGCGTTGTCTACAATTTTAATATTTAATACGGCCCCGGCGAACTGTGAAGGTCTCTCCCACATCCGCCCATTTCAGTCGTTGTATTATTATGCAAGGCTTTTTCCGTCTTGTTGACCGTTTTGAATTCTAAAATTCGTTTTTCTTCTGGGAGTGGTGCTCATCATATTCCTTGAGCATAGACACTCTACCATATTTTACGAAGGTGCGGCGAGGCTGGGGGGGGGGGGGGGGGGGGGTTACCTAAAATCTGCGGTCAGTTATTTTTTTCCATCTTGAAGGGGGAGGTCGATAAGAGATTAGAGAGTATCTAAGGCGAGGAGAATAGGGTGGGTGCTTTGGAGGTCCACTGCCATTTCCGTCTGCCATGTCAAGTGCTTGTTCTCGATTACCAATGGTAGACAGCTATTTAGATCCTGTAATCATTTACATTTAATGTAAAAAGCTTGAACTCATTCAACATGTAGGGCGTCATAGTCACGGGATCCAGGGACGCCATGTTGTGTTGTTATGGTGCCCGCGTGAGCGGCCATGTTGTGACGTCATTCCCACAGGGATATGTGATGTGCGCAGCGCGTGTAATTAGGTGAAACGTGTTTCACAATCACTTGACATGGCAGGCGGAAATGGCAGTGGACCGCCAAAGCACCCACCTTATTCGCCTCGCCTTAGATACCCTCTACTCACGTAATCTCTCGGTAATCGAGAACAACCACTTGACATGGCAGACGGAAATGGCAGTGGACTGCCAAACCACCCACCCTATTCACCTCGACTTAGATACCCTCTACTCTCGTAATCTCTCGGTAATCACGAGCAACCACTTGACATGGCAGGCGGAAATGGCAGTGGACCTCCAAAGCACCCACCCTATTCACCTCGCCTTAGATACCCTCTACTCTCTTACCGACCTCCTCCTTCAAGATGAAAAAAATAACTGACCGCAGATTTTAGGTACCCCCCTCCCCCCCCCCCCCCCCCCCCGCACATTCGTAAAATATGGTAGAATGTCTATACTCAAGGAATATGATGAGCACCACTCCCAGAAGAAAAACGAATTTTAGAATTCAAAACAGTCATCTGGACGTCATCTCCACGCATAATGATACAGCGACTAAAATGGGTGGATGTGAGAGAGATCTTCAGAGTTCGCCGGGGCCGTATTAAATATTATAATTGTAGGCAACGCAGGAGATCACACGATTCTAGCCCTTGAATACCACATTCTATCACCCATAAGTTTTCTGGTATGATAGAACCTGACAACATATGCCTGGGGTAAGCATGAAATGCAGAAAGAGACATTAAACACCAGAAAATACGCCCATGACATAAAAATACCTTTTCTCGCCGTTTTGAACCCAAGAAAAATGTTTGACCTGCAAAACGTCTTTAAATGTACGATAAAATGATTAAAAATCGATAAGATGTCCCCAAACTATGATTTGAGCCGCCCCAAAATTTTTCCGAATTTTGTTGAAAAATTGTTGGTTTTCATGGATGTTTATTACACTACTGGTTAAGTTTATTACACTACTGGTTATTACACTACTGGTTGATTTGTATTACACTACTGGTTGATTATTACACTACTAGTTAATTTTTATTACACTACTGGTTGATTATACACTACTGGTTGTTACACCCCTCATTGGAACGATCTCGTTCCAATGAGGGGTCATAACCTTTGTTTTTGAGAGAAAAAAAATGAAAAAAATGAGTTGTTCAGGAATTGGTTTTGCAAGTGTCGTCTGCTTTTCATGTTAGGTAAAGGGTTAAGGTAAACATCTATTTACTAGGGTTTAACGACATTTTCATCAGCTAAGGTCATATCGCATCGGAAAGGTTTATGGGCTGAGGAAGAGGGGAGAATCGCAGCGAGTAATTGGCAAACCTCCAGTCTTGAAATAAAATATTCAGCCTTCGGGGATCGTTTTTCCACTACCACGAAGCCACCATTACCACCACCCCGCGCGCACTGTGACTGGCTAGTAACGAGGCAACAACTGCATGCGCAATAGTAGAACCAATACCTGCAGCACATGTAACGGATCGCACTACAACAAACATCATAATTATGTAGTTTGAAGCAGCTGCTGGCTTGTCCCTGCGAATTATCGGTTGAATACAGTTTTACTATTACGTAATTAGAGCCCAAATTATAAATCGATCTTCAAGACACAGAAGTGGTTGAACTAAAAGTATATAGGAATATTACCATCTGACTGAAGGCTTAAAACCCACGTATTTTCTATATTTAAAAAAGCCACAAACTTCTGCCAAAAACAAATTATCGATCAGTATCATTAACTTCCGGACGCATTCTGAAGCATAACAAACCAAGGATTTCGATTTGGATATTACTAACCTCGTAACTTTCATTGACAAAAAGGCATGCTATTTTGGACTTTTCGAAGGCCCTTGACATCATTCCACAAAAATACTGTATAAACTTGGCCAGTAGGTCAGTAAGGAATTAGCGGGTCGCTTTCTCCATGGATAATAAACTTCATCACCAAATGATCTATGCGAGTCAACTCGAGAGTACTACAGGGGACTGTATTTTGCCCTTTACTCTTCATGTATTATAAGCACGAGCTCCCCGATGCCTCCAGGTTTACTCTACGTTTGTACTTCGATGGCTTACTAAGTTTCGAGATCATGTTAACTCCAACAACACCTAAAAAGACTAGAATAATAAGCGAGAAACTGGTATACTCAACAAATCCACCGATTAACCATACGATTTATGAAATTGGGACGTATCATAAACTTGAACAAGAAAGCAGGGTTTCATATTGAAAGGGTTAATAATATTTCACAATAGTATAGTCATTCATACAAGGTTAAGTGCAGGAAGTCTACTCTCGATTTGTTTTGAATTCTTAATGGCATTAATTGTTATAAAAAAAAAATAAGTAGCAACCGTTGGCTTCACCTCAGCAACCTTTACAACTATCGAAGCCGATTTATTGTCACTGTTCACGCAAATATTCAACAACTCGCCCATTGCATCGCACTCGTTTTGCATTGCCTCATGGTGAAGAGCTTTAGCACTCCTGGTTCCCAGCATCTTCGCCATTGCTCTGCGTTTCTCCAGCATTTGACCACAGTCCATTGGTTTTAAAAAGAAAAGCTAGTTACTCACCCCTCACCCCCCCCCCCCCCCCGGAAAGTGTGAAACAACGAATCCGGCATCAAGTACGAATCAGCTGAGGTGTGGAAAGTAACATGTTAAGCCAGATAGATTAACCCGTTACCCAACGAACACAATATCAAAATTTATTATTTTAGTTATTGTTCTTTCAAATGTTTCAAAAACCTTCATGTGACGCCTCATTGGAACAAATGAAATACAATAATAATACCATCTGACTAAAGACTCAAAACCCACGTATCCTCAATATTTTAAAAAAGCAACAAACTTCTGCTAGAAACAAATTATCGATCAGTATCATTAACTTCCGGACGCATTCTGAAGCATAACAAACCACGGATTTCGATCAGGATATTCCTAACCTCGTAACTTCCATTGACAAAGGGGCGTGCTATTTTGGATTTTTCGAAGGCCCTTGACATCATCCCACATAAAATATTTTTTTCAACTGCTTACTGTAGATGCTGCCGATTCATTAGGTAAAGGGTTAACTTCCAAATCTATGGGTGCAATGAAAACAAGACAAGGTTGATTTGTTGAAACTGTTAAGATCATTCTTTCTTAATTTTATTAACAATTTGACACTCTTCCATTACACAGGGCATTCATTTCAACCAAACTAGGATGAAGAAAAACAATTATAGATGTCTTACAAATTGGTACCCCTTGGACGTGGTAACTTTCAGCCGCCTATAATTTGATCCCCGTAAATTTTTTAGCGCAAACGAAATTGTCTATTGTCTGTAAAGCCCCAGACTCTACTGCTTTGTTAATGAAATGAAAAGAAACCTAACCATAAAATTCTGTTCTCCACAGCACTAAGAAGCTTTTACAATAACGATGATATAACTGGAACAGAAATGCAACCGGAAATTTTATTCAATTAACCTGACGCAATGCCATAACATACTTGGGCTCAGCTCCTGACGTACCCTAAATATGGCGCCTCAACCACCCCACCCTACCCCACCCCACCCCAAAATGGCACCTGAGAGTTAAAAGAGTTAAGCTAGTTTTAAATATATGATACATCGGCAGTCTCCAGTGCCGTGAATTGTTAGAGATTTAATATGTAAAATGGTTTGGCTGAATGGAGGGCACATTCAAAACCCTCGTAAAATGTAGGCAGTTTGTAGTCCATAATTCGGTTTCTGTGAGTCGTAAACGATGGAATAGAAATAAAATAATTCCTCTTATCATGGACGAAAAAAATAAGATAGATTAAAACATAATAAAACTAGATAAATAGAATTTACTGCATCCAGTAAATTTAGGTCTGCATGAAAGGGGTTAAAGCATCAGAAATGAACAAAATAGAAAGAGAATTTGTGGAGGCTTATTTTGTGGGGTGAAATATGTTTAAAGAAATCAGAAATAGGTTTTCGTTAATAGTATTTAAAGATATTCAAAGAGGAATCAGATAATTTTTTCCAAGAAGCCAGAAAAAGTATATATGTGCACAGCATTAAAAGGGTTCGATCAAGGAATCAGAAATGGACACTTTTTACTCTGCCACTTATTTGAATGATGTTTAGAACAGTAATGTGAGTATGGAAAGGGTTATCATTTTCACATTGCATGACATAAGATCTTTAGAACCTACAATGAAGTCTTGAGAGAGTTAAAAGCATTGAACAGAATAATTTATACTTTATTTTCTTGCAAAGCAAAGGGTTTCTCTCAACTTGGTTTGAGGAACTGACATGTGATTGAAATAGCAAGATAACATTTAATGTTTGACAGCTAATCACACTTCTGTAATCTGATCATGCTTACATTGTCTCCAGGGTGAATAAATACAACATAGTATTGCTGTTACTGGAAATTAGAGGATGTGAAACCCCTGTGGCCGACTGGGCCAAACTCAAGGACTCTAGCAACCTGAAAAACAGAGGGTACCGAGAAGACTATCTGTCATTATGCCAAAAATCAACGAGATAAGATAATTCGTTTGCGAGTTATCGTGCGGAAAAGGAAGTGCCAGGAGACAGCAGAAGAAGAAGCAGCAGAAGAAGAAGAAGAAGAAGAAGAAGAAGAAGAAGAAGAGAAGAAGAAGAAGAAGAAGAAGAAGAAGAAGAAGAAGAAGAAGAAGAGAAGAAGAAGAAGAAGAAAGAAGAAGAAGAAGAAGAAGAAGAAGAAGAAGAAGAGAAGAAGAAGAAAGAAAAAGAAGAAGTAGAAGAAGAAGAAGAAGAAGAAGAAGAAGAAGAAGAAAGAAAGAAAGAAAGAAAAGAAAAGAAAAAGAAACCGTACAAAAACAATAGTCTGTGTGTTTCACACAGGCTAATGATAACTGTTATTCTGACGCCCCATATCCCACTCGTCTGCCCTATTCCCACATCATTGGTACGACCTGACATGCTATAATACTAATTGTATGTACACTCTAATCCTTTGCTTGGATTAACGGAAGCACAAAATTTAACCGCCCCTCTATTTGAAACCCGTTTGCCGCCCGAAGTGTTTTGGACCTTAAAACAAAAAGTACGTAAACTCTAGCATTGTAGATATTTTTCACAGTCGGGCGAGAAAGGTCTGTATTTTGAGAACTGATTTCCATCTGGTCATAACAGAACACCAACATAGGTCATCAGAGGTCATGTCATGGGAAATGCAGCTTGTCAACATTTTAAGCATGTTTTCGCTGAAAAAAGGCTCTTTTTTCAAAATCACTGGAGACAAAAAGTTCAGGGGGAAAAACTGACGGCATTCTGTCATCACTTTAGAGGAAATGCATTGAAATGTTAGGATCCACGCTTTCATAATGCACAGAGGCAGCAGAACCCGAGGGACACGTGCCCCTCCACTTTGTTCTACAGACATGTTGCGTGGTAACACAAGGAGTTAAATGGGAGCATGCAAACGTGCCAATATAAGGCATTCCAGTAATATATTATTTGCTAATCCAAATTACATTTGGCCAAAGAATCGCATATTCGCTTCAGTCCGTTTCTTCTTCTTCGACCATCTTCCTACCCGAAGGCTAGCCTTCAGGTTGGAAGATGATTGAAGTAGAAGAAACGGACAGGGTTGTGACTAAACCGCGGCATGCCAATTTAAACGAGACAAGTGTGTCACAGCACATTCACCGATTTTATATTGTAACTTTTTTCCCCACTGGGCCGAACCATAGTAGCCATGAAAATTTATGCCCTTTCACTTTTATCGACCTTCCGCTGCCTCTGATAATGCAACTCTATGAAATGAAATCTTTGGCACTATAAATGATTTCCCATAAAGCCAAAGTCGGCCCCAAAAAGGCAATTTCAGGGCCGGATAACAGGGTCACTTTTTCACTAAGTGAAGATCAATGTTAATGTTGATCATGGATACCTCGGTGCAGACAGATATATACTAAACAAAAAAGGAAACGCAGCATGGGTTATCGTCCTTTTATAGGTGGACACTCACTGTCACGATGCAACAATCTGAGTACTGAAAAGAAGTTTATTTATTCAGGAAAATGTGATATCATTAATTGTCACAATTATGGTCTATGTCCATGTTTATTTAGCACCGAAGTCCTGAGGGGGTTTAAAATGTGGTCATTCCTTTTACCAGTTCAATAGCGGATGTGCCATCCTCTGGCATTGATCGCTGCTTGGACACGTTTTGTCATAGAGGAAATCAGTCTGTTGACAACACAAACCGGAATATTCTCCCACTCTTCTTGTAGTGCTTGTCGGGGCTGTTGCGGGAGCAGGATTACGACCCCTAACTTTTCTGACGAGATAGTCCAATAAATGTTCAATGGGTGATAAATCCGGGCTGTGAGCTGGCCACGGAAGAACATCGACGTCATTCTCTGCTAAGAAATCGATATTCACTCTTGCCACGTGACACCTAGCGTTGCCCTGCTGGAACGTAAGATCATGCCGTTGTACCATCGGTATAACGTTTGGTATCAAGATGATTTCACGATACCTGTTAGCTGTGAGATTTCCTTCCACAACCACGAGAGGTGTCTTCCGGCCATGCGAGACACCACCGCCACCAAATCGATCACGTTCCACCACACAGTTATCAGCGTAACGTTCTCCCTTATGTCGGTATACCCTTTGACGTCTGTCTGAGCGGTATAAGAGGAATCGAGATTCGTCGTTAAACAAAACTTGTCTCCATCGTTGCCGAGTCCATACTCTTGGGCCATGTGCATTCAACCATGCCATCCTTCGCTCTCGTCTTGGGGCTGTGAGTGGCGGACCGATGTACGGACGTCTGGCACGCAGTCTAAGGTCTAAAGTCGATTTCTCACAGTCTGTGCGCTGATCCGATTGTTGTGGCGACCTGTTTTGTTGGCAGCTGTTAAAACAGGTGATTTTAATCTGTCGCGAAGGTGCGACAATCTGATGTGACGGTCTTGTTCTTGTGACGTCACTCGTAGACGTCCACTCCAGGGGCGGTCCTGGGTCCTTCCTGTTGTAGCTAGACGTGTATAGAGACGGGTGATCGTTGCCCTGTGCACTCCAAAATATCGTGCAACCTCAGAAGGCGAATCTCCCCGCATAAGCATGGTTAGCGCTTCGTCCCGTTCATTTTGACATAGCCGTGGCATGGCGCAATTGCATTGGTGTAAAGAAGTAAATATTGGATTTTGATAAACGAAGTCTCTGTGGACGACTCATGCAATTCCAAACCCGAAATGTGACCTTCTAAGGCTGTAGGGTGTGTTGCACGGAATTTCACAATTCAATCACTAGAGCGTGGCGTAGTGGCCAAACTGGGTATATTTGCTATGATTCACCTCGGGTAACAACCCGAACAATGAGCAATCGAGTTTCTTTTGATGTATTCTTGATCAGCCCCAAATTATTCTGAAAAATGTAGTGTTGCGTTTCTTTTTTTTTTGTTAAGTAGCACGGAGAGGTTTGTCCATATACCCGACTGATCTGTTGACAGAATGGGGAAGTGACAACACTACTTATTCCCAGTTCCTTATTCGACATTTGTTACAACCGATAAAATCGGTTGATAACGATTGTCGAATAAGGAACTGGGTTAAAAATCGGTAGATAAAGAATGTCGAATTAGGAATTGGGAATAAGTAACGGTTGTCACGTCCCCAATATGTCAACAGATCAATCGTGTATAGGAAAACATCTGCGTGCATGCTATACACCTGATATCGGACTATTGGTTGATAACGAATGTCGAATACGGAACTCGAAATTAGTCACGTCCGCCGATATAATTAATAATAATAATAATAATAATAATAATAATAATAATAATAATAATAATAATAATAAGTTTATTTGCTCAACCATAACACAAGAAAAGGTATGGCAGTAAGAAAAAAAACTAAATACGTTTGAACATATAAGTGGCAGCTAGATGGATGAGAATAAATGTGCGTGACAATATTCTAAAAAAAAAAACACATACACACAGTCGCAAATAAAATAGCACATGCACTGATGCTCGTGTGAATAATCTTTGCAATAATGTACATTTATATATTTCGCTTGAAGATATTTCAAGTGGTAGTTCTGAGTAAATATGCAATTAACTTGTTAGGTGTCAAGAGAAATAAAATTTTAAACATTGTTTTGCAATGGAGTATTAGAATGATGGGTAATATAACTGATAATCACCGTTAACCCTTTACCTAACATGGACAGCATACGACACGTGCAAAAAAAGTCTTGAATTTCATTTTTTTGTCTCAAAAACAAAGGTAATGAACCCTCGTTGGGACGATCTCGACGAGCTCGTTCCAACGAGGGGTCATAACCTATGCTTTTGAGACAAAAAATGAAAAGTAATTGGCGATTTTGGAAAATAGCGCTGGCCATTCTTTGGAGTTACGTTGGGTAAAGGGTTAACCTTTTGAACACGTAAAACCCCTTTTAAGCACTAGGTTCATAAGGTCTAATTACATAATATAAATGGATGCCCAGCGTATTCGTGTAGTGTAGACCAATCAATATTTTCAACGTGCAGCCATGAGGCAGGTTGAAAGTATCAATTGATCTACCCCAAATAAAGAATATGGACTCTTCCAAGTGAAGAAATGAAACTGACATAGAAGATGTCATTAGGATTTAAAGGGTTAAAATGAAAAAAAGCAGATACAATTTTTTTTTTGGCTGGCAAATAGCAATGGGATTCGGGACAAATAGAGCTCTTGGGGTCATGTATGATGGGTATTCGTCTTGAGAGAAGATTCAGTCCATGGTTTTGCTGGAGTGATTTTTTGCACACTCGTACAGGGATTCTTTTGCCCCTTTGAGAAAGGGTCCGAGACCCATGCAATTAGGAAAATCCGCATAATGAAGACTCCAATTGGGAATTTATTTGGGAGAAGAAACACACAAAATAAGAAATGCTACCTTCATATTGACCTGAGAGTATTAATACAGAAACTACTACATGTATAGTGCATGTAGTACGTTTTATAAGAAACAGCTGCATGAAATAATGATCAGTCTCTGTAATGACTATTAAACAAATTGTTCTTATTCTATTAAGTAATGAAGATATTTATGCATATTTGATACCCTTTAACAGTCGATATTCAGTGGCTTTGCAGTTGTGTCAAGGCAAGTCATGGCTGCCTGTATACAGGCAGCCAATTCTTGCCTAGATACAACTGACAAGGTTCTTGGGATGTAACTTGCAAATGTATCTAAAACGGCCTGTTGATGTACCTGTTTTGTTGCAGTAAAAATTGATGGAAGTCAAAATTAGGCCTTTAAAAGTTGAAGAAGGATTAAATTTTTATTTGAATGAGAACTAAAATTGGGAAATTGTGGGTTTGAATTGGGAAAAATCATGCCAAAATGCCATTGGAAATGAGTTCCATATTCGGCTCCTGTAGACACCCAAAAGAATCCCTGTCGAATCTTCAGCAGTGGCTAATGAGTTCCATTTACAGAATACAAAAGGGTTTATTATTTCAAAAGGGTGTACCGAGAAACCCTGTTAATTGAAGAGCTTCTTCTTTGCCATTGAAAATTATTTAGTAAACAATGATTTGGTCACCCCCTGTATTCTAGAGATGAGCCGATTATTTATTCTATTGTATTTTCTTTGACAGAGCCGCGATGCTCTGTCAAACAAGATAAAATAAATTAAATGCCTG